>CM076986.1:37989638-38589638 GCA_039105355.1 Benthosema pterotum | reverse complement strand
TCATCCGCCAGTGTGAGGAACCCCCACTGGGAGGACACAGAGCCTACACCCAACTCCTCCAAACCAACACTCCTTACTGAGTATGTACAATCGCCCCCTCACAGAACACCAGATGCACCACAGTGGATTGTGAACCAACAACCTCTGTGTTACTATGTTTACATAACTAGCAGGGCTTAATTTGTGCCGGAGCAAGCCGGAGCGCCGCTCCGGCTTGCTCCACATGCGCTCCCCCTTGCTCCACATGCATTCGGGAGCTGTCAGTGGCGCTCCCCCACCTGCAGAGGCCGATCCGGGAGATATGAGTGGCAATCCAGCCAATACAGCCCCGTTCATTTCAATCGTTGCTATAGGATACCACTCTATTGGCTGAGGCTGAGCCTTCCCAGCTATGGGATGTTTATCGAGAGTCGGGGAGGGATTTGGTCGCTCGCAGCTCAGTCTCAGGCTCACACAGTTCACAGTTCTCGCACGTTGCTAACTGGGCTGCTGCTGCTGCTCCCACTGGCTGACCGTCTCCCCCTCCCTCGCGAGGCACGGTGGAATATGATCGCTATAATAATGATTAAAAGGTACCCAGGAAGTGGCCGGACCCCTACATTTTGTGGTCTCGATTCTCTGGAAACACAAGCACACTGCGCGACGCATTTGAGCTTGTGAATCGGCTCTTTACAAAGTGTGTGTGCATAGTGGTTTTTCGGTGCGCGCGCGTGCATGAGCGTGAGGTGCGCTCCGGCACCTCCCGAGTTACAAATTAAGCACTGATAACTAGTGTACCTTGATAAAGGCGTCGATGTCTCCTACTGCGGGAATGAAGTCTGGAATGAACGGCTTCAGTTTATGATCCAACTCTACTGTCTGAGGAGTGTATCTGGAAATACATGTGTATACACTTAATGAACCACACAGCATGGTGGCCTAAAATGCCACTTGTCACACATACACACACTTGCAATTTATGTTGCTTTATATGGATCTGAAACAGCACAGCTAAAAAAAACAATTTTATCCCTGGACCAGTTACTAGGCAACACCTTGCTAACTCATAGAACATGCTTGTGAATGGGTACTATGACTACTTTAACTGTTAAAATTCTGATCTTCTCGCTCTTTTCTTGATAACTACGAGCAGTCTAAGGGCTCCGTTTTTTTTTACTATTTTGAAAAACCTTTTGGAATAGTTCAACACCAATCTATTCACACATTGTGAGTTCGTGGACTGGCCAGTTTAAATAATAAAAATGTTTTTTTTATAGTTTAAAAGGGCAAAGCCGTTATTTTCAGTAGTTTCATTCAGTGGTTTTCAACCCTCATATCAAGGCCCATTGTTTTTGGCCTTTGAGCCATTGACCATTTGATGTGATTTAGCCTGTCAGACCCAAAAAACGTTTGACATTTTTGTTGCTGAATAAGAAGTTGTTTGATTTTGTCTCGGTATATAAAACAGGGGTCAGCGATTGGCTGGTAAATAAAGGGCGTTACCGTCAGGGGCGGATCTAGGCATGGGCATGCCCAGTCTGCCCCACCAAATATGCTGCCATGCAAAACAACCAAGATATTTCAAATTAAAGTGCCTATATTTAAAATGATTTGAAACACTACTACTGCTACTAACTAACTACAGCTGTGTCACCACTAAACCAACAGCAATTCACCATTTAAAACCAAAAACTCTCTGAGTCAGACCTTTAGCTTTATGTCTGTTGCAACTTCAACAACAACTGATGTTATTATTTATGCTTTACTTGCCTGTAACCAAAAATGGTATGGGTGCGACTTCATCGCCCCCTTACCATTTTCTCATGCCCCCCCCCCCCCCCCCAAATGGGAAATGTTAACTCCGCCCCTGGTTACCGTGTGATGTACTGGAACAGCTCCTTGATCTCGGTGGAAACAGGCAGGTTGGCGTAGTCAGCAGGATGGTAAGCGCCCTCCGGTCCACCCCCCCGCTCATCTTCGTCATCATCATCGTCGTCCTCATCGGAGTCATCCTCCTCCTCCTCAGACTCCTCCTCCTCGTCTGGCCCCGCCCCCTCGTTAGAAGGTCTGTCACGATTATAACAATTAAGCTGATGATTAATTGTTCATGTGAATGATTGCGATTTAATTGTGTTGCTTGTTTTTTTGCTATTGAACAAAGGCACATTATTAACAATTTCTATTTCCGTTTTCCTTTTAGGATTCATATTCACAATTTGCACAGGGCAGATATGACAAATAGCTTAACTCTTTGACAGACTAGCAGAAAAGCTAGGCTCGCTCCCATTAGGCTCAATAGTAACAAAGGCAGCTTAAGGTGTCTACTTTAAGGGAAAAATAAAATGAGTTGATGATTTGTTTCACCTTTTTAAAATACATTTGAGAAAACAACCTTTATTTTCACATTTCACTGTTTCCAGGGCTCATTCAGAGATCAATGCATTTAAAGTTATACCATTTATAGTGCGTTTTCTGAGTTTTGTAGTGCAATCACCACTTATAGGACTTCATGAGGTGGTGTGCAGTGAGTTAATGTGCTTCTTAAAAGGATCCCGGCCTAATAAGACAAATATGCCTTAAAACACTATACTTGCCTTCTATAACTAAAACATGCAGATAAAAACACCTTCAATACTTTATTTCTTTCATAAATAGAGAATCTTTCACTTCATAGGAGGTGCTCCTGTCGCAGGATGATGATGTCACAGAGCATGTTCATCCATATATTGTATAGAGCTAGACCACACGTGACATCATCATCCTGCGCCAGGAGCAGTTCCTGTTGAGTGAAATATTCTCTATTTATGAAAGAAATAAGATGCCATTGGTGTTTATATTTGTTTATTTTAGTTATATAGGGAAAGTATAATTCTTTAAGCGATGTTTATCTTATTAGACAGGGATCCTTTTAATAAAACAAAACCTAAAACAACTTTTGGAGTGATAAGCAGGCAACAGAATCAATCAATCACTCCAAAAGTCGCGGTAAATCTGGAACTAGTTGATCTACAAGCTTGTAGTTAAGCTATCTCTGCTATTGTTGAAAATGTATTTTATGAAAAAATAATTGTGATTATCTATCTAATAGGCGATGAATGGTAATAATGGTGAAAGCCCTACCCCTCGTTAGTGCCCAGGAGGCCAGTTTGGCGTCCAATTGGCTGGTTGGGGCTCAGGAGACCTGCAGGCTGTCGTCCCATTGGCTCTTTGGCCTTCCGCTGCTGCTGCTCCTCCTCCTCGTCAAACTCGTCACTGCTGCTATTGGCTGCCGCCATCAGGCCACGCCCCTTCCTGTTCCCGTGGCTGCTTCCTGTCTGATATGCAGGAATGTGACAACTGTTAGATTTAATTTACATATATTATTATTACTGTACTGTACTGTATAATTCCTCCTCTCCTTCAGTCTATCACTTTGTTTAAAATGTTTAATATTGTTGGTTTTCCAAGCTGGCAAGGAATGTAAACAAGCCTGGTTTTATCTAGCATCAGTATTATAATGACTCAAATTATCTGCACATCAGCACCCACCACCTAGGCACTATGGGCGCGATTTTCATTCCCCCCGTTGTCCCTAACGTTACCCGATACCCGCAGCGAATTCCCTTATTGCTATTTTGGTTACCTTTTCTCTTCCCTTAGCCACTATTCTTTATGCCGACACCGTTATTCGTGGCTGGAGGTGTGGTCATGGGCGTGTTTGTTGCGCAGTCCCTTAAGTTGCTAATTTCGTCAAATAGATTAGGGAACTAGATAACGCCACATCAGACCACCCCTTAACCGATCCGCGAAGGCAGAGCCACGTGCGCACGATGCGCGTCTGTGCGCCTTTGGAGATGTCCACAACTCCACGTGGAAAGGCGCCAGTTCAATTCATCTCCTTATTTATGCTGGATTGTCCTATGAACAGCTGTAGATTGCCTGCTGTCGGTCACTTCCTTGTGTTTAGGTAATGTACAGTATATAATATAATTAAATACATCCATTAACTTGTGACGCAATGCTGTAAATTGCAAAAAAGTCGGCAATTCGCGGAAAAGAAAATGTTTTTTTGATCATTGATTTCTCTGTCAATTCTGGACCATTTTTTACATTTCAAAGTGCAGCGTGACGGGAAAGACCTTCTCTCTCAGATGCTGTATAGAATATGTGGGTAGGTCTTCTCTACGATGCGGGATCGGGCAAACTATAACTGTCGGGGATTAGGCGGACCGTTTCCGCCTAATCCCCGACAGTTGCAGTTTGCTCGGTCCCGCATCGTAGAGAAGACCTACCCACATATTCTATACAGCATCTGAAAGAGGAGCTTTTTCCCATCATGCTGCATTTTGAAATGTAAAAAATGGTCCAGAATTGACCGAGAAATCAATGATAAAAAAAAAACGTTTTTTTGCCGCGAATTCCAGAGTTTTTTGCAATTTACTTTATAACATTTCGCAGACTTGGGATAAATGCACGCCACATACAGCAAAAAAAAACATGGAACATGTTTTTTCAACATAACATGTTGAATGGTAAGAAATGATTGAGAATTGACTGAGCTATAATTGTTTCAAAATGAGAGCATAATCTTTGAGAATAGGCTACTCATGCATGTGTGTGTCCTAAGCCCGCAGCCAGGCTGCGTGCTTCGGAGGGTCAGACATAGCAGTAGGGATAAGGGAAATAGATAAGGGATGAATTAAAGGGAATGGCAAGACCAACACGGATTGGATGAAAGCTAAAAACGCCCAAACCACACCTATGCATAATTTAACGGGTAAAGGAGGTATTTAAGGGAGATGGCATGGTACGAAATTAGCGACTTTAGTGGGGGAACGCCTCTTCCCCAATGCTATGTGCGTTAATTACGCATAAGGGCTAATGTAACCAAAATCGGGCCCTTTGTGTCATTGCAGCTAAATTGCTAGAGTCCAGAAAGAAAGGGCAAGACTGGTTATATCAGAGTGGCGACTGGGGCTCAAAACATTAGAAATAAGATTGAGGGACATACAGTATGATATTAAGTATTAAAAACAATAATAGGAATGTATGTTATTTGCACTTAAAAAATAAAATAAAAATAGTGGCTATACATGCTTGTGATGTGACATATTGCGAGTTTGTATATCAGCTTACATTTAAAGTGCACTGTCTTATCTCTGGTGTGTGTGTGTGTGTGTGTGTGTGTGTGTGTGTGTGTGTGTGTGTGTGTGTGTGTGTGTGTGTGTGTGTCAGGGGCGCATATAACATGTCTCATTTGGGGGGGCAAGAGAACATGTTGGAGGGGCAAGAGAAAATGGTATGGGGGCGGCTTCATCGCCGCACCCATACCATTTTCAGTTACAGGACTTGTATTAGGCAAGTAAAGCAAAAAAATCAAAAGTAAAGCATCAATAATAACATCAGTTGTTGTTGAAGTTGCAACAGACACGCAGCATGCATAAAGCTAAAGGTCTGACTCAGAGAGTTTTCTGTTTTCAATGATGAAATGCTGTCGGTTTAGTGGTGACACAGCTATAGTTAGTTAGTAGCAGTAGTAGTGTTTCACATCATTTTAAATATAAGCACTTTAATTTGAAATGTCTTGGGTTGTTTTGCAGGGCATCGTGTTTGGGGGGGCAGACTGGGTATTTAGGGGGGCATTGCCCCCCCATGCCCATACCTAGATCCGCCCCTGGTGTGTGTGTGTGTGTGTGTGTGTGTGTCGTGGTACCTTGCTTTGTGCGTTGGGGGTGGGGGTGTAGATACTGGCTACATCCTCAGAATCGTGAACTTCCACACTTTCATCGTACGGCTGGTTAGAGATCAGTTTACCACCGTTACCGTCCATGCTCCATCTGACACTGAGGAGGGAAGGAGAGGAGGCAAGAGGAGGAGAGAAGAGAGGAGTAGAGGCATGATGGGAGAAGGGACTCCTGTTACCGAACAATCATAAGTGCGACACGAAATAGAGCTGATTTTAACCAAAGCAAAACACACCTACAGTACCTTTGAAGCAGCGGTTTTCAACCAATGGTCTGGAGACCACCAGTGGTCCTTGACAGGGTTCCAGGTGGTCCCCAGTTAAAAGATGCCAAGTTGATTTACCAGATGTAACTCTTTGAGAGTGTGAAAATGAAACCAAATGGACTTGCAAGTTTCATGTTTACACTCTCAAGAGTTAAAATATTCATCATGTGAATTAGCCCAAGTCTACACAACTAGAGAATGTAGAAGATTAATGGTCATTTTGATCTGTATGTTTGACTGTTTTGTTTCCCAAATCCAGCCTGGAATTGTGGACAAAAGCTAAATAAATCTTCAGTTTTGGAGTCTGGGGTCAAAATGGTAGAAAAACACTGCTTTAAATTAAAAGGAAGGTAACTAGGCTATTACTCATGCAGAATGTGTCCAACTTCAAGTTCAAATGCAAAATGGTAAATATAAAGTTGTATAATCAAAATCTACAAAGTAAGTATAGTGACTAAAGTTTCCAGTTAAATGCAGTGGATATTTGAATTTGAGATATTGTAAAAAAAAAAAAAAAAAAAAAAAAAAAAAAAAATGGACTGAGTGATGATTGATTGACTGACTGACAGACAGTTTGAAGAATAACAGTACATTGCAAGCAAAAAACACAGAGGCATAGCCCTACTACTACACAGACATACTATAACAAACAGTATATTGTTATAGTATGTTATGATTCAGGAGTTGGATCTTGTGTTTATTAAAATAAAAGAGACGCTAGCCTACCTGCCAGGATCACATTAGCTTTAGCAGCTCAGCAACACAAGCTAAAAAAGCCAAACTCTCGACACGTTTTCAGTCATTTAGAGATGTGTGCTGACGTCAGACGGAATCCACGGCCGTCCGTCCTTCACTCATACACACATAAATGAAGCAATGCTAGTATAAAACATGAAGATGGGACTGTATGTTGCAGAGGCAGCTCGCTGGCGTTGTCCTAGCAACAACAACAGTTCCGCGCGGGGCATCATGGGATATTGAGTCTTCTCGCGGCGCGGGGCATCATGGGATATTGAGTCTTCTCGCGGCGCGGGGCATCATGGGATATTGAGTCTTCTCGCGGCGCGGGGCATCATGGGATATTGAGTCTTCTCTTTTCATCTGTGCGGCAGCATGAAAGCGTAGCCATGTCCACATTGCCCCCTGCTGGAGGTATTTAGAAACACGCAGGTTTTCTACACATCTGCGTTCAGAAATCTCATGATCATAAAATTATGATTATAATATGGAAGGGGACAGGGATTTTGAGAAGGGCCCCAGTACCCTACATAAACTGGCCTCTGTAAAACAAAAATGTATATAAAATCCCCCCACCCACCCCGCCTCTCCTCATTGTACATTTCTCTTTTCCCTTTTTTACCTCCACTATGATTTTACCTCCATGATTTGCTGCTTCTGATTTTACTGGAGTAGTTGTTATGAATGTACGGTATTTGAACGCCTTAATGAAATGAACAAGTTGGCCACTATTGTAAACAAGTGTATAGTGTGTCCAATCAGCTTTTTCAGATTCATCTCTGTTAATAAAAGTTTCATTCATTCACCACCAAATACTGCAATACAGAAGTACTGTAACAGCCTGGAATTCAAAATGTACTTGAGTGAAAGTACAAAAGAATTAAACGTAAAAATACTGCACAGAATGTCCCACTTCGTATTTTGAAAATAGAAGATCTAGAAGCTCACAATGTGTCACACCATGACACTTTGTGAGCTTGTAGCTTTTTTATAGGACTGAAGTGGTTAATGTATGTTTTGTAATGTCAATAGCCACATTACAAGTAAATGTATTGGAAAAGTGAAGTACAAATGCTTCTCTAATTGTGTCACAGTAGTCTGCTTATGTAGGCCTACTTACTTACCACTGCTGCCTACCAAACTTTGCCATTACAGGGTAAGCATGGACATTCATATTGTATATGTTACTCACTTTTATCACCTGCACTCTTACTTCTCTCTCTGTTTGCCGTTTTTGATGTTTGACAAAGTTTTATTCCTATGCTGTAGCTGTACACAACTTTGAACCAGGCTTAAATCTCCAGATGTTGTTATGCTGTTTCTCCAACAGAGGTCTCTGACATCCTTTTTTTTTTTTTGCAATGTCAACAGAGAAAACGCCTTACACCACATCCTACGGATTCCGTTAAATCTGAAGAGCTGGAATCTCAGAACATTTAAGTAATTTACTTCAGTACGTCTGCTGAATGCCTGCGTTATAAATTAACTATACAAATACTGTCTATTTACTGCCAAACAATGTCTGTTCACAGTTTTCTCTTTATTTTAAAGCAAATGAGTGTAGTCAGTCTGGTATATCCGGAGAAAAAACATCTCAAGGGTCCATGTAAAACCAGAGGGAAGCAATATTATAACAGTATGAACCATATAAGTGTTTATATGGGGTTCTAAGGGATCTCAAGTTAAATGAGTTGACACAGCATGTTAAGAATTTGAAACACCTTACTCATATTTCTATAATTTGGCTAGAGCACAATAGTACTGATTTTCACTCACCCATGCCCTGCTTTGTGGAAGTAATGTCACTATGGAGAATAACTTTGGGGCATCTTAGAATTGTCTTGAAATAGAATTGTGGTCCAATAATTAACAAACTGCATCTGCAAAATTGCCAGGGAGTCATATTTGATAATCTGTTTCTAGCGACAAAAAAAGGAACCAATTCGCCAACAGTAACATTGGACTTTTCTCACCATCGGTTCTCTCACTCAAACCACTGGGATCATTTGTTTTTGGAAAACACTTCTTAATTTGCGTGACATGAAAAATGTCTATGGGAATTGGGAATTCAGAAAGAAACACAAAAACGCAAAACAGGCAGAATGTGAAATTACATCAGATGTTGGCACTCTATTCACAGCTACAAGTCCAACAGCATCACAATTCCATTGTTTTTCTTTGGTGAAACAAAATGCGAATCCTCCTTTCTTTAAAAACACATATTGTCTCGTTCAGAGGACCTATTCTGGGGCCTGTGCATTCGGCTAAATTAAAACATTGATTGTATTTCGCCAAATGCATTCGGCGCAGAGCTAAGAAAACAGATGGCACAGAACCCAATGGACTCCCAAGGTTTTTGTTTGAGCGCTACAGTGAATGAACAGTAAAGAAATCAGATTTCCAAAAAAAACAAACTTTTATTGAATGTATTACATTTTACTTATCGATACAAATGGACACTTAAGTGCACATGTTACAGTGTGCGTGTGTGTGCGTGTGTGAGTGGGTGTGTGTTGATCAGTGAGTAGAAAACTTGGGCAGCTGGTCTCCCAACAGAACCTGTCTCTCCACTCCGCTCTCGTTGATGGCAGCCAGTCTGATGACTCCCCCACTGGACCCGTCTCTCTCCATGGCCAGGGCCAGAGCTACACAAACACACACAGAACAATTCATCATTCAGTTCCTCTAAGGGGAGCATTTTAGTTCAAACATTTTCTTACACACAGAAATGACTTCAAGCAACCAACTAAAGCTGCGGTCCCACAAAATTAGGGACTTTAAGCCGTATGACGGTCTCTAGTACGGCAACAGGAACTCAATCCGTGCTCGATAGATAAACCTGTTTGCCGTAGCAGCCGTTCCTACTACGGCAAAACGTATACTTTAATGTAGTGTCCACAACACCTGTTTGACACACGCTGCATTTAGACATGTCACCATGGTAACCCGTCGCCCTTGCGGTTGGCTGTATGCTTAATGATTTTGACACCCTAAGATGATTGCGTCATAACAGCCGTACTTCCTGTAAGGGCTGCTGTTCTAAAATACGGGAGGTTAAAGAGCCTAATGTCTTTCTTTAGTGCTGAGGAATAGCTCAAGATATCACACCAATTGTCATTTTGCGATAGATGCACCAAATTTGATGGATAAGGTACAGTATATTGGGAACAAGACTGGATATTCAAAATGTCCCTGGGTTGGTCTAATCCTCCTATTCCACCCTACAGTGCTACAGTTTTTGTCCCAGAAGGCTTAAATGATACAGGAACGTCAAGAGTATGAGTGTGAAGTAGGGCTTTAACCAAAAAATCGATACATCGATGCATCGATTTGCATAACACGTGTCGACTCCAAAAAGCCCGAGTCGATTTTTTTCCCTTTTCCTCCGAGGGAAGGAGTAAGGAGGAGGAATTAAACATTTACCTTTGTTTTCCCCTTTTTTCTTTCTCTATATGTGCGACGCGTGTGTATATAATTCAACTGTAATATTGGTTACTGTCACTCACAGAAGTCTCCTTTGAAGTTTCCTTTGCAACTCTATCGAAGTTCAGCCTTAATTTAGGCTTACCAATCGTACTGCAGCTGCATGCGCAGCGCGCTCTTGCGCGCGGCGGTACTCGGATCAGATCGAACAGCAAACAGTGTAAGAGAAGTACAGAACTTCATCAACCAACACCTCCCCGTGCTACAGTGACCGTCTTGTTCCTCATTTCGCATTAGGCTACGCAGTACGCACGGGACGCATGCTTCTGTCCGCGTCGTTCTCATTAATTTACTGAATGCATCAGAAAAGAAAAGCGACGCGATATGGTGGAGGAGGAGGAGGAGGCTACATGTAAATGGATAGTATTCTGATAATGTGGCCGCGTTAGAACGAGCGTGTCTGTTGTGGGCTGCTGTGTATTGATCATGTTGTGTTTTTATGGCTGGCCATAGTGGACGTTGTGCTGCGCTGTGTGCCAATATTGTTTTCATATTAAGCTTGCCACATGCGTCATGCGTAGCCTCGCGATGTGTTTTGTATAAGCACTGCGCCGGCGTCATAGCGGCACCATTTGATCCCCGACCCCCCTCGGAGAACCACCACGACGGACCCCCCCCCCCCCCCATAAAACGATAAATCGATACAACTTCGACTTGACTGTCTGACAAGTCGACTTGAAAAAATCTCAAGTCGTTAATGCCTGAGTGTGAAGGTGTGCATGTGAAAGGGGGTGCTGCAGGGTCTCACCAGAAGCAGTGAGTTCCAGACATTGCTCTTTGGTCATTCCAGGTCTGTAGTTTGAATCCATGAAGCCGTAGATGTAAGTACTGCCACTGCCTCCAATGGACACAGGCTGCCTGACCATCATGCCTCCTATTGGTACAGAATACACCTGGAAGAGATCACAGATAAGAGATCACAGATAAGAGGCAGAGAAAGATACGTCTTTAGTCCCAATTTATGAAACAGTGTGAAAGAGTTAATCCACACAAAAGGCCCTCATTTATCAACGCCACAATAACCAGCATTTTACATTCCAACATGAAAATACAACCGCTCTGGCACTGCTGTATGCTCCATCTGCACCTGTTCTGTCATATAGACAAGCAGACCAGCTAACAGGCATCTAAACATTTATTCACTGACTCCTATTACTCATGCTGTGGCTTACGAAATTGTTAGGACATTTCAGACTGTACAAGCCATTACAAACAATTAAGGCTGCTGAAAATAAGGAGTTAATAAGTTAAATTAATTTTGTTGATTAATCTGATTAAAAAGTTTAACACCATTAACTCATGTCCACCCTGTCCAACCCATTGAGCATTTTCTCATTGAAAACAATGTGTAGAGCGTGGTTTTACAGAGACATATGAATCTCCCTGCACCCAGAGCCATAGTGTATAGCTCGAGAGATCTACGAGCATTTGTCGATCAACTATCTTGATAAATATTTAAGAAATAAACAGCTCTTTTTTCCAGGTTCTTTTTCTTTTTTAAATGTTCAAAACGTGTAAAGAAAAACAGGCATATTTTGAAGCTGTGATTAATTTGATTAAATTTAATCTAATCATTCAACAGCACTAAAAACAAAATATGACATGTTTAAAATGCTCTGTCATGCTCTGCATCCCGTCACATCCCAGCATGATACAGGGCTTGACACTTGCCCGCTTGCCCGGGGCAAGTAAAAGAAAATGGTGGGGCAAGTGAAGACTGCTACCTGGTTGCCCGATCGGGCAAGTGTGCAACTTAGTGCACTATAACACAACACAAGATACATTTGTCTTGAAGGCAGTCATTGCATTCTGCCTCTGTGTCTTTCACTGCTTTCTAGCTATCTACCTATCTCTCTCAGGTTCATTTGGTTCCAAACTATCATTTTGCTGGGGTCAGGGACCACTGGGTCTGTGACCACTATGGGCTAATGATGAGTTTTAACTCTTGAGAGTGTAAAAATGAAACCAAATGGACCCACAAGGGTTCATTTGGTTTCATTTTTACGTTCTCAAGAGTTACATCTGGTTAACCAACTTAGCTGGGGATCACCTGGAACCCTCTCAGGGACCGCCTGTTGAAAACCCCTGGTTTAAAGCACCCAAGTAGGAAGTAAACTTAAATGCAAAATTTACAATATATTTTTGGGGGGCAAGTGCCTCGGAGACCTTAGTGTCAACCCCTGTAAATACATTATACTTGCCCTCTATAACTAGAATTGAACATTTAAAACACATAGAAAAAGCTTGTTACTTTAAAAATAGTTCATGTTTTTATCCCAAGGGGGGCGCCATTTTACTGTGCCTGTCACATGACCTGTCATAGGGATGACGTCACAGGAGATCTGTAGTTAGTCCAGCTATGGAACGTTCCATGATTACCCAGCATTGCAATGTAAAACATCGATGTCAGGGGTCGACATTATAATTGGCCCGATGGCCCGAAACAGGTTTGAAAACACGTGCGGACCACTAGATGGCGCCCTATATTGGCCCGATGGGGCCAGTGGTAAAATGCCTCCTAAAAATATTTTTTATATATATATA
This sequence comes from Benthosema pterotum, assembly GCA_039105355.1. Classification (NCBI taxonomy): domain Eukaryota; kingdom Metazoa; phylum Chordata; class Actinopteri; order Myctophiformes; family Myctophidae; genus Benthosema; species Benthosema pterotum. Next base: position 38,576,906 of record CM076986.1, on the reverse strand, counting down.
TATATATATATATATATATATATATATATATATATATATATATATATATATATATATATATATATATATATATATATATATTGTATTATTATTTTTATTTCACAATATGTTGGTGTTGTTTTGTAATTGTTTAAGTTTTATTTATATTTTGTTTATTAGCACAAAACATATTTTAGGCATTCTGCATTGTATAAGGGTCAGCTTGCTGAACGGTCTACTGGTTTTGACCCCCATCAAAAGAGTGCTGTTAACTTGAATGCATTTAATGCACAGCACTGATCAGCATTAATAAATGGTGGTCTTTTTTGCAGGATCGATTACCTGGGCCAGTGGTTACAGTTGTGGGGCCAGTGATTCTTAAAAGCCACTGGCCCGAAGGGCCAGTGGCAAATTTCCCTTAATGTCTACCCCTGGATGTATATACACTGCTCTGTTTGTAAAGTAAATGGCGACCCCTGCTGGTAAAATAAGGGACTGTAAAACAAACTATTAGGTGGACAAAATATGTAGTTGTTTGATGCATTTCATTACTTCTACTGCAAAGCGCTCGGTTATGACGTCATAACCCATATTGGGTGGGTACGCTTTGGTGTTTTAAGCATTATTAGCTTAATTAGAATTTCTTAGCATAATTAGCATTACGTAGGATTTTTAGCCCTTCTGACTTAGCATGACCAGTACTTTACCATTACTTACTGAGCATTATTAGCACCAATTAGCATTATTAACATTACTTACTGTAGCATTAATAGTATTAGTTAACAAAAAAGTAATTCCATGTGATAGGAGGGTCAAAAAATCCCACCATGGGACTCTGGACATCAATTAATACAGTTGCCAGTGACACCACTAAATTAATGGACAGTATTTCCTCCAACTTAAGTTCCAAAAATCTGAACTATCGCTTTAAACATGACATGGTCTGAGAACTGTTAAAACATGGGAGTAAGCTAAAATAAGTAAGCCTTGCCTAGCTATGCCTAGCTAGGTGGAGCCATGAGGCCCTTAGTTCTGTAGCGTGAAGCGGCTTGATGTACAAGTACATTCATGTACAAGTACACTCCCTGGACATGAACGCTAGCATGTCGCAGGGACTTACCCCCAATTCAACCCTGGATCCCGAGTGCCTAGGAGGGAGGAATTGAGTACCAATTTTAGAGTCACTGGTATGACGCGGCCGGGAATCGAACCCGACCTTCCGTCTCAGGGCGGACACTCTAACCACAAAGGCCACTGAGTCGGCGGGAGTGCAGGCGGCTCAACTGTAGTGTCTAACTCACCGTGTCGTGTCTGCGTCGTGTCAAGGGTCCTGTCAACTGTAGTAGTGTCAATCGTCGTGCCTACGGGTGTGCCTACGGGTCGTGCCTACGAGCGTGCTCACTGGCGTGCCCACATGTAGACACCCCCGTAGACATTGTCTACGTCGTGTCAAGTGTAGTGTCAATGCGTCCTGTTAACTGTAGTGTCAATCGTCGGCCTACGGGCGTGCCTACGGGTCGTGCCTACGAGCGTGCTCACTGGCGTGCCCACATGTAGACACCCCCGTAGACATTGTCTACGTCGTGTCAAGTGTAGTGTCAATGCGTCCTGTTAACTGTAGTGTCAATCGTCGGCCTACGGGCGTGCCTACGGGTCGTGCCTACGAGCGTGCTCACTGGCGTGCCCACATGTAGACACCCCCGTAGACATTGTCTACGCTGTGTCAACTCTAGTATCCTCTCACGTTATTTGAACCGGGGACCTCTGCTTTCGGAGAGCGCAACACTAACCGCTAGGCCACCTGCACCCCGACAATAGCACTGTTCATTTTAGGTATTTAAAATCTCAATAGGGCCAGACGGGATTGAAGCCACGCCCGAATATGGAGAGGTAGTCGATACAGACGGCTGACCTCACAGCCAGCCTGTTATTAGAACACGTCAGGGCAGTGTTGCCTACTTGGCGCATTTGTCACTATATTTAGCTTTTTTCCCAGAGTCAGACCCTCCTAGCGCCAAAAACAGTGGAAAACTGGTGGAAAATCTAGTGCTTTTTTTGCTGGTGAGTTGGGGCAAAATCGTCTGACAGGCGCCAGAGATGAAACCCTCGTTTTTCACCATTTTTCCTCCGCCAGTGGTCAGTTTGTTAAAAGGAACCCTGGCTAATGAGGCAAATATGGATAAATACATTATGCTTGCCCTCTATAACTAGAATTGAACATTTTAAAACACATAGAATAAGCTCTGTAGTTTAAAAATCGTTCTTGTTCTTGTTCTTGTTTGATTTGATGTATTCCATTAGTTCTACTGTGGAGCGATCTACTGTGACGTCATCACTACAGTATGAGACCACGTGACAGGCACAGTAAAAATGGCGGCCCCCATGGGATAAAAACATGAACTATTTTTAAACTAAAGAGCTTATTCTATGTGTTTTTAAATGTTCAATTCTAGTTATAGAGGGCAAGTATAATGTATTATTTATCCATATTTGGCTCATATGCAGGGTTCCTTTTAACTAGATGTAACTCTTTGAGAGCGTAAAATGAAACCAAATGGACCCTTGCGGAATGGAGGTATAAGAGCTAATGTTTTTGGAAATGGCTGTTTGTCGCTTCTATGATATCAAAGCCATGCAGAAACAATACAAACTAGCCCTAATATTTTCGTTGCAGTGAAGAACTGAAGTGCATTCTATTCTATTACAGTATATTCTCATAATTTATTGCTTGGAGTCAGACATCATGCTATGCACTGCAAATACAGTAGATGGTTCAATTAATCTGAGCACATGAAGGACTGCTGATTCCAAAGAGTACATAGGTGGGCTTGACACCAACACTTGCCCGCTTGCCCGGGGCAAGTAAAAAAAAAATGGTGGGGCAAGTGAAGACTGCTACCTGGTTGCCCGATCGGGCAAGTGTGCAACTTATTAGTGCACTACACAAGATAAATTTGTCTTGAAGGCAGTCATTGCACTCTGCCTCTGTGTCTTTCCCTGCTTTCTAGCTATCCACAATTCCAGGCTGGATTTGGGAAACAAAACAGGCAAATTAACTTTCACATCAAAATGACCTAATCTTCTACATTCTCTAGTTGTGTAGACCTGGGCTAGTTAAGATGATGAATTTTAACTCTTGAGAGTGTAAAAATGAAACCAAATGGACCCGCAAGGGTCCATTTGGTTTCATTTTTACGTTCTCAAGAGTTACATCTGGTTAACCAACTTAACTGGGGACCACCTGGAACCCTCTCAGGGACCACTGGCGGTCCCCGGAACTCCTGCTGAAAACCCCTGGTTTAAAGCAGTAAACTAGTAAACCATGACCTGAGGGCAAGTAGAACCTGACTTGCACTTGCCCGATGGGCAAGTGCCTCGGAGACCTTAGTGTCAACCCCTGTTATAGGTGCGTTAGGTTTAGGTTACCTGTCCACCTTTCCTCTTGTCCCATCCCGCCACTACTATGACCCCAGCAGAGCAGACAGACAGACATCATAGGTGCGTTAGGTTTCGTTACCTGTCCGCCTTTCCTCTTGTCCCATCCCGCCACTACTATGATCCCAGCAGAGCAGACAGACAGACATGATAGGTGCGTTAGGTTTCGTTACCTGTCCACCTTTCCTCTTGTCCCACGCCACCACTACTATGATCCCAGCAGACAGACAGACATCATAGGTGCGTTAGGTTTCGTTACCTGTCCACCTTTCCTCTTGTCCCACCCCGCCTCTACTATGATCCCAGCAGACAGACAGACATGATAGGTGCGTTAGGTTTCGTTACCTGTCCACCTTTCCTCTTGTCCCATCCCGCCACAATGATGCCAGCACTCAGCTCTTCTCGGTAGCGGTAGCAGGAGGCTTTGAACAGATTGGCGGCCGTCTCCACCAATGGAGGTTCGTCGAGCTCGATGCTGGCGATGACAACATTCGTGTTAGTGAGTGATGTACACAGATTGTATGGTAAAAGAAGAATGTAATGACTTATTTCAATTAATTACACAACACATGAAGCCTTTAATTCTTGGAGATGTTCTTGAGAGAATAAATTGATGGCAGGTGGAATCGTCCGTTGTGTGTGTGCATGTGTTATGGAAGCCCAGCTGGTATGCCACGACTTCAGTATGTGTGTTTGAGTGCGAGTGCGTGTATGATCGTACCTATGGAATAGTAGGCTGCCACCACTTCAGCGTGTCAGTGTGTGTGTGTGTGTGTGTGTGTACCTATGGAAGCCCAGCTGGTATGCCACCACTTCAGAGTGTGTGTGTGTGTGTGTGTGTGTGTGTGTGTGTGTGTGTGTGTGTGTGTGTGTGTGTGTGTGTGTGTGTGTGTGTGTGTGTGTGTACCTATGGAAGCCCAGCTGGTATGCCACCACTTCAGCGATGGCCTGAGTGTCAGCAGCAGAACCAGACCTTTAACACAGAGAGAGAGAGAGAGAGAGAGAGAGAGAGAGAGAGAGAGAGAGAGAGAGAGTTATAACTATCTTAATGTTGTCTCAACATTATCGCTTTCATCAACTTTATTTAAACATCACAGGATAACAGACTTACGGTCTACTTCCATTATTATTTTTTATGGATAAAAAAATACTCAATGTGGACACTATTTAGGCCTGGCCTAGGTTTTTTGAAAAACTAACAAATATTTACAGTATATAGGACAACAACTGAATGTTGTAATACTGTACACACTGTACAGAATCCAAAAAAATGGATTCCCGGCCTGAATGGGTTAATTTATGATGTTATTGTCCTTTCACACTATGGATGATGAATTACCTTTAGTTGACGGGCATATTCAGCACCACCTAAATGCTCTATAGTTGATAAAACAAAAGTCCACTGACCTGCAGCAGTAGATACGGTTGTGGATGGGAGTCAGTTTGTCTGTCACTCTGTTGGCAATGTACGCCCTGGATGGACACACACACACACACACACACACACACACACACACACACACACACACACACACACACACACACACACACACACATACATTGTTGTTACATAATACATCATGTGATTTAACCCTAGCCACAATGTCATCTAAGATCTTACAAGTCCAAAATTCTAAAAAAGATTACCGGTATTTTCAAAAAATAGCTAGCTCATAACCTCGTCCTTAATGGGCTTAACACACCCACCCACACACCTATACTTACCCAGTGGTTGTACGGGAATCAGCTCCCATCACAACACCTCCAGCATATTCTACCGCCATGATGGTAGTCTGAGAGAGAGAGAGAGAGAGAGAGAGAGAGAGAGAGAGAGAGAGAGAGAGAGAGAGATGACTATAATGTACGCTATGTGCAGCTTAATACTTCTCTTTAAAATCTTGAATTGCCAAGGAGAAAGAACAGACGCAGAGCACCTGGTAGTCTAAGATTTAAACTCTCGTAGATATATTCCAAAGGGTTTAAATCTCCTGGGCTCTTATATGGAGTTTATTTGGCATTGTTGGCCAAAACTAACATTTGGTTGTAGTTGGATGCGATTTTGTCCACAATTCCAAGCTGTATTGATGTGGGTTCCATTAGGAGAGATCATTTTTGTAGACTTCTTGTAAATTAATAATGCACTCAAGTTTCATTTTCATTTCAGTTTCATTTTACAATCTCAAAAAGTTAAAGATCTATCTACAAGGGTCCATCATTTAGCTTGGAGACCACCTGGAACCTTCTCAAGGACCACTGGTCAGAAACCAAGGGTCTATAATGATTGATGTCCATCAGTATGATAAACCAGATTGATAGATTAAACTGAGACACTACAGGCAACTGTACAATACAACAAAATATCATGTGAAGTATTTCACAAAGGAGGATTATCATAACCAATTATCCCCAACAAATGTAAAATCATATTCCTAAATGTTTTGTTTGACAGAGTATCTGACACAAAACACACACACACACACACACACACACACACACACACACACACACCAACAATGTATAATGGCTCATTTGGATTAACAGTCTATAACAGGGGTTTTCAACATTTTTGATACCAGGGCCCACTATTTATTCAGCATTTGAGCCACGGACCAGCATTTGATGACGGTTTAGCTCCACAGACCCAAAACAAAAGATTTATTTTGTTTTTGTCCACAATTACCAGGCTGGATTTGGGAAACAAAACAGTCAAACATACAGATCAAAATGACCATTAATCTTCTACATTCTCTAGTTGTGTAGACTTGGGCTAATTCACATGATGAATATTATAACTCTTGGCAGTGTAAACATGAAACCAAATGGGTCCATTTGGTTTCATTTTTACACTCTCAAAGAGTTACATCTGGTTAACCATCTTTACATAATTTAGCCTGGGGACCACCTGGAGTCCTCTCAGGGGAGCTCCCCGGACCACCTGTTGAAAACCCCTGCTCTATAATCAACACTGATTGATGAAGGTGTCATTCATTCATTGTAAATAAATAAGTGCTGTCTCATTGACAGCCTCTTAGCATCTTAGCTTAGCACTATATAACCCCCATTCTGTTAAAGCAGTTCCCTGTGTGTTTTACAGTTTTGGGGGATCATAACTCACCCCTGTGGTGACTTCACCACCGCTCCAGTCTGGGACCAGGTCGGTGTGGTTGTTATAAACGTTCATATTATTCTGTCCAAACTTCATCATGTCACAAAAAAAGCTGCTGCTGTGTGTCTGTTTATTAGCCGGTAGCTGCTTCCTTTCCTTCTACACACTGTCACACCACGCATGCGCTACCTGCGCAGGGTTACGACAACTCCCTTCACTTCATGAGGACAGAACCGTGGCGGCTCTTGTACGTAGACTTCCATTGAGAATGGGGACAGCAAATAGGGACAAGTCCTTGACCACCTGAAGTTGGCAGAAGTGTATTGGATATTTGATATTTATATCAAATATATATATATATATATATATATATATATATATATATATATATATATATATATATATATATATATATATATATATATATATATATATATATATATATATATATATATATATATATATATATATATATAGATATATAGATATTTAGATATTAGATATTTGCGCCACCCTGGTTGAAGTCGCTGTACTTAAAACTCCGGTTTGTCCCTATTCAGTCTGCACAAACAGCGCTCGAGCGCTCAGTTTCTGACCCCTCAATGCCGCATCTCTATCTTGCTTATCACAGCGCCTTCTTCTTTTTCCCCCATAGGCTGTATACTTGCAGTGCTGTGCTCGCAGTGCTGCCCTCCACAGGCGATGGGTACTATAATAACCTTTTCATACACTTGAATACAGTGGAGTGGAGAGAATTAATTCAATTCAATAGTCTTCTTGAGCAAGATCATTTTAGTTCTTCCAACATATACTTCGAGGTCCTGGCTAGCCTTCCAATTTCTCAAACATGTGGATGCATTGCAAATGCAATCAATGCATTGGATTGCATTTGCAAATGCAATCAAACTCAATGCATTTGATTGCTCTTTTCCATGCACCTGATGGAATGAATGCAAATTAATGCATTCATTCAATTTCACAGTATGTAGGCTATATTGGTGGGACGATGCACTTGCCTCCTGATTCAAAATGATGCAAAGACTCACTGTGAGTTGAATCGCAGCAGATGAATTTCTTTATCACCAACATTAATACCGCAGAATACATGTTGTCAATCATGTTGTAACTTTTGGTGGTCAGACTGGTCATCTTATCAACTAACATTCTAATCTAGTAGTTGAGTTAAACAATGAAATAGTACTACTGATTGGTATCTTAGGCCTTTAGTAACCTACTCTCCTTGCTGCCATCGAATCTAAGCTTTGTCAATCTTTAAATTAAATCTCTAGTATCCTGGGATGTCCATTCCTGACTCAAGCTGATAACAATAAGTAATGTGTTGTTCAGTGTTTACCGTGGTCCATGATCAAATATTGTCTATTAGGCTGAACTTAGTACTGAAAACACCAGAGAGTTGTACGTCATTGTTTGACATTATTACTCAAACTGTTATTAATGTCATTTTAAAGGGACATTTCACATGACATTTAGATTATGTAGAATACTTTCCTGAAAGCCTTTATGTGTACAATATGTGTTTTTTACTTCTTTCTTCTTTTTTATTAGCAGTGAGCCCAGTGTCTCTGATGTCAAAGATACTTCATGGACTACGTTGTCTAAGTTAGACAGCCCTCCCACTATCGAGGGAGAACCCTAGGTACAAGATTGAGAGTTGGTAACCAAATAAACCCTTAATGATTTTTCATTCTTGAGAGCGTGCCATTGGCTTTCATTTTACAAGTTAAATTACTGTTTAACGCATCTGCATTACTCAATTTACAAGAAGTCTACACAATTCAATGTTTGCTTTTTTTTTATCTCTCCCATGGTAAGGACCATTATTTGTAAATAATGGACCTTATAAGAAGGGTTGCAAGCTGCACTGTTGAAAGCCACTGTTCTTAACCGTCCAGTTTTCAGATGCAGCAATGTTTTCCTCTCTAGTGTACTTTGAAAGGAGGTGACAGGGAGCCACTCAAATAATTCACTTCAGGAAATAATTTAAAGTTGATCTATCAAGGACATGGACTCATGGAGTGAAATGTGATGGATGAATATTATATATCGTTCGTACTATCATCAGGGGCGGATCTATAGGCATAGGCATGGGGGCCCTAAATGCCCAGTCTGCCCCACCAAACATGATGGCATGCAAAACAACCCAAGATATTTCAGTCCTTATATTTAAAAGTATTTGAAACACTACTGAAAATGGTGTGGTCATCGCCCGGGGGGGGGGGCGAGGCGATTACCATTTTCTTCTGCCCCCCCAATTGGGAACTGTTAAATCCGCCCCTGACTATCATATTCTCACATGAATATCATCATCATGAGGGGAAGGACGCACACACACACACACACATGCACACGCACACACACACACACACACACACACACACACACACACACACACACACACACACACACACACACACACACACACACACACACACACACACACACACACACACACACACATTCCAATCAAGTGTTCTGTATGTAAATTAAGTACTGGTATATAAAATGCCTATTTTAAATGCCATGCACTCGCAAATTTTAATCAAGCTTTTGCTGATCATACATTTAATGACTTGCTGTAAGTCTACAGTATATCCTTTCAAAGCTCATCTCCACCTAATGAAACTGCTCCAATAAATGGAGATTTTTCCCAAAGTTTGTTTGAAAAAACAAGAAACTCTCCTAATTAAACAGTGACTGTATTAGTCAGATTGTCAATATACATGCAAATGATATACTTGCACTATATATTCATATATTCAATGACAATTAGATGTCTAGCCATGCACTGTAAAGGTATATTTACGGTTGACTACTGCTGCACTCATTCAGTGGAGACAAGATACTGCATCTATGGCCAGCAACTCTGTATTTATTTTAACTTTTCTATTATTCATTCTCCTGTTTCTTCCTGGCTGTGTTATCCCTGACTAGGCCATGTGCTGAAGGCTTAGAAAATGAATTCCGTTCCCATGTCAGGGGGACTACAAATGCAATGCATTTTTGCATAGACCATACCCTTCTGAACATTGGGTTAAAAGTTCTACTCATAATATCCTGCAGTATTTTGTCAGGAGCCAGATATGTACAACAAGTCTGTAACTAAAAAACGAAAATCGTATGTTGCTCTTTTTGCTTGTAAAATGTGATCTATTGATTTTGGCAACCCCAAATCTTTCCCAAATGTCATAAATACATATACCTAACATCTAAAACAATTATTGGTGCTATAGTTTACTCATATGTGAATTTAGATCATGAAATATAGCAAATTTGTTAAAAAAACGCTTCACCTTAAGTGATTGTCATCCAGCACAATGTAACATGCACATAGTAAATTTAGCCAAAAACTTATGTTTCATACATAAAAATGTTCTCAACCTACTGTGTAATGAAATGCATTAAAGAACATCAACACATCCTACCCCAAAATGGATGATAATCTATGAAAATGTTACCACGCCCCTAAATTGGAATATGGCAAAAATGCACATGACTACAAATGAATGCACTGAAAGTCAGAATTATTGCAGCAAATGGTATGAAACATTTATTAAAGTGTCACAGCATCTGTCATTTGTGTGTGTGTGTGTGTGTGTGTGTGTGTGTGTGTGTGTGTGTGTGTGTGTGTGTGTGTGTGTGTGTGTGTGTGTGTGTGTGTGTGTGTGGTGGAGGGCTGTAAATAACAGTGAACAAAGGCGTCTTGATGGCAAGCTGAAAGGTGTGACCTCCCAGCATTCCTACCTAAAACTTATTGTTATTATTTTGTCTCATAATGCGCGCGCGTGTGTGTGCGTGTGTGTGTGTGTGTGTGTGTGTGAGAGAGAGAGAGGGGGGGAGGGGGCTTACCTGCAGACAGTGTTTCTGCTCGAGAAAGTTGATCCTTCGTCCGTTTGCCTCCCATAGTAATATATTTGTCCACTTTTTTACAAAGTATGCAGATGGCTGGAAGCACAGGGCCAGCAGAGCGGACGGGAAGACCCGTCCGAGACCGAAGTTTTTTTCGGGGGGTTTCAGAAGTGGTTACGTCGGGGGTGCTGCTCTCGGGCGGACCAGCGACTGCTTCTGGCTCTTCTCTCTCCTCCGTCTGTGCACAGCGTTTCTCGGCCAAACCCAATCTTTTGCAAATAAAACGACGGTAACACATTGCGTGAAAACCAGCATCCTCGGGAACATTATTAAACTCCACGTCCACGCAGTGTTTAAAAGTTTCGGCGATAGCTTTACTTTCGCCGTCCAGACAAAGCCATTGTTTGACGACGGACCTGTAAGTGTCCCACCTTGTTTTAGTAAAATCCTCAACGTCCTCATTCTGTACGGTCAAAAAGTGCATATAGCATCGTTTTGAGTCGCTTGACTGCTTTTTACGTACTTTTCTTCTTTGTTTTGGTTTGTTTTGCTCCCTAACGTTACCCGATACCCGCAGCGAATTCCCTTATTGCTATTTTGGTCACCTTTTCTCTTCCCTTAGCCACTATTCTTTATGCCGACACCGTTATTTGTGGCTGGAGGTGTGGTCATGGGCGTGTTTGTTGCGCAGTCCCTTAAGTTGCTAATTTCGTCAAATAGATTTGGGAACTAGATAACGCCACATCAGACCACCCCTTAACCGATCCGCGAAGGCAGAGCCACGTGCGCACGATGCGCGTCTGTGCGCCTTTGGAGATGTCCACAACTCCACGTGGAAAGGCGCCAGTTCAATTCATCTCCTTATTTATGCATCGAGCAAAATGTAAGTGTCGGGGATTTGGTGGGCCGTTTCCACCAAAATCCCGACACTTACATTTTGCTAGATCACGCATCGTAGAGAAGACCTACCCACATATACTATACAGCATCTGAGAGAGGAGGTCTTTCCCGTCACGCTGCACTTTGAAATGTAAAAAATGGTCCAGAATTGACCGAGAAATCAATGATCAAAAAAAAAGTTTTTTTAACGCGAATTCCAGAGTTTTTTGCAATTTACTTTATAACATTTCGCAGACTTGGGATAAATGCACGCCACATACAGCAAAAAAAACATGGAACATGTTTTTTCAACATAACATGTTGAATGGTAAGAAATGATTGAGAATTGACCGAGCTATAATTGTTTCAAAATGAGAGCATAATCTTTGAGAATAGGCTACTCATGCATGTGTGTGTCCTAAGCCCGCAGCCAGGCTGCGTGCTTCGGAGGGTCAGACATAGCAGTAGGGATAAGGGAAATAGATAAGGGATGAATTAAAGGGAATGGCAAGACCAACACGGATTGGATGAAAGCTAAAAACGCCCAAACCACACCTATGCATAATTTAACGGGTATAGGAGGTTTTTAAGGGACATAGGATGGTCACGAAATTATCAACTTTAGTGTGGGAACGCCTCTTCCCCAATGCTAAGTGCGTTAATTGCGCATAAGGGCTAATGTAACCAAAATCGGGCCCCTAGTCCCCTATTGGTCCCCGTGACCAAAACCGCAGCACTCCCCTCGCAGAGATTACTCCGCGCTGAGTGCGCCTTGAAAAAAACAGTGCCGTCTTTGACGACCGATTATAAAAATACTGCAGGATAAAACGAGTAGAACTTTTTTATCTGCACTTTCTACCTATAGATCTATTTTATGAGGTGAAAATTATTTAGTCCGCCTGCCGTGGAAATGGGATTAAACGAAAATCCATATCACAATATGGTCTACATTCTACTATAATGTATTCCACCTTACACCAACTGTCTTTTCTCAAAAGAGTGACATCTGTTGAGATAATTATGGCACACATAATAATTATAACACAGTATCAAAGTTTTATTACTTGCATCAGTGAGCAGAGCGGGGGCAAGTTAAGCGATTGGTGTGTGTTCGGCGGTCCCTTGGAGTACTCTGATTGGTCGGCTTAGATGGTGACATAATGGTGATGTAAGTACGAAACCTTAATAACTAATGTCATGAGTATTGGCTCGCTCTGCTTACACACGAGTAGGCCATCGCCGGCTACTTGTGTGCAACGCTCAAGTTTGCACTCTACTGAGTGCTGATCTAGTGTTATTAGTGGGGTTGCTTGAAGGGGAACCCCACTATTGTTATTGTGATGAGTTTTTTCTGTAACATTTTTTCTCTTTTTTCACCTTGTGATGACAATAGCCTATACGTTGTATAATCGAAATGATTTGATTGGCTGAGCGAGGAAGGTGATGTATGATGTTCACCATGTTTTCTCTGTACCATATAAATCCATGTATGATGGATGTCACCCACATGGTGAGTTTATGATCACTGATGTTGTAATGTTGAGATACATCAAACATCACGTTCTTTGCTCAGCCAATCGAATCATTTCGATGTTACATCCAGGAAATAATGGTAACCATTACAATATCATCGGGGCAACCCCACTTTGCAATTGCATAATTCTATTTCTAGTTTTTACATACGGCCTAGCCTAGTTCATGTTTGACAAAGCTGCTGTCAGAGACTACAGTTCATTATTTCCTGCTATGGATATAGGCCAAATAACAGAACCTTATAGCCATTATGCCTCTCCTCAGACACTCTCTTCTACAGTATATGGCCCCTGTTCTATTAATTAAATGTTTTCCTTATTGGGCAAAGGGTGATGCAAATGAATGGGCTGCATGAATACATTCCCCTTGATTTAATAGACAATATATATTCTTTATTCATTGGATAGGCTGTGTCTCGCCATACACACATGCATAATTGCTATTCCTCATGCAGCATAATATCGGAGAGTAAATTGTAAATTCAGTTAGGGCCTTACACAATGAATACACACTTTTTCTTTTGATAGCCTTCCGTATCTTGTTTAATTTTCTGTCCTAGGAATTGTAGGTCTACTAATGAATCATGGGTATGGGGAGGAGTGGTGTGGTGCTTGTAATGGTGAAGAAATTGGGAGACTGATAGACCATATTGTGATATGGATTTTCGTTTAATCCCATTTCCACAGCAGGCGGACTAAATAATTTTCACCTCATAAAATAGATCTATAGGTAGAAAGTGCAGATAAAAAAGTTCTACTCGTTTTATCCTGCAGTATTTTTATAATCGGTCGTCAAAGACGGCACTGTTTTTTCAAGGCGCACTCAGCGCGGAGTAATCTCTGCGAGGGGAGTGCTGCGGTTTTGGTCACGGGGACCAATAGGGGACTAGGTTTATTCTCTGGGCCATAATAAGTTTAGAAACATGGCGACGAGCAGTTCGAGTAGCGAAACAGAGCAAAACAAACCAAAACAAAGAAGAAAAGTACGTAAAAAGCAGTCAAGCGACTCAAAACGATGCTATATGCACTTTTTGACCGTACAGAATGAGGACGTTGAGGATTTTACTAAAACAAGGTGGGACACTTACAGGTCCGTCGTCAAACAATGGCTTTGTCTGGACGGCGAAAGTAAAGCTATCGCCGAAACTTTTAAACACTGCGTGGACGTGGAGTTTAATAATGTTCCCGAGGATGCTGGTTTTCACGCAATGTGTTACCGTCGTTTTATTTGCAAAAGATTGGGTTTGGCCGAGAAACGCTGTGCACAGACGGAGGAGAGAGAAGAGCCAGAAGCAGTCGCTGGTCTGCCCAAGAGCAGCACCCCCGACGTAACCACTTCTGAAAACCCCCGAGAAAAACTTCGGTCTCGGACGGGTCTTCCCGTCCGCTCTGCTGGCCCTGTGCTTCCAGCCATCTGCATACTTTGTGAAAAAGTGGACAAATATATTACTATGGGAGGCAAACGGACGACGGATCAACTTTCTCGAGCAGAAACACTGTCTGCAGGTAAGCCCCCTCCCCCTCTCTCTCTCTCTCACACACACACACACACACACGCACACACACGCGCGCGCATTATGAGACAAAATAATAACAATAAGTTTTAGGTAGGAATGCTGGGAGGTCACACCTTTCAGCTTGCCATCAAGACGCCTTTGTTCACTGTTATTTACAGCCCTCCACCACACACACACACACACACACACACACACACACACACACACACACACACACACACACACACACACACACACACACACACACACACACACACACACACAAATGACAGATGCTGTGACACTTTAATAAATGTTTCATACCATTTGCTGCAATAATTCTGACTTTCAGTGCATTCATTTGTAGTCATGTGCATTTTTGCCATATTCCAATTTAGGGGCGTGGTAACATTTTCATAGATTATCATCCATTTTGGGGTAGGATGTGTTGATGTTCTTTAATGCATTTCATTACACAGTAGGTTGAGAACATTTTTATGTATGAAACATAAGTTTTTGGCTAAATTACTATGTGCATGTTACATTGTGCTGGATGACAATCACTTAAGGTGAAGCGTTTTTTTAACAAATTTGCTATATTTCATGATCTAAATTCACATATGAGTAAACTATAGCACCAATAATTGTTTTAGATGTTAGGTATATGTATTTATGACATTTGGGAAAGATTTGGGGTTGCCAAAATCAATAGATCACATTTTACAAGCAAAAAGAGCAACATACGATTTTCGTTTTTTAGTTACAGACTTGTTGTACATATCTGGCTCCTGACAAAATACTGCAGGATATTATGAGTAGAACTTTTAACCCAATGTTCAGAAGGGTATGGTCTATGCAAAAATGCATTGCATTTGTAGTCCCCCTGACATGGGAACGGAATTCATTTTCTAAGCCTTAATCTGGAATCAGCACACGGCCTACTGCTGTGATACCTGAATTTATTATAGTACTGTCTCATCTCGTCTTAGGGCAGGCTGTTAAAAATATACAGTATATGCCTCTTTTTCTCGCATTTGTTGGTCAATGGCTGACAATAGATGACCTCACATGGATATCATGTGGACCTGCAGTCAATAGATATAGAGTAGGGGGTTTTCAACCAGTGGTCCAGGGACCACCACTGGTCCTTGAGAGGATTCCAGGTGGTCCTCAGCTCAATGATGGACGGTTAACCGTAAACATGTTTAATCTAAGAGTTAAAATATTCATCATGTGAATTAGCCCAAGTCTACAGAAACTAGAGAATGTAGAAGATTAATGGTCATTTTGATCTGTATGTTTAACTGTTTTGTTTTCTCCAAAATCCAGCCTGGAATTGTGGACAAAATAAGCAAAAGGAATCTTTAGTTTAGGGGTCTGTGGGGCTAAAATGTCTTCAAATGATGGTCCGTGGCTCAAATTCTGAATAAATATGGGCCCTGGTATCAAAGGGGTTGAAAATCTCTCATATAGAGGTAACACAGCTAGGAACAAGCATGTACCCAACTCCCATAAACATATACTAATAATGATAATGAAAAAAGCACATTTATTACCAGTGCCTATAAGCTAGTTTTACAGGAACTAAAATATGGTTAAAACAAAAGAAGCGAGGCATTCAGTACATTGTCAGGGTGGCGAAGGCCAAAACAACAAAGCTTAATACCACATCGCCTGAAAGGGGAAACAAACAGACAAAAACAACAAAACAAATTATTCACCTAGCCCTCAAACACTGGAACACAATGAAACAGCAGCATGTTCCTGCACTCAAACGTCCTTGTCTACCCATTTTAACAAAAAGCATTATACATTATACGCTACACATGCGGTAGCATAAAGGATTGAGCGCACAACAATAGTCTGGAGTGGTTGAGGTTCTGAATGCAGCCTGGCTGATTGATAATGAGGCCACTGAATAAGCAGTGGAGGTTGCGAAGCATCAGCTACCGCAGGGGTGTCAAACTCAGATACAAAATGGGCCAAAATTTAAAACTGAACAAAGCCGCGGGCCAAGTTTGAACGAACTAACCTTTTAAAAGGGGAATTCCACCCATTTTCAAAATTTTCCTGAGAGGGTACAAATGTGACCCTAGCGGGTCCATTTGGTTCCATTTGTACCCTCTCAGGAAAAATGGGTCTGAAAGAAACTCATTAGCAGGGTGAAATACATCTTGGTGATGTCATCAGATGTATTTCACCATGTTAATGATTTTTTTCATACCTCCATTTTTAGGAAATACAGAATTGGGGGAACTTTTTTTTTATCATGTCCACACAGCATCTCTAAGGTATATTAATGACATATTAAAATGTTGAAAATGGGTGGTCTTCCCCTTTAATTTGATAATGTCTCAAGGGCCAAGTGAAATTACACGGCGGGCCAAATTTGGCCCGCGGGCCAGCTAGAGTTTGACACCCATGAGCTACCGTATCTATCGGGTTGGATCTCTAAAGCTGCAACGTTTCTTGAAATGGAAAAACAACAAAATGCACACACCCTTAGCCCAGATAGGTCCAATAAACGTAAAAATTTTATGGCAACTGGTTGCACTTAACATTTGTTAAGTGCAACCAGTTCCATAATTAAAATACTTGAGTGATGTTAACTCGACATTAGAAATTCCTAAATAGAAGCATTTAAGTTAAATGTACTTGAATACTGTGTGATGTTAACTTAGAAAGACTAATTCCTAAATTGAAGAATTCAAGTTAATTAGACTTAAAACTCTTTGTTGACTTAACTTTAAATCCTTTCTTCTAAAACTAAGAATCCTACGTTCATTGCACTTATGTTGCAAGGTTGATTTAACTTAAAGTATGTAAATTATTCCACTTCAGCATATTCACATCAAAGACACACCTCATATTACTTTCTTTGTAAATTTATTCAACAATTTCATAATTTCAGAGTCACAAATATTTGTCCCTCCAACATCCAAGCTTGATCACAATTTAGCATTACTTATGTTAAAGATGCAAGTTATACTGCACATTCCAGAGAGTTCTTTGCAAGAATAATAGAACAACTTTGTGAAAACTGTCAGAGCGAATTATGCACAACAGAGTAAAGGCTATATTGGAGATATTAAACAAATACACATATCCACCTAAACACAACACACAATGAGGAAGAAGAAACACTTCATGTTTACTAGTCTATAATGATTCAAAAGCAGTCTTCTCTTGGCACAGTTATTTACATGTGTATATTAAGGTGAGAAAAGTACAGCTATTTTCACTTATTTATCTTTTTAGACGAGACCGGTTTGTTAAATTACAAAGTTCACTAGCCTCATAGTCTGCATTCACCTCTTCAAAGATAACCATATCATCTGTACTTTAGGCAAGATACTTTTCAGAATTGTAAAAGAAAAAAGTAGTAGCAGCTTCTCTACTTTCACATAGGGTGACCAGATGTCCCTCATTTTCAAGATGTGTAAAGCTTCCATATTAAAAATAGCTGATCTACAAGCTCAAAACGTGTCACAGTATGGCACGTGTTGAGCTTGTAGATAACCTAGGTTTTGCTATATTTTAATTGAAATCCTGAATTATTTTGGAATATTGACAATATTGACAGATGATGATAATTTACCACATTTTGTCCCGTTTCCCCACTTGACTTATCCCACACATGCAACACTTCTGTCCCTTAAATGAACAGTCTGGATCTGGACATCTGGTCACCCTACATTCACACAAAAAGGCAAGCACTTTTTTTCCCCGATTGTAGTGTCAATCCAGACATGTTTTAGAATTCCAGCTGATCCTTCAAACGTTGAACCTTGTGTGGCAGACATTCAGCATTACCTGTTGAATGAAGTCACATGGATGTTTCATGCATGTTGGGTAGTCCATGTGCAGGGCATAAAGCAGTCCAAATAGAACACAGACGGTGTGAGGCAGGTCAGCCACCTCCGTCAACACAGTCCTTTCTAAGACAATCCCCACCTTGGATGGGCTGGGCTGAGAACTTTCCGCCTCCATGTTGAGGATTCCCACTGGCATCTTGATGTCAGTACATCACGTACATCCTAATAGCAACAGAACAAGAACAGGACATAACCATATTTAGTACTGAAATACTAAATAGATCTAAATTGCAGAATATAAACGGCACAATTATTAAAATAACAATAATAAATGTACTTTTTCCTGAAATAAAAATGTTTCTAGAATCGTGTCATCCAAGATAAAACTGATATTTCTCTTCTGTTAAAAATAATGAAATCTGCAACGTTTATAAGAAATTAAGTTACTCACGGAGCAAGACTTGAAGGCGGCGGCCGGATGGTCCCCCAAGATGAGTGGCAGTCCATGAAGACGAAGAGTTCTCACAGCTGTTGGCTCTGTGGTCTGGAAGGCAGGCAGTAGGGCAGGAAGGACATGGTAGGGCAGGCAGTAGGACAGGGCAGGCAGGCAGGACGTGGTAAGACACAGCAGCCAGGCAGTCAGGGAGACAGGAATTTCAGTTATGTCACATAAGTGAATAAAACTACATAAACCTGAGCAAATCCTTTGAGTAACTGAGTTACAGTACTAAAAAATTAGGCTTTTTGCCAGGCCTAAGTTACGAGACCAATGTGACTAAATGCCACACTATGGTGCCATTAAGTGGTTATAGTTTTAAAGTGACAACGATAACATAAATAAGTGGACATTATAAACATAATATATGAAAATATCTTGCATGAGAAGTTTGCAACTGGAAAAAGGAAAAGCAAGAGATCAAGGGAGGTAGAGTGTAGACGACTCACCTTGGTCTGACTCTGTAGTAGAAGCTCAGTCAGATGCTCTCCAGCGATGCCTTTCTTCATCCTGAAGGTCAATCAGCTTTGAGGACAGCTGGTCCAGTGCACTGAAGAAGTGGTCTCTCAGATTTGTCCCACCAAATCTGAAACACAAAACATGGCCAGAGAGCCAGAAACACAAATCATGACCCATGAAAGAATTAAATTAAATAGGACAGATCACTATGATATTTATATCTGATAGCAAAAAAGAAAATAATAATTAACATAAATCTATTTTGTGCTATTCATAAATGCATTTTGAACAAGTTCAAAAACACAGGGCCACATAGTCCTATTTTGTAAATAGTCAAAAACCTACCTGGCTTTCTGTAAAGGGTGCTGGCCATCGTTGTAAAACCTTGCTGGCATCAGCCTTCTTCTGACGATTTATTTTCTCCTAAAAACAAATGTGGCATTTTAATGTTTTTTTCTTTAGTTCTCCTTTCCTTGCCTTCATGAAGCCATCATAATGACCATCATCACCATCACCATCATTTGACTGTTCTTGTTCAAAACCTCCACCATTGTAAGAATTATGTCTGGATGAAACATCTTCCAGTTATCTATCTGTTCTGTGATTTTTACTTTTGTGTGCTTTGAAGGAAACTGTAGACACTGCCTTCATAGTCACAAGTTTTATAAGGGCTCCTGACTTCATGGTTTACTTTTAAGTGTATATTATAAAAAGGTGAGAAAAGTATTCTGTTACTGAACAGGTACATTTGCACATAATGGTTGCTGGTTTGGTGTGAATGCGGGATAAGGTATTTTAGTGCATTCAATGATCTACAAGAGTGGCTTTCAACCTTTTTGATACCAGGGCCTACTATTTATTCAGAATTTGAGCCACGGACCACCATTTGATGCCATTTTAGCCCCACAGACCCCCAAACTAAAGGTTTAAACTAAAGGTTTATTTTGCTTTTGCCCGCAATACCAGGCTGGATTCAGGAAACAAAACAGTCAAACATACAGATCAAAATGGCAGGGCTTGACACTAACACTTGCCCGCTTGCCCGGGGCAAGTAAAAAAAAAATGGGTGGGCAAGTGAAGACTGCTACCTGGTTGCCCGATCGGGCAAGTGTGCAACTTAGTGCACTATAACACAACACAAGATAAATTTGTCTTGAAGGCAGTCATTACACTCTGCCTCTGTGTCTTTCCCTGCTTTCTAGCTATCTCTACCTATCTCTCTCCCAGGTCCATTTGGTTCTAAACTATCATTTTGCTGGGGTCAGGGACCACTGGGTCTGTGACCACTATGGGCTAATTAAGATGATGAATTTTAACTCTTGAGAGTGTAAAAATGAAACCAAATGGACCCGCAAGGGTCCATTTGGTTTCATTTTTACACTGGAACCCTCTCAGGGACCACTGGTGGTCCCTGGACCGCCTGTTAAAAAACCCTGGTTTAAAGCACCCAAGTTGGAAGTAAACTTAAATGCAAAATTTACAATATATTTTTGGGGGGCAAGTGACCATGACCTGAGGGCAAGTAGAACCTGACTTGCACTTGCCCGATGGGCAAGTGCCTCGGAGACCTTAGTGTTAACCCCTGAAATGGCCATTAATCTTCTACATTCTCTAGTTGTGTAGACTTGGGCTAATTCACATGATGAATATTTTAACTGTGTAAACATGAAACCAAGTGGACCCGCAAGGGTCCATTTGGTTTCATGTTTACAACTCTCAAAGAGCTACATCTGGTTAACCAACTCTCCATCCTTTAGCCTGGGGACCACCTGGAATCCTCTCAGGGACCTGTTGAAAACCCCTGATCTATAAGGATTCAAAAGCTGAATTCTTGGTACAGTTAAAAGGGCAATACTTACAGCTCTAAATCCTGTCCATCTCGATACAATGGTCTGCAATGAAACACAGGGGGGGGGGGGGGGGGGGTCAATTGCAGGCAATGTGTGTGTGTCCGTGTATTTATCTTCTAAATCTTTTCGATTAAATGATATGGCGAATGCATACATCCATCTGTTAAATATACTTTCAGAGTGGGGTATGAATAAGGTTAAAACAAATAGGTGGTAAATATATCACCAGAATGAGTCACTACCGCACCTGCTCGTCCACTAAACAGTGTGATTGACTGGGTCTCGGGTCGCGTTACCCGGCCCGCTGAAACAGCGGCTCGCGGCGTGCTGCCTGCCCGCTATAGTGTGGTGAAATGCGGCGCGGGACGCGCTACCGACCCGCTGAAAACAACGTGGTGAACAGCGGTTCGCGGCGTCCTGCTTGCCCGGTATAGTGTGGTGAAATGCGGCGCGGGACGCGCTATTGGCCCGCTGAAACAGCGTGGTTAACTATAACCTACAAGCACCGCACCTCCGTGACTCCCTCGCACAAAAATGAAAAGAAATGAAAACTAAAACGAACTGTTGCGTTGTCAAATGTCCCGGTTTCCAACATCTCACCTGCACCATCCCTGCATTGCATCCAAGTCGTAGGCTAATGCTGGTTACCATGCGCCCCACTGACCACAAGTTACCACCTCCACCACTTAACACAATACATGCCAAACAATTCTCAAAAACATTAATTATTTCTTACCAATGCAATGAATGTGTCGTGCTAATGGCGAACTTGCAGCCACTTGTCTTGTCTTCTGGTCCTCTCTCCTTGTCCAGCTTCTTCTCCCCACAATGCATTTCAGTTTTGAATCTTCAATTTGAAAATCTTTAGTTCTTTTCAATTTAAACTAAAATAAGTTAAACTAATTAAACTAAACCTTTTCTATCCATCCCATTACAATACAATTCTAAGTACAATACGATCCACTTTTTTAGTTATGCAATAAAACTTAAATGATGTATTTGTATTGTACTGCTTTTACTTTAGTTGATATGACAAAATACAAAATCTGGTCTTACAGTGTGATTTGGAGTTTTTTGTTTTTATCTTTGAAGTGTAAATGATATTAATTCCAGCTTTTTAAAGGTAAAGCAATTATATATAACCCTCCTTTGAAGAAGTGAGTGAGCGTGCGTGCTTGCATGTGTGTTTGCGTGCGCGCGCGTGTGTGTCAGGGGCGGATGTATAATTTCCCAATTGGGAGGGAGGTGGTATGGCCATTTTCGGACTTTTATTAGTCAAGTAAAGCATCAATAATAACTTCAGTTGTTGTTGAAGTTGCAACAGACACGCAGCATGCATAAAGCTAAAGGTCTGACTCAGAGAGTTTTCTGTTTTCAATGATGAAATGCTGTTGGTTTAGTGGTGACACAGCTGCAGTTAGTTAGTAGTAGCAGTAGTAGTGTTTCAAATCATTTTAAATATAAGCACTTTAATTTGAAATATCTTGGGTTGTTTTGCATGAATGTCATCATGTTTGGTGGGGCAGACTGGGCATTTAGGGGGGCATTGCCCCCCATGCCCATGCCTAGATCCGCCCCTGGTGTGTGTATGTGTGTGCACATCCGGCAGACCTCGGTGGCACTGTGGGAATCAATAAAGGTGCGGCAATGGGGTCACATAAAGGTTGGGTCCCTGTGGTAGTGGTGGGGGGGTGAGGGGTCGGCCATGTCAATTTGAGGGCGTTAGCACAGCTTTTTTCTCACAACAGGTTATCCTCTGCCTCACTTGGCCTTAATCTAATAGCGACCAACGTCCCCCGTGGGCACAAAAACACTGTGAAAACAGAATTCCTCCTATCACCAACGAGGCAGGGCAAGACACGTTTATTCGTATAGCACATTTCAACAACAAGACAATTCAGAGTGGTTTACACAAACAACTGTGACGTTTAGATGGGGCATTATTGTTGCTAAAAAGCAACAATGGGCCTTCTAGGGTTAAGGAGAAGAAGAAGAAAAAACACATTTATAAAGTGAGTTTTTGAGTGTTTTGCCTCACCTGAGAGTCCAAATCTTGGGCTAGGGTACGGTAATGTCCTTTAGAGCAGGGGTTTTCAACCTTTTTGATCCCAGGGCCCACTATTTATTCAGCATTTGAGCCATGGACCACCATTTGATGGTATTTTAGCCCCACAGACCCAAAAGTAAATATTTCCTTTGCTTTTGTCCACAATTCCATGCAGGATTTTCGCAAACAAAACAGTCAAACATGCAGTCAATCAAAATGACCATTCCTCTACATTCTGTAATTGTCTAGACTTCTTGATAAAGTGGTGCTAATTTACATGGTGAGAGCGCTCTCAAGAGTTATATCTGGCTAATCAACTTTTCATCTGGTTAAGGTCTCAAGGACCACTGGTGGTCCCCGGACCACTGGTTGAAAACCACTGCTTTAGAGACAACAAAGCACGGTACAACAATGTACCAACACCTATACATTTCTGTACTGCACTAGGGTACGCCTGGGGCGACAAGTCAGTTGTACCTTTTTAGGTACGAATCCCCCCCTTTATTTTTCTGTGTGTACACACAGTATATATCAGGGGTGCTTGAGGGAGTTCCAGAGGGATATAGGCTGACCAGATCTAAACTGGTTGAACTCTAATTGCATTTGGGACAATAGTAATCCACGATTTCAATTCAAATACAGCAAAAAATAGTTTATCTACAAGCCCAAAACACGTCACATTGCATCACGCTTTGAGCTTGTAGATCAACTGTTTTTGATGAATACGGCTTAAAAACACATCTATAGCTGGAAAATTTCTAGGAAACACAGAATGGGGGGTCACTTTTAACATGTTTACACAACATCCCTAAAATATACAAAATGACATAGTAAAATGTTGAAAATGGGTGAATTTCCCCTTTAATGTCAAATTGAGGGTCCTTGAAACTAAACAGCGTGAGAATCACAAATGGGGTCTGCAGTCTAATTAGTGTCAATTTTGAGGTCCTTGACATGAAAGAGTTTGGGAACCTGCACTGATCTATACATAGTTGTATGTACTATAGTTGAAGCACTCCCACTGCAATTAAACTAATGTAGGATAACATATGGCCCTTTTTGTTTTGAGCATCATCTGCTACACCAAAACTAAATGTGCCGTTTAACTCTTTCTGTCGCATTATGTACACTTTAGCTATTGAAAAATATCAGATCTACGGGCTCATATCGCGCCACTCAGTGGCGCGTATATGAGCGAATGTGCAACTCCAAGAATATATTTTATTTGACACCTGATTGTAGTGTCTGCCACGAGATTCTAGTTTCTGACTAGTTTCTAGTTTCTGATGCTAGATTCTGACAGTTTTTCTAGTTTTTCTGAAAAAATCTATGTTCCTGTGTCAGTGATGCTTAAATAATTCATGCCAAGGACCCCCAGAATTATCTATATTTGGCTGTTGTCTAGGGATCCCCCAGAAGCAAAATATTTGCTTCTGAAAGAATATATTCAAAGATTTGCATCACATTTTCACATTAAAAAAAAAAAAAAAACAGATCTACAAGCCACAGCGCACCACTTGGTGGTGCGCTGTGGGCTGTAGGTCTGATATTTTTCAGTAGCTTAAGTATAACATATGCTTTGAACACCAAAATGCGTCAGTACACAAAGTTTAATGTGCTAGCGGTTGAAAATTGATGAGTCAACCGTGCCGGTATTAGCTAGATTACATTTGCTTTATAAAGGTCAGACAGAGATGAATTTGCCCTGCTGTATTAAGCCAATGTTCTTTGGGAGATAGATTTATATCTTTTAGGAAGGGCAGCAGTGCATAAGTCACTCTTTCAAATGAAGCCCTAGCACTTGTCCTGTGAGCTGTGGGGGACACTGTGAAGTGATAACATCCAGGAGGTTCTTGTTCAACAACCACAATACTGTAGACTCCCAGATTACACCCAGATAAAAAAAGACCATGCAGTCTGAAACAGGCCCGGGTGATTTCCCAATTGGGGGGGCAGGTAAAAATGGTATGGGTAAATGGTGCATTTATAGTGCCTTTATCCAAGGCACTTTACATAGCTTGTGCATCACATTCACCCATTCACACTCACATTCATACACTTTTGGCAGTGGAAACCATGCAAGGTACTTACTAGCACATCAGGAGCAATTAGGGGTTCAGTGTCTTGCTCAAGGAGACTTCGACACTAACTCTGCGGGAGTCCAGGATCTAACCGTCAACCTTGCGATCGATCCAGTGACTCTACCCCTGAGCCACTGCCGCCCCATGGGAGGTAGTGGCTCAGCATACCATTTTCCATACCATTTTCAGTTAAATGACTATTAGGCAAGTATAAGAATCAATAATAACATCAGTTGTTGAAGTTGCAACAGACACGCAGCATGCATAAAGCTAAAGGTCTGACTCGGAGAGTTTTCTGTTTTCAATGATGAAATTCTGTTGGTTCAGTGGTGCCACAGTCAGTAGTTAGTTAGCAGTAGCAGTGTTTCAAATCATTTTAAATATAAGCACTTTAATTTGAAATATCTTAGAAATTTTGTCACCATGATGTTTGGTGGGGCTGTCATGGTATTTAGGGGGGCATTGCCCCCCCATGCCAATGCCTAGATCCGCCCCTGATCTGAAAGCTTGTTTTGTATTTGAGAAGTTCTGCATGTGTGGCTTAACTTTAGCAAGTGGGCTTGAGTGATGGCAGCCAACCTTATCTTTCGAACCAGTCAAAGCGGATTAGACAATTATTTGAAGTTTCTTCCACCCAAATACGTCAACATAAGCCCTTCGGCCTGACAAGACATTCAAATGAAACAAGACGCCTGAAAGTCAAAGGTTTCTATCTGCTTGACCAAACACTGTTAAAACAGTGTTTTTCAACCTTTTTGATACCGCAGGACCCACTATTTATTCAGAATTTGAGCCACGGACCACCATTTGAGAACATTTTACTCCCACACAGAACCTAAAACTAGAGATTTCTTTTGCTTTTGTCCACAATACCAGGCTGGATTTGGTTAACAAAAACAGCCAAACATACAGATCAAAATGACCATTAATCTTCTACATTCTCTAGTTATGTAGACTAGATGATAATTCAGATGATGAATATTTAAGAGTGTACTCTTGAGAGTAACTCTTGAGAGTGTAAACATGAAAACAGTGTAAACATGAAATCAAATGGACCCTTGCGGGTCCATTTGGTTTTATTTTAACGCTCTCTTTTACGCTCTAAAACAGGGGTGGCCAACTGTGGCTCGCGAGTCGCATGCGGCTCTTAAGCTGGTTAAATGTGGCTCTTAAGGGGCTTCCACATGAAGCCGTCAAAAACACTTGGCCTCATGGGGCAGTCATTCATTCCCTATACCAGTTTTTTTTTCTACCAGGGCCCACCATTTATTCAGAATTTGAGCCACAGACCACCATTTTAGCTCCATAAACCCCAAAGCTAAAGATTTCGTTTACTTGTGTCAACAATTCCAGGCTGAATTTCAGAGAAAACAAAGCAATCAAACATACAGCTCAAAATGACCATTAAACTTCCACATTCTCTAGTAGTGTAGACTTGGGCTAATTCACATGATGCATATTTTAACTCTTGAGAGTGTCATATACTTTTTTGGATTGTAAACCCCATTTCAAAATACATGTCTATATGTTTTAATAGTGTGTCTTTGCATTGCGCACCTGCACACAAATGCACATGTCTTATGGCAGGAGAGGGGGAATATATTTGCGACCGTGACGGCTGTCGCGGCGGTTTAATAACCACCATTTGATGTGGCTCTTTGCCGTAACACAGTGAAAAACGTGGCTCTTAGTCTGTGACCGGTTGGCCACCCCTGCTCTAAAAGATGTAAAAGGTGCATGAATGTGCCAAATAGCTACTCTCTTTTTATCGTTTCTTTTAATGGAACACAAATACCTCTGGATTAATTAAAATCAGACTGCTGCTGACTGTGGTGTGCAGGAACTATCTTGTGCTTTTTGAGGCTGGTGCTTTAGACAATCCAATGGCATGTGTGTTAATTACTCGTTTTTGTTTCTGAGAAAAAAAAACAGATTTGTGTATTTTTCTTTGTAATTCATCTTGGCTTAAACGGATTCATGGCAATCCAAAAGGATCCAGGGGAAATTACAAATGCTTATATTGTGACCAGAAGGTGAACTATTTGGCAGTTGAGCCACAGAACTGCACAAACACTCCCTAATGCTAACCCTCTGCTGTGATAAGATGTGGCACAAGTGTTACAAGTGTCTGTTCAAACACAAGTGTGTTTTGGAGTGTGTGTGTGAGTGTGTTGGGGGAAAGGTTGGGGTTGAGGTTGGTATTCAGGGTTGGATTGACCATTGGGCGTACAGGAGGTCTCCCGGTGGGCTACGACCCGTAGGGGGGCCAGTGGTATCACGGTATGATTAAAAGCACTGTTTTTCATACATGATTATAGTTAACAGTTAACTTGTTAGCTGTCATAATCTCGCCCCCTCCAGGGGCGGATGTAACATGGGGGGGGGCAAGAGAACATGACGGAGGGGCAAGAGAAAATTATATGGGTGCGCCACGGGCGATGAAGTCGCACCATATAATTTTCAGTTACAGGACTTTTATTACGCAATTAAGCATCATTAATAACATCAGTTGTTGTTGAAGTTGCAACAGACACGCAGCATGCATAAAGCTAAAGGTCTGACTCAGAGAGTTTTCTGTTTTCAATGATGAAATGCTGTTGGTTTAGTGGTGACACGGCTGTAGTTAGTTAGTAGCAGTAGTAGTGTTTCAAATCATTTTAAATATAGGCACTTTAATTTGAAATATCTTGGGTTGCTTTGCAGGCCATCGTGTTTGGTGGGGCAGACTGGGCATTTAGGGGGGCATTGCCCCCCCATGCCTATGCCTAGATCCGCCCCTGACCCCCTCGCTATCTTAGTATTGGACAGTATGAACGTTTGAAGCCCTTCTTTTGAGTGGCAGATCTCCAATCGCTTTTTCTGGTGTCTTTACCATTCTGCCCTCTATCCGTTTGTGCAAAAATATCCGGGTCACAAGTCCCGGAGGTAATGCTGTGTCTCATTGGAAATACCTGCTCTGTTGAAAAAAAGGAGAAAAAAAAAAACGACATTGAGGGGTAGAATCTGATGCATTTTGAATGCATGGGATAGAATGGGTGTGGGGGCATTTTTATTACTTTTTTTTTTCAAATGAAATTCAACAAAATGATGATCGGTAAACGAGACATTCGGATCGAAAGATGGATTAAAGAATGGAATCAATTAATGTTCGAGTCCCTCGAGTTTCGTCCCAGGGGGACGGCAGGCAGCGGCGGTGAGTGTATTAAATATCTATGTCCCGTGGCCTGTGTCCAGAACCCTAATATGTCTCGACTCTTATGGGCTGAACAGCAGATGTTTTGGGTTCCCATGGGATGGGACCCAGGTGGTTACTGTATATGATTGGTATCCCCTCCTTTAATATAAGGCCTATATTTAACTGAATAAACAAGACTAAACTACAAAGTAAGACAATCTCACATTATAAAAAATTATATTTTGCAAGCCACACCTCATAAAGGTTTGCTTTAATGCAGTGGTGATTAGTGAAGCTGCCTGGTGCAGCACCTTCCTGGTTAGATGTGTGGGTGAATGATGTGAAAAGATTGTCTTCAGCCAGTAATAAATCACAGCCCAGCTATGATGGAGGAGATCGGACACACGGGTGATCTCACAGCCAGGGGCGGATCTAGGCATGGGGCAATGCCCCCCTAAATGCCCAATCTGCCCCTTCACCAAACATGATGGCATGCAAAACAACCCAAGGTATTTCAAATTAAAATGCTTATATTTAAAATGATATGAAACACTACTACTGCTACTAACTAACTACAGCTGTGCAACTTCAACAACAACTGATGTTATTATTGATGATTTACCTGCCTAATAAAAGTCCTGTACCCAAAAATGGTATGGGTGCGGCTTCATCGCTGGGTGCGGCTGGGTATGGTATGAGTGCGGCTTCATCGCCCGTGGCGTGAAGCGACACGGGCGATGAAGCCACCCCCATACCATTTTCTCCTGCCCTACCCGCCCCCCTCCACTACACCCCTGCATCCGCCCACTGCTCACAACTCACTGTTATAGTGCAAAAAAAAAAACACTGGCTTGGTTCTTTGATATCACTCAGCTCTCCTGTCAACTGGCCCAAATGAAGGAGTGCAGCAACAACTCTGCCGAAAATGGATGAAACACTTTCCTTGGATTCCTGTCAACACTACAAAGACTTATTTAGCTCCCTAGTTGTTGTGCAGGAAAGAACATGATTTGATGCAGCGCAAACTCCTACTTCAATCTAACAAACGTAATAATGAATGTCTATCATACGACGAGTGCTGCCCCGGAGCAATAATTTATGAAGTTATGGCCAAAATAACAGATTTTTAAAAACTTGCTTTTCACCGAGCAACATGGTCATAACAATGAATTATGAATTCAATCTATAAATGTTTCTGTGCGCGTAACTCGAGTCGAGAATCGTTCTGCCCAGTGTTAGCCATGTCTGCTTAAACAAAACTTGACTTGTTTTTTTTTAATGTTGGAAGTCAGTTACAAATACAAGTAGTTGCTGGTTGATGTTTCTGGACTTGTTTTAGTAGTTCTTTATTTGAGCTTTCTTCCTAAAGTTTAAGCCAGTGTTTTCGCACTGTCCCACATTTCTTCAAGTCAAGGAACCCTTGTCCACAGACAACCTTCAGAAAATATTGTGCCTTTTTTATTTACATGTTTTTTCCCCCAACATATTCAAAATAATTTGAATTATTCTCAATGTGCTTTACATTACAGATATACAACCTCACAGTGTGTCACTGTGAGCTTGTAGATCTATCAACTAGGGCTGTTCTTCATGGACCTGGGCACTTGTTTCTGTTGTAAACATGGCAACACAGCAAGAGAAAGAGGAACTTTTGCATGCACAAACAGAAAGACTTATGGGCTATAAGAAAAGTCACACAGATAAGCAGATGGACTTCCATAAAAAAACATCCAACATGCAACACAACAGGAAAGTCTGGATTATAGATGTGGTGTAGGCCTATTTAACATTTTGTCTAGAGACAAAGAGCACAGCACGCCAGTGTTGCCAACTTGGCACATTTGTCACTATATTTAGCTTTTTTCCAGACCCCCCTAGCACCAAAATTAGTGGAAAACTCCTGGCAGAAAATCTAGTGCTTTTTTGCTGGTGAGTTCGGGCGAAATTGGTTGACAGGCGCCAGAGATAAAACCCTCGTTTTTCACCATTTTTCCTCCTATGATAGAGTCCTCCTTCCTTCCTAGAAAGGACCATTGGTAACCAAAATGGACCCTTATAGATCTGTAACTCTTGAGAGTAAAATGATACCAAATGGACCCGTAAGGGTCCATGGCGGTGGCTAAAATGCAGAACAAATAGTGGGCACTGGTATGAAAATGACGTTCACATGAAAACCACGTTCTAGCGCATTCTAGTGCATTTGGAAATCAGTGTCACTAGTGCATTTTGGATTTGGCAGTTGGCAACACTGGTTTCTGTTGCAAACATGGCAACACAGCAAGAGAAAGAGGAACTTTTGCACACACAAACATTAAGACCCACAGATAAGAGTATGGACTTCCATAAAAAACATCCAACATGCAACACAACAGAAAAGCCTGGATTATAGCTGTGGTGTAGCAGGCCTATTTAACATTTTGTCTAGAGTAGGGTGACCAGATCCAAACTGTTCATTTGAGGGACAGAAGTGTTGCATGTGTGGGACAAGTAGAGCGTGGAAACGGGGACAAAATGTCCTGTTCAAGATTCCATTTCACACAGCAAAAACAGCTGATCTAAAATCAAAAATAGCTGCTCTACGATCTCAAAACGCGTCGCAGCGCGACGCGTTTTGAGATCGTAGATCAGCTATTTTTGATACGACAGTATGCGATGTGGCCTCTCTAGAGTGAGTGTGGAAATATAGTGGTACCACATGTGGGAATTATTTTAAAAAAAAACATAGCAAGAAATGATGAAATCCAACTATTAGGGCACTACAAATTATTAGGGCATTTTGAACACTGATGTCTGTCAGTCACAATGTGGGACAGAGATTTGTGGGACGCTTCAAAAATCTTGAAAATGAGGGACTGTCCCACGCAAAGAGGGACATCTGGTCACCCTAGTCTAGAGACAAAGAGCACATACACAACGCTCATAATCTCTGCCTCAACTAGCCTGCATGTGTTTGCTCCCAGTGTGTAATAATGACTAATCCATCGTTTGACAGCAATTCAACCCACACAGGAAAACTTCATGTGGTCATGTAGTATTCATAAATATGCTGCGTTTGGTGGTGAATTCACAAAGAATGGAGATGGCAAGAAAAAAGTTGACCTCAAGAGACTACTTTGAGTCATTCTAGTTTGGGAGACAGCCCAGAGCAGGCCCGTTAGGGCTGAGGATACTTCCAAAACGCTTGTGGACCCGCCTATGTTGCTCACTATGGCAGTTCAGCCTGCCACTGGGACTGAATTTATCACAGTTAATGGTTGAATATTTGATGCAGAGTTATGTTGTTTGTCTTGTACTGCAGGGGTTTTCAACCTTTTTCATCCCAGGGACCACCATTTATTCAGGATTTGAGCCACGGACCACCATTTGATGACATTTTAGCCCCACAGACCCAAAACCCAAAGATTTCTTCTTTTTTTTATCTACAATTCCGGGCTGGATTTCAGAAACATAACAGGCAAACCTAGATCTCTAGTTGTGTAGATTTGGGCTAGTTCAGATGATGAATATTTTAACTCTTGAGAGCGTAAAAATGAAACCAAATGGACCCGCAAGGGTCCATTTGGTTTCATTTTTACGTTCTCAAGAGTTACATCTGGTTAACCAACTTAGCTGGGGACCACCTGGAACCCTCTCAGGTACCACTGGTGGTCCCCGGACCACCGGTTGAAAACCCCTGTTGTACTGTGTGATTGTTTGTGGAGGGTTGGTGGATAAATGGTACTGTTGTTCCCTTAGTAGAGCGCAAACCAACTGTGGGTGTTCAGGAAACCTACCAACACTGTGTAAATGGGACATGGAGTACTAGTTATGTTTATATTCTGGAATATATATATGGATATTTTGATCAGTAATGTGATCAGTAATGCAATCTGAAGTGTATACTAAAATATGGAATTATCTGACATAATGCCATTACATCTATGGGGAGGATTTTGCTTTTCGTAACCACCAAATACTTCCCATATGCTCTGCCAAAGGATCCTGGGTCCATTCAGTATTGTACTAGATGTTTATTTGTACATTTCATTATTGAGATTTTGTCCTCATATTTTCGGTAGAGCAAAAACATGAGGACAAATAACATAAGAAATACTTCTTTTTCTATTAATTTGTCCACACACACACATTTTTGTGGTGACTGCTGCTGCACTGACTCATCTGCCAGTGAGGAGGCTGCTGAGTAATACTCCTCCCACCCAGCAGTCACTGCTGACAGGTGAAAATACTGTACATCCATCCCCCAAAACACTGGTCCATTGTGTTCATATCGACAAAGCCAGATGCAGGGGCGTAGCTAGCATTTCTGGGCCCCCTGCAAAGCTTTTCCACATGGGCCTCCCTTTCCCGGCGGCGTCAAAGGAGAATTTCACCCATTTTCAACATTTTTTCTGAGAGCGTACAAATGCAACCAAATGAACCCTAACGGGTTCATTTGGTTCCATTTGTACGCTCTCAGAAAAAAAGAAGTCTCTATAGAAATCCATTAACATGATGACATACATCTTGATGATGCCATCAAGATGTGTTTCATCATGTTTTTGTGGTTTTTCTTCAGACCTCCATTTCCAGGAAACACAGAATGGGGGGGAAACGTTTTTATCATGTCCACCCAGCACCTCTAGGTTATACTAATGACATATTAGAATGTTGAAAATGGGTGGAATTCCCCTTTAAAATGCTTCAATCTGGTGCACTTTGAGATCAAATATTTTTCATAATATAATCAATACAAATAAAACCTTATTAATGCAAGCTTTCAGTGGGCCCCCCTGACTTTGGGCCCCCCTACAATTGTCCCCCTTTTCCCCACGTGTCTACGCCCGTGGCCAGATGCACCAGCCCCAGCCTCTGCGATGGTGGGCAGTCACATTAGCACTGTGCTACCCGAGCGGCTTAACAAAATATCTTCTACAAGCTTGCAACCTTTTTCATCCCAGGGACCACCATTTATTCAGGATTTGAGCCACGGACCACCATTTGATGACATTTTAGCCCCACAGACCCAAAACCCAAAGATTTCTTCTTTTTTTTATCTACAATTCCAGGCTGGATTTCGGAAACATAACAGGCAAACCTAGATCTCTAGTTGTGTAGATTTGGCTAGTTCAGATGATGAATATTTTAACTCTTGAGAGTGTAAAAATGAAACCAAATGGACCCGCAAGGGTCCATTTGGTTTCATTTTTACGTTCTCAAGAGTTACATCTGGTTAACCAACTTAGCTGGGGACCACCTGGAACCCTCTCAGGGACCACTGGTGGTCCCCGGACCACCGGTTGAAAACCCCTGTTGCCCCAGCCTCTGCGATGGTAGGCAGTCACATTAGCACTGTGCTACCCGAGCGGCTTAACAAAATATCTTCTACAAGCTTGTAGAGTTCCCCTGTTTGACAAAAGACATGGTCCTCCAAACCACAAGCTTGTGTCAGATATACGGTGAAACCAAAATCAAAATAAAGCCTAAGGATTGGACGCTGGCAAACAAAACCCATGGAGGGTTTGGTAAAACCTGTCGGTTAAGCCATGATAACCCAGCAGGTGCACACGCAAACTTTGTACTACATTAGAGCATGGCACAATGTACATATGGTGGCTACAGCCTCTGTCATGGTGGCCTCTAAAGTCTAGTAT
This sequence comes from Benthosema pterotum, assembly GCA_039105355.1. Taxonomy (NCBI): domain Eukaryota; kingdom Metazoa; phylum Chordata; class Actinopteri; order Myctophiformes; family Myctophidae; genus Benthosema; species Benthosema pterotum. Next base: position 38,543,059 of record CM076986.1, on the reverse strand, counting down.
CTGCCCCCGGACCAAGGGGATGTCCTCTTGGTCTAGTAGTTAAGATGTTGGACTTTCACGTGGGAGACCCGGGTTCGAATCCCAGGCGTTACAGTGGTGCCGTGACCCGGATCGGGTTTCCCCGTGGAAGGAGGTCAAAAGGGAGGTGAGTGTAGCAAGTGGCTACAGCCTCAGTCGTGATCGCCTCAAGTCTAGTATCTGCCCCGGGACCAAGGGAATGTCCCTTTGGTCTAGTGGTTAAGATGTTGGACGTGGGAGACCCGAGTTCGAATCCCAGGCGTTACACATACAAGTATGTTTCGCACAACTTGCTAGAGTATTCGGTATGTATATATAGTTATAGTTATAGGTAAGATGCAATGTGTTTTATAGCGAGTTATTGCAAAGAATTCCACAACCACAATTTTGTGCCCATGGAGCGAACAACTTATGTGGTGTTTATGGCTGCGCTTTCTGGCCATGCCATGTCACTGACTCTGCAGTCTTCATCCCAGCAGGTTGAAAGTGAAAACCCACTGACCGCTATAGGCTTTGCGGTGGAAAAGGTGACAAAGCCCAGCCCAGTGGAACCGCATGTGGGAACAAATCGCTGACTGTCTTTGTTCAAAATGTACTATTTGTGTGTGTGTGTGTGTGTGTGTGTGTGTGTGTGTGTGTGTGTGTGTGTGTGTGTGTGCGCGCGCGCGTGCGTGTGCGCGTGCGCGTGTGTGTGTGTGCACATGCGTGTGTGTGAGTCCCTCACTCGGATCCAGAGAAACAACAACGCACATCGCCTGGCGTTAGATCCGAGCATGCCGCAGGCGTGCAAGATTCTAGATAATTCATAATGGCAGAAGTCCTAGACATTAAACAAGAGTCGGTGTATAAAGTTGCAGCAAACCTGGCTTATGGATTGAGGGAAATAGCTGTGTGTGCATGCATGCAGTGTTGCCAACTGCCAAAATCCAAAATGCACTAGTGGCACTTCCAAAATGCACTAGAATGCGATAGAGCAGTGGGTTTTCAACCATTGTCATACCAGGGCCCACTGTTCATTCTGCATTTTAGCCACGGAGGTCCACCGCTTGATGTTGAGTTTAGTCTCTCTGACTAATTTAGGAGAGATAACTGGCAAAATGTTGGTCAAAATAGCAATTCTTCTACATGTTTTAAAGTGTAGATTCTTGACTAGTAATTCAGATGTTTAAATAGAATTTAACTCTTGAGAGCGTAAACTCTTGAGAGCGTAAACTCTTGAGAGCGTAAACTCTTGAGAGCGTAAACTCTTGAGAGCGTAAACTCTTGAGAGCGTAAACTCTTGAGAGCGTAAACTCTTGAGAGCGATGTTTAAATAGAATTTAACAGATCTATTTGGTTCCATTTGGTTACCAATGGTCCTTTCTAGGAAGGAAGGAGGACTCTATCATTATCATAGGAGGAAAAATGGTGAAAAACAAGGGTTTTATCTCTGGCGCCTGTCAACCAATTTCGCTCCAACTCACCAGCAAAAAAGCACTAGATTTTCCGCCAGGAGTTTTTCACTAATTTTGGCGCTAGGGTGCTCTGGAATAAACCTAAATATAGTGACAAATCTGCCAAGTTGGCAACACTGCATGCATGTGCGATTGTGCGTGTATTCAGAACTTTTGTTGCAGCCTTGGATGGTCACAGATCCCTATCTGTTCGTACATTAAATTGGAGGTGACAAGAGGAATGAAACACAAGAGATTATCAGTGATCTCTCTGTATAAAATACAAGTTGACACGAGTTAAAAACTGTCCAGAATGTATTATAAATAAATTCAAACAGCTCAGCGATCTGGGACTGGAACAAGATTGATTTCATGGTACCTGGCCCACTGTTCTGCTTTTTTTGTTGCCAGGAAAGGGTATAAGGAGTTCACACTAGGAACGTATCATCACTGCTTCGAATTATACATCTTGATGATGTCATCAAGATGTTTCACCATGTTAGTAGTTTTCTTCAGACCTCCATTTTTTGGAACACAGAATCGGGGAACTTTTTTTATCATGTCCACACAACACCTTGAAGGTATACGCCTATCAATGACATCGTAAAATGTTGAAAATGGGTGGGCTTCCCCTTCGATCACATCATTGTAAAATGGAATGATGTTTTTCTAACAATGTATTTTTTTTTTTTTTTTTCAGGAGGCTTTTCTGAGATTTATTTTTTTGATGCACAATGTAGAGGTATAGGGAAACACAAGGAAAGAGTGAGTGCCATAGATGCAGTAAATGGTCAGGTCGGCCAGAAAACAAACTGGTTGTCACCATCAATAATTCATTTGTTCTGATGCATTTCCTACCTCCTTCCTCAGGCTATATGTGTATCCATACCTTGGGTTCTTTCAGCACTGAGAAAGCCATTGGATTCTACTCATTTACTTTATTTATTTAGATGCGACGATGAATTAGTATAGTGGCAATACATGAATGAAATGTAACTATACACCCCACATGAAAACATTATTATTTTTCATGATTGTGTGTTGACCAGTGTTGTGTTGTAGTGGAACTTTTAGAAGTGGGGGGACGCCTCTTAAAGCGGAAGTTCACCCATTTTCATTTTTTTCCCTGAGAGTGTACAAATGTGAACCAAATGGACCCGACACTCTCAGAAAAAAGGAACTCATTAGCATGGTGAAACAGATCTTGATGATGTCATCAAGATGTATTTCACCATGCTAATGAGTTTTTCAGACCTCCATTTCTAAGAAACACAGAATGGGGGGAACTTCTTTATCATCATGTCCACACAACAACATTAATGACGTAGTCAAATGTTGAAAATGAGTGGATTTCCCCTTAAAGACATGTGCATGCACACTTGCATTTGCACCTGCGCAACACACACACAGACACACTATTAATATTGAGAAAGATTGTTTACAATGTCTAATTGTATCCATAAAAGTAAATGACAAGACAAAAAACACACGTATGATTGGGCTACTTTTGCCCAAAAAATATTTTAGATGTGAGAAGTGGGGGGACGCCGTCCCCCCGCGTCCCCCCTCCACTACACCCCTGTATATAAAATATTTTAGATGTGAGAAGTGGAGGGACGCCGTCCCCCCGCGTCCCCCCTCCACTACACCCCTGTATATAAAATATTTTAGATGTGAGAAGTGGAGGGACGCCGTCCCCCCTCCACTACACCCCTGTATATAAAATATTTTAGATGTGAGAAGTGGGGGGACGCCGTCCCCCCGCGTCGCCCCTCCACTACACCCCTGGTGTTGACAGTTTCCCAGGCTAAGCATGATGGCAGACTCTGCTGGACATCAACAACACCACCAACAACTTCAGCACTTCAATCACCCAATCACACAATCACTCAGCAGGTGCCTGCCTTTAGCCGCTTCCACCTCTATCCATGGATTGAATAGAGCATAATCACCAGTAATCACACGATCGAATACAACAAGTAGACGCAGATAACAGATACCCGCCGGGCAAGTAGATATTTTGTATTCATTGCATCGGTGGATCACGGCTACTACTAGTAGGGCGGGGCGATGGAAGATTTACTGAGATTATGTTTAGGGTTAGTAACTGCAGAAAGCATCGTCTAACCCTAGCCTAACCCTAAACATAACCTCAGTAAAACTAGGCTATGCCTACACCTAACCCCAACCCTAAACTTAACCTCAGTAAACTTATGCCTAAACCTAACCTAACCATAACATCAGTAAAACTTCCTTCCGCCCGTCCTACTAGTAGTAGCCGTGATCAACCGATGCATTGAATACGCGGCTATCTGTTATCTGTGTCTACTCGTTGTATTCGATCGTGTGATTACTTGTGATTATGCTCTATTCAATCCATGGATCGAAGCGGGTGCTGCCTTCAGCAGGTCAGCTAGTCAGATCAGCTGCTCACCTTCAATACTGTATGGACCCCCCCCGGGGTGGATATAGGCATGGGCATGGGGGGGGGCAATGCCCCTCTAAATGCCCAGTCTGCCCCACCAAACACATGGCATACAAAACAACAACCCAAGATATTTCAAATTAAAGTGCTTATATTTAAAATGTTTTGAAACAACTACTACTGCTACTAACTAACTACAGCTGTGTCACCACTAAACCAACAGTCATCATTTAAAACAGAAAACTCTCCGAGTCAGACCTTTAGCTTTATGCATGCTGCGTGTATGTTGCAACTTCAACAGCTGATGTTATTATTGAAGCTTTTGTATCATTTGATTACAACGCTATGCTTCGAATTATGTTTTGATTTATATAATTTATTGCTTGTATGATTTATTGCTTTATTTGGCTTATTGCTTTAGTTTGCCTCGTCCTGATATGCTTTATTTCTGTCTTTTTTTGTCAGAACCATGGTCACTGGATAACCTGAAATAAATATCTTGCAACGTGAACATTCTCAATGTCATCTCTTTAACTGGAGAACTTTAGGGCGGTCAGCACAGCAATTCACAAACTGGCAGTAGACTTTTCAATATCGTCCTTGGAGCAGATTAATGCTGGCTGCCTAACTTGCCTAGAACAAGAACAACTTGCAAAGAGTTGAAACAACCTCAGTGTCCTTGTTTTGTCAGTTGTGTTTTGAAAAGCACTATATGGATCGATTTAAAAGCCCAGACCAAAATACAGCATACTAGAGGAAAATCCTTTTAAAAAATGTGATAATTACGGAATAATGTTTAGTTATCCAAGTTATCTGTAAGGGGCTAGTAGATGAAACAGATTAGTGTGACCAGATGCACTGCAAAAAACTCTGAACTAAGCAAGTCTTTTATTCTTAATCTAGACTTTAAGTATGATTGCTCTTGTTTTAAGAAGGATATACTAACCAAGAGCAAGTTTTATAAGATTATCAACCTTGTTTTTAGAACATATTTCTTATTACAATACACTTACCCCACGGACAGAATATTTTGCTTGTTTCTAGTACTATTACACTCAAATATATATATATATATTTTTTTTTATGTGAAGGACAGCATTTTTTGCAGTGTGTCCTTCTTTGTGTGGGACAGTCCCTCATTTCCAAGACTTTTCGGTTGTCCCACAAATTGAGATGCGTTAATAATTTGCTAACCGTGATGTGTTTTTCCACTTGGCCCACACATGCAAGACTAAGGTCTGGTTTGGGCATGCTTGAACAGACAAAACAAACAAGGAAACAAAAAAACAGGCGGGCAAGCAGACACACAGACACCAGACAGACAGACAGACAGACAGACAGACAGACAGACAGACAGACAGACAGACAGACAGACAGACAGACAGACAGACAGACAGACAGACAGACATGCCACACTCAAAGACCCTCTTATACCCCCTGGGGGATGTGGACTGGTGGAGAGAAAGATGACATTCAAGTGAAAGTTCAACAGTTAATTGCCATAGCCGGCGACTGAGCCAGGTTCATTGTGTGTCTGAGGTGTAGGCTTGTCAATCACTGTGACAGCACCAGCCACTGGGGTGTCTTCATCACAGCTACAGTCCTGTAGAGTCGGGACGACTCTCGGACGCCGTTGACCTCTTGTCCAAGGACATGGCAGGGGGAAATGGGAGGCGGCTCATTTCCGCCACCCTCCAAACAACTGCAGAAACAACTCAGAGATGCTTGGGGAACGCCTTTTGATGGCCTATGCCCAGGGCAGGATCTAGGCATGTATGGGCATGGGTCGGCAATGCCCCCCTAAATGCTCTGACTGCCCCACCAAACATGATGGCATGCAAAACAACCCAAATTTCAAAGATATTTCAAAGTAAAGTTCTTATACTGTAGTTAAAATGATTTGAAACAAACACTACTACTGCTACTAACACACTACAATTGTGACACCACTAAACCAATAGCATTTCATCATTCCAAACAGAAAACTGTCGGCTTTATGCATGCTGCGTGTCTGCTGCAACTTCAACAACAACTGATGTTATTATTGATTCTTACTTGCCTAATAAAAGTCCTGTAACTGATAATGCTATGGGTGGAGGAGGAGGTGTGAGTTAAATTTGCAGCAGAAATACAAGATGCTCAAGTCTATCAAAATAAAACATTGGTCATGATACTAGATTATTTTGGTTGTTGGCCGAGGGGCCGTGTGCACAAATTCCACTTCTAAATGTTATCCATGCGTGTACAGTATGTGCACTATGCTGCGCACTATGAGTCAGATGCCACTTTGGCATGTGGGTGCAGTTTACAGAGGAGGGATTGGCACAGGTTGCTGGTGGAGGTGAACCAAGCGGGATTTGCTCTACATGCATGTGGAGAGAACGTAGGTGTTGTTGCCTTTCAGGCCACGATCTTGTGTTATTTCTGCACTATGTTGTCTGCTTAACCTGTGAGTCTAGCGCCCTAGGTCAGGGGATTTCAACCTTTTTGACACCAGGGACCACCATTTATTCAGCATTTGAGCCACGGACCACCATTTGAGGACATTTCAGCCCCAAAGACCTAAAACTAAAGAATTCTTTTGGTTTTGTTGACAATTCCAGGCTGGATTTTGCAAATAAAACAGTGTTAATTCAGATGATGAATATTTTAACTCTTGAGAGTGTGAAAATGAAACCAAATGGACCCGCAAGGGTCCATTTGGTTTCATTTTTACATTCTCAAGAGTTACATCTGGTTAACCCACTTTCGATCATTTAGCCTGGGGACCACCTGGAGCCTTCTCAAGGACCACTGGTGGTCCCCGGACCACCTGTTGAAAACCCCTGGCCTAGGTTAAAGTGACCCAACTCTAATTGACTGATCGATTAAGTGCCGTAGAGCTAATCAATGGAATGAGTCTCCATGTGTGTGAGGGAGTGCAGGCAGAATTATGTTTGCTGTGAAGAGGTTGCTCTGTTCAACATTACAGAAAAGCAGTGCTTGTAAGTTTCCCCACATGTTTATTTTGATTTGATATAAACAATGTAATACGTATTTGGGTTTGATGGAGATTATGTGATTTTGTTTGATTATTTAAATGCCAATCGTTTAACTGTATTTGATGCTGTGTAGACTAGAATTTGTGGAGATTTGGTAGATTAATTAATGTGAATCTGACACTATTGTGTATTGTGCAATTTTTACTGTGTTACATTTTCACTCCTGACGAAGAATAGTACTAAACGGGAGCTAAGACCAGTGTTGTTTTTGTCGACTAAGACTAAAGACTAAGTCGACTAAAGTTTGATTTTCAAAAGACTAAATGGGACTAAAAGATGCGTGTTTGCAAAAGACTAAGACGAAGACTAAATCAAAACCTAAGACTAATGGAAATAGGAGACATTTTATCTTTTTTCCCCATTCTTTTTAATTATGTGAACATATCTGCAGTATAGATTGCAATTGCATACATCTTCAGGAAAGGAACTTACTAAAAAAATGAATTTCAGAAGACTAATTGGGTCTAAGACTAAATCAAAATATTCTCAAACAAACAACACAGGCTAAGACTCCTCATTCCTGACTCCTGTCTCTTTTTTGCGAGGGTATGGAGTTTGGCTGGCTGCCTAATCAATTAACAACAACACCTCAGTGGGGGCAGTACAGTTAGCCTCATGGCTCAGCCCTGAATCAGCACGAATGACAATTCAGTCTGAGGTCAGGCCACAGTACAGTATAGGTGTACAGTATATTGCTTGTGACTAGTGTAGGTATTTTCGCCCACGTTACTTGTAATGTGATGTGACAGTAAAGTTTGATTCTGAATGGCTGTAGGGTGTTGAATTGTTGCCTGCTATTGACGATACCGGCCATCGATTGGCCAGCAAGGTGCAATAGGTGCAACATCCCATTGACAATTTTATCCAAGTATCAGAGTTTGGGAGCGCTTGTTATCTATCACTCAGCAGAAGGTTGTTGTACTGAAAACAATTGATTCCAAATTCCAATACTAAGAAACATTACCCGTAAGGTATTTTTTTGTACCAGTGGATCTTTATTAAACAAACACTTCACTTGTCTATGACAGTGGTATTCAACCAGTGGTCCATGGACCACCAGTGGTTCTTGAGCGGGTTTGAGGTGGTCCCCAGCTAAATGATGAAAGGTTAACCCTGGTGTAACTCTTGAGAGTGTAAAACTGAAACCAAATAGACCCTTGCGGGTCCATTTGGTTTCACTTTCATGTTTACACTCTCAAGAGTGAAATATCCATCATCTGAATTAGCCCACAAGTCTACACAATTAGAGAATGTGTAGGAAATGGTCATTTTGATCTGTATGTTGCTTGTTGTGTTTGTGAAATCCAGCCTTGGATTGTGGACAGAAATATTTAGTTTGGGGTCTGTGGGGTGAAAATGTCATCAAATGGTGCTCCGTGGCTCAAATGCTGAATAAATAGTGGGCCCTGGTTTCAAAATGGTTGAAAACCACTGGTCTATAATTATTGCACCTAGAGAGCATTTTGCTGCCAGGATTGTTGTGTTCAGTCGCCTAAATTAGGGCTCCATTTTCGTTACCGCTAAACCCCTTATCCCTTAACTTCTTTGCCTTTTTAAACTATTAAAAAAAAACATTTTTCAGTAGTTCAAATGGCCCGTCTACAAGCTCACAACATGTTAATAGATTGACATGTTGAAATATTCCAAAAAAGTGTTTCAACTAGTAAAAAAGAAATCAGGGATTTGGGATAAGGGCTTTAGCATTAACGAAAATGGAGCCCTATATCTCTTTACCCCAGAGTTCTGTAGGGTTCACCTATCGGCCAGTGGTGCTACTCTAGATTGCCTCTATCTTGCTCTTGTGCTTTTATATTATGTAAGAGGAACTACACTCAGTGATGTGGCACAGAATTCACTGCTTAGTTAACATTTAGTTTCATTACATATTGATGGAGACAACAAGCATCATTGCCTCCTATGTCAGTTACCACTTAAAGCAGTAGTTTTTTTTTTAAATCAAGGCCCATTATTTATCATACATTTGAGCCACGGAGCACCATTTCATGACATTTCGCCTCTCAGAACCAAAACTGCAATGCATTGATGTTGGTGGGATATAGGAAAGATAACAGGCAAACCTTGATCAAAACAACAATTATCCTACAAATGCAGATGTCTAAAAAAATAATGTAACTCTTGGTTTCATTTCACACTCAAGAGCTAAAGATCTGTAGGGTCCATTTGGTTACCAACTCCCCATCATTTAGCTGGGGACCCCCTGGTTTAAAGTACTACTGGTGACCAAAATATGGAATGCCTTTTAAGTTCAGCAGTCATAAAAGTTGGACTCCTTGTCCTCGATCGTCTCTCCTTCAAAATCACTTAACTTTCCTTCAAAGCCACTTACAGGTGGCTGCAAATCCTGCATTTAATGGGAACTCTGTTCTAGACTGGTTTTGAGATTTATTGCCTCTTACCTCACCTAGAAGCACATCTTCCATTTACACTGTGATGCTACCAAATTAACCACACCGGTCACCCCAAATTCAATATCACATTTATACTAACACAGAACACCCCCAGTGTGATATTGACATGAAGTTATCAGGGGAAAATGCTGCCAAAAATCAATTTTACCATGCTTAACTCTGCCTGTACTGTACGCGTTTTGGTGTTTTAAGTATTATGCTTTAGCTATTGAAAAATACAAGATCTACAATAGCAGACCTACAATCTCATAGCGCGCCACTCTGTGGCGCGCTATGAGATTGTAGGTCTGCGAAAAATTGTGTTAAGGTGGCACACATCTTTGTGCACAAAATGTACTATTTCAGAAGCAAATATGTTGCGCCGGAAAGTAGAATCTAGCATCGGAAAATATAATCTAGCGTCAGAAATGAGAATCTAGCATTAGAAACTAGATTCTAGCGCTGGGAACGAGAATCTAGCACCAGAAACTAGATTCTGGCATCAGAAACTAAACTCTAGCATCAGAAACTAGATTCTAGCATCAGAATCTAGAATCTAGCGTTGAAAACTAGAATCTCGCATCAGAAACTAGAATCTAGTGTCAAACTAGAATCTAGCGTCAGAAACTAGAATCTGGTGTGGGGACAAAATGTGTTAAAGGAGACATATTGGTCACACTACATAAATCATTTCTATCCTATAAAAGAGAGATTGATAGCTGTTTGACAGAGCCTGTGGAACAGATAAATGAATGAGGCGCTGTCAGCAGCAGACACAGGCTGTGACTCAGGCCAGGTAACAGCCATAACATTGAGATGCGTTCACCTTTAAGCACACTCCATCAGGGAGGAGGACGCTTGTCCTTACATCACCTTATTCTGCTCGTATCCGGCCCTCACAGGACCATCCAGCATGATCATACTATATCACACTGTCAAATGTCATGTGATGATATTTGACAGTGTCATCATTATCACATGACATTTGACAGGATAAAATTCATAATTAATATTATTACAATCACTATGACATGTCTATATGATATTTGATTACTGTTTATTCATGTTGTCCTGTTTTGTGTGTGTGTGTATAAGTGTTTTGAGCTATAGCTAAGTCCTAATCTGTAGGTCTGTGCGTTTATTATATGTATGCCAATATATTGTGATTCTTAATGCCATGATATCAATATCGTTTTGCCAGGTTCAATCTTATATTTGGAACAATACAGTAAGTATATGGGTTTGGTGACCACAGGTCATGCTTACTATTATGAAATATTACCCATATATGGCTGCCATTTATCAGGGCAGATGTTGAAAGTTCATGATCATGAATTCATAGTCATGATGGAAAGCAGGGCAAGTCGTTAGGCAGATTTGAAACATTTGGATGAGGTTCTCCCTTGGCCTATTGGCAATGTGTGAACGGTGTATACTGTGCACGCACGCACACACACACACACACACACACACACACACACACACACACACACACACACACACACACACACACACACACACACACACACACACACACACAGTAATCAATCCTCACCAGTCATAGAAAAAGACCACAGGGAGGTGTTCAAAAAGGGAATAAACCCCCCGGATTCATCCATTCACCCCAGAAAATGAAACCCTAATTAGCAATGGGGGAATACTGGAATTACTGTCCAATCCTCCAGGGATCTAGTCTGCAGAATGCCATCTGTGGCACAATCTCTCTGTGCCTCTTTCAAGTCTAACAGATTGTTACAGGGGCGGATCTAGGCATGGGCATGGGGGGGGCAATGCCCCCCTAAATGCCCAGACTGCCCCACCAAACATGATGGCATGCGAAACGACCCAGGATATGCCAAATTAAAGTGCTTATATTTAAAATGATTTGAAACACTACTACTGCTACTAACTATAACTACAGTTGTGTCACCACTAAACCAACAGCATTTCATCATTGAAAACAGAAAACTCTCTGAGTCAGACCTTTAGCTTTATGCATGCTGCGTGTCTGTTGCAACTTCAACAACAACTGATGTTATTATTGATGCATGATGCTTTACTTGCCTAATAAAAGTCCTGTAACTGAAAATGGTATGGGTGCCGCCACTTTTTCTCCTGCCCCCCCAATTGGGAAATGTTACACCCGCCCCTGGATTGTTAGCTCTCTGCATGCAGCATCTGTCACATACATAAATCATTACTAATATGTGATTCTGAATGGCTACTAATTCCATTCACCAGTCCATTTTGTGGATCAGTATTCATTGTTACTGCAAAAGAAAACTGTTTAATATGTCACTTGACATTTGGCTGATTGGGACATCCACCATCAGGATGGGTGCAGTGACACGGCCCTGGCAGTATGAAATGATACAGTGAACAGCAGTTCTAGCTATTAACTGAGCAGTATCAGTAGCAGCTGAAACGATAGTGGAGCAATCGTTACAAAAATACTTACTTTTTGGCCATTTTGTGGCTCCCGAGTCGTGGCATGCAAGACCATGCAGTTAAGGGCAGTAAAGTGACGGTTTGACTCTCAGGACACCCGCTTCGACCGCTATCAGTATAGATAAGATCGCAGTTATTAGTTTTCGTTAGAGGGACAATTTCGTCTCAGTATCGCCATGCTCTGCCGACCCATCTTGCAGTCTGGAGATATCATAAATTCTCAACCACAGGTTGAGGGTCGGGCATTTAAGATTAGGGTTCAATGGATAAGATCCCAGTTATTAGTTGTCATCAGCAGAACTGTTTTGTCTCAGAATGGCCATGCTCTGCCGACACAGCTTGCAGTCTCAGGTCCGCCCCCCCGACTGCACCGCGAGCACGTTGCGATGCAGTCCGTTTTCATGCGCATTTGGCTACTTTACTGCAATCGTTTTGGTCAATATACTCGCCTACTCTAACCCTAAACATAACCGCAAGCATGCGGCATCGTCTGAAACGGTTCTTGGGGTGACTTGGATCTTTGAGTCTTCAAGTTTAGCTGACACAGCATTCATTGATTTTGGTGGAAGGAAGGTTAAATCTACTAATGCGCTATAGGCTGCCCTTCCGACCCATTGTATTGCCATGCGGTGAGGTTCTGTGTTCAGTAAAAACATCTGGATTATTATTGATAATAACGTGTTAGTTTGGCCTTATGAGCTAAAGAAACACTGGGTGGACGACTAATTAAAACGACACTAAAATGTGTGAATGTTATTTAGTGAACAAGCAGTCCACGAAGTGGACTTGTTCACTTAATTGATATTGACTGCTTTTCTCCTTCTCCTTCTTCTTTTTCCGCCAAAAATAGCTGTTCTGGCTGAACCGTGCAGTCGGTTTTCGCGAAAATTGGTAATCTGGTAGAGGGTGATGCCAAACGGTGATGATGCGAAGCCTGTGACCACTGGTCAAATGGTGGCGCTATAGCACTCAACTGAAATTGCAAAATTTAAACACTTATAACTCATGAACTGCTTGACTCTCAGAAATGTAACTTATATTCACTTATGCGTCTGCTTATGCCGAACAACTTTTGTAGTCTGACTTTTGACCTCTGACCTTTAGATGAACCGCCATCTTGAATTATATGTAAAACAGTTAAAATAGCTGTTCTCCTACAATCTTTGATCAAAATGCATAACAATGACCTACACATGAACTTTGGAGCCATACGAATATGAAAATAGGTGTGAATTTTGTTTTAAGAGAAAAAAATATGTTTTTACGAGCCAATGAAAATTGCTCGTTCGTGAAAATGATTCTAATGCCCCTAATCTACACATGCAGCGTAATCTGCTTCTGATATTTTACAGTTTTGTAGAGGGGGATGCCAAATAGCAGCAAAACCAGTCTTACTCAAATTGCTCAAATGGGGGCTGTTACGTGTATTATTATGGGGGAACAGACAGACAGTGCAGGCAGCATGTGTTCCTCCCCTCTATATTCTGCTCTCCTCTCCTTCTCTCCAGTCTGTCAATCATACTCACAGGTCCAGCCCACTCATCTCCAGTACCAGCCCACTCCTCCACCTCTTACCACCGGTTGGGCCACCACGCATCTGTCTCCTCCAATCACCTCCATCATCAGACTATATAAGCCACCTGTTGTCTTCCACTCACTCTCTTTCCTGAGGCACACACACACACACACACACATGCTTGCATGTAACACACACACACACACACACACACACACACACACACACACACACACACACACACACACACACACACACACACACACACACACACACACACACACACACACACTCTCTGTCTGTCAATCAGTGTCTGTGCTTAACTCCCTCTGTCTCTCCCTCACTCAGTGTGACACACCCAGCTGGCACCTGCAGCAAGTTCCCCAATCAGCCATGCTCCTCCTCCTGCATAAAAGCCAGCTCCTTCAGTCTGATGGCAGACAGACCAGACAACAGCTCAGCAGCCCAGCTCTGTTCTTGTTAGCCTTTGTTTTCAGTTCTCTTTAGTTAGTTTATTTCTGTTTGGCCTGGAGATGGCCGGCAGCCTTGGTTTTTGTTATGTTTTAGTTCTCGGTTCAGGATTAATTTGTTAAGTTAGGGCGAGGGGTGGGAACAGCTTCGACGTCCCTAGGGGTGGCCTGGGCCCCCCCTCCTTCTGTTTGCGGCATCTCCAGGTCTTCCTTTGTTCTCCTTGTTTGGTAAAGTAATCATGTAAATAATTCATTACAAGTAATCAGATTACTTAAGTATCCCTACCAGTTCAACCAGCAATGCTGCCCTTGTACAAATGTAATCTAATACTTTTGGGAGTGGTTGTTAATAAAAACCGTTAAACCTTGCCATTCTCTTGATGTCCTTCTTTTATGTTGGAGTTTCCATTTTAGCCACCTCACTGCTTTTACAATGGAACTCGCATGGCTCATCAATGAAATGTTTAAATTACTTCGAAAATAATTCATTTGACCATCAAATATATAATGCAGCCTGGCATTGGTCATTTTATGAATCACATTAATTGTTAACATGTGTAGGCTCTTGTTTTGAAGCATTTTTATCATAGATAATCATTGATTAAGGGTAGTTGTTTGTTTAAAGGATACACTTCATAAAAACATACTGCTGTAAACCAGTATACTTTTATATTGTATGTAGAGTTTCACGTCAGGATGTGGCAGATTGTCACACCCACATGTCCTATTGCTTCAGTTTTCTTCATAAACTGATTTGTCTTGTGTTTTGTTTATCCACTGCTGCATGCTGTTGCATGATCTAAAATCCAATTTTAATGCAACGCACCAGAGCCATTTAGAGACGGAGTTGCGCCAATGATGGGGTACACAGTTACATTGGGTTAGTCACGTGATCAGTGGTCACAGTGAGCCTAACGGTGAAAAATCATAGTCTAGTGTCTGAAACACATTGTTTGAAGTGAGTAAGATGAGATGTAAAATGACAGCCGGTTTGAATTATTTTACAGTAACAATTAAAGTCTCTGCAATGTGTATGATTTGCTATTACTTAAAAAGACCTAACATAAAAGGATTCAAGCTGGGCTTTTACTTTGAGTCCAATGCATTTCTGCCTACTTCTCAATAGCATGGAGTTACACTCGCATATCATGAAAGTGACATTCACGGAAATGTCACTTTGTGATTGAGATGATAAAACTCAATGTAATGGTAATGGCACCAACTCAGTGGCCTTGTGGTTAGAGTGTCTGCCCTGAGACTGGGAGACCGGGGTTCGATTCCCGGCCAGGTCATACCCCGACATTCTAGATTTCCAGTAGTAACCTACCCAAAGCATTGTACAAGCCTTGATCATTTCATGTAACAGTGTAGTGGTTAAAACATTGTGCCAGATTATGTTAGATTAACTTCTTGAACAAAGTGGCCATTAAACAACTGTTGTTAACTAGTGTCCAATCACATTTATTTCACAATTTCTTCTAGTTGTACTTGAATTGTACTGTAATTGTCCAAGCTTTTATCAGTTTTGTTGTAGGAGGCCAGGTTGACATGTAGGCTACTGTAGGAATTTTACATTTCATTTATTCATTCACTATTGTATGGACCCGGGGCAAAAGCACCAAAAATATGTTCCTTCTTCTGCATATTGTTCTGACTCCTTATTGCTGCTTGCTTGTTCACGTTTTATTGCTGCTTGCAGCTATATTTTGCTTTTGTTATTGCTTTAAAGGTAGATTGATGGGGAAAATATTTTTTCAGTGTGGGCTGTTGAAACAGACCAGTTTGTATTAACAACATTCAATGTTGAGCGTTATGAACACAGATAAGATTTCACATCAAACTTTAATTCTGCCAGTGCTTTTCAATACAAAGAAAATCCTTGAATGCCAGGCAAACAGCTCCATCCAATTTGAAAAGTATTCCACCAGCATGGGCAGAATAAAAATTTGATGTGACTGCATTCTAAAAAAGAAAGTAAAGCTCGATTAGTATGAATATATCCACATCATTTCAAAAGAAGCATTTCGCTATTACGAATAATCAGCAATAGTGGATATTGGAAAGAGGGTGATTATAAAATAATCAGCTTGACCTAGTTGACTTCCAGCTCAGAGCGTATACCAAAAATATGAACTATTCATTTCACGAAAAAGCAATTTTACCTGCATAGGAACGCTCCCCGTCACGTCAGACCCATCTGTTGTTACATTATCAGCGGACGCACATTCCCTGTCATCTAAGAGTCCTGCTGATGCACCATGCAAGGCCAAGGAGATAAAAAACTGCAAGTTCTCAATTCACATTCAAGAAGCAAATTACCCTCTAAAAAATGTTACCGCTTTATCAGTTGTTGATTAGACGTCACTTCAGGTATGTCACGAGTCCCAGAGTGCACATCAATGGCAGGCAGGCACTCCAGCACTCCAACAGCCCCGGATAAAACATCTACCAATTGCGTGGGAAAATGGTATGAGGGCGGCTTTGTCCGCTTCACGCCACGGGCGATGAAGCCATCTCCATACCGTTGCAACACATTTACATTTAAATTATTTAGTTCTGTGATCCCACAAGATTTGTATCTTGTACAGGACTTACATTAGGCAAGTAAGCATCAATAATAACATTAGTTGTTGTTGAAGTTGCAACAGACACGCAGCATGCATAAAGCTAAAGGTCTGACTCAGAGAGTTTTCTGTTTTGAATGACGAAATGCTGTTGGTTTAGTGGTGCTGCAATTGTAGTTAGTTAGTAGTAGCAGTAGTAGTGTTTCAAATCATTTTAAATATACTGTAAGCACATGTTGTTTGCATTCGAGTATCTATAATGAGAGAGAGTAGCGACATTCTCTCGCCGCCTCGCGCCAGTACTGGAGCTCTGCAAGTTCCAGACATAGGCCTACACCGTTAACCACTGCATCACATCACAGCCTATTTCCTTATAACATATACATTAAGTAAAGTGTGTTATATAACAAATAATTGTTCACTAAAGTAACAAGAGGTGTGTTAATGCGTTTAAATGTCCTAAAATGCCGTAATTTCGCTGCAAATTGAACTGCGAACGTGCAATCTGCTGTCAATGGAGCTCGATGGGCGAGAGTGTTTGTTTGGAACTTGAATTCCTCCTAGTCGCTGCGAGTTTCAGCCGATAGCCGTTTCTGTTCCGCCGTAGCATTGGGAGTCAATGGGAGTGTTGCTACTCCCTCTCATTATAGATACTCTAGTTTGCATGCCATCATGGTTGGTGAGGCAGTCAGAGCATTTAGGGGGGCATTCATTGCCCCCCATGCCCATGCCTAGCTCCGGCCCTGCACTCCAGACAGCTCTTCTTTCCCTCTCTTGCCTTCTCGGTGCCAGAACTCGAGCACATCCCGCTGTGCTTTATAATTTGTCCATACAGTATCGGCTCCATCGGCACACCATGATGAATGAATAAATGAATGTGACAGATTTCACCTGCGATGTCTGCAACATCCGTGTTCGTTGCATCAGGCTTTTGATGTCTGAGGACCTGTCTGTCGAAAGGCAGATCGACAGGAAACGCTGTCTATGGTAAATTACTTTGATTACTAGAAAAAAAAGATTAAGATCTTTAGAACTTAACCTTATTAGAATAAGATGCCGTTGCGTATAACGTTGATCACGGTGTCTTCATAGAGAGCACTTGTCTTTAGAGATACAGTACATTGATTCATATGCAGCGACACAAATGACTTTGCTAGATATATTACATGGCGCGTACTGTGTCGAAAGAGAGTGAGATAAATGTACCACCTACACATGTTACAAAGTCAGGGGCGTTTTTTCCTTAGGCAGACTAGGCAGACTGGGGCGCCATGATGGAAGGGGGGGGGGGGCGACAACCAGACATGCTTTAAAAGGATCCCAGGCTAATAAGCCTCATGGATAAACGCATTTTACTTGTCCTCTATAACTAGAATTGAACATTTAAAACATCATTTTATCCCTTGGGCCTGTCATACCAAATGGACCCCTTACCAAATGGACCCATAAGGGTCCATTTGGTCAGGGGGGCTCCAGGGAAAATCTTGCCTAGGGCTCCAAATTGCTTAGAAACGCCACTGCACCCAGTTTGTTAGGATTCATTAGATGTTCATTGTACTACTCCGGAATGCCTCTTCTATTCCCTTGAATGAAATCCCAAGTGGTAATTACTACATCAATTACAATTTATGTGAGGACATGCCAATTAAAGGAGAGCGTAACGTGCATTCAGTGCCCATACATCCTACATGTTCACAATAATGGGAAGAAGAATGGTTCAGGGATGCTGTTATTGTGTGCATGAAAGTGAGAGTTGAGATCCTGGAGGCGATCCAACGTTCCGTGTTCAATAGATCTCTAATTACGAGGAAAGTTGACACTGCGACGACGGAGCAGTACGGAAAAATGAGTCCCAAAGGCGAATTCCGCCCGTTTTCAACATCTTACACTCTCATTAATGTACCGTGGAGATGTAGTGTGGAAGTAGTTTTTAAAAAGTTCCCCCATTCCGTGTTTCCTAGAAATGGAGATCTGAAAGAAAAAAAAATACATTATGATATGAATATTATTTCCTGCTGAATGTTCACCAGCAGATTTGAACCTAGATGAACCTAGAATATTTGATAAAAAAAAAAACATATTAATATAATATTCATGTTGGAATCTGGAAAATCACTGGACTGGGATCCGGTCTGATTTGCTGCGTTCCACGCAGCTGAAATGTCACTTCACAAATCAGTCTGGCCAGGAGCCTATCCCCCACAGGTAGGCGGGGCATATGAGGGATGAGAAATGCAGTCGAGGATTCTGATTGATCTGTGCTTTGTTTGAGGAATAAAAAGCACTAGTTCAAGTTCGTTTGAACATCATCCATTCAGAAACAACATGGTTACGTAACGGTTGACGTCAGGGAAATGCAAGTCAAGCAGACTCTGGCCAGACTGATTTGTGAAGTGATAGCAGGTGAAGCAAGCTGGAACCAGGCTAGAAAAACACTATTAAACATATTACATCCACTGTTAAAAACATGAAACAATATATTCATTATAGGCATTTCAGTGGACAACTCCATACAGTCAAAGTGAATTTCCAGTATATGGTCCTCATTGATCGCACTGGATAATCCCATCTAAACCCTCCAAAATATAATCTGTATGAATGACCTCAGTCTGGGTTAGTATGACAGTAGATGGAGGAATGATGTGCTGTGGAGAAGAGCGGCGATACTTCACACTGGAACAAAATTACATTTACTCCTTTAAACCATTCTCTACTGACACTACAATCTAGTTTTTGACATGAGATTCTCGTTTTCGACACTAGCTTTGAGTTTTTGACGCTACATTCTAGTTTTTAACCCTAGATTATAGTTTCTGATGGTAGATTCTACTTTCCAACACTAGATGCTATAGTTTTCGATGCTAGTTTATATTTTTTGACATTAGATTCTATTTGTTGATGCTAGATTCTAGTTTCCAACACTAGATTCCATTTTTTGGCGGCACATTCTAGTTTCTGATGCTAGAATCTAGTTTCAGAAGCTAGATTCTAGTTTCTGACACTAGGATCCAGTTTCTCTGAAAAATCTATGTTCCTGTGTCAATGATGCTCAACATATTTCATGCCAAGGACCAGCGGAAGTATCTATATTTGGCTGCGGAGGACCCCCATCTGAAAAGATGTTCTAGGGCATCCCCCCAGAAGCAAAGATTTGAGTTAAAAATGTTTGCTTCTGAAATAATAATTCAAGATTTGCGCCACATTTTTCACAACTTTTCATAAATAGCAGACCTACAAGCTCATAGCGCGCCACCGAGTGGCGCGCTATGAGCTTGTGAGTCTGGTATTTTACAATCAGTGTTGTGAATAACGCCCTTACAAGTAACGCCCTTACAGTAAGGGATTACTTTTTTCAGTAACTTCTAACGTAACTCCTTACATTTCTCAAATTCATAACGGCATTATGATTAGTGTACCATCGTTACTATCATTACTCCGGCGGCGGCGGCAGGACTCGCTGCACTGTGTGCTGTCTTTCTTCTTCAGCTCGCTTCTTCACAGTCTAACATAGAGTATATTGAATAGAGAAGGCACCGAACGAAAGTTCCCCTCTCGTCCACTTGCATTGTTTCCTCCGGATGCCTGATCTAGTTTTAATATATCTATGTGTGTAACGTGACAAGTATAAGCCAATCAGAGCCAGTCTTATTCGTCGAGCAGAGCAGAGCCATCTAGTAGAACAGCTGCGACATTGAGGGGGCAGAAAAAATGCTTATGATCCCATAGACTTAAATGCATCTGGTAACCTCGGTTGTCCCAATTCAATAGAAGTGTATATAGATGAGCCGCCATTGAAGTGGCCCCATGAAGTGAACAGAGTTTTCGCGTAACTAAAGGCTCTGGCCTCTAGCACATAGACACAACCAGCTGTGTTGTTGTTGCTGCGCACACACTAGCATTTGAGCTGCGGTAAAATACGCTCTCAGACGCAATGATACGAGGACGACAGCGTGACTGGAGCCTTTGCAGCGTGGAAATATAAACACTATTTTACATTCTTGCTGGTAAAGCAGGGGTTTTCAAGAGGTGGTCCGGGGAGGATTCCAGGTGGTCCTCACACTAAATGATGGAAAGTTGGTTAACCAGATGCAATTCTTTGAGAGTGTAAACATGAAACCAAACGGGTCCATTTGGTTTCCATTTCTAGTAAACACAGAATGGGGAGATCTTTATCTTGTCCACGCAACATCTCTAAGGCATATTAATGTCAGTAAAATGTTGAAAATGGGAAGAATTTCACTTTAAACTTGTAAGCACGAATACTACAGAAAAACACCCCTTTTTTGTATGTTTTAAAAAAAAGTAAAGTAAAGTAAAGTAACGCCCTTACTTTCATAATTTAGTAAGGAATAAAGTAACTAGTTACTTTTTCAGGGAGGTAACTATAACTATAATTCCCTTACTTTTTAAAAGTAACTTCCCCAACACTGCTAACAATAGAACACCAAAACGAGTCAAAAATATTTGCTTCTGAAATAATATAATTCAAGATCTGCGCTACATTTTTCACGATTTTTTAAAAATAGCAGACCTACAAGCTCATAGCGCGCCACTCGGTGGCGCGCTATGAGCTTGTAGATCTGCTATTTTCCAATACCAAAACGCGTTACAATTCAGAAAGCGTTAAAACCTCTCTGACAGCATCTGCAGCATGCCCATATAAACCATTACAACGGCATAATCCTCTTGAAAATGGAGCATGGCCATAAAGGTGCTGATAGCACTGGTTTATTACATTACGTTCTGAGTGCAGCGTATGGATGAACCCTGGCTGGGCACGACAGCAATTCTCCATCGAAGCGCTGAGCGCTTGAACCCATCTCACTCCTCCACCGCGCACTTCTGACTTGGGCTGATGTTATTATTAGTCCCATGATGGAAATCACAGGACTTTAAAGGATTGAACAGCAAAATTATAAAGCTATAAAACTCTCTCTGAGTTGCAAAATAAATCACACCCCCGTGTGAAGTGCGGGGTTGCTCTCATTCTGTCCAATCACTTTTGTCTTAGGTGTTTTTGTTTACCAGTGTTGGGCAGTATTTCTTAGGTGAGTAACATGTGTTACTCATTTATTACTCCTTATAAATGAATAAAATTACATTACTTTTACAACTGAATCCAATTGTTTTCACTAATAATATTAAGGAGAGTACCAAACAGGCAGAATGCTACAACGTATAAAACTATGTCCTATGACCTATTACATAAATGATTCCAAGCCAAAACATAACAAAAACTAGTTACTTTTTTCTGACCCAAGTAACTATGTTGTAACAATGTTTATTAGGACTGTAGTAGACGATAAAAAAGGAAATTGCTTTAAAATCTTGTAAGCAAATTTAGGACCATGTTCAAATGCCCTAGCTCCCATCCCCGAATCCCTCAAACTAAATAAAGCAAGGAACGTAAAACAATGAACACACATCTTTTGCTTTCTCTAATAACAAACTTGAACCTTGGTTGAAAAAAAGGTGTCCTATATAATGGCCTTTCTTTCAGTGTACAACATACTCAACTGCCAACTGACACATATATCCTCTAATCTACCATTGCCGCAAAGTCACCAGAAAGCTGCCCTTGTCCCTAGTTGTGAAGGCCTGTTGGCATTTTGACATCACTCTGTGCTGTTTTTATTTTTATTTTTTTATCTCCCCTGTTAACGTGAGATATCCGGTGCCAGGGTAGTTAAGTTGCTTGGCATAAAAGTTTCCTGCTTTTCCGGATGTTCGATCTACACAGTGTGACCTTTCGGTGCGTTCGTCCATACATAATAAAAAAGCCCTCTGCTCTGCACCCACACAAGCCGTTTTCAGGGCACTGGTAAATAATTCAGGCGCATGGAAAAGAACAGCGAATAGGCTGGGTGTCAGTGGGCAAAGGGCACCGGCTGATGGCAGGAAACAAGGTTCTATCATCATTATGCATTATGCATTACATTTATGCTTCTCTAATCAATACAAAGTATGTTTACAGCCCTATCTTTGAATTGATCAAATGAGATTATGTAGGCCTATTCTTTACGGGCAGCTATACATATTGTGCATACAGCAGACAGACTGTTCTTTCTGGAATTCTGAACGCATCTGTGGAGAACAAAGGTATCTATGAAACTAGGGCTAATGAAATGGATTCAGGACCATGAAGCCCCCCTAGTTTGACATGTCACATGCTATTGAAAGCAAAATTAAAGCGCAACGTGTTGCTTTGACTTTGATGCTGCAGCTGTTTCCCTGCAGACAGACACTTGTTTCGTCCTGCAGACGGTCCAGACCAGAACATTGTTGTTGTCATGAAAACAAAACAATCATCGGTGCTAATTGGTGAGGGGGAAGGGGGGTTTGAGTGGGATGAGGCAGCATTTTAGCCAGTCACAGCAGATTCATAATGAGCCAATAGAGTGGAGGTGAGGTGGAGTTAGACTCTGTTTTTAAACAAATCTGTTAAGGACCTGTCACGGTCACAGACTTTGCCCATTTTTATGTTGTTTTGTTCTACTTATTTTGATTCTATGTTCTGCTTTTCTAGTTGTTTTGGTTCTATGTTGTATTCCCCAGGTGTCATGTCATTTCCCCAGGTGTTTCTCATGTGTAATCAGTCCTCTGGTGTATATTAGTCTTGTTCCCCAGTCAGTCCTTGTCGAGTCATTGTTAGGTGTCACACCATGTCCAGTTTTAGTTTGTTATGATTTTCATGTTTATTTGTAATAAATCCCCCAGTCTTTGGGTTAGAACAGTGGTGGGCAATTATTTTTCCCAAGGGGCCAAATGAGATGCATAAACTATTGTGGAGGGCCAAGACTAAAGGCTGGACTAAAGGCTGCGTAATATTATTTTAATTTCAAGATATAAGTAAGCGTAAGACCAACCATTTAGACACCAGGGACCTTTATTTATTCAGTATTTGGACCATGGTACACTATTTGATGACATTTTAGCCCCACAAACCCCAAAACTAAAGATTTATTTTGTTTTTGTTCACAATTCCAGGCTGGATTGGGGAATCAAAACAGGACATCTGATTGTGTAGATTTTAGGTAATTCAGATGATGAATATTTTTAACTCTTGAGAGTGTGAAAATGAAACCAAATGGACCCGCAAGGGTCCATTTGGTTTCAAAGAGTTACATCTGGTTTACCAACTCTCCATATGTACCGGTAACTGGAACTCTCTCAAGGACCACTGGTGGTCCCCGGGCCGGTCAGAGTCAGCCAAAGGGCCGCATTTGGCCCCCGGGCCGCATAATGCCCCAGTCTTGGGGTTAGAACTATGCCTGCCTTGCTGTCCTGCATTTGGGTCCTCACCACACCACCAGATCCTGACAGGACCAGCGTTTTGTGCTCAGAAAACGAAGTGCCGTAAAGAGAGTGCGTGATGCAGGGCATTATTGCGCGGTGTCCAGTGTTGTTTATGGCGCGCATGCTTGTTTGCACACGCGCAATGTTTTTCAAAGCTCAATCCAGTGAGCTATTTTTGTACTGCGCGATTCTCACTGGGCGATTCACCGCCTGTAACGCCCCATTCCGTGTCTAGTGCGTACACGCTAAAGTTGCTTCTGTTACCTTTCAATTTAGGTCATTTTTATTGTGCCTCAGCTTGTCGTTCATGGTGGCCATATGGATGGCTCTCATGAATTTTCCCTGCATTATTGCAAGGTAAATCAGGGGGCTCAATTTGTTTATTAACCTTCACAGATGATAAATCCACTGAGAAACAGACCTTTGCTCTCTGAGGTCACAGAATACAGCAAGTATCAGATTCGACGCCACTAATATCCCATCAGCCACCTCTGGCGTGTTGTGACAGTCATGCAGGCTCTCTTGACAGTTCCAGGTGGAGGGAAAAACAGACAGGTTTGCACATGGCAGGGCTCTAGAATAGATCCTACGTTAGCGGGAATGCTGAGAGCTGAGCAACACGTTAAGCGGAGAGGCGCCGTGCCATCTGGGAGGCCACAGGGGAGCCATATTGAGCCATCTCCTAAGGCGCGGGCGGGTTACTCTGACTACTGGGTAAGCACTGAGACTTTTCTTCCTCTCATTTACCTCAACAAGATCAAAAATGACCTCTCTGCATGGAAGAACGCACAACAGAGAGAACTCTGCTTGGTAGAAGAATAAACCAGCTGTTATGTGGGTGCATTGGACAATAGTTTTCCGACTTGCATCGTTTGACTAGGGCGATATCAGATCATTAGGTGTACCACTGAGAAAGCATTGATAAAAGTACAGTACCTAATTCTCTTCATAGACAGGATGGCAAGCATTTGATGTGATGCACACTGTAGGTCTACTGCCTGTGCTGCTTCTCAATATACAGTAGTTAGGGCATTTTACCAGATTTTATCTCGGAAATAAATCATTACCAAGAAGAAGTTTCTTCATCAGTGTGTTTCTCATGGTGTCTAATAACATGTACTAAAATAATGAAATTCAACTCCTGTGGGGGGGGGACTTTAGAAGGGAAAAGATCCAAAGTTTTCCCTTCTTTCCCTTCTGAAGGAGGTGACTAGTGTGAATAGGATTTATTCTGAATAGACCTGTATGTGATCATCATTCATTGTCCTAATTGAAAAGGAAGCAACTTGCATGCATCACAGTGGCGTAGCCAACCAGTCAGAGACTAAGAGCCACGTTTTTACCGTGTTGCTGCAAAGAGCCACATCATGCAGATGGGCACACATGAACATCACCCCATCCCTTCCTCTCTCTCTCACACACACAGACCTCTGCTCAGCCAGACACACACCAACATGATAATGACTCCTAGCCCCCACGACCCGACTTCGGATAACCGGTTTAAAATGGATGGATTATGTAGGCCAGTTATTTTCAATAATTAACATTGTGTGCACTGTCCCACACACAAACTCTCAGTTGAACCAGTTCCACAAACAAAAATATAACATTGTGAGCTCACACACACAAAATCGATTTTATAATCATAATATAGGGAATGAATGGCTGTGCCAGGCCCAGCAATTTTGACACCTGTCATGTGAAAGGCCCTTAAGAGCCGCATGAAACCAGCCAAAGAGCCGCATGCGGCTCAAGAGCCACAGGTTGGCCGGGCCTGCATCACACACTCGTAGGCAATCCTGGCCCAGAACTCCATATTAGGGTATCCCTGACCCAGACCTCCATGTATGGGAAGTGCCTTTAGCTTGTATGAGCACTAGATCTACAAGCTTACAACGCATCACCTTGCAAAGCGTTAAAGCTTATTAAAACGTATACAGAAAAGTTGCACTATGTATGTTTTGTAGACCTAATTATAATTCAAGTTATGTGTTCAGACAAAAAAGCTGTCATACAAAAGCATAATGCTAATGAGTTTTTAAAGAATTGCAGTGGCGTAAAAGTACAATGCTAGCAGAACGCGTGCCGCCGTACGCACCACACATTGATTTCACACATTGATGCGAGAGCCTGGCGACAGTAGATTGCATTATGCATGAAATGTTTGTCGCTGTATATAGAAGAGAGGGGCCTTAGTACGACAATGTAATTAGTTTTCCTTCTCCTCCAACCCACGGCTCGTGCATTCACATTCACAAGTTGCTCATCATCACGATCTCCATCAGGAACGCCCTCTGAAGGAATGATTTGATTTGATTAGGTGAAAAGGATACGGACATCCTCTAAAAAGTCTTTGTTTACCTATTTTGAACTTTCATTTTGAACCTTTTTCACCCCCTAGTTAATTGACTGTACTGTTTTTTTTTTTTTTTTAGGTAGGCTTACATATTTAAGCACGTTTTAACTCATTTGCTTTTGTTTCAAATGTAAAGAGCACTTTAAATAAATTAAATGTTGTCCTACTACTAACTTTAACAACAACAACTACGACTACTTTCACCGCTACTTCTAGTTATTGCTAGTTATTATGGCATGAGAAAATAATTTGTATGATCACAAAATAAGTTGTATGTATGATTTCTTCAGCCTTTATTTTTGCATGACAGCAGACAACTTATATAAGCAAGGGAAAATGGAACGCACTTTCCAAAGTTCGGATGCAAAAACAGCTCAAGAAATCACTGAACGTTGGGTTGTTTCCTTTAGTCCCCCCCCCCTCCCTCCCTCAAATAAATGCTCTTGTTGTGTTTTGTTTTACTTTACATTCAGTATAGTTCATCCATGAATGGCCGCTGTGAAAAACAAGGGCCGGCTCTTATCGAACTCCATAGAAACGGCAAATTAATTGGCGTGTCACTTTGTTTGTCTTAAGTCTACCTGACCACCGTTAGTGTCCATCAGAGGATCATTATGTTTGTCTTTGTCTTAAGTCTACCTGACCACCGTTAGTGTCCATCAGAGGATCATTATTAATCTGGACAAGACACGCTGGAGGATTATCCTGCTGTTCCAGCGTGCAGCTGTCGTTTTCATCCCGGTCACAGAGGTATACTTCCACAGGGAGGACAAGGTACAGTACATGTTTTTGGGCTGGGTCGTATTTGCAGTCTGTTTGGGCAGATTCAACGCAGCTAACACAGCCCACGACAGGCCTGGGGAGTGGGGACACCCGATAGCCAAATGGTTGGGATGGGAGGGTGGGGGAGCATCTTATACCACATGGGCACAAAATGCCTCTTTGCCTGTTCTTGTTTGGTTTGACTCCCGGCCAGCCTTGAGCCTCTTTGCTGTGTCATTCCCCTCTGTCCATCCGTCTCTCCCCATGTCTCCCTCGGTCACTCCCACGGTGCTGTCACTATTGAAATAAAGGCTCAATAACACATCATGACAGGCCAAGGAAACAGATGTTAAAGATGTCAGTCATCAACCAGGCAGCGTTCCAAAATACCTGGCGTTTGAATGGAGGCCTGCACTCGGGTCAGTGTATGTGCAGTGTGCCGCCCAGGCCAGGGCACCTTAACAGAACAGCTATACCACCCAGCCCTCCCCTCCCCTCCCCTCTCCGCCTCTTGCTGCGTGTATGTGGAATTTGGAGAATGGCTTGAGCAAAGATGCCACACTAAGCAGCATTTAGAGAGCATACTGTAACGCCTCAGTATGCTGAGTGAAAAACAAACAGACATAACACGCACAATTGCCAATATAAGCAGCCGAGTATGTATGAGTGTACAAATACATCCAAATATTGTAGACACAATAGATATTTTTTTTTACACGTATGCTCCATAGGAGGCCAACATCCCGCTGTCTGTCACTTGGTTGACAGATTGTCATGGTCATTACTGTGATCACAGCTTTTCTCAGTGATCTTAGAGGGTGCCTCTACACTTGGCTTGTGCACAGTCCGTGGTTTCGACCAAACTGTCACGTCACGCTGTGCATTTTTGAATGGCTTTCAAAATGGGCACTTCCGGCTTGTTCCAGTTTGCAATTTTGGCCACGGGCAGCTTGCAGGAAAAGCCTGCCAGAGCCGCTACAGACGA
The DNA here is from genome assembly GCA_039105355.1 of Benthosema pterotum. Classification (NCBI taxonomy): domain Eukaryota; kingdom Metazoa; phylum Chordata; class Actinopteri; order Myctophiformes; family Myctophidae; genus Benthosema; species Benthosema pterotum. Next base: position 38,515,337 of record CM076986.1, on the reverse strand, counting down.
AACTTTGCACAGTCCGTGGTTTCGGCCGAGATTTGACGTCACGTCCTCTTCTCTTGAAAGGGGTTTCAATGCGCACTTCCGGCTTGTTCCTGTCAGCATTTTGGCCAACTGTGGGTCTTTCCTGCAACCTGACTACTGTCCAAACTGCAGACCAGAACAAGCCGGAAATTCCCATTGAAACCCATTCAAAAATGCAGAACGTGATGTCACAGCTCGGTCCAAACCACAGACTGTGCAAAACGCAGTGTGGAGGCATACCCACTGCCGAAGATGCAGACTGGAACAAGCCGGAAGTGTCATTGACCCCCATTCAAAAAAGGAGGACGTTGGATCACAAGTCGCCGAAAACACGGACAGTAGACAAGCAAGGTCTGTAGGGGCTCTAAAACGACTTCTTCCAGGGCTTGCACAGGATCTTCTGGAAGGCTCTCCGGAAGTCCTGGTTGAAGATGGTGTATATGGCCGGGTTGAGGGAGCTGTTGCAGTAGCCGATCCAGAAGAAGAACTTGAAGAGGGGGTCGGGGAGCTTGCAGGAGTCCCGGCACACGCCGTACAGGCTGTAGCTGAAGAAGAAGGGGAACCAGCACACCACGAACACGCCCATGACCACGGCCAGCACGAAGGTGAACCTCTTCTCCCTGGCCTGGCAGATCTTGTTCCTGGAGGCCGAGCTCCGCCGCCGGCGCTGCCGCCTGGACGCGAACAGGTCCATGGACTTGTTGCTGCAGGCCCGGGACAGGCGGCTGCCCGTGGAGTGTTTTTTGGACAGGGAGCTCTTCTGCAGGCCGGCCCTTGTCACCGGAGGAGGCTGAGGAGATTGACCTTCTTGACCTTTGCCCTCCGAGGAGCTGCTCAGATCTTCCAGGTCCACCTCCGTGGTGGTCATCCGGCTGGGCGTGGCGGGCGGCGGCGGACACCGGTAGCAGTGTCCGTTCTTCTCCGAGCGCTCCTCCTGGTACGGCGACGAGGTGCTGACGACTTTCTTGCCATGCTGCTGCACCCCGTTGGACGCCGTCTCGTGCGTGACGCCGTCCGACGCCCCCCTCTTCTCCGACATGCCCCTGGTCCGGGTCTTGGCCACCTGGTAGATCCGGATGTAGACCAGGATCATGATTACGCACGGCGCGAAGAACGACGCGATGCTGGAGGAGAGGATGTACCAGGTGTCGTCGTTGAGCTCGCACTGCGGCTGGTAGCTCTCAATGTCGTCGTTGTTGTTGTTGACATTACCATTTCCATTTCCCTCGATCGATATCAGCGGCGGAGAGGAGATGAACGCGGAGATGAGCCAGACGATCGCGATGATGCACTTGACGCGGCCGGGCGTGCGCTTCAGGTTGTACTCCACCGCCTGCGTCACGGACCAGTAGCGGTCCAGGCTGATGGCGCACAGGTGCACGATGGACGAGGTGCAGAAGAGCACGTCCAGCGCCAGGTAGATGCCGCACCAGACCTTGCCGAAGTACCAGTAGCCCATGAGCTCGTTGGCCAGCGAGAAGGGCATGACCAGCGTGGCCACCAGGATGTCCGCCGTGGCCAGCGAGACCAGGAACAGGTTCTGGGGCGCTTTGAGCGCGCGGCTGGTCAGCACCGCGATCACCACCAGCACGTTGCCGACCACGGTGAACAGGATGAGGAAGCTGACCAGCGCGGCGATGCCGGCGATGGCAGGCAAGGAGTATCCGCTGTAGTTGTAGTAGTCCTGGAGGGTCCATGGCGACGACGAGGAGGAGGAATTGAAATGGATCAGCACCGCCGCCGGAGACGACTCTATTATCACTCCGGTGGAATTAAACGGATCCATCGCATGCCCCGATCATCGGACTGTCCGCTGCGCACCCCACTTTTTTATTTTTAATCCAAACTGACCGAGCGGGTCATCAGTGTCACTCCTCCTGTGGTGGTGGTGGTGGTGGTGATGAAGAGTCCATCAGAAGCTGATCACAGCAGACCGTCTTCGCGTCCTTCCATGGTAAGAACCGTTGGTGATCCTCATGTTGCAGGCGGCGTGGAAACGCGCGCGTCATTGGATACATTTAGCCCTTGATCCAAATGACGCAGTAGAAAAAGAAAAGTTTGAGGGGGAAAGCAACAAAAAAGTCCCTTGATAGCCTAATATGGGCAGCTATAACCACCTGCTGCTGTGGTTTTCTATTGTGTTATGTGTATAATAAAAGCGTATCCATCTCCCCCGGTTAGACTCGTACTACTCTGCCGTTTCAGGAGTTCTCTCCTCTCCTGCTCCTCTCCGCCTGCTCGGACGCACACACACATCCTAGTCTCTTAATCAGTGCTTGTCTCACCAGAGCCGTGCACACATAGACATCAAAAGGGGGCAGGGAGGGGGCTCTTTCCTGTAAAACGACTTCCTTTTCCACACCACACATGTAGCACTCAGGGGCGGATCTAGGAATGTGCATGGGGGGGGGGGGGGGGTAATGCCCTCCACCAAACACGATGGCATGGCAATAACTGATGTTATTATTGATGCTTTATTGCCTAATAAAAGCGAAGCGACACGGGCGATGAAGCCACCCCCAAAACACCCCCCCCCCCCCAATTGGGAAATGTAAATGTTATATCCGCACCTGGTAGCACTTGCTATTATGCTGGAAGAAAATGCAAATGCCACTCCTCCTTCCATGCAAGCAACCAGGAGAATTATTGCAGCTATTTTTTAAGTGCCCACCTTTGGATTTCAGCCACTGCCCCTCTAAAACTCTCTGCACGTCCCTGTAGTGTCACTCACAGTGGTGTTGTTCTCATAAAAAAGAGAGAACCCATTTCTGACACGCCCCCTTACTGAGTGCATTATTTTTCCTTGCAGCAATTGTAATACAGTAGTTTTCAACATATTTGGACCCAGAGACCACCACTGTAGTCCCACAACCCCACACAGTGTTTGGGAGGAGGTTCATGCAACACAACATTTTTATCAAAATAATAATACTTCTAAATTCTCTAATTGTGACATTTTGAACTAAATTAAACATAGTACAGATGATTAGCAATACGTCTAATGTAACTCGAGAGTGTAAAGTGAAGCGAAATGGACTCACTCAAGAGTTAAAGATCTATATAACTCTCCATCATTTACCTGGGGACCACCTGGAACCCTCTCAAGGCCCACTGTTTGAAAACTACTGTTGATGCTTAAACGCCTGTCAAGTGTGACCGAAAAGCACACGCATTTTATCATCCCAGACATTATGTGCATGAATCGATGCTGCCCATAATATAGTCTCGTTAACAAGCAAAAAGCCATATTTATTACGCCTATGTATACATGATTTTGTCTCAGTTCGTTTCTGGCATAAGCTGATTTAAATAAAATGACTGTAGCATCTTCATAAAGCAACACACTGGAGGTCAGTGTTGCTGCACTCAGATTTGGACTCATCCTCACTCAGCAGCTGTGAGATGGCAATGTACAGATAGCAAACAACTGTCTCTGGACCCTTTAGGTCAGGGGTTTTCAACAGGTGGTCCGGGGACCACCAGTGGCCCCTGAGAGGATTACATGTGGTCCCCAGGCTAAATGATGGAAAGCTGGTTAACCAGATGTAACTCGTTGAGAGCGTAAAAATGAAACCAAATGGACCCTTGCGGGTCCATTTGGTTTAATCTTTACGCTCTCAAGAGTTAAAATATTCATCATCTGAATGAGAATGTAGAAGATTAATGGTCATGTTTGACTGTTTTGTTTCACAAATCCAGCCAGGGATTGTGGACAAAAACAAAAGGAATCTTTACTTTTGAGACCAAGTGGTGGTCCGTGGCTCAAATGCTGAATAAAAAGGTTGAAAACCACTGCTTTAGGTCATGGAAATGCCATGCAGACTGAGGTGACAGTTATGGTACAAACAGTATGGCACGGTTTTGCAGAGAGAGATGTGACAGGATTGTATGGTGTAGCACTTTGAATGATGCAGCGTGGCGCTAGTGTATGTCCTCCAGAGTTTTTAAATGTGTGTGTGTGTGTGTGTGTGTGTGTGTGTGTGTGTGTGTGTGTGTGCGTGCGTGCGTGCGTGCGTGCGTGCGTGCGTGCGTGCGTGCGTGTGTGATGTTCCCTAAATCATGTGAGACTGGGGTGGATGTTTAGACCTTACACTTGACCAACCAGGCAAAGCATCAAAGGAGAATAAGGTTTTATTACCTTCAATTGCATTTGATTTATTTCCAAGATTTATTTCCACTTGGGAAGGGGTGGGGGGGGGGGGGGGGGGGGGGGGGGGGGGGGGGGGGGGGTGGCTTATTTGTGTATGTTTTGGTTTCCCTATACTCCACATAGGCTTATAAGGGTTCTATGGGACGTTGCTCAAATTTAGTAGGGTAGTTCAACATTCAATAAGGAGTTTTTCTTTCACAATATAACCACTTTTTTTTGCAAACAAATCAACTGTAAATAATGGTAAGATAGCCTTCTGGGGCGGAATTCTCCTTTAAGCGTTTATTTTTGGTGGTTTTCGTCTGATCTAGCATGCAAATTCAACCAAGAAACGTCACTATCCATCCCCACATCTGGAAGGTCACGCTGTGCTCCTAGCAGCGGGCCAGACTGTAGGATCACTGAATAAAATTAGACACCACACACCAGACGGATTGCCTTTTTTCCCCCTCTCTCCACCGTCTGCTGTTGCAATCCGCTTCTCCTCGCCTCTCACACTCTGTTCTTCTCTCTGTCTTTCTCTCAGTGTTGCCAACTGCAAAAATGCTCTGGTGGCACTTCCAAAATGCACTAGATGCTTGGATGGGCAGTAGCTTGTTACAAGTAGCTAAGCTACATAGCTTAACTACATTTTCCCGTAACTTGTAGTGTAGCTTACTACATTTGTTCTGGGAATAGCTTGTAGTGAAGCTACACTACATTTTCGAGTAGCTTGTAGTAAAGTTACACTACTTATTTTGAGTAACAAGGATTGTAGCTTACTACATTTTCCCGCACACATTTTCAAATTCCGCTCATTTTTAATGGGTAGAAAACCTAAAATATGGATCCCTCTAATATACACAATACACATTTGATGATATTATTTTATTAATGATTATTATTCAGAAAGTTGTACATTAAGTTGAGATATATATTTTTATATATCTAGTGTTGATGTAGCAAGCTACATCAAGCTACTTTTGTCATGTAGCTTGTAGTGTATCTTGCTACAATTTACTAGGGATAGCTTGTTGTGTAGCTTAGCTACATTTTTTCGAGAGTAACAAGTAGTGTAGGTTACTACATTTTCCCAGTAACTTGCCCATCACTGACTAGCTGCTTGCCTAGAAGGGAATACTCTATATATAGCATGCAGATCAAAGTGACCATTAATCTTCTACATTCTCTAGTTGTGTAGACTTGGGCTAATTCACATGATGAATATTTTAACTCTTGAGATGTAACTCTTGAGAGCTCTCAAAGAGTTACATCTAGTTAACCAACTGTCAACATCATTTAGCCTGAGGACCACTGGTTGAAAACCACTGTCATAGGAGGAACAATGGTGAAAAATGAGGCTTTTATCTCTGGCGCTTGTCAATCAATTTTGCCCCAAATCACCAGTCAAAAAGCACAAGATTTTCTGCCAGGAGTTTTCACTAATTTTGGCGCTAGGGGGGTCTGAAAAAAGCAATATATAGCGACAAATGCACCAAAGTTGGCAACACTGTTCTTCTCTCTGTCTCTCTCTGAGTTCCCAAAATCATATCGAGAAAAAAATAAGCATTTGGTTTTGTTGCAGCTGGATGATAATGCTGGTGAAGTATTCTAAGTTGAAAGGGGTCAACCAAACGTGAAACTGTCTGAGAGGGTTTTTTCGGGTAGCGTGTCTAACACACACAGCGGCGGTATTATTTGATCAGTGAACGGTCTGTGTGTGCTGCTGATGTTTCACTGTTGACTCAGGTGTACTGACACGTAGGTGTAGAAGAGCAAAACAACATCACTCAGTGTGTGTGTGTGTGTGTGTGTGTGTGTGTGTGTGTGTGTGTGTGTGTGTGTGTGTGTGTGTGTGTGTGTGTGTGTGTGTGTGTGTGTGTGTGTTTTGTTTTTTGGTGTAATAACAGACTGAAGTGACCAATGTTCATATGCATGTTGTGTTGTGTACTTCCTGTGCATTTATAGTGATGCTAGTTTGAACACTGAGCCGTGACTGCTCAAGTGCGTGCTTCAAAATCAGCTGAAAAACATTTGGGCCCGTGTGTGTGTGTGTGTGTGTGTGTGTGTGTGTGTGTGTGTGTGTGTGTGTGTGTGTGTGTGTGTGTGTGTGTGTGTGTGTGTGTGTGCGCGCGCGCGTGTGTGCACTACACACGCACATGTGTGTATGTGTAACTAGGTGCATGCACAAGTCTGTCAGCTTGTTTATTATTTGTTTAATTTATTTCAGCCCATTTTTCACAATCTACAATCTAACTGGGTAGACTTCTTAATTAGGTGGTACTAATTCAGATGAATATTTTAACTCAAGAGCGTAAAAATGAGCGTTTCATTTTTACGCTCTCAAAGAGTTACATCTGGTTAACCAACTTTCCACCATTTAGCTGGGGACCACCTCAACGATACGTTACAGAACCCTCTCAATGACCACTGTGGTCTCCAGACCACTGTTTGAAGACCACTAATTTATATGTAAAAAGTCAGCAGGGGCGAAATCCATTCAAGCCCTCGCCCGCGGGCGCCCGCTTTCAAAAGCGGGCGCCCGGTTTCACAATATTTTCACAATATTTAAGGCACCCGTTTGTGAAAACGGGCGCCCGTTTTCACAAACGGGTGCCTTAAATATTTAGGGTTAGGGTTAGGGTTAGGGTAGGGTAGGGTTAGCGTTAGTGTTAGGGTTAGGGTTAGGGTAGGGTTAGGGTTAGGGTTTTTGTGAAACCGGGCGCCCGCTTTTGAAAGCGGGCGCAAAAGCGGGCGCCCGCAGGCGCAAAAGCGGGCGCCCGCGGGCGAGGGCTTGAATGGATTTCGCTGGCTCTCTAAAAAGTTGTAGAAGAATAATTTACCATGAAGGAGGGGTTGTTGGCTGATTCAGACTGACTGTTTCAGGGCTGTTTGTTTTCAGGGTTTTGCCATGTGTCGAAGCAGTGGGTAAATCGGCCAACAACAACACTTCCCTTTCATGGTAAATTCCTTACTTATACTTGCATGTCTTTTGTTTGAGTTAATAGTACCTTAGTTGGCAGATGACTTGCATATTGGACAGTTTTGCATGAAAACAAATGTACCCCACACACACAGTCCCTCCCCACCATGTTATCAGATTATGTTTTTATCAATTTGTCCTAATTGAAACAGAATGACATACAGTATAGCAGCAGCAGCAGCAGCAGCAAAATCCTTGTTGCAGTATCTCCTGCTTTTGTTCCACACAGAACATTAAGTACCATTATGTAAGTCGCAAATTACATAATGTGGGTCTAAAGAAGGACAGAAAATCACAACTGTTGATTGACTGGTGTAACTAGATTCTAAAAATGTCTTTGAAATACTAACAAGTGTAAAATCACAATCAAATGTTGATACTGTACATACTGTACAGAACACCTATAACTATAAAACATAATATGATAAACATAATTGACCAAAGTCTTTACGGATTACAGAGACAGAGAGGACAGAAAGCTATTCAGCATCATGTCAGGGATCTTGTCAGAGCTCAGAGTGTTGCACAGAGATATTGCAATTTATGCCCTCATTATTTTGTCCTAGTGATGACAACGTGCCATGCTACTTTTCAATGGGTTCTGTGTTCCAATAATTATCTTCTTATAGCCTTTATTACTGTATTATATATCCATACCTCCTGCTGCCCTGTGACTTCTACTCAACCCCAGCACAACCAGGGGCGGATGTAACATGTAACATGGGGGGAGGGGGAGGGAGCAAGAGAACATGTTGGAGGGGCAAGAGAAAATGGTATGGGGGCGGCTTCATCGCCCGTGTCGCTTCGCACCACGGGCGAAGAAGTCGCACCCTATACCATTTTCGGATACAGGACTTTTATTAGTCAAGTAAAGCATCAATAATAACATCAGTTGTTGTTGAAGTTGCAACAGACACGCAGCATGCATAAAGATAAAGGTCTGATTCAGAGAGTTTTCAGTTTCCAATGATGAAATGCTGTTGGGTTAGTGGTGACACAGCTGTAGTTATAGTTAGTAGCAGTAGTAGTGTTTCAAATCATTTTAATTATATATTTTTTACTCTTATCAAGACATGAAGCCCATGGGCCAGCCCAGGAGCCTATCTCCTGTTTCTGTAGCATGAGACAGCATGATGTACAAGTGCACCCCCTGAACATGAATGTCACAGGGACTTACCCCCATTCCAACCCTTGGGAGGCATTGGGTCACATTTTTAGTCTTTGGTATGACCCAGCCGGGAATTGAACCCCGACCTCCCAATCTCAGAGCGGACACTCTAACCGCAAGGCCAGCATGCACACAACCCCAGACATACATAACATAACATAACAAGATGATGTTATACTGTATATCCAGGGGTGGACTGGGAGCTCAAAACGTACCGGGCAATTTTGTCTCAGAGCGGCCCTCAGAGCGGCCCTCTGAATCTTTGTGGGGGCTCCGGGGCCTGAGCCCCCATGAGAATTTAAGACATAAGGGGCTCTGGGGCTCGGGCTAACTAAAATTAGTTAGTTAGTTTTAGTTAACTCTAAAAACCCTGCAATAGGCAGTCTCATTTGAAGAGGACAGAGGGCCGCCAGCACTGATTCGTGGGCCGGTTTTGTGCAGATTTTTTTTAAAAAATTAAAACACAACATTAACGGCCCCCGGGGGGGTCGGCCCACCGGGAAAATGCCCTGTATGCCAGACTGTCAGTCCACCCCTGTGTATATCACTGGTGGTAACATGCTGTGCTAATCTTTGATGGCTGTATGCTGTTCTGATAAATTGCTATTGTTGTTGGGGCCTGCCTCCTGGCCTTTGCTTTCACTTTTGACTGTATGGTCGCATGCACAAATAAACTCTTCTTGATCCTTGAACTGACGACTGCGCCGTGCTGTGTGCGCCTTACTTGTTATGTTGTGTTGTTAACTTCACACAGCTCCATCACACATGAAAGAGCAGCACTATGCAAAGAAATGGAGACAGGAGGGGATTTGTGGCGTAAGTGCCTGCTTGAGAGGAACTACTGTGATTCTGCCGCCAGTCTCCAGTCCAGCTGATATTACTCAGCAGAGCTTAAGAATGGGTAGGTGGGCCGTAGTGGATCCGGGGACAGAGCAGTGGTCTGCATGGGAATTGCAAAGTTCCCAGTTTTTGATGCTGATTCCTCCTGGCTTCAGATGATGGTCAAATGTCCCTAAACGATACACATCACATACAGCCCCCTGAGGACACATTTCCACTATGAAAATGTAATTTCATATTTCCCCAAGTAATTCTATATCAAAGAGGATTTACCGATGTGACCTTTTCTGTCAAATCCGTGGTGCTGCTGTTGATGGAGCAACATTTAGATCAGAGGTGCCCACACCTTTTAGACTTGAGAGCTACTTTCAAAATGACCGGCTCACAAGATCTACACATCAAAAATGTGATTATCCTATGAAAAAAAAAACATTTCAAGGCCCTTAGAAAGTGAGAGCTTTGAAATAGAGGTGATGGTGTGACTTACTGTTACACTGTTATACTGTACTTAAGAAAAACACACTAAAATGAAAAATAGAGTGGGATCCTACTACTGATGTTTGAAAATAAATATTTGGGGTTTGGGTTATATTTTAGGAGACTGTCATGTGATCTACCTGCACAGCCTGTGTGATCTGCTGATGGGTCACAATTTACCTTTTAGGCACCCTTGATTTAGATCGTATACATATTCAGGTTAATGTTGTCTGGTATAGTTTCTGTATTGTTGAATCTTGCCTGTGACAAAATCATAGTATGCAATCTACAGTATGCTTAATTTATGATTTACAGTAGTTGCGCATAACATGGTGTCTTGCAACCGGAACAACAGATCTACAAGGTCAGTCACGACGTTGGCAGCTCGTATGTATGTATACTGTCTTTGGAACAAGAGCGCAGCGTGCAGCCAAGTATAAAACCACACATTATCCTCTGAATCTGAACCAAAACCACAGGCTGTCACTTCATCTACCAACCCGTTCATCACTTTCTCACACAGCCTGACAACACATATCCACATCCCTGACTGAGCTGTCTAGAAGCTGACGTGTTCCCTGTTGGTCCCCCCACACATCCAGCAGGGGCGGATCTAGGCATGGGCATGGGAGGGCAATGCCCCCCTGAATTCCCAGTCTACCCCACCAAACATGATGGTATGCAAAGCAACGCAAGATGATTCAAATTAAAGTGCTTATATTTAAAATGATTTGAAACACTACTACTACTGCTGCTGCTACTACTAACCAGAATTGTCACACCACTAAATCAACAGCATATCATCATTGAAAACAGAAATCTCTCTGAGTCAGACCTTTAGCTTTATGCATGCTGCGTGTCTGTTGCAACGTCAACAACAACTGATGTTATTATTGATGCTTTATTTGACTAATAAAAGTCCTGTAACTGAAAATGGTATGGGTGTGGCTTCATCGCCCGTGGCGCGAAGCCACCCATGCCATTTTCTCCTACCCCCCCAATTGGGAAATGTTACATCCACCCCCACACAGCCAGAGAGCCTTGCTCTGTGTCCAAACTTATGCAATGACACCTAATTATAGTGGTGGACAAAGTACACCAACCCAGTGCTTAAAGTCAATGTATAGAGAGTTGTAGACTTGTCGAATCTTCTTGAAAGTTGAGTGAAAGTTGGTCTATCAAGTGTGTTCTTGTCTTACAGTACCAAGTAGCGGTTACTAAGAATACTTAAAGTAGTACACCGTCTCAAACCTTTGGTGTGATTAGGGCTTTAAAAATGTATTGGAGTGATGCAATACCCCAAAGTCCAAATGCAACCAGTAGTGGTTTTAATTTAGACTTTTGGCTCTAAATTTAGTGGTTAAAAGGAAAACTTCTTTTTTATTTTATTCAACCAAGGTTCATATTTTAAGTTCTTTATGAAACATTTTATTCGTGAATTTGGCCCAGACCGCCCCATTTTGCATGGATTTGGCCCAGATTGGCCCACCACAAACGTCAAATGCAATTAATGGCAAAATGCAGTTTGACCAAGAAAGTTCATGACAAACAACATTAAATCATTGCCCTCGGGGAGTTGTGCAGACACTGTTGGTTTTCAGAGAGAGTGTAGCCAACACCAACTGGGGATTGCTGGACTGCTGCCTTCCACAATTTCCTATCTACAGTAACATCTAACTTGCTCTTCTTTCCCCTCTTCGCTTTGCCCTGAGTTGGCTTCCAAAAAGTTAATCTACTTGCGTCAAGTTCTGGGTGGCTGACACAGTGTCCTGCCACTGCCAGCCCTATTCTTCTATCTGTGACCTGTGGTAAATACCCGTAGAGCAGGGGTTTTCAACCTTTTTGACTCCAGGGACCACCATTTATTCAGCATTTGAGCCACAGTGGACCACCATTTGATGACATTTTAGCCCCACAGAACTAAAACTAAAGAATTCTTTTGGTTTTGTCCACAATACCAGGCTGGATTTGAGAAACAAACCAGTCAAACATACAGATCAAAATGACCACTAATCTTCTACATTCTCTAGTTGTGTAGACTTGGGGCTAATTCACATGAATATTTTAACTCTTGAGAGCGTAAAAATGAAACCAAATGGACCCGCAAGGGTCCATTTGGTTTCATTTTTACGCTCTCAAAGAGTTAAATCTGGTTAACCAACTTTCCATATTTAACTGGAACTCTCTCAAGGACCTCTGGTGGTCCCCGGACCACTGGTTGAAAACCATGGTACCCTTTCACAGGCCAACGTCACGGCACCATTTGATGACATTTTAGCCCCACAGACCCCAAAACTTGATACTGTATTTCTTTTGCTTACAATTCCAGGCTGTATTTCGGAAACTAAAACAGTCAAACATACAGATCAAAATGGCCATTAATCTTCTACATTGTGTAGTTGTGTAGACTTGGGCTAATTCACATGAATATTTTTACTCTTGAGAGTGTAAACATTAAACCAAATGGACCCGCAAGGGTTCATTTGGTTTCATTTTTACGCTCTCAAAGAGTTACATTTGGTTAACCAACTTTTAATAATTCAGCCTGGGGACCACCTGGAACCCTCTCAAGGACCACTGGTGGTCCCGAGACCACTGGTTGAAAACCCCTGTGCTAAGGAAAACAAATATCCACAGTGCACACAGTCTGTTTGAAATCCATATTCATGTATGCGCCATCATCCAGGTTTGATAATAGAAAACATTTTCCCACTTTATTGTTAAAGTGAAGCCAATGCATTGTTGTTTTTTTATTCTTTGATGTTTTTCATTTTATACATGCTAAAAGTATAACTGGCTTACACTAGGTGCTGAAAAGGGATAAAGAACAAAGATAGAATTAAAGTGTTATTATTGAGGCCACATTTTGGATGTGGAATAGTTCCAGTGGAGATGTTTGGGATTTGGTACCATTCGAGGCCATTTAAGGGCACTCACTTTCAAAGAGATTTTATCATTTTACCATTTACTCGGGCTCATATGAACAGCCCAGGTGGTTTATGTTACTCCATTCAGCATTTAATTTGATATTAATTTTACCCCCCCACACATCCGATACAAACCCATTATATACTTAAACTCTATTTTAACTATGATAGATTCATCAAAAACACCCGTCCTTTTTCTGGTGGCTGATATTGTCCTCCTAATACGTGAAGAAGGGGGTTGTGATTTTTCCTTTACCTCTTTTATTTATTTTTAAAATATTGTTTCATTCCGTCTTGCTCACCGGTGTTGAGCAGAGGCTGCTACATATTTTTTCAAAACAATATTTTAAAAATAAATGAAAGCAGTAGATCCAATTCCATGTATTCCACATATTAGGAGGACTATCAGTCAGCAGGGAAAAAAGACGGTGAATGGTTCTGATGAATCTGTCCTGAAGAAAATGGTGTTTTGGGTTATATTTGTTTTTTATACTGTGGGAAGAGGACAGGGTAACTAAAATAATCAATTATACTAAATACTAATACTATATTGCTGAATAATGTAGAAACCTAGCGTATAAACTGTCTGTGGTGTTACATGAGGCTGAGTAGAAGATAAAATGACCAAAAGTTTTGTCCCTGAAAACTAGTTCTAGACTTAAGGAGAGAAAAGACAGTGAACTTTTGGTCACCATTTCAGACCAAAGTAGATTTCATTTTAAATAATTTCCAATACAAAAAGGGAGTTCAGTCCCAAGGTAGCACTGATAGGCCTGGGCCGTGACTCAGCGGTCCTCCAGGCACCCTGGGCTGGTAATCCTGCTCTGACAGTGTCCGTGGGTTCGACTCCCGATCCTGACAAGATTCAGGATTCAAGAGCTTTACTGCCATGTCAACAACAGGTTGTTGATAGGAATTTGTCTTGGTTCATGCTCAACATATACAGACATGCAAGAACACAACAAGAAGACACTACAGTGCAAAGACCATACCAGCAGAAACGGCCTTTACGGCAGGGGCGGATCTAGGCATGGGCATGGGGGGGGCAATGCCCCCCTAAATGCCCAGACTGCCCCACCAAACATGATGGCCTGTAAAACAACCCAAGACATTTCAAATTAAAGTGCTTATAATTAAAATGATTTGAACACTACTTCTGCTACTAATGTTACACGCCAGAGGTGTGGCTAAGTAAACAGAATATATTTTAAACTGCTCTGCCAGGCGGGACCTGAATAAACAGGGAAAAAGACGAGACAGAGTCAGCTTTAGTGTTCACGTTCTCTCTTTCCTCGTATCATCTGTTTATTAAACAATCATGTATTTTAAATCACTTCATTCATTTTCCTTTCTTTGTTTTAAAGAGGTTCAATAATTATGTCAATCATGTTCACAAAATATCAATCATGTTCACACAATATCCATAACCCATATTTTCAATCAATCATGTCAGTACAATACATTTCTCTTTTCATTTATATTCATATTCCCATATGTTTTCATTTGGCAGCATTCAGTATACTGTAATCATGTCTGGATTTTAACCAATCATGTTGCATATGGCATTAAATGAATAAATCATTTTTTTTAGTATTGTCACATCCCTAGTGACTGTATTGGCTGTATAGTGTTACATCACTAGTGACTATACTGTTTGTAAAACCTCACATCACTAATGACATTACTGTTTCAAACCGTTTCATCACTACTGTGTTACTTATAGAATCATGAAACCATTTGCATCATCATGTTTTTCATTTAGGACGAAATAATCATGAGTTCAATTCACTGTCTTCTGTTCTGATAACAGGCTAACACTGTATTATATTATAAAACACTGTATAAAGGCAACTAGATGCATTTCAAGGCAATACTGGAGAGAATAAACTATTTATAAAAATCGGAAATGTAGTTCTTAAATGTAAACAGTATAAGGCACATTGAACACAAAACAGGAGCTTATAATGCAAAACGGGAGCAAAAGAAAACACTATCATTGAAAACAACCAACAGCAGTAGTGGATGGCTGTAATGGCGGCTGCCATGAAAGTTAGTGTAGAACCCTCGATTCCACTACACACATCAAACTACAACAAAGCAACGTCATTTCTGGCCTAAAACCATGTCAAGTCTTGCATTATAGTACAAAGTGCTTATAGTAAACGTTTTTCATGTTCTAACATGGTATTTACCTGAATAAACAGGGAAAAAGACGAGACAGAGTCAGCTTTAGTGTTTGCGTTCTCTCTTCCTTGTATCATCTGAGGGAAGAAAGTCACGTACGCACCCTTCTAACCTGTCTGAGGTAGTGCATTTGCCACCTGGTGGCGGGAGGCGGAATAGGTGTATTCCTATCATACAGATCCCTGTTCATTCTCAATGCACATAGGGGTCTATTCACAGGTACAAGAAAAGTATTTAATCTCACAAATGTGACTACACTTTGTGTATGTCACACGCTCCCTGACAAAATAAGAAATGGCTCCTGGCATTTCAACTCAAATCTTCTCTCTCCAAAAACTCAAAACAAAAACTTCAAGTACTCAATAAAGTGTCGGGGTAGTGCATGTGTAGGGTGCATAAGAGTAAGGCATGTAAGGCGGAAACAGGAAAGAAGGTGGGAAATGGTAAGGTGAGTAAGGAGGGATGTAAGGGTTGGTGTATGCATGCACTGTGTTGACGTTGGAATGTGGCTGCAGCGACGGTTCACCCAGCGTCTGGTAGGTGAACATCTTTCTTGGTCTCCTTTCTCTCGTGGACCGCCTGGTCTCATCAGGTGTGTCGAGTGCAGGGGGAGGTGCGACGATCTCTTCTTCCACAGGTGCAACATCCTCGTCGTCCTCACTTCCAGCTTCCAGTAACACCGGATCAGGGTCAGGTAAGTATGACGTGCTCGGTTGTGTTTCCATTTGGATCTGTTCTTGGTTTTGTTCTTCCCTTGTGAGTGTTTCTTCATTTCTTTCTTTCCTCACAGGTACTGTAACTTGTCTCTTTTCTCTTACAGGTACTCGGCGTGGACTGTTGACTTCTTCAGGGACCGGACTCCTCTGGATCAAGGTAGGTGTGGTATGGTAAGTATTCTCTTCTGTTTGTTCTCTTTCTCTTCCAGGAATTCTCAACCAGTAACCTCCATAATCTCCTTCTGAATCCGAATCACTCGAGTCGCTCTGGTGCTCTCTCACGTTGACATGACTTGGTTGGCTGTGTCTTCGTTTTGTTTGTCTCTTAGGTGTGGTTTCAACTGGATGCGGTGGCGCTTCGACAGGTAGGTCGTTAACGAGCAGCAACAGATTACGGTGGAGCGTTCTGGTTCGCTGTTCGTCACCGCCCTCAGGGTAGACTACATACACCGGGTTGTCGGCTACTTGCTCCCTGACAATGTAGATCTTCTTCTCCCAGTAAGATCGAAGCTTTCCTGGGCCGCCACGCTCGCTGAGATTCCTTACCAGGACTCTATCCCCAGGACGTAGGACTACACCTCTCAGTTTCTTGTCATAGTAGGACTTGCCTCGTGCACTAGATTGTCTACTGTTCTCGCTGGCGATCTTGTACGCTTCCGACATCTTTCTTGACCACTTCTCGGCGTAGCTCTTGTGTGACACTGTGTCTTTCTCTTCCATCAACCCGAACAGCAAGTCTACAGGGAGACGGGGGTGTCGCCCATACAGGAGATAGTAGGGTGAGTATCCAGTAGACTCGTGACGTGTGCAGTTATAGGCGTGTACAGTATGTTGGAGGTGGTCTTTCCAGCGTTCCTTCTCCTTTGCACCGAGTGTTCTCAACATCTGCAAGAGTGTTCGGTTAAACCTCTCTGCCGGGTTGCATTGGGGGTGGTACGGTGTCGTTCTGGAATGTCCAACTCCAGCCTTCTGACGGAGGGTCTTGAAGAGCTCATTTTCAAACTCCCGGCCCTGGTCATGGTGTAAACGGCCAGGGTACCCGAAGCGCTGGATGAAGTCATCAAAGATGCGCTCAGCTGCTGTCCGTCCGGACTTGTTCTTTGTCGGATAAGCTTGTGCGAATCTTGTGAAATGATCCACAACGACCAAGATGTACTCGTACCCGCCTCGGCTGGTCTCCAGGTGCAGATAGTCGATACATACGAGGTCCAACGGTGAGTTTGATGTGATTGTCCCCATAGGAGCACGGACATGGTTGACTGGCTTCTTCTCTTTTATACAGGGACACTTCCTCGTGACATACTCGACCACTTCCTTCTTCATGAACGGCCAGTAAAAGCGGTCTCTTGCCAAGGACAGTACTCGTTCTGTTCCTACGTGCCCCATGTCGTCGTGAAGGTGCTTCAGGACCGTAGACTTGTATTTGGCAGGGAGAACCAGCTGTTTCTTTTCACAGGTCTGTCTGAAGAGAAGTCCACTCTCCAGGTGCAGTTTGTTCCATTCACGGAGGAGCTTGCTTGCTGCTCTACTCGTGGTCTGTCTTGTGTCGTTGTTCAGTACTGCATTCGTCTCTTTCAGTTTGATAACTTCTCCTATCGCTGTGTCTTCCCTTTGAGCTTTGATCAGCTCATCCCGGCTGATGGTTGGGATGACTGAGGGCTCCGGAGAAGTGTCGGTGGCGAGTGTCAGGGCTGCGATCCAGGCTACATCTTGCTTCTGGGCTGCCATGCTCCCATCCCAGGTTGCACGTACAACTTCCTGTGACAGCTCCTCACTGCACTCAGCAATATACTTGTCCATGTCAAGGGGTAGACGTGACAGGGTATCAGCGTCTACGTTCACCTTTCCAGGTCTGTACTTGTATTGCTGAATCCTCTGGATGAGCCCAAATATATCTTAACCCAGTTTTTATTATAGTAACTTTGTGTTTCATTTACAAATAGAATAGTTATCTAGGATATAAAGTCTAGAAATGTGCCTTATTTGCCAAATGTTTATCTCAGGGAAGATATCAATGATATGCATTGGTAGACATGTGTGAAACTAGAGAACAAAATGTATACTACTGCAGAACTAGTTGGAGAGTGTGTGTGAAGTGTCGAATTTCAAGTAACACCGAGGAGATCTAATGGGTCATAAATTAGCAATTGACAGTCTAAGGACGTCCCCCCTAAAGTCCGTTTTTCCTTTCTTTGTTTCAAACCCCAAATGAGAAAAATGTAACAAACAAGCAGGATGGATGCCGGGCTCGCGTAAGTGATTAAATATATTGTTTATGCACCATAATTGTTACAATTGAATGATACTTTATATAGTCGATGTATCTGTGGACTAATTGTATATATTGTGTTTTCTGTCTTTTATTTTACAGTTATTACCTGTTGCTGATATTGCCCTAGGCATCGTAATTAAGTAGTTGTAATCCGTCTGACTACTAGACTTATTGACCCACGGGACAATAGAGGCATTGTATTACTGTACCACAAGTGTAGTGAGAAGTGTGTCTGTTCATGTGTGAGTGTGTTTAGTAAATAAATATAAATGGCCAAAATCACAAATGGTTGTTTGTTCAAGACGTTATTATAACTCCTGGAATGCATGTGTAATACCAACCGAGTAATAACTGCTTGGGTTTAGGATTAATAATCCAGTTACAGATTCCATCCTGTCCTCTTTTACGGGGAGGTAAATTAAATCTAAGTTAATAGACAACGCTATGAAAAGGCTCAGTTTAATTTAGAACCGTACAGTAATAAGCGAAGCGTGTAACCACCCTTGCTAACATAGAAACCGTAGCGAGAAAGCTACAGTAACAGACGGATGGCTGAAACCTCCACCGTCGCAAAAAGCCGGTAACAAGCCCTATTCGTCCCGGGGAGTCTACGCGTAGAGCCCTGGGGAACAAGAGGAGCCGTCACCGAGGCAACGAGACGCTGCAATCGCCGAGACGAAAGCAACGATTGGACGTCCGAAAGAAACCCCTCCGCCTTCGCCAACGCACGGGGCGTCGCGGGGCATTAGCGAGGAGCGCACGGAGCGGCGCCTTGGCTTGAAGCACCGCAGCATTGAAGCTGCTGGAGCTAAGTAAAACGTATAAAAGAAATCGACAGTGAACCAAAGTCACAAGTGCCCATATGAGTGCTCGTTGCTGCGGAAGGATTCGCTGGCCGTGTGTGTGTTGGAGAAAGTGACTGTGCATTGACTTTGCCTGAAAACCCCAGCTAAAGTTTCTTTGTTCACGAGAAAGTGTGCCAACAAAGCATCAGGAGCTAACAGCCATTGACTTTGCATTGAACCTAGCGCCCACCAAACCTATGCTAATCTAGCCCCGGCTAGCAGCAGCCCCATCAAATACCATTGTAGCTGTAGCCTAAGAAGCCACAAGCTAATGCTAAGCTAGTGCTACTGCTATTGAGACTATCCCGCTAAGATAGCCACTACCAGTGTAGGAACCATTTTGGATACATGTGGTTATGTGTATTGTCGGCCATTGTGGTGTCTAGATGACGCCCCTGTAAGGCCATCTTAACAGTAGAATCTTTGTGCACGGACGGGTTTATAAACACAGTGCGACGCGCTGTGAGTTTATAAATAGACTGCTTTAGTTCATACGCAACAATGAATCCTATAGAAAAAATTAAGCAGGAACGTATAAACGCACAAAGGAATTTTACTAAAAGAGTAAACAAGATTATCGATGCAGCAGAGCAAATGAAAAGGGAAGAGTTCCTGGAAGCGCGAGATGGTTTAATTAAAGCAAATACAGAGCATTACGATCGTGCTACGGATCTCATAGATGCCTTGGAGGATAAAGATCCCGAGGGCGAGGCTAATAGTGAGGAGATCCAACAAATCAGAACTAAGCTGCAACAAGTCAAAGATAAATACGAAGAGTGCTGTAATGTACTAAACCAGGAGGTGTGGAATAGATTTCTAGGTACAGAAGTAGAAGAAGCAACCACACGGCTGGCAGGCGCACTTAACAGGGCTAACCCAGATGGGTTCCATGACTTGGAAGTTGATTCAAGTTTGACACAAACTTTAATTAGCGAAATTGAAGCCAGGATAGAGGGCTGCCAAGCAATAAAAGACAAATGGGGCAGCGTGATGTCTCAGGCTAGCTTAGATGATTTAGGAAAGGCAATCTCCAGTGGTCACAAGAAAAGAGATGAATATGTGTTCGGATTACAACGTAAGATCACGAAAATTAAAACTGAACACCTGGTGCATGGACAACCTGCTGCAGCAGGCGGCGGTGAGCCTAGAGCCCCAGCAAAAGTGACACTACAGCCCATGCAACTCCCTACATTTTGTGGCAACCAAATGATGTATTACCGGTGGAAAGACACATGGGAGAAAAGATATGCCTTGCAGCAGCAGGACGTGCTCTCTCCTGAGATGAACGCGAACCTGCGCCGCGAGCATTTACTTTCTTCCATTGATAAAAAGATCCAAGACGATTTAAGGCTTGATTATTGTAAATCAGCTAATGGCATTTTCCTGAAATTAGATTCTCATTATGGAAATGTCGGACAAATTGCAAAGAAAATCATAATGGATTTGGAAAAAATACCCACTGTGCGCAATGGGCAGCCAAAAGAAACACTAAATCTAGTGCAAGCCATTGAGCGTGCAGCTATGGATTTGACTGCACTAAAGTGCGTGGGTGCCATTAACAACCCATTTGTCATACATAACTTGGAGTCTAAATTACCACCTGAAATGCAACAAAGATGGTTGTTACATTGTCACAAGTCGGACAGCGAAGTAGATGTCCAAAACAAATTTGAGCCCTTCATGGAATTCCTTCAGGAGCAGACCACGATGTTGGTCGCACTGGAGCAATTGCATGAAACCACAAAAAGCAGCGGACCCAAACAGACCGACCCAAAACCTCGTGGTAATGGCCGTAACAAGAGCGGGGGTGGTGCGCGAGAGAAGCACTCCTCAACCCATGCTACATTCAACGGGGGGTCGCGTCGTTCGTGTGTATTATGCAGTGGTGATCATGCTCTGTTCTTGTGTGAAAAGTTCAAGCAAGCCACTACAGCAGAAAAGAGAGAGCATGTTAGAAAACACAAAGCATGCGTGAAATGCCTGCTCTTTCATGAGGGCAAGTGCAAAAATAATAGGCTTGGTGACTTTTTATGCAAGAAGAGAGAATGCAAGAAGGAACACAATTACCTTTTATGTCCCATACCTAAGCATCCAGTTAGTGATGTTAATAGCAACCCGAGCAACGACAGTGGGAGGGGGGCTAAAGAATCACAGGGTCTACCACGCGAAATAGAAGAAAAGTTGAAAAAAGCCAATTTGACCCCCGAAGAGCTGGATGTGGTGCGGGCTTCAACAAATAACACAACTAAGTCCTGTAGCAAGGAAAATAAACATGGGTCGTCGACTCTATTGATGACATTAGAGGTGACTACTAAACAAGGGGACCGGCTGGGTGCCTTGATTGATCTAGCTAGTGACACTAGTTACATAACCCACAAAGCTGCAGAAAGAATAGGAGTGAAAGGGGACCCTATCACTCTCTATATGAAAGGTGCAGGGGGAATGAAAATAAAGCACCAAACTAAAAAGTACCCCATTAGCCTAAAAGTAATGAAGGAGGGCTCGTCCGTGCCACAGAGCTATGACTTGTTATGCTATGGGTTGCCTGAGATTTCAGAAGTGAATCGTCCTATAAGCCCAGAACGCATTTCAAAACTGTTCCCTGGTGTAAAACCAGAGGAAGTGATCCGCCCTTCCGAGATTGAAATACTCATCAGTGCTACAGAGGGGCGTTTAGCTCCGACACGGGTAGCTAGATGTGGGGAACTCTGCTTGTGGGCTGGACCGTTGGGAAAGACTGTGAGTGGGGTGCATCCTTCCCTTTGTGACGCAAACGAGAGACTCACGGGGCGGGCAGCAACGCATCTCACGTTGACAATGAACACTAAAGCGTTCCCAGTGAGAGAAGCGGAAACATTCCATACGGACAATGCTGCTTTAGCATGGTGGCGCTGGGACAGTATCGGAGCAGCATGCGATCCACTATGCGGCGGCTGCCGGTGTGGGAAATGCGCTCCTGGAGGAAAAGAAATGTCTCTCGCTGACGAGAGAGAGCTGGAGATCATCAAAAAAGGACTAACTTACAAGTTGAGTGATGAACACAGCAACGAGCCTCATTGGGACGCTAGTTACCCATGGAAGGAAGATCCTTCTACATTGCCAAATAACAGAAAAGCTGTCGAGGCCACGTTCTTGAAAGCAGAGAAACGCCTTGACCGAAACCCTGAATGGAAAGAGGTCTACACTAGCCAAATGCATGAGATGCTCAAAAGAGGGGCTGCCATCAAGCTGTCTGAAACTGCCTTGGAGATGTGGAGTGGAGCTGTGTGGTGGATAAATCACCTTGCAGCACCCAACCCCCACTCCGTTTCAACGCCAGTCAGAATAGTCTGGGATTCCTCCCAACAATACTTAGGCACCTCCCTAAATAGTATGCTGTTAAAAGGCCCTGACGTGTTGAATCCAATCCGAGCAGTGCTGCTGCGCTTTCGGGAAGGAGAGTACGCCGCCATTGGCGACGTTAGCAAAATGTACCACTCCGTCTGGCTTGAAGAGCGAGAAGTGCATTTGCATCGATTCTTATGGAGAGACTCGGCCAATGACCCGATTGAGGATTATGCCGTAGTACGTGTAAACATGGGCGACCGGCCGGCTGGCTGTATAGCTCAGGTTGCAATGCGCGAGACAGCTTATCTGCCGAAATTCACCCATATGGTGGAAGAGAGAGACGTAATTGTAGAGAACGCATACGTTGACGACCTTTTTTCGTCTCACAACTGCCCCCAGAGGCTGGAGCAGGTACTGACGGGGGTTAAAACCATTCTGGCCGCCGGGGGGTTTCACCTTAAGCCCTGGGTACGGTCAGGTCAAAGTGGAAAGGATGAGAACGGAGAAACGAAACCAGAGACTATGTTGTTGCCAAATCAGATGAGAGAGGAAGACAACAAGGCTCTAGGGGTGGGCTACCATGTGAAGGAGGACAGCCTCTTCACCATGGTGGCCATCAACTTCTCTGTCAGGAAGAAAAAAATGAGAACCGAGAAAAATCTCACTGTCGAGGAAGTGGCA
Source organism: Benthosema pterotum (assembly GCA_039105355.1). Lineage (NCBI taxonomy): Eukaryota > Metazoa > Chordata > Actinopteri > Myctophiformes > Myctophidae > Benthosema > Benthosema pterotum. Next base: position 38,492,770 of record CM076986.1, on the reverse strand, counting down.
GACAAAACGCCAAATCCTCTGACTCGGCGAATGTTATTAAGTCAGGTGGCAGGGCTTTACGACCCCATAGGCCTTGTGACTCCACAAAAACAAAAGGGCGTTATTCTGGTTAGAAGGGCGTTCCAAGAAGCCGGGTCACTCACCAAAGACACTTGGGATCAACCATTGTCAAACGACCTCCGCATGAGAGCGGTTGAACTGTTCAAAGAGTATGCGAGACTGAGTGCAGTCACGTTCCCAAGGTGTATCACACCGCCCGGCTGGGTGGGGAAACCGTGGGCCATCACATTTTCTGACGGGAGCTCCGAGTCCTACGGAGCGGTGCTCTACTTGCGGTGGGAAACTGCCACTGGGGTAGAGACACGTCTGGTGGAGTCCAAAGCCAAACTGACTCCTCTAGACCAGAAAGGTGATGCAGTGAAAGCTGAAATCTGCGGTGCAGTCTTTGCCGCTCGGCTCAAGCAGTATGTGCAAAAACACAGCCGACTGAAAATCGAGAAATGGTTTCACTTTGTTGACAGCCAAACAGTGCTAGGAGCCATTCAAAGAGACAGTTACGGGTTCCAGACGTTCTTTGCAAATCGCATTGGCGAAATCCAAAAGGCGGGTCCTGTGACTGACTGGTGGTGGATTCCCGGGGCGGAGAATATAGCTGATCTAGTCACAAGGGGGGGCTCTCCCGAGCAATTAGACAGAAATTCCCCATGGCAAAAGGGCCCTGAGTTTCTGGCCAGACCAATTGAAGAATGGCCCATGAAGTCTGCTGCAGAAGTGGCTGCTTCAACAAGAGAAATTGTCAGTACGTTACAGAGAAAAGCATTCTCTGCTGTCACTACTAGGTCCCAAACTAGGAACCGAGGGTCCTCTCCACTGCCCAGCAGTGGGAGGTCCTCACCAGTAGACAGGGGGTCTCCGCCAGTCGATGTGGGGTCCGCACCAGTCAGTAACGGGGGCGCTGTGCCAGTGCCTACTGAAAAAAAGGAGCAGCTGTGGGGGTCGGGTCTGGTAGACCAGTTGGACTTGACTAGAAGCAGCACACTGTCCAAGCTCTGCGGAACAGTAGGCTACGTTCGCAGAGTATTGCACGGCTACAAGGGTCTATTTACACCCGGCAGTCGTGCAAAGTGGGAGGGAATACTATCTGTTGAAGAGCGAGAGATAGCATTCAAAGAATTGTGTCTTGCCGCCCAAGAGAAAAGCTCATTCCCTACGACAACGTTAAACCGTCTTGTGGTCAGCAAAGATGACAAGACAGGTCTTTTGCTCTGCCGAGGCAGAGTCCAATCCGTCGACAATGAGAGTCGAGGCGTGCCCATTATTCCCTATGAGGCCCGACTCAGCACCCTATTGTGCGAGGAAGCACATCGCACAAACCACGAAGGCGTAGCTGGGACACTCTTGCGCGTTAGGAGAAAAGCCTGGATAATTAAGGGGTCGAAAGTAGCACGCAAAGTAGTAAACTCGTGCCTGCATTGCCGCAAGCGGGCAGCTAAGCTATCCACTCAAGTGATGGCTGATCTTCCTGCAGTACGGACAAGTCCAGCAGCTCCGTTCGAGTACACCACGTTGGACTTATTCGGCCCTTACACCGTGAGGGGCAGTGTGCAGCGGCGCATTAAGAGAAAGGTCTGGGGCGTGGTCTTCAGCTGCATGGCATCACGTGCTATTAGGGCGGGTCATACTTTTTTTATTTTTGAAATTCAAAATGCTTGGGTGCCTATTTTATGTTTTTGGGTATGGGGAATTCAAATATGACATTCTTTTTTTGATTGGACAAACCCTAGCTACATCTATTTGCATTTCTATATCAGTAATTGTATCGATTTTACATCAATTATGAGATTTAAAATCCAAAGGAAATTCTAACATGTGGGGTGTCTAAATTATGTGTTTTTTGATGGAGAATTCAAATATAATATTGTTTTTTGGATAGAATAAGTCTAACCTACATTTTTCTGTACTTCAAAATTGCACATTTCGCCCGTTTTGACCTATTTTTAGGATTTTTAAATACATAAAGGAAATCATCAACAAAGTCAAATCAAATTAACCTATTTATTAACAATTCAAGTGCAGCCGATCTTCGGAGCCCTGATTCCTTCATCCCTCTTTTCCTTAGAGAAGTAGGTAGAGTAGAAGCTAAGTCACCATGTTGACCACCCTCTCAATGCTTTGAGTGTGGCAAGGCCAGTTAGCCACCTCCATGGGCCTGGATTCTCTCCACTCCCTAAATCATTTTGTCGTTATCCGTTCAGCAGGATTAGGATTTTTATATACTTAAAGGAAATATTTTATGTTGACAAAGTCAAATCAAAGTTATTTATTAAAAATTCAAGTGCATGGATATCACTGAATAAAATTCTGATGATCAATTTTCAGTATGACTGAAAATCCCTGAACAAGTTCTCCTGAGCCCTGATTCCTCCATCCCTCTTTTCTTGAGAGAAGCAGGTACAGCGGAAGCCACTATGACCAGTTGACCACCCTCTCTCAATGCTTTGAATGTGCTGAATGTGCTCCAGTTAGGCACCTCCATGGGGGTTGATAAAGGTCTTCAGTTCAGGTCAAAGACACCTTTTTATCAGATAATCAATCCACCAATGTTGGATATGTTTTTCTGGTTCTTTTCATTGCCGTCTCTCACCATACCACCAGACCACCATACAATGGTGGTCTAATATTTTCCATGACTGGACTGGACTGTCCCAGAGGACCGTCCTATGTATTGGGCATTGTGATGCCAACTGCTAGATCTGCTTGTTATCACAATGAAGCCATCCTTCAAACACTGCTGTGCCCAAAGGATCAGGATGAAATGGTTGAGGGAGTGGAGAGAATCCAGGCCATCAGGGGCAAAGGACCAGAAGCACGCAAATATGATGCTCCCAGCATGGTGTGTCAGAGTATCTCACCTGTGCAATAAACACCTCAAAGATTAAGACCATCAATCAAAACCCCCATGGAGGAGGCTAACTGGCCTTGCCACACTCAAAGCATTGGAAGGGTGGTCAAAATGGTGACTTAGCTTCTACTCTACCTAGAAGCTAAGGGATGAAGGAATCAGGGCTCCGAAGATCGGCTGATGTGTATGGCTGAGTCAAAGCAGGACTTGTTCAGAAAGTGATACTGTGATTGATCATCAATTTTATTTAGATATATCTGCACTTGGATTGTTAATAAATAGCTTAATTTGATTTGGCTTTGTTGATATAAATGATTTCCTTTATGCATTTAAAAATCCTAAAAAATAGGTCAAAACGGGCAAAATGTGCAATTTCAAAGTACAGAAAAATGTAGGTTAGACTTATTCTATCCAAAAAACAATATTATATTTGAATTCTCCATCAAAAAACACATAATTTAGACACCCCACATGTTAGAATTTCCTTTAGATTTTAAATCTCATAATTGAGGTAAAATCGATACAATTACTGATATAGAAATGCAAATAGATGTAGCTAGGGTTTGTCCAATCAAAAAAAGAATATCATATTTGAATTCCCCATGCCCAAAAACATAAAATAGGCACCCAAGCATTTTGAATTTCAAAAATAAAAAAAGTATGACCCGCCCTAGCGTGTTATCCATGCGGATTTAGTTGAGGACTTGTCTACAGAAGGATTTCTGCAGACCTACCAGCGATTTACTGCTCTGAGAGGCCACCCGAGGAAGTTGTGGTCGGATCAGGGTACGAACTTTGTTGGTGCTAGACCAGCGTTGGAGGAGCTATACAAGTTCCTAGGGGACATCGACAAAGAACAGATCCAGCAGAAAGCAGCAGTCGCAGGCACCGACTGGGCATGGGAGTTCAGTCCAGCAGATTCACCGCATCGCAACGGAGCGGCAGAGGCTGCCGTCCGTGTCCTGAAAAGGGCATTGAGCAGCGTCGGCGAGGCTGGTGACCTGTCAGCTTTGGAGTTCCAGACTCTACTCTACCTTGCTGCTAACCTGACCAACGAAAGACCCATCGGCGCCAGAGTCCAGGTCCACGAGGATTCAGTGGACATCATCACTCCCAACTCCTTACTGTTGGGGCGGGCAGGGTCCAGGGGAGACTTCCTGGACTTTGACTTCCCTAGCTACCCGTACAGTCGTCTTCGAGCTGTGCAGCGGGAGGTGGACAAGTTCTGGAAGCGGTGGAGCCAGTTGGCAGGTCCTCATCTCTTCATCCGAGAGAAATGGCACGTTCCAGCACGGAACGTGGCTGTCGGCGACCTGGTGTGGGTTGCGGACCAGAATGCTCTACGAGGACGGTTCCGGATGGGCCGTGTCGTGGAAGCCATCCCTGACACCCAGGGTGTTGTCAGGGACGTAAAGGTGCAAACTTGTCCAAGTTTGCCTCTCAGCTGGCCGCAAGTGAAGAAGGGGCAGGTGGCGTGGCCATCTGTCATCCTACACCGCGATGTGCGACGACTGGTCGTCTTGATTCCGATCGAAGACCAGTAACTTAGAATAGATTAGAAGACCTCCTGATAAATACCCAAACGAACTCTTCCATGTGCATGTCTTCAGACTAGTTAGTGGGTATTTACCTGAGGCGGCTGGGTGACTTAGGGGCATACCAATCACCCAGTAAGGAGCAAAGCGGTGGTGCCTACCTCCTTCAGTCAGTAAGATCAAAATTACTTCAGTGCATGAAACTAAAATAGATTCATCTCTCATTAGTTTATCTAGCAGGTGTTATCCGGAGACATTCGCTAAAATAGATGCATGATTGATTTACTTATTTTTATTTCTTTTCAAAGTTTTTTGTTCGAAATAACTGTTGGAAAAGCTTTAGCCTACTGGGTTTAATTCAAACCGTAGCCTAAAAGTGGGAGGTGTATTGCTGAATCCTCTGGATGAGCCCAAATATATCTTAACCCAGTTTTTATTATAGTAACTTTGTGTTTCATTTACAATTAGAATAGTTATCTAGGATATAAAGTCTAGAAATGTGCCTTATTTGCCAAATGTTTATCTCAGGGAAGATATCAATGATATGCATTGGTAGACATGTGTGAAACTAGAGAACAAAATGTATACTACTGCAGAACTAGTTGGAGAGTGTGTGTGAAGTGTCGAATTTCAAGTAACACTGGGGAGATCTAATGGGTCATAAATTAGCAATTGACAGTTTAAGGACGTCCCCCCTAAAGTCCGTTTTTCCTTTCTTTGTTTCAAACCCCAAATGAGAAAAATGTAACAAACAAGCAGGATGGATGCCGGGCTCGCGTAAGTGATTAAATATATTGTTTATGCACCATAATTGTTACAATTGAATGATACTTTATATAGTCGATGTATCTGTGGACTAATTGTATATATTGTGTTTTCTGTCTTTTATTTTACAGTTATTACCTGTTGCTGATATTGCCCTAGGCATCGTAATTAAGTAGTTGTAATCCGTCTGACTACTAGACTTATTGACCCACGGGACAATAGAGGCATTGTATTACTGTACCACAAGTGTAGTGAGAAGTGTGTCTGTTCATGTGTGAGTGTGTTTAGTAAATAAATATAAATGGCCAAAATCACAAATGGTTGTTTGTTCAAGACGTTATTATAACTCCTGGAATGCATGTGTAATACCAACCGAGTAATAACTGCTTGGGTTTAGGATTAATAATCCAGTTACAGATTCCATCCTGTCCTCTTTTACGGGGAGGTAAATTAAATCTAAGTTAATAGACAACGCTATGAAAAGGCTCAGTTTAATTTAGAACCGTACAGTACTTAATCTCGAACCGGAAATCAGACAACTCCCCGACCCAACGGTGTCCCATGGCGTTGAGCTTCGCCGAGCTCATAACGTACGTTAGGGGGTTGTTATCCGTGTAAATGGTGAAGTGTGGGGCGTAATATAGATAATCTCTAAATTTCTCGCACACTGCCCATTTTAGTGCCAAGAATTCCAGCTTCCCGCTGTGCAGACGATAGTTCTTCTCTGCCTGGGACAACGTTCTGGAGCCATAACCCAGTACTCTCAACTTGCCTTCTTGTCGCTGGTAGAGTACAGCGCCGAGACCCTGCTCTGAGGCGTCAGTGTGCAGTGAGAATGGCAGGCTGAAGTCTGGGTAGGCCAATACTGGTGGGTTGGACAGTAGGTCAATGAGCTGTTCCAGTACTCTCTGGTGTTCGCTGGTCCAGTTCACGGGAGTCCTCGAGGCTAACTGAGGACCTCTGCTCTTTCCTCGCTGGGGCTGGACTTGTGACGGGTTTGGCTTGACTTGGAGGAGCTCATATACTGGTTTCGCGATGCGGGAGAAGTCCTGGATGTAGCTGCGGTAGTAACTCAGGAATCCTAGGAGTCTTCTTACATCGCCAACCGTCTGTGGTGTCTTACTCTTAAGGGACTGTACTGCCTCCAGGTCCTTTGGATCAATTTGCACACCATCTGCCGACACCAAACGACCCACATACCGGACTTGTCTTCGAAACAGCTCGCACTTTTCGGGTCTCAGCTTCACGCCATGTTCTTGGAGCGCCTTCAGGACCTTCCGGACTCCTTCTACATGCTGTTCGAACGTCTTCGTATAGCATAGAATGTCGTCCAAATATGGGATGCATGATTCATCTCGGAGGGAACATAACATCTCTTCCATGCTCCTCTGGAAGGCTGCAGGTGCGTTCGACAGGCCAAATGGTATCCTCACCCACTCGTATAAGCCCCAGGGCGTTATGAATGCGGTGAGGTGTCTTGAACCTTCGTCGATGAAACCTTGATGGTAAGCCTTGCCCTGATCAAGGATGCTGAACCATGAATGACCACCCAGGGTGTCGGTCAGGTCTTGGATCCGGGGTAACGGGTGTCTGTCAGGAACAGTTTTCTGGTTCAGAAGTCGATAATCGATGCAAAGGCGCAGCGAGCCGTCCTTTTTGCGGACGCACACAACAGGAGCTGAGTAAGGAGACTTCGATTTAACAATCCATCCTTTTGCTAGGAGATCTTGGATGTACTCCTTCACTTCGGCGAACAAGGGTTTCGGGATTGACGAGTATGCTCTCTGCACAGGGATGTTGTCTTTCAGGTTTATCGCCATCTGCAGACTTGGGATGCACCCGATATCGTTGGCGTCCCTGGCAAACGCTGCCGACTCCTCATACAGCATCTTTCTCGCAACCCTTTGCTGGTCTTCATCGAGGTGGCTTATGTCGACGGGCGGCTCCCATTGTGGCTGTGACGGACTTGCTTCAGCAGGAGAGGTAGCGACACTGCAGACTCTTGTGTCCTTCCCAGGTGAGTCAGTGTCAATTATTTTCTTAATTGGCTGGACACTACCCATGGCTGATTTGCGGGGCAAGGTTATGTCATGTTTCATGTGGTTTCCCACAGGAACAGCTACGTATGGGCTCTTCTCATTCTGGACCTCCAGCAATCCCTCGCCGACGTCAAGCTGCTGCAGGTGTACGTTGCTTTCGTCGGGCTCAAATAACACCAGAGCTTCGGATGGGTCAAGGTTAGGCGGGAGTCTGCACTTCACCCAGGTCACACCGCCAGCGGGGATGACTTTGTCCTGCTGACCTGTCCTCAGACGTCCCTGGAGCGCGTCTGGTTTCCTCGCCTGGACAAAGTGCACAATGGTCTCAGCTGTGTCATTGGGGATCGACATGGCTCCCATGAGCAGACGGGTCAGCACCGGGAGCAGTCTCTCTGGTTTCCCCTTTATCAATTCTTCCACCACGTTGAACCCAATCAGCGGTGTGTCTAAAGGCAGGTGGCTGACGAGGAACGGCACTTTGATAGCCAAGTCGGGATCTTCGTTTTCAGGCAGGCTGACAGTTATCGCGACCCAACCATCAAAAGGAATCACGTCTCCATTCACAGCGTATACTTTGAGGTTTTCTTCGTCCTCCATGAGCTCATTCAGTGGTCGGATGTCAAGGTCAGGTAAGTATGTCTCTTTCCAGGAGTGGTCAACAATGCTCACTTGGGCCCCCGTGTCTACCAGGGCACTGACTGCGAGACCATTCAGGAGGCACTTGGTTAAGGCTTTCTTGCCTATCAGCTTGGCAATTGGTTCATTAGGGGGTGGGGAGTGGGCAGAGGTCCGAGCAGTCGCCTTTTTGTGGCGGCGTCCTCTGTTCACTGCAACCGCATCCGCAGTCAGTCTCTGGCGATCATTTTCACCACAGCCGTGGTGGTCGTGCGCTTGCACATCTTCAGGATGGGACTTCGAGGGCGTTCCGGTCACTGGTTGTCCCCCTTCAGTGACCGGCTCTCGTTTCCCTGACGCTTCGTTTTCTTTAAGCAGCCTACTGCTCTGTGACCCTCGTCGCCACAATAAAAGCAGTGTTTACAGTCCTGTAAACCCTTCTCGAGACACTTTGTACAGCCATACTGTCTTTCTTTCTTGGCCATTTGGGGTTTAGGAGAGGAGCAGCGGCAAGCACGGTCCTTCTGCACTGTCTCGGCCAGAGAGTCAACCAACTTAGTCAGCACGTCGATCCTTTCTGTGAGCTGCTGTACACTGTCTGTCTTCTTCTTGCGATCGGAAGTCTCTTTCTTTGGTTCAGACTCTTTCACAGGTTCCGCATTGACTTGTGCACTGTGTGCAGCTGTGTTCTTCTGACGGGGAGTTGAGCCCAGTCGGCGTTGTCGCTCACTCTCGTCGCTTGTTATTTTCATCACATGTTTCAGGATGGTCTCGTCTGAAACCGTGCTGTCGGAGAGCAAGGGCTTCAGCTCTCTCCGAATGTCGTTGTGCTTGTGGCCTATACCTTGATACACAGTGTGCAGAAAGACTCCCTGAACTGTCTCTGGGCTGCATTTGATCTCAGTTTCAGCTTGTCTCGATGTGAACAGGATTCTCTGCTTCAGGCCGATTACACGATACAGGAACTGTTGTGGAGTTTCGTGCTCATTTTGCTTTGCACACATCAGTTCTTGGAAGAGTTCTGTGCTGCTCTTTTCTCCCAAGTGTGACTGCAAAAACCCCTTGAGCTCTGCCACGGTCATGTCTTCCTTATTCATGAGCATGTCCTTGAAATCACCAGGCTTGATGATCCGCAGCACGCCTCTCACAACTTCAACATCACCGAAGTTGTCCTTTAATCCCTCCTCCATCTGCCGACAGACGCTGTTGTAGCTGATGTCAGATGAATGATCACCGATCTGCCCCCCCTGCACTTTGAATTCACGGCGGTGAAGGTAGGACAGGTCTTTTAGGGACACCACCTTCTCGTGCCTGTGGAATGAATGGTTAGTGTCTGACTGATGGGCAAAGTGGGGTGTGTCATGGTTCTGTGGAGGAGGGTGTACAGGTGCGTGTGCAGGTGAGGAAGGCTGTACTGTGGGAGTGGTCATGAAATGGCGCAGCTTCTTACTCAAATCCTCATAACTTTCAAGCATTTTCTGAACGTCATCTGGTATAACACTGCCTGTGCTAGCTGTGGTAGCGGTACCTGGGACACTGAGTGGCTGAGAACTCACTATGCTAGCAGAGGTCACACTAGCTGAACTAGCAGGTACGGCAGGTACATTAGCGGTGTTTGACTGGGCTAACTCACTGGACTGAGCGGCTACATGTGTGGGCGGTGTCTCTTCATGTACACTTGGTTCAACAGGTAAGTTAACATTACTGCGAGACTGCATAATCTTAGCAACGGAATCGTTCAAAACCAGTAATTCAACCATACCCGCATCTTCAGACTCAAGCAAGTGCTTACTGTACATGAACGCGCTGATGTAATTGAAGCACCCTTCTGTGTCTTCGCGGTTGAGCGTTGACGGATCTTCGCCTGGTACTGGGCCGACCTCCTTGGCAATATCGAACAGTTCATCGGGTGACAACACCAGCAGTTGCTTCCTGATCTGCCAGACCAGGTCTCTTCTCCCACTGTCTGCCATGATGAAAGTTCTCCTCACCACTCGTCGCTCAATCCAAGCCTCTCACACAGTCTCTGCTCGCAGCGAATCACAGTTCTCTTCAGGCTCCAAGTACCAGGCACCACGTGTCACCTCTGCAGCTCTCTCTCTGGGCCACACGTTCAGCACGCCACACGTTCAGCTCTTCGTGTTGCAGGTTCATCAACACACATCATCAGCTCCACGTGTTGCAGGTTCATCAACACGTCAACTCGTCGGTCTCTCTGGGTCACCAGTGTAGTTTTTGGGGTCAGCTCCAGGTCAGTGGGAGGAGCTTGACATCCCGGACGAGCCCCCAAGATCTGTTACACGCCAGAGGTGTGGCTAAGTAAACAGAATATATTTTAAACTGCTCTGCCAGGCGGGACCTGAATAAACAGGGAAAAAGACGAGACAGAGTCAGCTTTAGTGTTTGCGTTCTCTCTTCCTTGTATCATCTGTTTATTAAACAATCATGTATTTTAAATCACTTCATTCATTTTCCTTTCTTTGTTTTAAAGAGGTTCAATAATTATGTCAATCATGTTCACAAAATATCAATCATGTTCACACAATATCCATAACCCATATTTTCAATCAATCATGTCAGTACAATACATTTCTCTTTTCATTTATATTCATATTCCCATATGTTTTCATTTGGCAGCATTCAGTATACTGTAATCATGTCTGGATTTTAACCAATCATGTTGCATATGGCATTAAATGAATAAATCATTTTTTTTAGTATTGTCACATCCCTAGTGACTGTATTGGCTGTATAGTGTTACATCACTAGTGACTATATAGTTTGTAAAACCTCACATCACTAATGACATTACTGTTTCAAACCGTTTCATCACTACTGTGTTACTTATAGAATCATGAAACCATTTGCATCATCATGTTTTTCATTTAGAACGAAATAATCAAGAGTTCAATTCACTGTCTTCTGTTCTGATAACAGGCTAACACTGTATTACATTATAAAACACTGTATAAAGGTAACTAGATGCATTTCAAGGCAATACTGGAGAGAATAAACTATTTATAAAAATCGGAAATGTAGTTCTTAAATGTAAACAGTATAAGGCACATTGAACACAAAACAGGAGCTTATAATGCAAAACGGGAGCAAAAGAAAACACTATCATTGAAAACAACCAACAGCAGTAGTGGATGGCTGTAATGGCGGCTGCCATGAAAGTTAGTGTAGAACCCTCGAGTCCACTACACACATCAAACTACAACAAAGCAACGTCATTCCTGGCCTAAAACCATGTCAAGTCTTGCATTATAGTACAAAGTGCTTATAGTAAACGTTTTTCATGTTCTAACATGGTATTTACCTGAATAAACAGGGAAAAAGACGAGACAGAGTCAGCTTTAGTGTTTGCGTTCTCTCTTCCTTGTATCATCTGAGGGAAGAAAGTCACGTACGCACCCTTCTAACCTGTCTGAGGTAGTGCATTTGCCACCTGGTGGCGGGAGGCGGAATAGGTGTATTCCTATCATACAGATCCCTGTTCATTCTCAATGCACATAGGGGTCTATTCACAGGTACAAGAAAAGTATTTAATATCACAAATGTGACTACACTTTGTGTATGTCACACTAACCATGTACAATTGTGGTGCCACTAAACCAACAGCATTTCATCATTGAAAACAGAAAACTCTCTGAGTCAGATCTTTAGCTTTATGCATGCTGCGTGTCTGTTGCAAAATCACCAACAACTGATGTTATTATTGATGCTTATTTTTGAGTAATAAAAGTCCTGTACCGAAAATGGTATGGGTGCGGCTTCATCACCCGTGGCGCAAAGCAACACAGGCGATGAAGTCGCCCCCCCCCCCAATTGGGAAATGTTAGATCTGCCCCTGTTTTACGGTTGTCACCCCTCCATCACTCTCTATGAATGAAGGCAAAAAAAAAAAAAATACATTTAAGATGGCACCCATCACCCAGCATAAGCTACTAAATGATTGTAGACAAGTGATTTAAATGGTCTGCTGAAAATTTAGCTTTCAAAGGTAAATCCAATGCATTGAAGGGGATTTCTGAAGGAAGGCTTGCATTCATTAAATGACTAATGCACATCTGAGTGTGTGCGATTGCTCATTTCTAAGTGGAATACATTTACATTTGTAGTAACCTTTGCACTTCAGAATGCTAATGAATAATGAAATGACGTTGTTTAATGGTTAATTGGACTCTCTCCTGCAGCCCATATGTTGATATTCTTTCCTCTTTTGATATGCTAACTAAAATAGGCGAAAACCACGAGACTCGCAGTATGGCTCTTTCTGTCTGCAGGTTCCCTTGTCCCCCACAAAAAAAAATAAAAAATAAACACCTGTTAAACGTGGAATCATGCCTTCATTTTTCAAAAACACACTTTGTTTTCGGCAGCATAGAGCCGTGGTGTAGGCTATGTATGGTAGTGGTGTGAGAATCCCTCTTTCTTTTTTAATCTGACTGTTTTTCCTAAACTAAATCATTCTATTTTCTTAACCCATTTTGTCTTGTCTAGATTCAGTTTCTGACACTAGATCCTACTCTCTGCCACTAGATTCTATAGTTTCTGACACTAGATCCTACTATCTGCCACTAGATTCTAGTTTCTGACACTAGATCCTACTCTCTGCCACTAGATTCTATAGTTTCTGACACTAGATCCTACTATCTGCCACTAGATTCTAGTTTCTGACACTAGATCCAACTCTCTGCCACTAGTTTCCGGCACCAAATTCTAGTTCTCAATGCTCGTTTATAGCTTCCGGCACTAGCTTCTAGTATCCGATGCTAGATTCTAGTTTGTGGTGCTAGATTCTAGTTTCTGACGCTAGATTCTACTTTTTCTGAAAAAATGCCAGTGCAGCGATGCTCAACATATTTCATGCCAAGGACACCCAAAATTATCTATATTTGGTGCCGACTCCCATCTGAAAACATGTTGTTCTCGGGATTTCCCAGTTAAAAATGTTTGCTTCCGAACTAATACAGCAATATAGTGAGGGACTATTCAAAGATCTGGGCCACATTTTCACGATTTTTCAAAATAGGCTAGCAGACCTACAAGCTCATAGCGCGCCACTTGGTGGCACGCTGTGAGCTTGTAGATCTGATATTTTTCAATTGCTAAAGTATAACAATGCTTAAAACACCGAAACGGGTTACAGTACAGGTACGGTACACAAAGCATTAATGGCACTCCAGGTGGTGAATGGGAGTATGAGTAGACTCTGCATTGTATACTGTAATAATAGTAGTGTACTCACTGTAGTGCACTTGAGCACAGATTTTGGTTTTGATGAAGTGCACTAGACTGAATTTGCCTTCCGCCCACATTAACAAGAAGAAAAGGGCAGCATAATGCAGACCCACAAGTAGCATTCTTTTCCTGTGACATTAAACCCCCCAGAGATATGCTAATTAGATTGAGATTAGGCCAACCGCATTATTACAATTTCGGCATTTAGCAGTAGAGGCTCGTAATTCAGTGGAATAACGATATGAGACTATGCATATATACAGATTTATGTCCACATAAAATGCTAAGAAGTTACATAATTTGGACAAATTTGCATACACCTGTAAGAAGGTTGGTGAGGCTGGGACAAGTGCTATGGGCTAAGATGGAGTCTGGAGAGGCTGTTTTTCAGACTACAGAAGAAGATTGGGAGTCTGGGAGTCTGCAGTTCTTTTTTATGTTAATTTATATGGCCACTTCAGGTTCCACAATACACACTGTGCTGCCCGTTTCTTTATGATTCAAACTTTTTACTGGACTTCTTCAAAGTAAGCACAGTATCATAGATCTGACAGCCGGGGCGGATGTAACATGTCCCATTTGGGGGGGCAAGACAACATGTTGGAGGGGCAAGATTAAATGGTATGGGTGAAGCCGCACCCATACCATTTCCAGTTGCAGGACTTTTATTAGTCAAGTATATCATCAATAATAACATCAGTTTTTGTTGAAATATCAATGTCAATGATGAAATGCTGTTGGTTTAGTGGTGACACAGCTGTAGTTAGTAGCAGTAGTAGTAGTGTTTCAAATCATTTTAAACATAAGCACTTTAATTTGAAATATCTTGGGTTGTTTTGCATGGCATCGTGTTTGGGGGGGGCAGACTGGGGTCATTGCCCCCCCAGGCCCATGCCTAGATCCGCACCTGTCTGACAGAAGTCGACTTTCCGTTCTGCCCTAGGATTAATGTACTTGTTGACCCAAAACAGGTTCAGGCTCATTGTGGTCATGCAGATTTCATCCTCTTGGTTATCATGATTGGTAGACAGGTTTTGATGAGGGTTTGGAAAGTCTGTCGTCTCAGGATTGGTTTGTTGAGATAGGTATGGTGCAGCCAGGGGCGGATTGGCCATCTGGAGTACAGGGAGTTTTCCCGGTGGCCTGTGCCACCTAGTGGCCTGGACAGTTTTTTTTTTTAAAGTCCAGGGCAGGCCAGGGCGCCAGGCCCAGGCCAGGCAAACTAGTGTTTCTATCCTTCAAAAAAGAAAAGGTGTCCTACACCAGAGCCCAGAACATACAGATCAAAATGACCATTAATCTTCTACATTCTCTAGTTGTGTAGACTAAGTTGGGCTACCGGTAATTCAAAAGATCAATATTCTATTTCTAACTCTTGAGGGTGTAAAAATGAAACCAAATGGACCCACAAGGGTCCATTTGGTTTCATTTTTACGCTCTCTAAGAGTTACATCTGGTTAACCAGCTGCCGCCCCCCCCCCCCCAGGGTGGCCTGGCAAAGGCAAAATTGTCCCGGTGGGAAAGTATGTGCCAATCCGCCCCTGGGTGCAGCATATGAAGAGAGGACATAATACAGTATAGGAGGTCCCGACAGACTGGATAAATATATACATAAAGGGTTATACAAATGGGACCAAATGCACCCTAACAGGTCCATTTGGTCCCATTTGTACGCTTTGAGGAAACATGTTGAAAATGGGTTCCCCTTTAAGTGGGAAAACATTATGGTAAACTGCAAAACACCCAAGTTATTAGTTCATGATCAGGTTAATCGATTCTCATTCACCTCCCATAAATGCGACAGCCTACGTACCATACTGTACATATATGGCATTGGAGTAGACTTCCCTCTGGTGCGCTGAGTCTAGGAGGTGTGTGTGTGTGTGTGTGTGTGTGTGTGTGTGTGTGTGTGTGTGTGTGTGTGTGTGTGTGTGTGTGTGTGTGTGTGTGTGTGTGTGTGTGTGTGTGTGTGTGTGTGTGTTGATGATGCATTACAAAAGGGCTCCGCTGCAGAAAGCTTGTGAGCTTTGCCAGCCAAGGAGAGAGAGAGAGAGACAGACAAAGCGCTTTCTGAACTGTGAAGGTGTACAGAAAGTCAATGGTGAGGTGCTTTGAGGAGGCATTCTGTACAGCAGAACAACCTCACTTAAGTTCGATTCATGTCGCTGACTTTATCTTCATTGACCTTACTTTACGAGCTTAACCGAAATTCTCACTCCCCTTCTCCGTTCCCTCTGTTGGCTCCCGGTCGTTGCACGCACAGAGTTCAAAACTCTCACACTTGCATTCGAAGCAACCAAAGGTTTGACTCCACCATATCTTACTGGTCTGATAAAACTTTACACACCCTCCCGTGCTAAAAACGCATGGCCAACACTCCACTTGCCCTAAGCTCCAAAACTATGGAATGCACTTCCCACTGCTATCAGAACTACGGACTCACTCCCTATCTTACACCGCAGTTTGAAAACACCTCTGCAGACTCTCAGTCCATAGTACTTGAATCACATATCAACCCATAGTACCTGCTGTACCCTCAAAGGTAGTTTAAATAGCACCTCATTGACTTAGATAGCAGTGACTTACTGTATGGATGTCTAATGTACAGTAGTTGGGTGTGGGTCTAACACATGGGAGCTTTGTTTGCATGCAAGTATCACTCGTTGGCTGTGTTTGTTTGGTTAACAAACAGACTAGCCCATTAGTCACATAATTAATTGACAAGTCTGTTTTGGTTGGTATGGATCAAACCAATCCGCATTGAAACTGCGCAGACTCAAGCTTCAGGAAGCTAAGCTCGATTCTGATCATCACTAATCATTCTATAGATGCAATGTGGTACCGTGGATCAAAGTTTAGCGGAGCCTGGTGGTGCATGGCGGCTGCTAGTGTAGTATTACGCAGAAGCGGGGATCGAACCCGGGACCCCCACTCGCCAGTCCAACACACAACCAGTCGCGCCAATAGGGCTGAGCCCGATTGGCGGGGCTGTTGTGGCTGGCTCATGGCTGGGTGCTACATTCACCCCCTTGATCTTTTGGAGCGCGTCCTCGCGCTTCACACTTCACACCGCGGACCGCCGTACACAATGTCCCTCATGTGAACCCACAAGGACGTAGACGGGTATATTGGGGATAACACCCGCACTCCAAATCCTGCCGACTACGCCAGATTGTAGTATTACACAGAAGCGGGGATCGAACCCGGGACTCCCACTCGCCAATCCAACGCACAATAAGTCGTGCCAATAGGGCTGAGCCCGATTGGCGGGGCTGTTGTGGCTGGCTCATGGCTGGGTGCTACACTAGCAGCACACAGCATGGATCTATGGTACACTCCATAGGCACACATATGCGCTGCATCTCCCAACAGCTCTGGTGGAGACGGAGTGTGTGTAGGCCTATAACCCTTTGTACCGAGGTGATATTAGGCTTTTAACTTGTGGGCACAGTGAAAATTGGGGTGGCTTCTACTGTACACGAGGAGAACAATGATGGATTTAGCCAAGCGCGCTGCTGAGCCGTTAATCTCTTAGAAAGGAAGCCAAGAAGGCCAAGCTAAGAAGGCACCAAGTGTTTCCTAATCTCGGTCCTAAGATCCCAATCAATGGTAGTGCCCTGTGACTGTCTGTGTGCAGCGAAAACGTGTCCAGAACGATCAAACATCCTGCCAAGAGTTGTCATCGTTTTTGGGCCACCTCGCACCTCGTTGTGCAAAAACAATGTCATTAGAAAACGAAGCACAAACGTAGCCGTATGATCAATCACAAGTCTAAGCCTTTTTCCCGAGTCGTTCGCTTCTAACGACATCATCTGTCAGGAATTACCCTTAGTCATGCAAACAACTGCGAGACCTGCCACAGAATGGATAATGATCATTATGAAGGTAATGCCTGGAACCAAGGCGTGAGGGCCGGGGAAAAGGATTGTGAGCCTTTTCTTTTTGTCAGATGAATACAAGCCTGTGAACTGAGGGGTCAGGTGCTTCAAAAACATCCCTGAGGAAGTGTGGCCTGGTGTGCGGATGGACGGAGCAACTTTTGAAGTGTGAGGAGCCGGAGCAGAGCAGACTGCTGCAGGGCCGGATCTAGAGGGGGGGGCAGGGGTGGGCAGAGCCCACCCAAACGTGCATCCTGCCCACTTGGTTTTCAACCAGTGGTCTTGAGAGAGTTCCAGGTGGTCCCCACTCCCCAGCTACTGTAAATGGTGGAAATTTGGTTAACCAGATGTAACTCTTTGAGAGTGTAAAAATGAAACCAAATGGACCCGCAAGGATCCATTTGGTTTCATTTTTACACTCTCAAGAGTAAAAATATTCATGATGTGAGTTATCCCAGGTCTACACAACTGGAGAATGTAGAAGATTAATGGTCATTTTGATGACAAAACAGATAAACATACAGATCCAGCCTGGAATTGGGGGCAAAAGAAATCTTTAGTCTTGGA
This sequence comes from Benthosema pterotum, assembly GCA_039105355.1. NCBI lineage: Eukaryota > Metazoa > Chordata > Actinopteri > Myctophiformes > Myctophidae > Benthosema > Benthosema pterotum. The sequence goes on along the minus strand of CM076986.1, from coordinate 38,475,225 downwards.
GTCGGTGGTGCTAAAATGTCCTCAAATGGTGGTCCGTGGCTCAAATGCCGAATAAATAGTGGGCCCTGGTCTCAAAAAGATGCTGCTTCATTTGAAAAACTGGAGTTGCCCACCCTGCCATTCTTCCAGCCCACCCTAGTAGGGCTGGCTAAATCCTGCCCTGGACTGCTGACCACAATAAACACTGCTTGTCCCCCGTAAAAGGCCGCCTTTTTAAAGTGGGACCTAAGATGTGCCGTACACTACTGAGCTTGACATCTGAAAGAAGAATGCTCATTTTTGTTGAAAACGCCTGTGAAATAGGCTATGTTTACAAATTTCAGGTGGTGATTTCACTCAGAATTTAATCCAATTAATCACAGCTTCAAAATGAAATATGATTGTTTTCCTTAATTCGAACATTTAACCAAGAAAAATAATCTGGGGGATAAAGGATCCATTTATTAATATTTACCAAAATAGGTGATCTACAAGCACCCGATTTCTTGAGCTATACTCTTAATTTAAGCAGATTAATCAGCTAAACTAATCTAACTAATTAACTTGTCATTTTCGACAGACATAGTAAAGCATAATAATCATAATAACCTGTCCTCCTGTAGGCTCTAGAAAAGTAGAGGTAGCAGCATTACAGCGTTATCATCATCAACATGCATACCTGGGATGCAGAGCTTACTGTCCAAATGCACCCCTGATCTATAAATTGCGTATTTGCAATGCAGAATGCACTAGATGAATCCACATCACTGCTAGTTGATTTATCTATTTATTTTTTGATGACTTACAGGTCAGGGAAAGTTCAGAACCAGAGCCACTGATAATGGCACACACTGTGGTTGCACTCACACTCACACTCACACATTATCTGCATGCATGCACATACATAATGAATGGCTCTGCACTGGGGTGTCACACAGTTCCGTAGCATATCTGAAAAGACTGGTGAGAAATGTGATAACCAAACCTAATGAGCGCAGTCTGTCTGTCTGTCTGTCGTTAAAGTAAACAAACAAAACGTGATGGACATTTACTCATTCGGTTAACTGGAGTCCTCCGTGGGTCTGCAGTGTTGCCAAATGCCAAAATCCAAAATGCACTATAGTGGCACTTCCAAAATGCACTAGAATGCGCCAGAGCAGTGGGTTTTCAACCATTTTTTTAGACCAGGGCCCACTATTTATTCTGCATTTTAGCCACGGAGGACCATCATTTGATGTTAAGTAGGCTCTCGGAATAATTTAGATAACTGAAAAAATGTTGGTTAAAATAGCAATTCTTCTACTTTTTCTAAATGTGTAGATTCTTGAAAATTAGGTAATTCAGATGTTTGAATGTAGTTTAACTCTTGAGAGCGTAAAATGAAACCAAATGGACCCATAAGGTTCCATTTGGTTTCATTTTACGATCTCAAGAGAGTTACAGATCTATAAGGGTCCATTTGGTCACCAGCGGTCCTTTCTAGGAAGGAAGGAGGACTCTATCATAGGAGGAAAAATGGTGAAAAACAAGGGTTTTATCTCTGGCGCCCGTCAACCTATTTCACCCAAACTCACCAGCAAAAAAAGCACTAGATTTTCCACCAGGAGTTTTTCACTAATTTTGGCACTAGGGGGGTCTGGAAAAAAGCTAAATATAGTGACAAATGTGCCAAGTTGGCAACACTGTCTGCATCAAATGGCTTTTTCCAGAATAAGTGATGTGGATTTGTTTTGCTAATTTATTCAAATGTTGGTCTATCTTCTCGTATATGAGGCCTGTGTGGTGAAATTATATTTGATTGTGAACAGTCCTGAATGTTGTGTAACAGTAACATTGTGTGTCTGGGAAATGACATTATTCAGAGATGCGTTGCGTATAATACGGTTGATTACAACGAACGGCTATTTTAACCAACAGTGACAATGCACCGTGGATAAGAGTACACAGTGTACCGCGCCGACCGTAAATGAATCACAGTGTCAGCAGCATCAGCAAGGCTTTCAACACATCCATATTTCTGAACGGATGCCCAACGACAAGTGTATTAGACCTGGGCAGGGCCGGATCTAGAGGGGGGCAGGGGTGGGCAGAACTCACCCAAATGTGCATCCTGCCCACCCAATGAAAGGTCAGTGGTTTTCAACCAGTGGTCCTGGAACCACCAGTGGTCCTTGAGAGTTCCAGATGGTCCCCAGGCTAAATGGTGGAAAGTTGGTTAACCAGATGTAACTCTTTGAGAGTGTAAAAATTAAACCAAATGGACCCTTGCGGGTCCATTTGGTTTCATTTTACACTCTCAAGAGTTAAAATATTCATCAACTGAATTAGCCCAAGTTTACACAACTAGAGAATGTAGAAGATTAATGGTTGTTTTGATCTGTATGTTTGACTGTTTTGTTTCCCAAATCCAGCCTGGAGTTGTGGACAAAAGCAAAAGAAATCTTTAGTTTTGGGGTCTGTGGGGATACAATGGCATCAAATGATGGTCCGTGGCTCAAATGCAGAATAAATAGTGGGCCCTGGTGTCAAAAAGGTTAAAAACAACTGCTTCATATGAAAAACTTTGGAGTTGCCCACCCTGCCATTCTTCCAGCTCACCCTAGTAGGGCTGGCTAAATCCGGCCCTGGACCTAGGCTGGGGCTCATTTCAGTAGATATCTGCTGTTATATTACAATACACAGACAAACTTGTTTTATATCAGGCACGTATGCACACAGTCATGCAGACAAAGACGGGCCAATGCATGCATGCACGCACGCACAGCATGAAATATTTACATACTGTAGTTACTTAGGAAGGACATAAATCTTTGAAAGCAACATCACACCCCTCGAGGCGAGAAACATTCACTTATTACTCCGCTCCCTGCCAAATAACTTCACACAGTTTAGGAAGAGCATCATTAATTCAGCAGCTGACGGACTGTGTACTACAGCAAACTGTAGACGTACACAGGACTTCAGCAGAACACGCTCATAATAATGATCAATTTGTCTGCTGTGTAGTTCCGCCAAATAAAGCCCCAGCAGGGGCAAAAGCAATCCTCGACTCTGACGACCGTCGTGACACTTTTTTTTTTAACAGTCGTGACCGCTTTGCATAAGAATCGCAACCGTTTTTTTATAACAGTCAACTGTTTTGCATTGCAGTTGTGACGGTTTGCATAATAGTCGAGGGTTAAGGGTTTAGGCATAGGTTTTATTGAAGTTATGTTTAGGGCTAGAGCAGGGTTTTTCAACAGGTGGTCTTGGGACCACCAGTGGTCCACGAGAGGATTCCAGGTGGTCCCCAGGCTAAATGATGGACAGTTTGGTCAACCAGATGTAACTCTTTGAGAGTGTAAAAATGAAACCAATTGCGGGTCCATTTTGTTAAAATTAGCCCAAGTCTACACAACTAGAGAATGTAGAAGATTAATGGTCATTTTGATCTGTAGGTTTTGACTGTTTTGTCTTCTCAGAAATCCAGCCTGGAATTGTGGACAAAAGCAAAAGAAATATTTAGTTGTGGGGCTATAATGTCAGCAAATGGTGGTCTGTGGCTCAAATTCTGAATAAATAGTGGGCCCTGGTGGTATCAAAAAGGTTGCAAACCACTGGGTTATAGGTCAGCGTTAGGTTTGGTTATTATTTTAGGTTGAAGCATAGTTTGCCTGAGGTTATATTTAGGTTTAGGGGTTAGAGTTAGATGCAAAACGGTCGCAACTGTTATATGCAAACAGTGGGGACAGCCGTCGCAGTGGAGGATTGCTTCTGCTGGCTTTTGGAGAAAATATAAAGCTGATGATGAGGGAAGTGTTTTGCTCCAAAGGCAAAACACACACGTTACTACACAGCTCTGCTCACAGAAGCTAAATAACAGATAGCTTCATGTTGTCCAAGCATCTCAGTGGTCTCGTGGTTCTGCCCCATGAGACTGGGAGGTCGAGGTCCAATCCCCCAGCTGAGTCATGCCATAAAAAAAAAACACCAGCACCCACTGCCGCCGATCCCTTCCTGGCACCCGGCATCAAGGGTTGGATTGGGGGTAAGTCCCTGCCACAGTGCCACATATTAAAAGTCGTGTCGGTCCATGGGGTGTACTCAGTGTTGTAGTGGTACTTTTAGAGGTGGGGGGGACGCCTCTTAAAGGGGAATTCCACCCATTTTCATTTTTTTTCTGAGAGCGTACAAATGTGAACCAAATGACATTTGGTTCCATTTGTACGCTCTCAGAAAAAAGTAAACTCATTAACATGGTGAACGTATTTCACCATGCTAATGATTTTTTTCAGACCTCCATTTCTAGGAAACACAGAATGGGGGGAACTTTTTTACCATGTCCACACAACATCTCTAAGGTATATTAATGACATAGTAAAATATTGAAAATGAGTGGAATTCCCCTTTAAGACACGTGCATGCACACTTGCATTTGCATGCGCATTTGCGTGCACCTGCGCAACACACACAGACACGCTATTAAAACAAGTATAGCATATTGAGAAAGATTGTTTACAATGCCTAATTGTATCCATAAAAGTAAATGACAAGACAAAAAACATAGGCCTCCTTTTGCCCCAAAAATATTTTAGATGTGAGAAGTGGGGGGACGCCGTCCCCCCGCGTCCCCCCTCCACTACACCCCTGGGTGTACTTCAGGCTACCTCAGGCGATAAGCTCTTGATTTATATTGGCTGCATGGCTCTAAAGGTAACCTACTACTAGTCCTTAACATCCGGCACTCAGCTTAGGTAGTCGTGTGTATTTAAGCCAAGGGACATTCACCAGACCGCTTTGAGCTCTTTAGTGAATTGAATATATACATGTTCTAGACGGTGGTAGCAGTTCCATCCAACAGGAACTCAGCCAATACGCAGGATAAACACCAGAAGAAAAGAACAAGGAAATGAGCCGACACAAGTGGCATTGGAGCAATAATAATTGAAGCTGATGAATTGTTTTTTTCTCTCCCTTTCTGTTTACAGAAGAGTTAGAGAGACGGATAGACCGGGAAATGTTACTGAACACTCTGTAGCAATGATTACTGTGAGAATATAGAAGTAATATAGGCAACTTTAGTCACTGTGTAAACAGATTTGGTTAAAAACAGAATCTAGCTCCACCTCACCTCCACTAAATTGGCTCATGAAACTGCTGGAGACGGCTGTGCCGTGATTTGCTAAAACGCGGCCTCACCCCATACAACACCCCCCCCCCCCCCCCTCCCCCTTAAGACATTAGCTCCACCTTGTCCAGAGCCCAATGAATGTTTTGTTTTCAGGATTCGTTGACAACAACAAAGTTCTGGACCATCTGCAGGACATAGCGTAACTGTCTGCAAGGAAACAGCTGTTGCATCAACGTAGAAGCAACATAGGGGGGGGGGGGGGGGGGGGGGGGAATGCCAAAATATAGCTATTCATCTATTTTGTTTTTAGGCAAGAAAGTTGCCTCTGTTACCTTTAAAGATGACGATTTCTCCCCCTACCCTAAAACATGATCATCAGGTATCCTCCTCGCATCACCCCATCTCTAACTTTCACAGCAAAACAAAAAAAGAGCTTTTTTCCCTCTCAAGATTATCACTTTCAACACAATCAACCATTTGTACTCCAGTGTAATAGCCTTCATGTTCTAGCCGGAACCAATCTACAAGCTCACAATGCCCCGTGGCAGACACTGTTTTCAAAGTGAAGATGAACTCCAAGTCCAATTCACTACAGGGGGTTGTATGTAAGGCAACCTGGAAGTATGAAACGAAGGAACTAGATGTTTCATTCTTTAAGATTGAATTGGCTGTCGCTATCGCCAAGCAATTAAGTGTTTAATTCAAAGTAGTGGTCCGTCTATAATTAGTGCTGGAATTGTATTACTTGGCCTCTATGGCACTCTGTCCCCTTTTGAAGAGACTCTTCATTGGCATAGTAATGGAATTCAGACATCATGGAATTACGCATTCATCATGTACTCAGGGTTTGACGTGCCATAGGCTGGCATCTGAATCGATTCCATTTCGCACAGAGACAGTGAATAGTACTCTGTGCTAATGGGTATGTGTTTTTTTTTTTTTAAATCCAGGACTACTGAACCGTGTCACATTTAATACACTCATGTCCAATATTGTAACTACCTATTACTGTCTGTGGCAGTGGCTCAGTTCGAGAGAGAGCACTGTTAAAAGACAGGTGTTAGACGGACTGTGCATATTAATAAAATATCCATCCCGAGGATTTAAACGTGAGTTATAGCACCTAGCTGTCAATTAGCACCAAGGTGAACCGTCGCTACGTTAATAATGAAATGACTATGGCGGGTTGTGACCTGCCATGACATTTTTAAGGCGAGAACGCCACCACCACAGTGTGTGAAAGCATGAATCGACTGCCGACTGCATCCCTTTACATTCTTAACCCAACAGTGAGTGTTCTTCATCCGTCACTGAATCGTCGGATCCACCATAAATCACCAGAAAGTATTTGGCTGTAAAAAACCGAACCCCCTCCGTTCCATCCATATCAGCTAGGAGTCCACATGGGCCTGGCCAGATTAATTAACCATGATGATCTTCAATAATTTAGAGGATGAAAGATTGCTTAGTGCTGTTCAATGGGTTTAGATTAGGCTTCCTCACTGTGATCGCAATTTCAATTGGATCAAAGGACCAAAACACTTTGGGCTGTATGGGTCGAAGCATCTGCATTACTTAAATTAATTTACAAGATGTCTACACAATTAGAGAATCTAGATGTAGAACTGTTATTTTGATTATTATTTTCTTTTCATCTCTCCTATGGTACTAATCAATAAAATGCAACATGGAAATGTGGACATTTAGGTTTTTAGCTTTGCAAGACTAAATCTCCTGAAATTGGTGATCTGTGCCTCAAATGCAGAAAAATAATGGGCGCTTGATCCTGCTTGAAAAGGGTCGAAAACCACTGTTATATCGTATTAACTCTATACAAAGAAGACAGATCCGTTTCGAAGCCAGCCTCCCACAGAGCCACGTCAGAACAATGTCTATGGATAACGTAGATGGCCTGTCGTCTGACACTCAGTCTGAATTATCATTGCGTTTCATTTCATTGTTCAGTCTAAAGCCCTCCCCACCACAGGCATTAAGGGTTTGGGCGTTGTCAATGTAGCAGTCTTCGGTGACGGTGATTGGTTCATAGCAACCCATACGAATATTGGGAAAGCAAACAACGTTGTTGTGATTAATCCTGGCATGAGTTTCTAGTTTTTTTTCTAGAAAAATCTCTTTCTGTGTCAGTGATGCTTAACATATTTCATAGAAAGGACCCCCAGAAATATCTATTATTTAGCAGCAGAACCTCATCTAAAAACATGTTGTTCTAGGGGATCCCCCAGAAGCAAAGATTTGAGTTAAAAATGTTTGCTTCCGAAATAATGTATTTAAAGATTTGCACCACATTTTCACACTTTTTCAAAAATAGCAGAACTACAAGCTCATATCGTAGATCTGCTATTTTTCAACAGCTAAAACACCAAAACGCGTTCAGTACAGAAAGGGTTAATGTGGCTAAGGGTTAGCCTGGTTGCTAACCAAACAAATGCAGCTGACGAGCGTTACCGTCATGTGAACAGAACAGTAAAATGTGTCGGATGATGTTTATTAAACCCGACCTGTTCTGCCTGAGAGGCATTGGAGGAACCATGTTTGCTGTTTGACACTGTTGAGTAGCAAGGCTGTCGGCCAATGAGCTGCTCTAGTCAGATTTTCAACAAATACTAACGGCCACATAGACAGCGTCGCCAGAACTGAACCCCCAGGGAAAATAATTCAGGGATGGACCCAGGCAAGAAGGCTTGGCAGCATGGTCAAAACTATAAGGAACGCTTCTGGTTCTCAAAGTGTGGCGCAGGGAACTCCCTTCAAAGGGTCCTTGAAGGGGTTCCAGGGGGTCCACATAGGGACAAAGGAACATTTTTCATGCTCATCACAGGTCATCGCAACACATTAATATTTTCCCCTATACTTTCCAAAGGTTTTGGTAGATTTCGACAATTCTTAAAGATAAGAGTGCCATGATTTTTTCCCCCATCCTAAAACATGATCATCAGGTATTATTATGTGTTATTAAAACTTGGAAAAAGCAGGGCTGGGCTGATAGTCTGATGTATATATTGATGTTTTTTTTAGCATTGGCACATTTTACTGGAAAGGTTTCAGCCCTCCAAATACAAAACATAAAAAACACTCCAAGGAGTCTACTTAAGTACTGTCACCTCTTACTCATGAACAAAATTGGGGGGGAGGGGGGGGGGACCTGCACTTGTAATCTTCTATTACAGGTGCATCCTCCACAACATCTTTTCAAAAGGGAATCTGTGTCTGAAAACATCTGGGAGTCCTTGACGTACTTCCAGAGCCCATGGCTTAGATTTCCACAGCATTCCATTCTGCACTGGTTCCATTGCAGGGCGCCTCCAGTTCAAGCCAAGGAGTCATGCTCACTCAACTCTGTGTGAACCTGCTGTTGACCCAGAGAGGAGAGACGTCCGCGGCAGACAGAAGACCTCTTCCACGTCGCTGCACCTCATCCCCCACCAGGCATGAAATGGGCCCAGGATAACCTTAGACGCTGACATTTTCATCCTTAAGTTGTTATCGCAGGGTTGACAGGAGTTGAAAGCCTTCAAGTCACACCTCATATGCTTTTCACTTGCCTTGAATGAATGTAGCATCGGGTTGACTTTCTACATAAAGCACGGTTTCTCAATCTAAGAAGAACCCCCCTGCAGGGAGGGTCCTTGAAGGCGTCCATCCCAGGGGGTCCCCTGCAGATCCACAAGCTCAGTAGTAGAATTACCTTTTGCTTGACTGGGGTCCATTATAAAATTTGCCATTAATGTTTGCCAATTTTGGTAGTATACTGTAGGTTGTTGACGCCAATAATGGTTTTATATAACACTGATGTCTGGAAGAAATCAACTAGAAGAAGAGGGGGGTCCCGCACACTGTCTTCACTTTGAAATAGCTTTATTTAGGCAAACAACGTTTCGGTCTGAATGACCTTCATCAGGTATCTGGTAGCTGTGTTACCAGCAGAGTTTGAGAACTGGTGGAGGGTGTGTAAAGCCCAGGATCACTTTAGGAATTGGCACTGGCTGAAAAAATGGGTTACAAAATCATGGGATTAAAAAAAAAGGAAGAAGTCCTTAATTGAGGGAGATATTAGTAGTTTGTTTCTTGACCCTCGCCAGGCAAACAGTGGGGGTTGGTGGATATTTATTTGGAATACGCTAATTCAAGGATCATCTTTATGCATAATTTATGGGATATGGAATACTTCTGGAAACGAGGGCAAAGATTTAGCAAAGAAAAAGTTGCAGTTGCAGCTGCTTCAGGGATGTTCTTTCTTTTAAACCTCACCCTAGGACATTTGGACGGGGAATTGAAACCTTGGTGTGCAGGCCTTGCCCCGCGCCAACATCTCTTGTTCTACACAATAAACTTGTATTATTTTTGAAACGTCTCCAAATCTTAACATAACCTTGTTGTACTTCAAAGACATCGAGTTACTTGATGCAACACTAGCCCCCAAAAAAGTAAAACTAAAAGAAAAATCACACTTGTGAACCCACTGTGGTTGCCACATTCATTACAGATTCATTACCGCTGTGCGTTAGGGCAAAACTAGCCTCGACACCCAGGCTTTCATTTTCGTCCGCCTTGCACGAAAACGGAAAGCCTGGACTAACGCGCGTTGGAAAGTGGCCTTGAGGGGCGTGTCAAACTTCTGGGGTGGGCGTCGCTCTAAATGAGGTGACGTTGAACAGCAGTGGACGGGCGTGGGAGGGGCCGGAGATGACGACACGTTAGTGAGATCAAATCAGAGCGCAGCACTTCCGCCGTGTGGATCCCACGACACCCCGCCCCCCAAGGCCAAAATCATTGAGGGCTAGACCAGGCTAGGGCAAAACATGAATGAGCGTGTTATACTGAAGAAAAACAAAAATCAGTCACAGTATTTATATCGGCCACATCTCTAACCCTGGAATTTTTGCAACATTAACCCTTTAATTAAATACTAATTATTTGTATCTTTCACGTGAACATTATGATTGATGTTCATTGTGTAGTCTTTCAATGTCATTGATCATGATATTTGCATATAAATGCCCTCCGACGATTCTGGAATTAGGGTTAAGGTTATGCAATTATAAAATCTCTGGAATTTTTCTTTCTCTGTTTTTTAACCTTTGACCTTTGACCCTAATAAAAAGTAAAATACCTGCAGTAAATATTTTTGTGATCATTATAAGAGGTACATTCATTTTTGAAAGATATTCCCAACAATGTTTTTAATGTATTATAATTACTTTAATAATTAAACTTTGTGCTACCATGGCTTGTTAAGAAAAAGTAGTAGTAAGGTTGAAAGCTCTTTTGTGCAGAAATACATCTGGGGCTAAACATTGACTGACTTGACTGACATATGACGTAATTTCAAAAGCCAGTAGCTCAGTCGGTAGAGCTCTCGCCTTAGGACCACATGTTCACAGCGGATTCTACTGAAAATCAAGTGAGTATTCCCAGTAGACTGCGTATTGAGTTTCTCAGCATGTTGGCTGCCAGCCGACCTCGTTGATAAGTGTCCTCAGCCCCGCCCCCCAACTGTACCGCGGGCGCATCGCGATGCAGTCAGTTTTCATGCACATCTGATGATTTTATTGCAGTCATTTTGGTCAATATACTCGCCTCCTCTGACCCTAAGACAAGCACATCACCATTAGAACAAGGCGGCCAACCGGCCACGCTGATCGAGGATTTCCGGGTTTTTGTCTTATCAATGCAATCGTGTCAGTCTGCTCCCAGACAACATGCCTCGTCGATAAGAGCGGCTAATAAGCAGCCTCCTGGAAATTAACGCTTGATAACGGTCAGTCAAAGTGGGTGCACAGCAAATGAGCAGCACAGCTAGAAAGTACTGGGATAGTGTATGTAGTTATGTAGCGGAATCTAGTTTACTGAATGTTTTGTGAATATTTTTGTAAACCATGTTTTTTCTGTTCTATGAACCCTATGGAACATGAAAGAAGTGGTTTACATTTTTTTATTTTTGCCCAGAAAATATTTACCCATAACATCCCATATAATGTAATAATTAAAAATATAATCATTCTTTAAGAAGCACACGTGACATGTCAAACTAGGGGTTTTTCATGCTTCTGAATCCATCCCAAGCATTAGTTTAGCCCAAAAATACTCCTTGGGTTAAAATCAGCCATAGAAATTATGGAAAATGTGATGAGGTCAGCACATTTGGGCAAGTATCTATGGCAGTTTTTAGGCCAAGGAATGTCTTTTGTGCAAAACTAATGCTTGGGATGGATTCAGAAGCATGAAAAAAAAGACATGTTATGGGATTATGGGATGTTATGGGTAAATATTTTCTGGGCAAAAATAAAAAATGTAAACCACTTTTTTCATGTTCCATAGGGTTCAGAGAACAGAAAAAAATGTGGTTTACAAAAATCTTCACGAAACGTTCACTTAAATACACAATGACATACACTAGGAGCTGATGGTAGGTGTTAGGCACTCCACCTCAGCAATCCCATCTCCCAGGGGTCTAATCTAGCGCATCCTAACAGGGAGTGTGCTATCGACAATAATATACCGACAACAATAAGCCACTCCCGACCCACTTCAGGCACTGGAGGGCCTCCTCGACAACATTGCATGGACTATTTTCCCTGCAGCAACTCTGGGACGGAGCGGAGTGAACAGTGTAAACAAGACACTTAACAGTTCAATGGGCTGTAAGTGCATCTTCTCCGCCCAATAACAGCATGGCTGACACCACATGGAAACGGAATAGTGAATCATGCGGCGCACGCAGGCTTCATTCGGCCCATGCGGCTCTAGCCCTTTCTGTGCTGTGCGGGTTTTGGTGTTCTGAGCATTATGTTTATTACTATGCTTTAGCTATTGAAAAATATCAGATCTACAAGCTCATAGCGCGCCACCGAGTGGCGCGCTATGAGCTTGTAGGTCTGATATTTTTGAAAAATCATGAAAAGGTGGCACAAATGTTTGAATACATTATTTCAGAAGCAAACATTTTTAACTCAAATCTTTGATTCTGGGGGATCCCTACAACAACGTGTTTTCAGATGGGGGGGTCCGCAGCCAAATATACATAATTCTTGTGGTCCTTGGCATGAATTATGTTGAGCATCACTGACACAGGAACATAGAATTTTCAGAAAAAACTAAAAATACTGTCAGAAACTAAAATACAAACAGCAAAAACTAGACTCTAATGTCAGAAACCATAATCTAGCGTCAGAAACTATTATCTAGCACCATAAACTAGAATCTAGTGTCAGAAACTAGAATCTGGTGCCACAAACTAGAATCTAGTGTCAGAAACTAGAATCTAGTGCCACAAACTAGAAGCTAGTGTCAAACTAGAATCTAGTGCCACAAACTAGAATCTAGTGTCAGAAACTAGAATCTAGTGCCACAAACTAGAAGCTGGTGTCAAACTAGAATCCTAGTGCCAGAAACTAGTCTTGGGCAATATACCGGTATTACCGTTTATCGCGATATTGGAAATCAATACCGAGTAATATCGTTGGGTCTGTGAAAAATATCGAATACCGAATATCGTCAAATACCGACATTATACTGTATTCTATTAAAATATGAGCAATGAGACTTAATTGTAACTATACAAACAATTTTCATGTTACACACATGCCTAAACTAGCCCTTATTTGGGCTAGGCTTTTTGGAAACAATGTATTTCCAACTCCAGTTTTTCCCTATTTAGGCTGCTTTAACAGCAGAGCGCTCAGTTTCTGACCCCTCAAAGTCGCAAATTCTGAGAACTAGGTGACTGGTGGAGCGTTCCAACTCTGATTGCCGTCAATACCGGTAATATCGAATATCGAGCTAATTAAGACATTATCAATACCGATATTAAAAAATCAATACCGCCCAAGACTACCAGAAACTAGAATCTAGTGCCAGAAACTAGAATCTAGTGCCAGAAACTAGAATCTAGTGCCACAAACTAGAAGCTAGTATCAAACTAGAATCTAGTGCCACAAACTAGAAGCTAGTATCAAACTAGAATCTAGTGCCACAAACTAGAATCTAGTGCCACAAACTAGAATCGGGTGCCACAAACTAGAATCTAGTGTCAGAAACTAGAATCTAGTGCCACAAACTAGAATCGCGTGCCACAAACTAGAATCTAGTGTCAGAAACTAGAATCTAGTGCCACAAACTAGAATCTGGTGCCACAAACTAGAATCTAGTGCCACAAACTAGAATCTAGTGCCACAAACTAGAATCTGGTGCCACAAACTAGAATCTAGTGCCACAAACTAGAATCGGGTGCCACAAACTAAAATCTAGTGTCACAAACTAGAATCTGGTGCCACAAACTAGAATCTGGTGCCACAAACTAGAATCTAGTGCCACAAACTAGAATCTAGTGCCACAAACTAGAATCTGGTGCCACAAAATAGAATCTAGTGCCACAAACTAGAATCTCGTGCCACAAACTAGAATCTAGTGCCACAAACTAGAATCTAGTGCCACAAACTAGAATCTAGTGCCACAAACTAGAATCTAGTGCCACAAAATAGAATCTAGTGCCACAAACTAGAATCTAGTGCCACAAACTAGAATCTAGTGCCACAAACTAGAATCTAGTGCCACAAACTAGAATCTAGTGCCACAAACTAAAATCTAGTGTCACAAACTAGAATCTGGTGCCACAAACTAGAATCTAGTGCCACAAACTAGAATCTAGTGCCACAAACTAGAATCTAGTGCCACAAACTAAAATCTAGTGCCACAAACTAAAATCTAGTGCCACAAACTAGAATCTGGTGCCACAAACTAGAATCTGGTGCCACAAACTAGAATCTGGTGCCACAAACTAGAATCTAGTGCCACAAACTAGAAGCTAGTGTCAAACTAGAATCTAGTGCCACAAACTAGAATCTAGTGCCACAAACTAGAATCTGGTGCCACAAACTAAAATCTGGTGCCAGAAACTAAAATCTAGTGCCACAAACTAGAATCTGGTGCCACAAACTAGAATCTAGTGCCACAAACTAGAATCTGGTGCCACAAACTAGAATCTGGTCAGGACAAACTGGGCTAGCTGTGGCTCTAGAGTGAGTCAGCTGCTTGTTTGTATCACTTCAGTGAGCTTTGTGTTCATGCGTGCGTGTGCGGCCGTGCACGTGCGAGTGAGCGTGCGCGTGCGAGCTCCAGCGAGAATGAAAACGTACTCCTATCGCCTCGCCCCTCAAATTGAATTCCCCCTGGCAATGATAGCTCACACAGATAACAATAAAACACTCAGAAAGTGACGGTTAATAGATCTTAGTCTCGGTTGCCTGGCGCCTATATTAGTCATGTTGCTCCATCGCAGCAGCGGCAGACTTGAGCTAAATTAGAGTTTGATGGCTATATTGCGTCGCTGATAAATTATGAGGGTATACTCGGTTTAAAAGGTCTATTAATTTTTAGGAGGCAGATATATTAATCATTATGGCCGCTGTGTTCCCCCATTAATCACATTTATTTGTCTTGATATGTACAGGACCCCATAGCATGGTTACAATATCGTAATCTTATGTATGTATAACCTTGACCATGAAGGGTTATGAGAAACATTTGATGTCGATAATAACCAACATAACAGGTCCTCTATTGCATTCTAGTGTAGATACTGCAGTCCTGAAATATATCATTTAGTGTACAATCACTGACTGGAATGGAATAGTGCAGCCATTTCAGCCCCAATGTAAACTGTGCAACATTATGCAGAGTGCTACCAAGTGGGATTGTTGATCGGCTTAGAAGTCATTGAGAAAAACCCTTAAATCACAGAATGCACCAGGAAGCACATTTGCAGGTGAAAAACAAGGCCTTGATAACAAAAATGAAAAAAGCCAAACAACTAAAGAAAAGGCAACTCAAACAAACTTAACTTAAAAGAGAGAGGCAGTGGTGCTAACCTCCCCCATGTCAGACCACTCTCAAATGATTGAACTCAACTAAGTGAGCAGAAAAGACTTGCGGATGCGATTTTGGTGACATTTATTTCCAAATAGAAGCCAATATAGAAGTTAAGTTGACCTGTTTTATCCCATTCCTGAAACCTCCACCAACACGGGTGTCTTAATTACAGGGTGTTAATCCCATTTTGGCATCCACACAGTGTATTACTGGGTTTAAACCCATCCAGACAGTGTATTACTGGGTTTAAACTCATCCAGACAGTGTATTACTGGGTTTAAACTCATCCAGACAGTGTATTACTGGGTTTAAACCCATCCAGACAGTGTATTACTGGGTTTAAACTCATCCAGACAGTGTATTACTGGGTTTAAACTCATCCAGACAGTGTATTACTGGGTTTAAACCCATCCAGACAGTGTATTACTGGGTTTAAACTCATCCAGACAGTGCATTACTGGGTTTAAACTCACTCATCATGTTAGAATACTGTATATATTACTGTATATATATAATACTGTATATATATTTGAGCACATAGTGGTAGAAATAAATAAGCCACATGGTACAGCTGATCAGCGTATGTAAACATCCATGCGTTGCGTGTAGTATATACTGTAGATCAGGGGTGCCCGACCAACGTTTTGCCAGTTCTCTTTCACAATTGTGGACAAAAATGAAAGTTATCAGCTTTGGGTGAAAGGGACTAAATTCCACATCACGAACTGTCAACTCAAACCCCAAATACTGTTTTCAAACGTCAGTAGTAGCATAATTCACCCCTCTATTTTTCATTATAAGTGCATTATTCTAAAACACTAATCCAGTAAGTAACACCATCACCACTATTTCAAAGTCAAACTTTCTTGGGGGCCTTGAATTGGATTTTGTGTGTGTGTGTGTGTGTGTGTGTGTGTGTGTGTGTGTGTGTGTGTGTGTGTGTGTGTGTGTGTGTGTGTGTGTGTGTGTGTGTGTGTGTGTAGATCTTGTTGAGCTGGCCATTTTTGAAAGTAGCTCTCAAGTAAAAAAAAAAAAAAAGTGTGGGCACCCCTGCTGTAGCTCATCGTACAACGGTCCCTCGCTCTTTGCGCCACATAGCCTAAAGTAAAATGCCCTCCGTTTCCGGGTCACTGCAGCTTTAATCTCCAGACACCAGAGTTTGGACAGGCCGGCTGAAGGCAGTAACCAGAAGCCAGTGAGGAGAACACAAAAGAAAGTGGCAATACCACAATGCAGTGACCTGTGACATACCAGAACTTCACAGTCACAACGTCACATGGAGTCACACTGATGCTGGGAGATTTCTGGTTAGCTGATTCATGTATAAAATAAAAAATAAAAAAATAAATCTGTTCTCAGCTGAGAGAATAATCTGTTTGTAACCTGTCAGAGCTTTTCATATCAGCCAAATGAACTTCCCCTGAACACTGCTACCATAGAGCTGCGCAGTCCCACCCCTTGTGAAGACAGAAACAGATTCCCCATTCATTTTTCTCATAGACTTTTCGAAAATGATTCATATAAAGATGATTACGCCGCGGACAAAGCCAACTCGGATCTTGACAAATCATGATAAACACACACAATCTTTTGATAAAAACGAAACAAAAAGTGCTGTATCCTGCCGTTTTGTACCTCTTGCTAATTAAATATTACATGATAATATTGTGTTTGTTGGCATGATTTGTCACAACCGGATTTGGCTTTGCCTGTGGCGCATTCGTGTTTTTATTAAACCATTTTCGAAAAGTCTATGAGGAAAATGAATGAGGATTCCATTTCTGGAACACAGGCGACATCATGAAAGTGGCCGGACTGCGCAGCTCTATAGCATGTTGTTGGCATAGGAACTTATAGGATACTGCATATAGATTTTCTTAGTAGGACCATGTACACACATTGCCACCCCTCTTCCCACAATGCCTATTTCCAACCTATTCCTAAACAAGTAGAAGAAATAGATATCCAAGCAACAGCAGATCCTAATTCTACACTAAGTGCATACAGTACAATAATGCACTGTAATTGAAGTGGCAAAGAGCCAATTCAATATTGGTACTGCTGTCCAAAATTAGCTTACACAATTAGTACAGCAAGCAACAAAGCATTCACAACACAGCACACATTCTTCTATACAAATAAATAGATGCATCTGATCAGAAGCTAATAGGTTATCGAAAGGCAATGACGACAACAGACACAAGCAAATAAAATTCTTGTAATCATTTACTATAATTGGGCTTTGTTGTGCATCAGGACTTTAACTCAAGCACCCAACAAAGACTGATCGTTGAGGATCATTATCATGTGCTCTGTCTGCATTTCATTTCACTTTCATCACTGGAGGCGACTGTCCATTGACACTGATGCACAGAGATACCGTAGCATGCAGTGAATAACCAAAGGCTTGTTTAATCTGCTTAGTTTAATCATTTGCACATTATTCCACATGGCTATCAAGCATCATCAGTGCAACACTTTGACTTCATCTTGCCTTGCTGTCATCACACCGGTGTCCTAGAGTAATTTTCATTCTGCAGAAGATTTAGTTCTGAACAAAAGAATAAAACGACAGCTAGAAAAAGGTTAGGGTTATACATTTTATACACGTGACCCGAGAGTAAAAAAACTGATTTTATTTACACGCATGGTAAATCCTACTCCCCTATATCAGCAAAATATTGCTTTTACACTTCGCGTTTTGTGCTAGAAAGCTGAGATGCATTCACATAATGAGCTTTTGGCATCTTGGTTTGTACAGAGTCTAGGCAATGCTCCCCTAAATGCCCCGACTGCCCCACCAAACGTGATGGCATGCAGCAAAACGACCCAAATTTCAAAGATTTTTCGAATTAAAGTGCTTATATTAACCAACTACGATTGTGGCACCACTAAACCAACAGCATTTCACCATTCAAAATAGAAAACTCTGAGTCAGACCTTTAGCTTTATGCATGCTGCGTGCCTGTTGCAAATTCAACAACTGATGAACAATTGATGTTTACTTGCCTAATACAAGTCCTTTACAAGATATGAATCTTGTCTGTCAGAGAACTAAAGAATTTAAATGAAAATGGTATAGGTGCATGGCTTAAGCGCCCGTGTCGCTTCAGGCTTCATGGAAGCCGCCCGCCCGCCCTCATGCCATTTTTGCCTTGACAGGCGACAGACAGACAGTTTACAGAATGGGTGATAATAACCAGTGATGACCTCTGTGCTACCATGACTGACCTCACCGCAGAAGGACCTCAGCATGTCCTATATAGAAAAACACAGTTGCTGCAGCACTGTGTGACAGTACAGTCCTGGCTGAGACCTTTTGGAAGCGCAATAAGGGCACCAAAAGAAAGTAGGAAAAAGCCTGCGGTAGCAACCAGCAGCAGCAGCAGCAGCAGTGCTCTGAGACAACGCAGTGGGACAAACATATTGTTCCCCAGCAGGCCAGGGTGGCACAGATCCCTGTTGACAGTAATGTTATCTACTATTAAATTACAGCTTGGAGGGGGGTGCCTGGCAGCTTTGCTACAATGCACTAGTGGCCACATGCTCCTCCTTGTGAGTTGGATGGATGAACTCAGTATCAGACTCTCCGAACTCACTCAAAAAAGGATAGGTGGCTAATTATATACTCACTAAATAATGAAAAGGGTTGAAAAACACTGCAAAAAAGGGCATGGAATGCCACATGACCTCCCGCCTCCCTTCTAACGATGCCCCCCCATGGCAAACACCGCAGGGAGCCACATAAATGACGTTCGTTCACTCAAGACATCTATTAAAAAGGGACAGTGACATACCCTAATTGTTCCAACACTGGCTGCCCTAAATGCCAAAACATGATGGCATGCAAACAAACCCAAATTTCAAGGCTATTTCAAGATGAAAGTGCTTCTAATTAAAATGATATGAAACACTACTACTGCTACTAACTAACTACAGCTGTGTCACCACTAAACCAACAGCATTTCATCATTGAAAACAGAAAACTCTCTGAGTCAGACCTTTAGCGTAATGCATGCTGCGTGTATGTTGCAAACTTCAACAACAACTGATGTTATTATTGATGCTTTACTTGCCCAATTAAAGTCCTGTAACCGAAAAATGGTATGGGTGCGACTTCATCGCCCGTGGCGCAAGGCGATGAATCAGGCAGGTCATTCATGAGTCCTAATATAAATACCTTTGGAAAACAAATGCCCGTGTATAGACTAGGGTACTGTAAACACGTTGTGATAAGTGTACTATACAGGTACTGTAACATCCCCTGCAACACCAAACAATATTCAATGTTTACTCTGCATTTCATTGCATTTGCCTTAGTAATGCATAATGTAGAAGAAATGCTCATTTTGATCTGTATGTTTTGACTTTGGTTTGTTTACAGCCTGGAATTGTGAACAAAACCAAAATGAATCTTTAGTTATTTGTTTGTTTGTTTTGTTTTTCAACTATTTTGGTATCAAAATGGTTGAAAACCAGTGTATTAGTCGACAGAATGAACACTGCATGCCACTGCGCAGGCTGTAATGTGTGTCATGTGGGCACACAGGGCACACATGGCCGCCCACTGCTGCCCTCACCATGCCCACAGGGGCGAAGGACTGCTGAGGAGGAGATGGCTTAGGGCGACACAAAGGTCAAGGGTCAAGTGCCCTCTAAACGCTGCTCCATCTGTGCCCGTTCCAGGGCATGTCCCCATGAGTCCACTGCTGTGTCATTACAATGGGCACACTGGCTCACTGTCATCTGCACCTCCTCCTCGATAAGCATACAGTAGCTGTACATAATGCTGCATGATGCCAGTGGTGCCAGTGGACCCCAGTGATGCCAGTGGAGTTCCAGGGGGTTACATGGAATAAAAAAAAAAACTTTATATGTGAACTCTTGGAAGTGGCACCTTTCATATAAGACTGTGGTTTTCAACTTTTTTCATACCAGGGCCCACTAATTATTCAGCAACAGTCAAATATACAGATCAAAATGGACATTAATCTTCTACATTCTCTAGTTGTGTAGACTTGGGCTAATTCACATGATGAATATTTTAACTCTTGAGAGTGTAAACATGAAACCAAATGGACCCGCAAGGGTCCATTTGTCCCTCTCAAGGACCACCAGTGGTCCTCTCAAGGACCACTGGTGGTGCCCGGACCACTGGTTGAAAACAATAGAACCAAATGTACCCATATCCTTAGGGGGCTATAACTCTGAGGCTAAAAGTGGAACCAAAATACATGCAGACAGGTCCACTGGATTCCACTTGTATAGTCTCAGACTTAAACCAATGTTGTGAAAATAAATGGCATTAAATTGGGGTCTGCACATCAAACTGAGGGTCCTTGAAGTTGTTGAGAATCTCTGCTAGAGCCGTAAAAATGGGGTCACTGGTGTATTTCCTCTTCTAATGGGGCTCCGTGGGCTAATTAGTGACAATTTGGGTAATGAAAATGTTTAGGAACCAATGACTGCCTCATTCTGACTGTTTTTGGGCAGTGTTGCCGACTTGGCGCATTTGTCACTATATTTAGCTTTTTTTTCAGACCCCCAAGCGCCAAAATTAGTGAAAAGCTAGTGCTTTTTGGCTGGTGAGCTGGGGCAAAGTTTTCCTCCTATGACAGTGGTTTTCAACCAGTGGGTCTCCAGGCTAAATGATGGACAGTTGGTTAACCAGATGTAACTCTTGAGATGTAACTCTTGAAACCAAATGGACCCTTGCAGGTCCATTTGGTTTCATTTTTACGCTCTCAAGAGTTAAAATATTCATCATGTGAATTAGCCCAAGTCTACACAACTAGAGGATGTAGAAGATTAATTAATGGTCATTTTGATCTGTATGTTTCTAGTGCATTTTGGAAGTGCCACTGATGCATTTTGGATTTTGGCAGTTGGCAACACTGTTTTTTGGGGATATTTTAAAGTTGTTTATCTTTGCCCATGAAGCTTTCAGAAGGTTCTCCTTCCATGACCGTCATCATTGTATCATTTCAGACATTTTGGTCATCAGAAAAAATTCTGGACACCTTTTTCAGGCATTAATCCTCTGCCCTGTTCTGGTGCTGAACTTGAAACACACAGACAGACAGACAGACAGACAGACAGACAGACAGACAGACAGACAGACAGACAGACAGACAGACAGACAGACAGACAGACAGACAGACAGACAGACAGACCCACCCACCAGAGGAGAGTTTCCAAGCAGTTGACTCACTCACTCAAATTAAAAAACACACACAGACATACCCACCTTGAGGCTTGTCCAGTCTGTGTAATTTAATGTGTTAGCCACTATAGCAGCTACACTGGAGAAATAAAGCAGCTGCCTTCAATATTTCAGCCCTGTGTCCTCATTGCCAATTAATGACTTTATAATGACTTTGTCTTTTACTTTTCTTATTGACAAAGCACTTTTCACGGCTAAGGGGTTTTCAATTACAGTACAATTCAATTACACCAATATGTATCCATTGGCGCCCCTTCCTTTCTGGCCTATATAAAGTGGCTTTTGGTATTTAGAGAAGCACTATCTAATAAATCTGAGCAATTATTATTGAATATTATATACAGTATGTGAGTCAGCATGGATGTGGTCGTGGTCCCTCGGCTGGCCCTTCTTGTAACCATTTTTAAAACAGGATAAATAAATGAGGGGGATGCTAGGCCAGTTGCAGCACATTTACGCATGTTCAATGAGTCTAATGCAGTGGTTTTCAACCTTTTTGTTACCAGGGCACACTATTTATTCTGCATTTGAGCTGTGGACCAACTTTTGAGGACATTTTAGCCCCACAGAGCCCAAAACTAAAGATTTATTTTTTGCTTTTGTCCACAATTCCAGACTGGATTTGGGAAACAAAACAAGCAAACATACAGATCAAAATGTTAATCAATGTTAAACAAATAATCTTCTAGTTGCATAGACTTCAGATGATGAACTCTTGAGAGCGTAAAGATGAAACCAAATGGAACCTCTCAAGAGTCACATCTGGTTAACCAACTTTTAATCTGGTTATAACTACCTCGGCTGGGGACCACCTGGAACCCTCTCAAGGACCACTGGTGGTCCTCGGACCACCTGTTGAAAACCACTGGTATAATGCATGATGTTCAACAATGGTAACCTTTGACCGTGTGTCAACCAGTAGGGAAGAAATGTTGTCAACCTTTGGCAGCCATTTGCTTTCTTTCAGTATTAAAGTCAACTGTGGCAGCTTAAAGTCAAACAAACTTCCAGACAACGTCACAAATCTGTGCCCTACCCTTCAGCTACAGTATGGAGCCACTGCTTAAATTATCCCTCTCCGCCAGTCGGCTTCAGCAGGCATTAGACAGTCACCCGTCTAGCTCTTGTCCCCTATCTCACTTGGAATCATAAAATATAAATATACATGCTCAGATTAAACAACACAAACATTCCGTGGGGCTTGTCAAGTGTAATTTCCTGTTAGCCAGTCACTCAGCAGAGATACACCAGAGAAATAAGCTGCTGTCATTAATATTGCAAGCCGGCATCCATTCCTCGTAGTGCACTTCTTACAGTCATAATGATTTCATAATTAGTTTGCCTTGCTATTACTTTATTTAATTAACACAGAGCTTTTCGTATAGCCACTGGCTTGTTTCAGCCGTAGTCAGCAACATAATAATATACAGCGCCATAACAACCATATTCATCACAATTTCCAGCGCCATAACATCATAGCCCTGTAGTCAGTACAACAGACTTCTGATCTCTTTCTCTCACACACAACACACACACCGTAGTCAAGACCACCTAAATCGAGGCCAAGACAAGACTAAGACCTGGGGGGGTCGAGATCAAAACAAGACCCAGAGAATCACTGACTTGGTCAAGACGAGATCAAGACGAGACTAGCACCTACAAGGGTCGAGAACAAGTCCAAGACCAAGACCTGGAGAGCTTGAGGCCAAAAAGTCAACTTTTGATTGTTCTGTAGTAATACAACATAACACATTACAGAGACTTTAGTTCTTACTGTCAGCTTGCAGACTGCTAGCGATATGTGCATCATCCAGCACTGTGCTCTGTATAAGACAGCTGTCTTTATGAATGGCTCCGCGGTCCACACAATGGATATAGAACATTTCCATTGCATTGTCTCGTTTTGAGTGGTTGGTGGCGAAAGAGACCTGTTACATTTTCTCCGAGATCGTAACAAGACAGAGACAAATTGAGGACGAGATCAAGACGAGACCGTTTGACAAATGAATTGCAGAGTGGCGAGACTGAGACAAGACCAAGACAATTGAGGGCGAGACAAAAACAAGACCGAGACATCGACACAAATTTGTCTTGAGACTGGACTCAAGACAAGATGATGTCTCGAGAACACACGCCAATAATTTCATGACTGGCAAAGACAATCTGAAATGATTGGCTTAGGAATGTGATATCACTGTTTGTTGTCCTGTTACATCCATCACCAGGCCTTCATCTGGATATCCAAGTGGTAATGGAACCACACACACACCCACACCCACACTCACACACAGCTAAACAGCAAACAGCTGACTCACTTGGAGTCTTGAAACAAGACATAGAGTATGTACTCTTACTAGCATAAAATTCTACCAAAATATTCAAGTGAACTAAAAAGTTTCCAAAAGCATTAGCAATACCTAGGTTTTGGGGTTTGGAGCTGCGTGGAGAGGTGGTCAGGCTGGCAGGCAGGCACTGAGGAGGAGACCAGGAACTAGAGCAGACCGGACCGATCGGTAAGGAGCAGAGATGGTTCTAAACTCAAGTCTTCTTAAAATATAATCCCAGTAGGTGAGGCACAGAGGTGTGTGTGCACTGGCTGGATGATGAACTATCACTGAGTGAGCAGTCAGTCACAGCCAGGCATTTGTAACTTCTCCACAGGTGATTACCAGCCAGGTAATTGCCATGAGGCCACACCTCCCTGAGCTGGACATAGAAATATAAAAAAAAATCAAGCTGCCATGCATGGTTTAGTAAGAAGGATATCAGTGCACACACTGCACAGTTATTTGTTTCTTCTGCCATGGGTAAATGGGATCCACTAACATTAACATTTCAGGCAATCATCAGAATGGCATGAGTTCTGGTGTTTTTAGTGTAAACTGCTTGGGCTATGCTTTCACACACAGAATAAGGCGTCTTCACTCTTCACAGGTGTGTAGGCCAGTAAACAATAGTTTAAAGCAAAATACACACCCACACACTAGCTGCTGTCTGCTCACTACAAGATTTATTGATTTATTTCAAAGCGACGTTTCAGTCCCTGCGGGCCTTCTTCAGTCTGTGCTGAGGAGACGGTACAGATTTGGCTTTGATTTGACTGACTGAACTGTTTTGAAAACAGATCGAATACGTTTTGACACTGGCGTTTAAGAGTGCAAGGTGGAGACAGGTCTATCTTCAGAGCGCCAGGGCCGGATTTAGCCAGCCCTACTAGGGTGGGCTGGAAGAATGTCAGGGTGTATGGGCAACTCCAAAGTTTTTTTCATATGAAGCAGTGGTTTCCAACCTTTTTGATACCAGGGCCCACTATTTATTTTGCATTTGAGCAAATGGACCCGGCCGGAAGGGTCCATTTGGTTTCAACACAGCAAACAAAAATCACACAATAAATCAAAGGCAAACCAAAGCTCACTAGCGTGCGCGCGCACGCGCACGCACACACACACACACACACACACACACACACACACACACACACACACACACACACACACACACACACACACACACACACACACACACACACACACACACACACACACACACACACACACTAGCGCGCGCACACACACACACACACACACACACACACACTCATTGTATACATCAACCATTACATCTGATCAGTGCTTACCAATGTTGAAAGGAAAAATGTGGGTTAATGGAAAAGTTTAGCAAAGAACTTCAAAAAAAGACTACATTGCCACTTACTGTTGCGGGTGGTCCCTGAGCGGGTCAGATCAAGGCACATATTACATACATAAAATCCCTCAATGACCCCCTTTACTTTGAAAGTCCAATTTGTGGTGATCTTTTGTAGTGTTAGAAGCCTAGGGCCTCCTCTCCTCTGCTAATGGCCCTACTGGGATTCATGCATGGCAGTTCACAGCAGCAGCAGCCACTGTGTCAGGCTGCATGGCCGTAATGTGTTTTCTGGGAGTTCTGAGTTCACAGTGACATAAAAATGGATCACTACTATACCGTACGTGTCAGAGTGTGAGCGACGTGCAGAGAATGTTAGTGAGATCAGATCTGTGGATGATGCAGGCCAGGGGCGGATCTAGGCATGGGCATGGGGGGGTCAATGCCCCCCTAAATGCCCTGACTGCCCCACCAAACACAATGGCATGCAAAACCACCCGATATATTTCAAATTGCTTATATTTAAATGATGTGAAACACTACTACTGCTACTGACTTAAATACAGCTGTGTCTCCACCACTAAACCAACAGCATTTCATCATTGAAAACAGAAAACTCTCTGAGTCAGACCTTTAGCTTTATGCATGCTGCGTGTCTGTTGCAACTTCAACAACAACTGATGTTATTATTGATGCTTTACTTGCCTAATATAAGTCCTGTAACTGAAAATGGTATGGATCACGATGAAGTCGCACCCATACCATTTTCTCTTGCCACCCCAATTGGGAAATGTTACATCCACCCCTGATGCAGGCCCGGATGTAACATTTCCCAATTGTGGGGGCAAATGTTATTCTCCATTTTCGGCAACCGGACTTATATTAGGCAAGTAAGCATCTATAACATCAGTTGTTGTTGAAGTTGCAACAGACACGCAGCATGCATGAAGCTAAAGGTCTGACCCAGAGAGTTTTCTGTTTTCAATGACAAAAATGTCATCATTCAAAACAGAAAACTCTCTCTGAGTCAGACCTTTAGCTTTATGCATGCTGCATGCCAACAGCGTGCCACTAAATTAACACCATATGATTTAATGGTGTTGGTTTAGTGGTGTGACAATTGTAGTTAGTAGTAGTAGTGTTTCAAATCATTTTAACCATAAGCACTTTAATTTGTAATATCGTTGAAATTTGGGTTGACTGCATGCCATCATGTTTGGAGGGGCAGTCAGGGCATTTAGAGGGGCATTGCCCCCTCATGCCCATGCATAGATCCGGCCCTGGGATGATGTAGCTAAATATCCCCTTCAGGGATGTGCAGAACTGTGTGTAACAGCTTTAGCTCGGTACATTTCCCCCTAATGTGAAATTTGTCCTCTGCCATCACCCATCCTAACTACAGAATTAGAAGCAGTTAGAGCCATTATTAATCCAGAGGTGAAGTGAGTGTGGATTTGGGTGCAGATTTCACTGTCTGCACATTGTAACTCCTACACCAGTGTACCGGATACGTATGCATTGGGGCAGGTCTTCAGGTTTTGGTTAAAAAAAAAAATGTTTTATTTAAGCTCCTCGTACAGTTCTACTTCTCCAACCTCAAGACCAACAGTTTGCCCGGAGAGTTTTATCTTCCTACATAGAGCTTAGCAGTGCCGTCCCTCTCATGACCTCGACCTTGGCCCAGAAATGCCGCAAACAAAGCCAACTCGAGTCATGACAATTCATGACAACAAACACAATATAACCATACAATGTCTAATTAGCAAGGGGGGGAAAAAAAAACGGTAGGATACAACACTTTTTTGTTTTGTTTCAATCAAGCCTCAACATATCACTTTAGCTGGCCAAATTAATCTGGCAAGATTAACCAGTTTTAAACTGGTAATCACTGATTCAGGATATAATAAACCAGGATATCTGTTAAATCCTGGCTTAATCCTTAACCCAGGTTTTGTGTAATAGGCCGATGGTAGCCGTTAGTCTTGCTTAGAGACACTTTGTCACATGGTACCTGGGCCACAGTCCCAAATTACCAGTCAAATTGTGGCACAGTGGTTAGTGCTGTCGCCTCCCAACTAGAAGGTCCTGGGTTCAATTCCCGCTAGGGACATTGCTGCTGTGGGTGCTGGCGGCGTGTCTCCTCCTTCACGTCATTAGTGCACACACCCGTGGCGGGCCTTTCTGTGCGGATTTAGTTTGCATGCTCTCCCCGTGTCACCTACGGTCACAAAAACATACAATAATTCTCTAGATTGCCTCCCCCTGGCCAGCCGGGGCGCCTGATGGAGGGGTACAGGAACTGGTTGGAATAACGTGTTCCTTCCACACGCTATGGCAGGGGTTTTCAACAGGTGGTCCGGGGACCACCAGTGGTCCCTGAGAGGGTTCCAGGTGGTCCCCAGCTAAGTCGGTTAACCAGATGTAACTCTTGAGAACGTAAAAACGAAACCAAATGGACCCTTGCGGGTCCATTTGGTTTCATTTTTACACTCTCAAGAGTTAAACTATTCATCATCTGAATTAGCCCCAAGTCTACACAACTAGAATTGTGGACAAAAGCAAACGGAATCTTTAGTTTTGGGATCTGGCATCTGTGGGGCTAAAATGTCATCAAGTGGTGGTCCGTGGCTCAAATTCTGAATAAGTGGTGGGCCCCTGCGCTATGGGCTCCATTTTCATTACCATCTAAACTAAACCTAAACCACTTATCCTTACTTTACTATTTTGAAAAACTTTTTGGAGTAGTTCAACGTGCCGATCTATTGACATATTGTGAGCTTGTAGACTGGCCATTTAAACTATTGAAAAATGTTTTCTTTGATAGTTTAAAAAGGCAAAGAAGTTAAGGGATAAGGGGTTTAGCGGTGACGAAAATGGTGCCCTATACGTCCAACCAGGGAAACTCCCGCCTGTCAGGTGAAAATAAGGCAGCTTGGACTCCTCATGCATTGAAGGAAGCATGAGGCCAGTCTGCTGCCTCCCCAGGTTGATGGAGGGTGTGTAGAGCCCAGGATTACATTAGGAATTGGGACTTGGTGAAAAATGGGTTCCAAATTGTGGGATAAAATATAAATAAAATAAAACTTACAGTACTGGTGGCTAATCATCTTATACGTAGCCATAGAACAGTGTTCCTTGCTGACAAGGGCTGGTCTGCCTGCTGTGATCTGCTTATTTTCACTGTGGGTCACATTCAGAAAAGAAAAAAAAAGTTTCATTACAGTCGTGCTTTACAAAGATTGCAGATTGCAACAGGCAAAGCAATAATGCGAACAAAATTAATTCCTTCCTCAGCTCCGGAGCATTGTTTAGTAATATTGGACGATCAATGTAATTGAACGGTTTGTATCAACAGGAGATGGTGAACGGCGACAAAGTTTTCTCATTAAGATTTAATCAACGAATGGATTGCCTCGCTGGTCCCCGCGTGTGCGTGCGAGTCTGTCTTATGTATGCCATTTGAATGCTTTGGCCCTCTGTGTTAGCTGTTATAGCTGTGTTCATGTAACAATGTCTCTGTATTCTTTAGCTTCATTCCAGTGGTTTTCAACCTTTTTCATAACCACCCGCTTCTACCGTTATCAAGCGATAATTCCCAGTAGGCTGCTTATCAGCACCATCTTATCGAGGAGGCAGGTCGTCTGGGAGCCTACTCACTGATAAGATGACAAGTGCGATCTTATCACTGATAACAGTCAAATCTGCTTGCGGTTAGGTTTAGGCCTAACCGCCTAAATCCCTGACACTCAACCACCTCACAGACAGTCAGGTCTGTGAAGTTAGGTTGAGGGTCGGGCATTTAGGATTAGGGTTACGGTTGGAGGGGGCTAGGGGTTTCGCGTCTCGGAACAATGGGAGTGTGCAGAGCAACAGGGTCCACTAACAATTTGCGTAAAATGAAACCCAATGGACCCGGGAGAGTCCATTTGGTTTCATTTTACGCTCTCAAGAGTAACAGCTCTATAAGGGTCCATTTGGTTACCAACTGTCCATCATTTAGCTCGGGGACCACGTGGAATCCTCTCTGGACCACCTGTTGAGAACCCCTGCTTTACTCAATCAGGAAAAACAAGTTAATAACAAATTCTAGAATAACAGATTCTAGAACAGCTCTCTTGAATGTGAAAACATGACTAAGAAAGAAACAACTAAGAAATAAACAAAAACTCGGCCTCTCTAAGCCAATAACGTGTTGCCTACCTACGGAGGGAATAGCCTTGCCTTAATAGAAAACAAACAATAGGGACATTTCCTTCTTACGATACCCTGAGGGCACCGGCTGCAAGAGCCTTGTTGTGCGGGACATTACAGGGTCATAATTGAGTTGTGTTGAACAAGGCGAATGACCAGAGCCAAAAGGTCAGTGAACAGAGTTTATTGGGTTGCCGTTTGGGGAAATGTTAGCCGAGCCCCGCAGGCTTTGATGATGTGCAACAAATCACTTCCAACAGATAAGCTGATCAGCTGCTATTTGTAGAAGAAGCACAGCGTTTACTTAGAAAACCTGCGCAGGTTATAGGTTGAAGAAGCGCCAATTAGTACGGAAATACAGTACTTAAATACATTATCTCCCAAAATGGCAATTTCCTCTTTGCACGGCCACAGAAAGCTTTTGTTTCTGCGTCACATTCCTTCACGGAGAAAGGAAAATCGGACAATAGAGAAGCAACAGTGACATACATACATGCAGACACATGTTGCTGCGTAGAGGAGCGGTGCTGCACCGCTCAAAAATGGTTGCATTGTGTGTGTGTGTGTGTGTGTGTGTGTGTGTGTGTGTGTGTGTGTGTGTGTGTGTGTGTGTGTGTGTGTGTGTGTGTGTGTGTGTGTGTGTGTGTGTGTGTGTGTGTGTGTGTGTGTGCGTGTGCGCACGTGTTAGTGCTGCAAATGAATATTCCATATTCGAAATAATATTTGAATATTAAAATGTAAAGAATATTCCAATGTCATAAATAAAGGTTCGAATTTAAAATAAATAGTAATAAAAATTCTGTGCGAGTTCCCAGAACTCTTTGGGTCACAAAAACTATACCATTATACAAAAATGGGCTATTAAGATAATTATGCATCATTAATTTGATCTGACCAGACTTAAGAGAACGTATTTCTCAGCACCAACGGTGGACAATACAGGACTGGAGCAAATATAGAGAGGAACAAAGAGGATGTTTTACAGCATATTAGGTTTGCAATATTTCATATTGAAATGATATAGTGTACATTTGATATTCGGATAATTTAATATTTGTTCAAATCCACATGGTGTTTTAAAAGGAATATTCAAATGTAAATTTTGACGAATTCTTACAGCACACACACAGTGTGTGTGTGAGCTGTGTGTGAGCGTGCCTCAGGTGTTTTACAGTTGCATCAAATAGCTGCAGTATTGCAGGTTTGTTGAGGTCCACAAATGCCAACATCTGCTGACATTTTCTTTGTGGTTCTTCCATAATAACGGCGCAGCAGCCCCTGCTGTGTTCCACTCAGGGGTCTGTTCTGTCTTTATCGATTTCTCTTTTGTCCAGTTGTTTGTTTTCTCTTGTTCACTTTTTCTTTTCATTACTGGAGGCAGTTTATCCGTTAAACCATTGTGTCTCCTGACCCTCGATTGGAGTTTCTGACACCAGATTATACAGTAGTTCCTGACACCAGATTATAGCTGCAGCAAGATTCTAGCTTTTGACACTAGATTCTACAGTAGTTTCCAACACCAGATTCTAGTTATTGACACTAAATTATAGTTTCTGATGATAGGATCTACTTTTGACACTAGAATTTAGTTTCTGGCGCTAGAATCGAGTTTTTGACACTAGATTCTATAGTCTGACATTAGATTCTAGTTTTTCTGAAAAATCTGTGTTCCTGTGTCCAAGGCCAAGCCAAGGACCACCAGAATTATCCATATTTGGCTGCAGACCCCCCATCTGAAAACATGTTGTTCTAGGGATCCCCCAGATGCAAAAAATTGAGTTAAAAATGTTTGCTTCCAAAATAACATATTCAGAGATTTGCAGCACATTTTCACAATTTTTCAAAAATAGCAGAACAACAAGCTCATGTCGCGCCACTCGGTGGCGCAACATGAGCTTGTTGATCTGCTATTTTTCAACAGATAAAACACCAAAACGCGTTCAGGACACAAAGGGTTAAACTGCGAATTGAATACATCAAAATGAATAGCTGGGTGGGAAGCCGTCTTTTCTGATGATGGACTAACATTGTTGTGTTTTTGTCCAACGTGCTGAGTTAGTTTGGCACTGGCAGACCACTGGTGTGAGGAACTGTGATTCAATCGATATCAGTAATTGTGTTATTATATGTTAAGTAAAAGTTAGCATCCTTCCATCTCAGTCAATAATGATTACGTGACTAGACACTGCTTCACCAGAATTCTTTAGCAGAACTGCTGTTCCTGCTGTTCATCATGCTGTTACACTATGTGGAATGTTATTTATTTAAAGGTAATAGAGGCAACTTTACTCTGTACAAACCCTGTGTTTGTAAACAGATTTGTTTAAAAACAGAATCTAACTCCACCTCACCTCCACTCTATTGGCTCATTATGAATCTGCTGGAGACTGCTGTGCTGTGATTGGCTAAAACGCTGACTCACCCCCACACAACCCCCTCCCCCTCACACATTAGCACCGCCTTTCCTGAGCCCGACAAATGTTTTGTTTTCATGATTTGTTGACAAGAACAAAGTTGTGGAATGTCTGCAGCGCAAAGCAAGTGTCTGCAGGGAAATAGCTGCAGCATCAAAGTAGAAGCAACGTAGAGGGGAAAAAGACAAAAATATGATTGATTTTTGGCTAAAAAGTTGCCTAGGCTTTCAAACTTTTTGATACCAGGGCCCACTATTTATTCAGCATTTGAGCCAAGGACCTTTCCTTGGCTCAAATGCTGATGACATTTGATGACATTTGGTTTGGTCCACAATTCCAGGCCAGATTTTCGGAAATAAAACAGGCAAACATACAGTAAACCATTCTCTAATTGTGTAGACTTCTTAATTAAGTGGTGCTAATTTAGATTAATATTTTAACTCTTGAGAGTGTAAAAAAAATACGTTCTCAAGAGTTACATCTGGCTAACAAAGTTTTTATCTGGTAAACCAACCTGGAACCCTCTCAAGGACCACTGTTTTAAAACCACAGATTTAAAGCTAAAGTCAATACTTTTTTTCTCCCTTTTGGAGTAACCTTTAGGTTTAGGGCATCATTAATTACTGCCTGATAGTCTGTCCACTGACCTGCCCTGGACTGCTGTCAGGAAGGTCAACTATTAGAGTTGTTTATTCACAAACACAGTAAATTACCTTCCAGCTCTAACACAGAACCAGAGATCTGGATCTGAATCAGTCAGTAGCTTCCGTTATAACAGTGGTTTTCAACCTTTTTGACTCCAGGGCCCATGATTTATTTGGCATTCAGGGCCACAGACCACCATTTGCTGACATTTTAGCCCCACAGATCCCTAACTAAAAATTTCTTTTGCTTTTGTTCCACAATTCCAGCCTGGATTTAGGAAACAAAACAGTCAAACATACAGATCAAAATGACTATTAATCTTCTACATTCTCTAGTTGTGTAGACTTGGGGCTAATTCACATGATGAATATTTTAACTCTTGAGAGTGTAAACAATTCATGTTTACACTCTCAAAGAGTTACACCAACTCTCCATGATTTAGCCTGGGGACCACCAGGAACCCTCTGAAGGACCACTGGTGGTCCTAGAAAACCACTGCGTTAAAACATAGATTGTTGTTAGTAGGGATGAAAACAAAGGCGCAGCCCCAGAAGCAGCAGAGTTAAGGCCTAACATCCAGTCTCTACAGGAGAATCGGGCGGTAGTTGCCCCAGAAATGCTGCAGGACTACAGACAACCTTTTTGAGAAAACATGCATTTGCGTGAATAATGAAGGAGACTGAATTGGAGGCATGTGTTCTGACAAGCCGTCAGAAAAAAAAAAAAAAATAAAACGGAACAAAACATAACAAAACAAAAAAGCCTGAAGAGGTCTTATTTGCAATTCAGCATCATTTAGCAGATGTAAATTTCATCGTGGGGTGAAGGGAGATGAGTTCTCCCACATATTAAACAAGCACATTAAGCAGAAATCCCAGCAGATTGTCACCGCTGTCAGCAGGAACCAAAAAACCTACTGTATAATCAAAATAAAATAAAAACATGTGCATATAAATTAATATAAATGCCTATTCTAAACGCCCACACCGCATATTGGATTGGGACGGCGCTGCGTAGCACTGTGTGATTCAAGGAATATTGTGGGCAACTTTTTAAAATTATTTTAACTAGAATGTATTAATTTATGCACCTAGTGCAATTGTGTATTCATAATAAAAACATGTTCCAAACAGTTATAAGTTTTATCCCTTTTTTCTCCCCCAATTTAGTCAATATTATGCCAATGAATTCCTTCCTTCACATACTGGCATATATTATATACTCAACAAAAATATAAGCGGAACACTTTTGTTTTTGCTCCCATTTTTCATGAGTTTCATTTTTGCCTAAAAAAGTTGCCTCGAAGACCCTTACACTTTAAACAGAGCAGTTCCGTATCACTTCAGAGCAGTACAGATACTTTTACCTCCCACCCGAGGGACTGACACATACACAAATGAGAGCTTAACATGCAAAGCCATGGTCATGTCAGCCCCCTGCACTTTACCCCTCCTGATGGATGCCCCCAGAACACTGCTCATTAGTGGCAGTAGCTATATACGGGCCTAAGGAATGGACAATGGGTGCAATTCTCAATCACTGAGGTGCAGTGTTGTGAATAACGCCCTTACAAGTAACGCCCTTACAGTAAGGGATTACTTTTTTCAGTAACTTCTAACGTAACTCCTTACATTTCTCAAATTCATAACGGCATTATGATTAGTGTACCATCGTTACTATCATTACTTCACGGCGGCGGCAGGACTCGCTGCACTGTGTGCTGTCTGTCTTCTTCAGCTCGCTTCTTCACTGTCTAACATAGAGTATATTGAATAGAGAAGGCACCGAAGGAAAGTTCCCCTTCGTCCACTTGCATTGTTTCCTCCGGATGCCTGATCTAGTTTTAATATATCTATGTGTGTCACGTGATAAGTATAAGCCAATCAGAGCCAGTCTTATTCGTTGAGCAGAGCAGAGCCATCTAGTAGAATAGCTGTGACATTGAGGGGCCGAAAAAAATGCTTATGATCCCATAGACTTAAATGCATCCGGTAACCTCGGTTGTCCCAATTCAATAGAAGTGTATATAGATGAGCCGCCATTGAAGTGGCGCCATGAGGTGAA
Organism: Benthosema pterotum; assembly: GCA_039105355.1. NCBI lineage: Eukaryota > Metazoa > Chordata > Actinopteri > Myctophiformes > Myctophidae > Benthosema > Benthosema pterotum. Next base: position 38,441,066 of record CM076986.1, on the reverse strand, counting down.
CAGGGTTTTCGTGTAACTAAAGGCTGGCCTCTTGTAAGGAAACAGACACAACCAGGAGTGTTGCTGCGCACACACACTAGCATTTAGCTGCGGTAAAATACGCTCTCAGACGCAATGATACGAGGACGACAGCGTGACCGGAGCCTTTGCAGCGCGGAAATATAAACACTATTTTACATTCTTGCTGGTAAAGCAGGGGTTTTCAACAGGTGGTCCGGGGAGGATTCCAGGTGGTCCTCACACTAAATGATGGAAAGTTGGTTAACCAGATGCAATTCTTTGAGAGTGTAAACATGAAACCGAACGCATTTGGTTTCATGTTTACAAGAGTTAAAATAATCATCATCTGAATTAGCCCAAGTCTACACAAGTAGAGAATGTAGAAGTTTGATGGTTCTTTATATCTGTATGTTTGACTGTTTTGTTTTTTAAATCCAGCCTGATATTGTGGAAAAAAGAAAATAAATCTTTAGTTTTGGGGTCTGTGAGGCCAAAATGTTCTCAAATGGTGGTCCGTGGCTAAATGCAGAATAAACAGTGGGCCCTGGTATGAAAAAGGTTGAAAACGACTGTGGTATAGGACGTGGACGAAAACAAAAACATTGAGGTGAAGTGTAGACAGCAAGCATTGTCCTCAGCAAAGAAATTAAAGGGGAATTCCAACCCGTTTTTTAAAAAAAGGTCCTAAAAGAAAAATCATTAACATGGCGAAACACAACCTCCATTTCTAGTAAACACAGAATGGGGAGATCTTTGTCTTGTCCACGCAACATCTCTAAGGCATATTAATGTCAGTAAAATGTTGAAAATGGGAAGAATTTCACTTTAAACTTGTAAGCACAAATACTACAGAAAAACACCCCTTTTTTGTATGTTTTTTTTTTTTTTTAAGTAAAGTAAAGTAAAGTAACGCCCTTACTTTCATAATTTAGTAAGGAATAAAGTAACTAGTTACTTTTTTAGGGAAGTAACTATAACTATAATGCCCTTACTTTTTAAAAGTAACTTCCCCAACACTGCTGAGGTGTAGCAGGTATGGTGTAAGTCTCCTCATTGGCTGCATGGCAGCAAATCAGCTCTGGGGCCTCTGTAGTAGGCCGAAAGCCTATACCACCAGGCCTGGGCCTGGGCTTACCAAATAATTACGCAGAATAATTAAAATCTGCAATTCAAAAGGTTCAGAAATCACCTGACCCCCCAATTAAAAATGTTACTATACTCCCCGGCTTTGTTCATCATGAGTTGAAGCTCTTGATGACTGGTTTTAATTATTATGAATAATTATTTGGTAGGCCCAGGCCCAGGCCTGGTGGTATAGGCTTTCGGCCTAGCCCAAGGCCGCAGACCTGATTTGCTGCCATGCAGCCAATGAGCACGGACCCACACCTGATTTGCTGCCATGCAGCCAATGAGAGGACTTACACCATACCTGGCTACACCAAGGCGATTGAGAATTGCACCCATTGTCATTACAGGAGCAGAGTTAAAGCTGGCATTCTGCTCCTGTGTAGAGTGTAACAGCATGCCGTCTGACTCACAGAGGAAAAAATACACTCCCACATGGAAAACCACGAGTGCTTGGCAGGTGTGTGTGTGTGTGGGCATTTGCATGCTTCGTTCACTACGTGTGCAAGGCAGGGACACTAGTTCACACACACACACACACACACACACACACACACACACACACACACACACACACACACACACACACACACACACACACACACACACACGTACTGTATGCACGCACGCACGCACAAAACACACACATGCACACTCTTCACCAATCAGTGCAGACGATAGAGAGAGCTGTGAATGATTACAGACTTCACCAGGAATGGATGGGAGCGCACATCTTTGAGCCGACGCAGGTTCATCATTCCTGCTGCACTGCCTGCCAAGCTACTGCCTTCATTAAGTTTAATTATTGGGACATCATTAACACCATTAAGGGAGAATGAGCACCAAAAAGTCATAATGATCACAGCACATTATAAACATTATATTAAACACTTTCTTTATCAAAACGCAGTGGGCTAATTTAGGAGGTTACTGAGGGAAAACTCTCAGTTATTAATGCTGGGGTACGGTTCATAGGACCATAACAGGCTATAAATATGTCCAAAAGACTTAAAATAACACATAGAATGTTATAGTCACAGTCTGGTCCGCAAAGAACAAAATGTTTTCCAATTGCGCAAGAGTCGATTTGGACTAATGGTGAGCCTCTAGCCTGGTCTAGCCCTCAATGATTTTGGCCTTGGGGGGGCGGGGTGCCGTGGAATCCACACGGCAGATGAGCTGCGCTCTGATTTGATCTCACTAACGTGTCGTCATCCCCGGCCCCTCCCCCTCCCGTCCACTGCTGTTCTACGTCACATCATTTAGAGCAACGCCCACCCCGGAAGGTTCACTCCCACTTGAAGGCCACTTTCCAACGTGCGTTAGTCCAGGCTTTCCGTTTTCGCGCAAGGCGAACGAAAAATGAAAGCCTGGGTGTCGAGGCTAGTGAGCCTCAGACCAAGTGTTGAGAAACCTTACTCCGTTCAATCCAGGTAGTTAGGTAGGTAGAAACATCATGGACAAGCTACCGGATTGTGTAGTGTAAAAAAATATATCTCTTAACTGTTTAAAATCAGTTGAGTCAGACGTAGGGTGACCAGACCCAAACTGTTCATTTCATGGACGGAATTGATGCTCAAGTGGGGAAATGGGACAAAATGTGGTTAGCAAATTATTAACTTCCTGATGTCAATATAAAAAAACAGGATTTCAATTCAAATATAGCACAAATAGCTGACCTACCTATCTCAAGATTGTAAATTAGCTGTTTTTGATACGACAGTATACAATGTGAAAATAAAGTGGCACCATGGGGGGGAAATAATTCTCAGGTTATTTTAAAAACACAACTATAGGAGGAAAAGAGACAACAGAAAGCCAACTATTAGAGGACTATCAGGGGTTGACACTAAGGTCTCTGAGGTACTTGCCCATTGGGCAAGTGCAAGTCAGGTTCTACTTGCCCTCAGGTCATGGTCACTTGCCCCCCAAAAATATATTGTAAATATTGCATTTAAGTTTACTTCCTACTTGGGTGCTTTAAACCAGGGGTTTTCAACAGGTGGTCCCTGAGAGGGTTCCAGGTGGTCCCCAGCTAAGTTGGTTAACCAGATGTAACTCTTGAGAGTGTAAAAATGAAACCAAATGGACCCGCAAGGGTCCATTTGGTTTCATCTCAAGAGTTAAAGTTCATCATCTTAATTAGCCCAGGTCTACACAACTAGAGAATGTAGAAGATTAGGTCATTTTGATGTGTATGTTAATTTGCCTGTTTTGTTTCCCAAATCCAGTTTTTCAAGTTGCACACTTGCCCGATCGGGCAACCAGGTAGCAGTCTTCACTTGCCCCACCGTTTTTTTTTACTTGCCCCGGGCAAGCGGGCAAGTGTTAGTGTCAAGCCCTGACTATTAAGTGTCAGAGCATTCTGAACCCTGAACTCTGTCAGTCACAATTTGGAAAAAAGTCTCAATTGTGGGACGCTTGAGGAAGTCATGGAAGTGAGGCACTGTCCCACACAAAGAGGGACATCTGGTTACCCGAGTCGGATGCTGTCCAAGGTCCTGATCGCTTCAGTCACTTCTTCCCAGTAATGCAATATGTATGCGGATGATGGGGATTTTGTTTGCTGCAGTACATCATTAGGCTCGGACTATTTTATTTATTGCTTCATGCCTCCACGGTATACAGCATATAATGTCTTTTATATATTTGTTTTTAAGGGAAAACTGAGCTACTGAGGATGTACTGTATGTCATCATTGTAGAATACATGACATTGTAGCCTACATTGCTGTCTCTAATAGGCTATTATCCTCCTTAGACAAGCCTTTTTATGCGTGCTGTACGACCCATAGAATAATTGATAGGAAATAAGTGCCCTTCTCACGTACATTCTGCATAACATGCATAAGCGACTGCACTACCTCACCGTCATGGCGAGAAATGGGCTACACCTGCAGATGACCTCGTTTCCATCTACACCACTCTCATCAGACCATGTCTGGAAAACAGCTCGGTGGCTCTTGGTGGGCTGCTCCAAAAAACAACAGGCAGAGCTCGAGCGAGTCCAGAAACATGCCTGTGCCTGTGAAATCATCGAAAGGAGAGCTGGGAACATCTCACAACATCTACCATCACTCCAGTCCAGGAGGGAAGAGGCTGCAGTGAAGCTGGTCAGGGACATCAGGGCTTGACACTAACACTTGCCCGCTTGCCCGAGGCAAGTAAAAAAAATGGTGGGGCAAGTGAAGACTGCTACCTGGTTGCCCGATCGGGCAAGTGTGCAACTTAGTGCACTATAACACAACACAAGATACAGTATATTTGTCTTGAAGGCAGTCATTGCACTCTGCCTCTGTGTCTTTCCCTGCTTTCTAGCTATCTCTACCTATCTCTCTCCCAGGTTCATTTGGTTCCAAAATATCATTTTGCTAGGGTCAGAGACCACTATAGGTTAATTAAGATGATGAATTTTAACTCTTGAGTGTAAAAATGGACCCGCAAGGGTCCATTTGGTTTCATTTTTACGCTCTCAAAGAGTTACATTTGGTTAACCAACTTTCCATCATTTAGTCTGCGGAGCCCACCTGGAACCCTCTCAGGGACTACCCCTGTGTTACCTGTAAAAATCCATAGATTGGCCGCACTGTTGTATAAGCTGCAGGGTCAAAAGCATGTGAAAAAAAAACTAGCGGCTTATAGTCCGGAAAATACGGTATGTTTGTAGCAAAAGGCTAAATCCCTGACGCTCAACCACCTCACAGACAGTCAGGTCTGTGAGGTTAGGTTGAGGGTCGGGCATTTAGGATTAGGGTTACGGTTGGAGGGGGCTAGGGGGTTTTGCGTCTCAGATTCGACCATTATCAGCGGATAAGATCGCATTAGTCATCTTATGCATTATCAACTGAAAGAATCCATGATATCTACAGACGATACTGAGACGAAATTGTCCTGCTGACGAAAACTAATAGCTGCGACCTAACACAGGCTGGCTGAACCTGAACCAAAGGCCAAGACTAATAGACTGAAGAACTCTACCCTGCACACTGCAGTTAGATTATACAATGACACGATTTAAAGACTGTAACAAGAAAGATAGCATGGCGACCAGAACTGCCACAGTTTCCATGTCTTGCTGCCCTGAATGTGTTTTATATACCGTTTCTAAATGGTATTATTCTCATGCTGTCATTTGATGATGTTTGTAAAATTCAGCTGTTTTTTTTTCAGTGAGGCCCTGGCTCAACTGCAAGCATGAATTAATAAAGTAAAGTAAAATAAAGATAATAAACATATTGAAGGACAGATTGAAGGACGCTGGATATACACATCACTAAGCTGAACAATTTTGACGGTACAATATAGAGAGTCAGATCTTTGGGAGTTCTCTAAGAACTACGTATACACAACATAATGCCTTGACACCACCAAACCCTAGATAACAGTGTGGTCATATCATATAACATTTAAAATAAGACAAAAGACATAGCTCTTCACGGTAAGCCTGTTTTATATACCATATATACAGTACAGTACAGATGCCTATTCGGTTCACATTGCACACCACTGGACGTGGAAAACACAGTAAAAGTACCTCAGGCAAAAACTGAACTTCCACATCAAAGCAGTAACTTGTTAATTGTTATTAAATATCACAAGGAGAGCAGGTCCTGGAGAAGGAAAAAAAAAAATCAAGAAAAGAAAAACACGGCATGTCCTTGATGTCTTTTTCAAAGATTTGTACATTCATTATCATCACCACGTGTATTTAACAACAAGCCACAACTTCTAAGGTAGAAGCAGAACAGTATTTACAACAAGATAGTTAGGACATTGGAGAGAGAGAGAGAGAGAGACAGACAAATATAAAAGTCAAGGTAGAATAAAGACTAAAAACACAATGACAAATACAACTGTTTTCAATCACCAGACCCCCATGTTCTCTCGTGCTGCGAGACAGAAGGCATAACAGTCCTCAAAAATTAATGAGGGCTCTTAAAACATCAGCTATGCTCAAGGTTCCATATTTTAAAGGGAAAAAAGAGGAGTCCCAGCCAAATGGCCAAGCCGGGATGTTTTTCTTTTCTGAAACTAGGAAAAAAGAAAAAGAAAACTCATCACGGATGTCATTGTGTTCTGTCCTCCAAATTATTTATGAAGCATTCTCTATGGTAATGCTTTTTCCCCACAGTGGTTTCATATGAACTGTAAAAAAGGATAATAGATTTTGTTGATGTGGTCAATGCTAAGCTATTAGCTATAACAGAGCAAGTAAACCGCCTCAGTGGAGATGGTGTAGTCACCCTGGCTAAAGCCAGACCAATTCAGCTGTTGGCAAAAAAAAAAAAAAGCCTGGCAGCAGATATATGTGCTGGAATAGCTCAATTGTACACCCATTTCCTACTCCACAGAACTGGGGTGGCCAATCGGGAGACAGTATTAAAAAATGTTTGCAAATGTTGCATCCTGATTGGCCAAGTGGTTGTACAATTGAGCTATACCTTTTTTTTTTGCCAACAGCTGATTTGGTCTGGCTAAAGCCAGGCTTGAGATGGTGCAGGAGAAGTTATGCACTCAAACTGCTAACGAGTGCTCAAAAGTATTTACAAAACAGACTGTGACGTTTCATCTTCCGCGCTCCGTTCTTCGGATTACTAAAGCTTCAGCGTCATTATGACAGTGTAAGACTGGATTACCTTTTTTCCCTTCCCCCTAAATGTCCTTAATATACGGAAAGTCCTGTCATACATGTGAGGGATGCAGTAGGACTAATGATTTGATAACCACAAAGGTAGAATTGGCAGTAAGGCTGCAAGAAAAATGCACCTTCATTGAGGTGTCATCGTGTGAGACATCCAAGGTATTACATAGCAAACGAATGGCATTCTGGTATGTGTATTTTCCAGATTGAGCGATCCCATGGGCACAGCACTGTGGAGTATAAATTGTTGGACACAGCTGCTCCTCCCTCTCAACTGAGCATTGTCTGTTTAGATATACTGCAGTACTTGCCAATATAATACTTCTCCTCAAATGCAAAAGGATAGTTTTGTGCAGTGTGAATAGCAGCAGGACTATTATTATTATTATTGCAGTATTATTGCATTATTATTAGGTTATGTTCAATAATGCAACTGAAAGTCAAAGTTCAGAGGCCGTTGCATTGCCTTATATTAGGCTCAATATTTGTTTTACATAGTGAATAAATAGTTTGCTAAACCTAACCTGAAGCAAATATACATTGTAGGACAACTTGAGGTTTTTTTCAACCAAGGTTCATGTATTAGGTTGTTATTAGAGAAAGTAAAAGATACGGTAGGTGCTAATAGTTTGACATTCCTTGCTTGCTTTCTTTAGCTATAGGGAGATTAGCTATGGGAGAGGGCATTTGAACATGGTCCTAAACACATCTTTGGTTACAAATTTTAAAGTGACTTATTTTATCTACTACAGTCCTAATAAACCCCAGGAAATTATAATGGAAGTTCACAGGATCTACTGAATGTGAAGGAGCCAGCATACCACACTGCACTGCACACACTCCATAGTCTCAAACACACTCTATATTGGAGTATGCCTGACCCAAAGGCTTAGTGTGTCAGTTTGTCACTTTCAGTAGATCACTTGTGGCCATTAGGACTGTAGTAGATCAGTGGTTTTCAACCTTTTTGATCCCAGGGCCCACTATTCATTCAGAATTTGAGCCACGGAACACCATTTAAGGACATTTTAGCCCCACAGACCCCAAAACCTAAAGATTTTCTTTGCTTCTGTCCATGACCATTAATCTTCCAGTTTATATTAGGACTGATTCACATGATGAATATTTTTATCTGGTTAAACAACTTAGCTGGGGACCACAGGGAACCCTCTCAGGGACCACTGGTGGTCCCCGGACCACCTGTTGAAAACCCCTGTAGTAGATAATAAAAAAATGAATCGCTTCAAAAAATTGTTAACAAATATGTTAACAATTTTGCCCCCTAAAAATAAAGAAAGCAAGGAATGTAAAACAATTAACACCTATCTTTTACTTTCTCTAATAACAACCTAAAACATGGTTGAAAACAACCCAAAGTTATCCTTTATTTAAACCCTGGTATTAAACCCTGCAGTCCTAACCGGCAGTGACAGTGCTCACAGAATGATAACTCCTCTGCCTTTCCTTTTTATGGCCTCCTGCGCCCCCGCATCATCATGCACACTATGGAATGAGGTCACAGAAGCATAAACGTGCTTTATTAGGGGTGGTCCGGGTCAACTGTGAAAGGCAATGACTGCGTACTGTTCACCATGGAGCGAGGCTGCAGCGCTGACATAAAGGAGATGACATAAAGGAAAGCCTCGATTCCGTTGCTCTTGCGGCAAAAACCTAATATAACCGAATTTGACGTGTTGTTGTTTTCTTGTGAATTAATTAACCCATTTTGACCTGACAATATAGATTCTAATTAGTTAAATTAATTTTGTTGATTAATCTGATTAAAATTTTTAACGCAATTGACTCAACCCACAGAGCATTTTCTCATTGAAAAAATTTTTTTTTTTTTTTGTTTTTTTTTAATGGAGACATATTATATGTACAGTAGCCATAGAGTATAGCTTGAGAGATCTACAAGCATTAGGGGCTTGTACATCAGCTATTTTGATAAATATGTAAGAAATAATAGATCTTTTCACATTTTTTTTTTTAAATGTTCAAATCCTGTAAAACAGGAAAACGGGTATATTTTGTACATAGTTTGAATGGTGATTAATCATGATTGAATAATTAAGCTGTGATTAATTTGATTATTTTTTGAACTTTCAACAGGCATAATAATATTTAAAGATTTGTGCTGCGTTTTCACGATTTCCCCCCAAAATAGCAGGTGTTTGCGTCTCATATAAGCTGTGAACACCTGCTATTTTTTAATAACAACGTAAAAAACACCAAAAGACGTCCCAGTACAGAATTAATTAATACCTTCCTTTGTTTTAGTGCAGCCACCCAAACACTCCAAAACAGCAGATCTACAAGCTCAAAGCCTGTCGCATATATGACACTCGTTGTGCTGGTACAGTAGACCTGCCGTTTTTTTTTCTCACGTTTTGAAGTTGAATTGTAAAAAAGCAGGAGCTTCGCCGCTCCGACAGGAGAGACAATTTATTGTCCCCTATCAGCTCTTTGGAGGAGGTTGTTTTCACGTTGCTTAGTGACTGCAGCAGAGCTACGCTTTTAGAAAAACACACACTGATCGCGCACAGATGGCATACTTAAGGGGGGACTTGTTTGTTTACGTGTGTGTGTGTGGGTGTGTGTGTGTGTGTGTGTGTGTGTGTGTGTGTGTGTGTGTGTGTGTGTGTGTGTGTGTGTGTGAAGTGCCTCCTGAAATGAGCTTCTTTCATCTTCACGGCAGCAGCGACAGTCATGGTTGTGTTTAAGTTAAGATGCAGATGTCCATGTATGGCGTCATGGACAGCCAGGGGGGGATTGGCACATATTTTCCCACCGGGACAATTTTGCCTTTGCCAGGCCACCCTGGGGGGGGCAGCTGGTTAACCAGATGTAACTCTTTGAGAGCGTAAAAATGAAACCAAATGGTCCATTTGGTTTCATTTTTACACCCTCAAGAGTTAAAATATCCACCATGTGAATTAGCCCAACTTAGACCACACAACTAGAGAATGTAGAAGATTAATGGTCATTTTGATCTGTATGTTCCAGGCGAGCATCTAGCACATTCTAGTGCATTTTGGAAGTGCCACTAGTGCATTTTGGATCTTGTCCAGGCCACTAGGTGGCGCAGGCCAACGGGAAAACTCCCTGTACTCCAGATGGCCAATCCGCCCCTGTGGACAGCTCCTTACAGATACACTACACGCTGCCTGAAACACCTGCTACTACTTACTAAATAATTATAATAATAATTGGCGTTTTAGGAGATATCTGATATTTTTGTAGTTCTCACTGACACAGGAACATAGATTTTTCAATAAAACTAGAATCCAGTTTGAGAAACTAAAATCTAGCATTAAAAAACTAGAAACTAGCATAAAAAAACTAGAATCTAGCATCAGAAACTAGAATCTAGTGTCGGGAGCTAGAATCTGGTGTCGGAAACTGTGATCTAGCGCCAGAAACTAGAATCTAGCGTCAGGAACTTGAATCTAGCAGCAGAAACTAGAATCTAGTGACGAGGGCTAGAATCTAGCGGCAGAAACTACAATCTAGCGTCAGGAACTTGAATCCAGCGTCAGAAAACTAGAATCTTGTGTCAGATGTCACACGCTGCCTGAAACACCTGCTACTACTTACTAAATACTAAATAATTATAATAATAATTGGCGTTTTAGGGATAGAGAGGGAGAGCAGAGGCCCAATGTAATGCTGAAGATTAAAGTTTGATGTGCTGGGCTAGGATTTGATGGGATAAAAACCACAGAGCAATCCTCCAACAGATGATGGGATGATGTTGAACTATGTGAGCGATAAAATATGTATTTTGGCAAACAGAGATCCTCCTCAGTATACTGAAAAAAATGAAAGTCCACTTGTAAAAAGCCTACTGACAGTCAATTAATATTTTAACTCATAGTCTATGACACTTACTATATACTATGCATGTACAGAGATGGGGATAGGGCCGGGTCTGCGTTTTCTACGTAGTTGTAAGCTGAGCTATGCTATCTGCACAATCTTAATCCCTCACAGAAAGAAAATCGCAGAATAAATGTAGTGAATAAAAGTCGTGACAACTCTGTTCACTTCATGGGGTCATCCAATGGTGGCTCCTCTACATAGACTTTAATAAGAATGGGGACAGGAAATGGGGACAAGCATGCAGAGCGAACGCTGAGTTTCTTGACCCCTCAATGGCAAAACTCTCTACTGTATATCTGCATCAGACCGTCCTGCATCCCAAGACTCATGAGATTGAAAAGCTATTTACATCACTGCATGTAAAGAATAAAAATAAATACTGCAAATGTCATTTCTCTCGCAAAGCTGTATTTTTTAACAAAGGTAAAACATAAAAAAATGGAACTCCCACACAACACTAACCAAACATCCACAAGCAGCATGCCTACCAAAAGGACAGAGAATGTGCTTGATGGAGACGTGTAATGATTTAAATATTCAATATTCTTATTGCTTAAATTGTGCTTGTATAGCAACCTGTTGAATGAGCATCCAGATATTTGGGGGCCAGCCCCTAACATACAACGTACAACGCATTGTAAGGCATTTTAGTATTGTTTGCTCATGCTTAATATACATAATAATTTCAAATAAAAACTGCCTGTTTGGTTAGTGTTTTTTATGGTAATACAGTCACTACCGGTACTACAAGTAAGACAGAATGAACGCACCTCGTAAATTAAAATAACTTCTGCAATTTGTGAGTTAGAAACGCAGGCCTGACCCAGATATTATGTGTCTTTTATGCCCATATAGGGTATGGAGTTCTGAGTCAGGCATAACAAATTATGGAGTGTGTGACACAAACAGAGAGGCAATCCTGACACAGCAACTTGCTGTCACTGCACTTATGAGTATAGACTACAAAGTTCTATGCCCCCTCTTTTAACTCTCTGCATTTGTGATTGTACTGTATACAGCAGGGGAGCCCAACCAGTAGATCGGGATCTACCAGTAGATCTCGGCCTGATGACGAGTAGATCTCGGGAGATGTGGGGGGGAAGAAAAAAAAATGGGGTGGAAAAGAAAAGAGTGATTTTCGTGTGTCTGTGTGTGTGTGTGTGTGTGTGTGTGTGTGTGTGTGTGTGTGTGTGTGTGTGTGTGTGTGTGTGTGTGTGTGTGTGTGTGTGTGTGTGTGTCTACGAAGCGGCTCATTTGGAGGATTGTTGTCTGCTGTCTGTGAATTACGCCAACAGTATTGTTCTGCAACGTGTAATGGACTGTTCTGAAACTTATAATGGAATATTCTGGACTGTTCTTATTATGATTGACCAAGCCTGTTGTACTTATGTTGAACTGTTGTATTCACTTTGTAAAGTGGTAAAACAAAGTAGTGTTGTGTTGTTGTGAAGTTACTGCAGGCTGGCAACGATGCGTGTGGTTTGAAATGTTGATATTGGACTGGTAGATCCCGGAGTGGTTGGCTGCTGAAAAGTAGATCTTGGGTCAAAAAAGGTTGGGCACCCCTGGTATACAGTATACTCACTATGATATGATATAATGTATTGTATATTTCTTCTTATGTGGTCTAGTAACTGTAATGGTTTCCTTCATGATGGTGTCTGTTATATTACTAGGCCAAATAATGAATTGTATATTCTGAGCGAGTTATATCGGACACGTTTTCTTTAGTATAGACATACCAATGGACTATATGCTCACTACTGCTCTACCCAGTAGTTTTCTCACCAGCACAGGGTTGCCTGATGATCTCGTTGTCACCCTGTTGATTGGCCAAGTCACACCCTAGAATTCTGGGTATTTAAATGCTTCCTAGCCCATTGTTCTGTATTACCTTGAAGAAGGCAGTTTAATTGCCTGAAACGTCGTTTTTTTTTTCCTGTGTACTCATTAAACTTGCACTGGCAGCTACGAGTGTGTGGCTATACATTTTTTTTTCTTTTAATACAAACAGAGAGACAGACACGTTCTGCCTGCGATAGATTTTTGTAATTGGATTTAACAGAATTGTATGCTCTTTTGTATTGCATTATTGTTTTATTCCCGAACTGCTCAGCACTTAGGTCAAGTCTGTTTTGTTTTTTAAATGCATTATGTATGAAGTTGTATTGGATTCATAAAATAAGCGATAGTTCTGGGTGGGCAGTGGTGGTGAAAAAGTGCCCTGTGGCCGAGGTGAACGGTCTGATGTTGGTTGTGGTCACTGTGGCACACCTCTTCTCCTCAGGTCCAGCGTGTGGAGACCCTCCTCTCGCCCCAGAGCGTGCTGCGTTCCTACTTTGTGTGCCGTCTCCGTGGCGGCGATGTCGATCTGGGCGTACTTGGAGTTGGAGGAACCTCTCCCTGTTGTAGAGAAATATAGGTCCATTAAGGTTAAGGTAAAAATTTATTGTCCACGAGCGAAATTTGTCTTGGGCTTACACCTCTACAGCAGCCACACATGAAACATCAGAGACAAGCACAGACACAGCAGTCGCTGCAAAGCATGTCGCTGCCCTCCCTAAATATAGTACTCTCCGCTGCAGTACCTAGACTCCTAGAGCATACCTGGGCATTATGCGGCCCGGGGGCCAAATGTGGCCCTTTGGCTGACTCTGATCAGCCCATGAAAGGGTACCATGTTTTTCAACCAGTGGTCCGGGGGACCACCAGTGGTCCTTGAACGAGTTAAATATCGTCACCTTCTTAAAATAATCGCATAAGTCATTTTTCCAGGTTTTTCAGGAAACACAAAAAACTCCCACAAATTTTTTTGGGGGAGTTTTTTGTGTTTCCTGAAAATCCTGGAAAAAAATGACTTATGCGATTATTTTAAGAAGGTGACGATATGGAAAGTTGGTTAACCAGATGTAACTCTTTGAGAGCGTAAAAATTAAACCAAATGGACCCTTGCGGGTCCATTTGGTTTCATTTTTATACTCTCAAGAGTTAAAATATTCATCATCTGAATTACCTAAAATCTACACAATCATATGAAGTAAAAGAATGGTCATTTTTGAACTATGTTTTGTTTCCCAATTCCAGCCTGGTATGAACACAAACAGAAATCTTGAGTTTTGGGGTCTGTGGGGCTAAAATGTCATCAAACGGTGGTCCTCCGTGGCTCAAATAGTGAAAAAATAGAGGGCCCTGGTATCAAAAAGGTTGGTCTTACTCTTACTTTCATCTTGAAATGAAATTAATATTACGCAGACTTTAGTTCAGCCTTTAGTCTTGGCCCTTCACAGTATTTTATGTATCTCATTTGGCCCCTTGGGAAAAATAATTGCCCACCCCTGACCTAGAGGTTTGTATCTATCTAGGATTGGTGAGGGCCAATAGGTTACTATGGAGAGGAACGCCGTTTGGTGTGAACTGAGCGGTGCCTTGTGTGTACTGTGTGTCTATTAGCGAGACAGCACCCCCCCTGTTGGTACTCTCGACATATTGAATAGTATACAGGTGTACATTGGGACAAAACCAGCCAGGCCTTGCAGTGTTCGCACCACTCAAAAAGAAGCGTTCTTCTTACACAAAACATTTATATCAATCAGTAGAGAAAGGTGTTATAAACAGTAACAGAAGCTAAATACCTATACAGCATGTACTGGGTGAGACAGCATACTGTATAAATATTGGATAACAACAAATACAAGCAAGAAAGTTGTGTCCCTGGAGGGGACACATAATATCCTGATAAATGTACAGTACCGGTACTACTGGGGACACACCTGGTACAGTACAGGGTCTAACCTCCTAATAACACCAATAAAACACATACAAATGGAGCTTCTGTGCTCGCAGGTTTGGAGTTTCCTAGTGGACTTGCCAATATAGGTCAAAGCACAGGGACAGCGTAGCGATATAAACCGCGTGGGCAGATGTGCACACGTAATATAACACTTTTGAAAGGGAATGTTTTAGCTTTGTTTTGTGTTGTTACATGGAGTGCAGCTTTTTTCCCCACAGGGATAGTTGCTATGTGGAATAGAGCCGAGTAGAGTTTGTGTGGGTTGCGCATATACTTGAAATGTTAGATTTTAACGAGAGAACCTTGTTAATTGAGAAACGTTTAACGTTTCTCCGGCGTTTGTTAACAAAGAGTGGAGGGAAATGGAATTACAGAAACCCTGCTCTCATTTATAAAAAGAAGGGTAAAAAAATGGACAAGAATTCCTCAATCACATGTACAGTATCACTGTAGGCTACATTCCCTATATTCTCATCATATCTGATTTAAAAAAAAAAAAAAAAAAAAAGGCATTTTCGTCGATACTTTAGCCCCCAAAGGTTTAACAAACATCTATTAAATGTGATGTTGTGATTTTTTTTTGTTTATCTACCTTTTTATTCTATTTTCCAACCCTGTCTCAACCCTGTTCTTGCGCTGTTTACAGTATTGTAAGCTATAGGCTGTTGTCACACTGTAGATGTGCGTAAGGACGTTTCTCCTAAGAAACAAATGAGAACAATATTAAGACTTGGGTTCAACAATAACCGGGGCGTGACAGTAAGAATGAGGTCCAAGCTGGAACTGACTCTTCACTAGACCGCATCCATCCCACTCTGCCAGACCAGGGTCTGGTGAGCTGTGCTGCTGCTCGCCCATTGAAAATGCATGTTAAATAAATGACCGGATTTCTCCATATAAATAATTGATTGCTTTTGTAGCAAGATCTGCAAAATGTCTTCTAAATCTGGTTCAACAAGGTCTGCAGTTCGGCTATGCACTGGACAAACGTGCATGGTATTTCAATAACTGGAAATACGAAGAAATGTTCGAGGGATGAACAGAATCCAACTCAATCAGCTTTAACGTCCGACAGGAATTCCTGGTAAGACTACAGTGATTAGTATTATTGCCATCACCTGCTTGGTTCATGAATACAGCTAAGCAGTCCCGTCGCTTTCATGTCGTCGCCCGTGGCCCAGAAATTAATTCCCCATTCATTTTCCTCACAGACTTATCCTATGGGCTCCATTTTTGTCACCGCTAAACCCCTTATCCCTTAACTTCTTTGCCTTTTAAACTATTAAAAAAAGAACATTTTTCAATAGTTTAAATGGCCAGTCTACAAGCTCACAATGTGTCAATAGATTGGCACGTTGAACTATTCCAAAAAGCTTTTTCAAAATAGTAAAAAAAATGATAAGGGGTTTAGGATAAGAGGTAATTTATAAGAGAAAAAGAAAATGAAAAAAAGCGTATCATGCCATGTTTTTGCATTTTTTCGTTCCAATTAGATATTATATGATAATATTGTGTGTTGTCATGATTTGCCACGACCCCGAGTTGACTTTGCCTGTGACATAGTCATTTTTATATAACAAATCTAGGAAAGTCTATGAGGAAAATTAATGGGGAATTCATTTCTGGGTCACAGGTGACATCATGAAAGGGACGGGACTGCTCAGCTCTACAGATTATTCCCTGTCAGACAGGGGCGGATTGGCACATATTTTCCCACCGGGACAATTTTGCCTTTCCCAGGCCACCCTGGTGGGGGCAGCTGGTTAACCATATGTAACTCTTTGAGAGCGTAAAAATGAAACCAAATGGACCCTTGCGGGTCCATTTGGTTTCATTTTTACACCCTCAAGAGTTAAAATATTCATCATGTGAATTAGCCCAACTTAGTCTACACAACTAGAGAATGTAGAAGATTAACATTTTGATCTGTATGTTCCAGGCGAGCATCTAGCACATTCTAGTGCATTTTGGAAGTGCCACTATTAGTGCATTTTGGATCTTGTCCAGGCCACTAGGTGGCGCAGGCCACCGGGAAAACTCCCTGTACTCCAGATGGCCAATCCGCCCCTGGTGTCAGAGGAGGGCTGATAAGAGTTGAACTCAACGTTGAGTGGCAGGATGTGACTGCCAGCATTACGGCTGTCAGACTCTGTCATCAGGGCCTGGAGGCTGTTGACCAGGATGGGTAGCGTGGATGTGCTACATCTGTACTGGCAGCTGAGCAAATAGGGTGGAATAGCAAGGGCAACACAGGGGTTTGTGTTGGGGGGGTAAAAATGAGTGCCTGAGTTTTGCGTATTCATTTCCCACCCACAAAGAGTGACCCACAACCTTCTATAACCTTACCCGAGAAGCTCTGCAATGATTTTTTTTTCTCCACTACATAGTTATTTGCCAGCCCCTAATAGACCCCCATTGTGAACCCATGCAGACATAGTGAGCACACAGAGGTGTTATGATAAAAATGTTGCGTATGGGTCTCCAGCATGTAGAAATTGCCGGATGTTAACTTGCATATGTTGAGCACAAAAACCTAAATTTCATCATGCTTTATGTATTATGTGATGCACTGATACAGTATGTCTAACTAGGGAGTTTTCACGATACTGAATCCATCCAAAGCAACAGTTTTGGGAATAAAAACAAACAAACAAAACTTTTCGTTGAAAACGGCCATAGTATTTGCCCAAATGTGCCGACTATGCACATTTGCTGTTTTTAGCATTCTTTTGATGGACTGCTTTTAACGACTGCTCGAGCAAAATGCTTGGATTGGATTCAGAATCACCAACACCCCTTTTTTTAGACATACCAGTATTACATAGTACATAAAATATGATGTTACTTGAGGTTGTTGGTCACAGCAACACAACATGGTGTGGTCACAGATTATGTCAATTATGAAAATGACTGGGGGACCCTGAACCTTGGTGTACTCAACATGCCTGGGCTCACATTCTGGGAAACGGACTAATAACCAGAACCACCTCTAAAAGGCAAATCACGTCATGTAAACAAACTAATTAAAAACAGACAAACATCCCCAAGCCTGCGATGCGTCTCTCATACGGCAAAGTTTGTGAGCTTGAAGATAGTCATTAATCGAAATATGCCCCGCTTTTGAAGCGCTGCACCGCCATATAAGCCTTATTATTTGAGTCATTCCATGGAAACGGTACCATTTGGCCTTTTTTTTTCTGAAATTTTGACCGAAGGGTTTCACTTTTCTGAATAGCCCACAATATTAAGGACATCTTTAGCTGTAAGAAAACATAATTTCCCATCTCAGGCATTCAATTTATTTTTTTTATATATCTTTTAACATGGTAATTGATAACGGAGTTGAGCCAATTAAGTTAGTAACAGAGTTGTGATTTTTGTACTAATGATAGCCACTACTCTAACTGAGTTGAGTGAGAGGAGAAGACTTTGCATGCCTGAGGTTACGGAATCAGATATATTGTTGGAATAACAAACAGAATCTTTATAACTAATTGTTTTATATCATTATTTCATGTAACGGAGTTGAGCTGTTATGATTTACGACCACATGTGAGAGTACAAAATGCCTCTAAAACGGTGTAAAATGAGGTTTTAAATTGCCACTTTCTGTAGCATGTTGGTCAGAAGAGTTGTAGAATACTAATTCCTTTTGGTGATACCCCTAAAGGGCCAGTTAATTGTTGTTATGGAGGGAATAATGACTTGTGTAACGGAGTTGAGTGCAACCGAGTGACACGGCTATATAATGCCATTTAAATGATTAATCATCTATTTATTCAAAAACTAAACATGTCCAGCAATAAAGTACAGATAGATATATATGCTCATGTCATAATTCTTGGATTTTTGTTGATGTTTAATAGTCATATGTCAAGTACACTTTCATCGAAGGCCACTGGGGACATGGAAAAATGGACAAAATAGGGGGTGTCTATTGAAAGAAAGCAAGATAATTTCTGATATGAAGCTAAAATTGATGTAAATGTTTACACAATATTAAAGGGAACATTTCAATTGATTAAAAAATCTTTTAAAAATATTTTTTCAGTGACTCCATCAATAAAACACAGCTAAAACGGTCAGAGGGACTGCAAAAGGTACCGTTTCCGTGGAATGACCAATTTATATACACAACGTAAAACGGGATCACTATTTTCTTTTTCAGGGGGCTTGGCTCCCTGACTAGTCCGTCTATGACCGCACATGTACACTGTCATCCTACACCATTATAACGGCAGACTAAAATGCTAAATAAGTCGAGATCTAGAGAGCTCGGAGCCGTATGGTTAAAACGTATGATGTTTGGTGGTTCTTGTGTTTTACACTATAGGAGGTGTGGCAGGCAACGGTTGGCTGGCAGTCCTAATATCCGGCAGTCTTTGTGTTAAGGGACATTGCTTTTTGAATGAAAATTACTTTTTTTGTGGCGTTTGCTTGCCTCATATAAAAACCCTCTGGTCTTTAACGAATTTCTCTATGTTGGTTTCGATTTTGACACTCCTGGCTTAGTTCTTATAGTGAACAGGGTAAAAAAAAAACTACTCATCGACAGACATCAACCCATAGGATGATCCCATTAGAGTGACTGAATTCACAGCTGTGACGCAAACGCCCTCTGACCTCACTTGACGCCGAATCCATCCTTCTTCCTCGGCAACAGATAAACGAGGCCACATGCTGCCAGATAAACTGTATCGCCGACATTAGATATTAACTTCTCTCCAACTCGGGGCTCAAGCTGTCCTCTTATTCCTGAGTATAATGACACTATTAGCCGACTTCTCCGTCAATTGCATCCTGCTGTGGCGTATCTGATGACACGGGCACCAGCTGCTTCAGCGGGACCAGAGCAAATCAGACCGTCATTTAGGGACAATTCTCTTAACTCTTGATTAAGGAAAATAGAATTACGTGTTGTGACGTGCCTCTTTCTGTGCCAGCTTAGTATTGATACACTGGTAGACTTTGGTTGTTTATTTTAAATGTGGGTTTAAATGTAAGAGCTTTAACGGTTCTGGGGTCTCTGAGTACCCCATTTTGGCTTTAGTACTGTATACTATAGTTTAGACAGCTATAACTCCAAATGGTTTAACTTCAGAGCTTAACGGTTTAGAGGTCTTTAGAAAGACCTCTAAAGCTTTATCGTCATACTTCTATATTTTAGACAGCCTGCTGAATGGGAGATGGATAACACTTTATGTATGCTCCATCATACAAAAATAGTAGGTATACCAGCTGACAGCTCATCACATCTGTGTCATGCTCTGACATTGTAAATATGCTATCTTTAGGGCCAACACTGTACAACAATGTACAGTACACATTGAGTTTAAAAACACTTTTAGACCATATGCATGTATTTTTATGTCAAAAGTCCCTAAAATTCCAATCTACGGTAATTCTTGTCAAAGGAAAGTGTAATCCAACGGAAACCTTTGAACATGAATCTCATTGCAGTGATTTTGAGGAAAACCATCTAGTGTGAGAAAAATATCCATGTCTCCTGTGTATTTCTCCTGTGAAATGCAAATGCTGAAACAATGGGATTTGAGTTCAAAATCTTCCAAATTCCCTTTTCACCAGACATAACCTATAGCGTTCCTATTCGATGCATGTCAGGAATGAAGTAAGAGGAAAACATCTGGCTAAAATAGGCAAACCTTCGCCAAAAACAGCAGAACTACACACTTGACAATAACACACAGTAAAATATATTGGGAGATCGGCTCACTTTTTTTAACACTAGATTCTAGTTCTTGACACTAGATTTATTGTAACCAACATTAGATTTTAGTTTCTTCCACTATATTCTAGTTTTTATGAAAAATATATGTTTCTGTGTCAGTGATGCTCAACATATCTCAATCCAAGCACCACCAGAATTATCTACAGTACAATTGAGGACCCTCATCTGAAAACATGTTCTAGGGACCCCCCCAAACGAAAATATTTGAGTTAAAATGTTTGCTTCTGAAATAATATATTCAAAGACTTGCGCCACATTATCGTGATTTTTCAAAAATATCAGACCTACATGCTCAAAGCACGCCACTCAGCTTGTAGATCTGATATTTTTCAATAGCAAAAGTATAGCAAAATAGTTAGAACACCCAAACGCATTACTGTACAGGAAGAGTTAAATATCTATTCGCTCACGTTGCAAGTCATCCCCGGTCAACAGGAGATCAGACAGTGTACACAACTTCTGGCATGTGTGTGTCAGAAGTCAAGCGCTTGTTCTTACTCTGTGGAGGAAGAAGATGTGCACCAGCACCCCCTCTAATCCCAGGGCAGCTCTCCTGCAGCTCCAGCTCCATGTAGTTGATCTCCCTCTTGGAGGTGGGGCTGATGGGGATGTTCACGTAGGTCACACCGTCACCACCACCTCCACCTCCACCACCACGGGGCTGTCGGGAAACGGCAGCTCCGGCGGGAACACGAACACCGGCCCTGACAAAAAAAAATAGTTTCAAAGTAAGTATTGCTTAATTCCCAAAAGGTGTAAAATGCAGAATTGCACAGAATAAAAATATTCCAAAGCACTCTTTGGTGGAAAAAACTATAAAGTGATTTATTTATGAGCAAAGCAACAAGAAAAGACTGAATGTCCCAGCCAAAGTAAGGAGAAGTAACCAAAGGTAAATCAGAGTGACATTCGGTAGGGGTGACTCTTGTGTACATGCAGTACCTTCTGTGAGTTTCACTAATGCTTGATGAAAACCAAATAGTTGTCTAACTCCCACAATCACAGAATAATTAATCCCATCAATACTATCGCAAATTTGATGCAAGGATCCAGTGGGGCGAAGCGAAATGAGATAATCCGATTTGTTACACAAAATCCTGTTTTACAAATGGGGGATTGGATTATCCCGTTGAGGACCGCTAGCACCATGAGGAGGTACAGCAGTAGTGCCCACTACTACCCAGGGAGCCAGTCACCCAAACACTGGACAGGACGGTGATGTTAAAGCCATACTTTTTACTTGTGTTGTTTTTGTTTCCAACAGGTTGAAGGCATGGTGAAGCGTATGCTTTGCCCTCCGTGGCAGTGGCTCAGTGATAGAGTGACCGGATGGTAACCGCAAGGTTGCCGGTTCGATCCCGGGCTCCCACAGCGTTAGTGTCGACGTGTCCTTGAGCAAGACACTGAACCCCTAATTGCTCCTGATGTGCTAGTAGGTACCTTGCATGGTTTCCACTGCCATCAGTGTATGCATGTGTGTGTGAATGGGTGAATGTGATGCACAAGCTATGTAAAGCGCCTTGGATAAAGGCGCTATATAAATGCACCATTTACCTCCATCTGTATGTGTCCGTCTGTCTGTTACCAGCTTATCTCCGGCACCACTATCCACTCGAACTTTGAACCTCTGCCCCATGTTTTCTAGAACATGGCCAGGGGCAGATGTTTTAAACCATAAATGCACCAATCTGTATTGTATTCACACTCCCTAGAGGATAGGGATGAGCCTTTGATTTGTATTTTTCACATCTGCATTTTTACTGCGCACCAAGAGGCCGGTCTTATAGTATATCTACAGTCATGTGCTCAAGATGGATCTGTCTGATATTTCAGATTTCCATCCTAATTTTCTATAATTCACTTTCAAAGTTTGCAGGATTTGCCTGTTTTGAACAAAAGGCATCAAATCATGACATGAAATGTTTAACATACTGTACTTTTGTATGACAAATATAACTGCACCCTTTTCACAATGGCAGGTTGTAGGGCCACCAACAGGTGGATTTTTGCAAAACAATTGCCTCAAACCATTGGATTACCATCACAAGAGAGCACAAGAAGAAATGTCACCCTTTCAATTTGGAATATTTTGCCTTATATCGGCTGTCTATGGTGTGATATACAAAAATGGCTATAACCTTTTTCAGTGATTTTTCCGTCAGAGCAGGCCTCTCATTAAGTTCTACTTTAATGACCAAACGGATAGAATAAAAATAAAACACAAAAAGTACAGCATTACATGACAAGGCATCCTTAATCGTTGAGCCTTTGGGCCTGGGGGCTCCCCAGCTCTCTATGAATTGGCAGATCGTCGGTTCAAAGCCCCCTCCAGGCTTAGAGTTCAAGTGTACTTGAGTAAGACACCTGCGCTCCTGCATGACAGATGAAGCCTGATGAAGGTTAAATAGAGAGACATCTGTGGCTGTAGCCTCGGTATGTGTGTGGGAGTTTTGCTCCTTTTGGAAGAATAAAAATAGAAAGCAATCTCAATCTGTCTTAACAGGGAAGAGATTCCTAATCGAACGTGCAAATAGAACCCTGTCTGTGTGCCCTAGTGATCAATGCACCAGGAAGACCTCAAAAAAGTTAGGAAACTAAAGCAGTGGTTTTCAACCATTTTGATACCCATTATTTATTCAGCATTTGGCATCAGGCTGGACTTTGGAAACATAACAGGGCAACATAGACTGAAATTACCATTCTTCTACATTCTCTAATTGTGTAGACTTGAGCTAATTCAGGTGCTGAATATTTTAGCTCTTGAGTGTGTAAACATGAAACATTTTTACGCTCTCAAAGAGTTACATCTGGCTGGGGACCACCTGGAACCCTCTCAAGGACCACTGGTGGTCCCTGGACTACTGGTTGGAAACCACTGAACTAAAGCATGTGAAAAAGTGTTCACACTTTTTGATGACCACACAGACTCACAACTCATGTATAATAACTTTGACTCCGACTTCAACTTCAACTGACTTCAACCTCAGTCACACTTGACTCAGGTTGACTAATCTCAACCTCAGTCACAATCCGCTACAATAATTTTGACAACCTCAAGGAGTATTGCATAACAGCGTGCATTCGCAAACATGCATCGTTCCCTGATGGGAGTTAGTCCTGAGAAGTGCATTTGGACACACACACACACACACACACACACACACACACACACACACACACACACACACACACACACACACACACACACACACACACACACACACACACACACACACACACACACACACACACACACACACACACACACACACACACACACACACACACACACACACACACACACACACACACACACACACACACACACACACACACACACACACCCCTCCTCCCATTGGACTTGTGTGTACTGGGTTCACCTATGCCTCTGTTTCTTTGTCTGGTTCTACATTTGTTCTCTGCATTGTGTTGTTGACATGGTTTCACTAATCTCTTGAGGTTTGTCTCACCCACACACAGTCAAAGAAAAAAAATCTTTCGTGTTTTATATTCCCAGCTTCTGAATTCTAACGTTCATGCACTAATCCAGCATGGTAGAACAAATATCTAGCGTTTCTGTCGCAGCATTCAGATCTGCCATCGTTAATTACACAGTTACACAGGAGTTCGGAGCAGGCATGTTTGTCAGTGTCAAGGTTGTAGTTAATTAAAACTTAGTTTAGTAAAAAATAAACTAATTAAAAGTAAAATGATTTCACTTTGAAATATTGTTTTTTTTTTTTTTTCTTTTTTGGGTTAGTGTTATAGAGCAGTGGTTTTCAACCTTTTTGATCCCAGGGCCCACTATTTATTCAGAATTCAGAAGAATTCAGAAGACCACCATTAAGGAAATTTTAGCCCCAGACACAAAACTAAATATTTCTTTTGCTTTTGTCCACAATTTCAGGCTGGATTTGGGAAAACAAACATACAGATCAAAATGACCATTAATCTTCTACATTCTCTAGTTGTGTAGACTTGGGCTAATTCACATGATGGATATTTTAACTCTTGAGAGAGTAAACAATGAAACCAAATTAACCCGCAAGGGTCCATTTGGTTTCATGTTCGTCTTTTCGTCTTTTCGTACAACTTGTGCGTTATACAAGTTGTCCATCTCAAATCTCTTCAAATTGTCGGGAGTTGACACAGGAATTTTGTCGGGAGTCCAAAATCTAAAAGCTAAAATTGGGCTAAGATCGTGCAGTGTGTAGTACACTATAAGCCCTAAGTCAAAGTCAATGGTTTTCATGAGCTGCTCATTGTGATGACATTAAAACAACTTTGTGACACTATAATGTACAGTTTTGTAAGCAATACCCAATAGTCAATGGACCATGATGGACATGGACATTGTAAACAAAGTGGAAATCATTATGAGGTCAAAATCAAATAAATTGTACTTAATATAATTAATAATTTACTTACGTAAATTTCCAATAAAGCAACTATGATAAAAAAGCCTGAATGTTCAGACTTGGTTATTTGTGGGGGGAAAAAAGAACTTTATTTCCTATCCCCCCTTTAAAGCAAAAACAAAAAATGTAGTCCTTTCATTATTGAACGAGCCTGAATCACTAATGCCAGGTTTTCACAGTGAGACTGCTGCTGAGACTGTTATTTATTTGGTAGCATATAAACCTAAGAGAGCACAGAGTTCTTCAACACAGCCGTTATGTTTCAAGGTTGCTTTATCTTCTGAATAGCCTTGGGCTGTCACCGCCAGGAAGAAAAGAACACTATCTCTGGTACAGCATTGTTACAGTAGGCATACCTTCACAAAATCAGCACCATACAGTAGAAATAAATAAAAAAGATGAAGATGAATACACCACATTCGAAGATGACTACATCAGATGAATACATCACGAAGATGAATACATCACATTCCGAGCTCAAGCAATCAAATCATTTACACATGAAGCTGGGTGTAGGAGGGGTGGGGGTCTATAGCACATCCTCATGTGAAAGGGCTCGCGCCTGACCCTCCAACAGAGGAAAACGTCTTAAATGAGATGCCGCCGACGCGACAGATTCTCAGATGTGATCACACTGATCCCATTCCCCCTGGGTTCCCCCAGTATACCATGACTGGGAAGCCATTAGATAGATACTGGCACTCTGGGTTAGCGGGTTGCAGCGTCTGACTGGGAGAGGCTGGGCGGAACGTAAATTGATCAGACAACAACCAACACTAGTGGCAGACAGTGGCCACTAATGGATGCCATTATGACAATACCATTAAGACAACGTCAGGGTGAGGATGATGATGACGATCCCACAGCTGGGAAATAACAATAAAAAACAAAGACATTTTGGTCAGAATACACTATTCTGTCTCTCTCTGTGTGTGTGTGTGTGTTGTGTGTGTGTGTGTGTGTGTGTGTGTGTGTGTGTGTGTGTGTGTGTGTGTGTGTGTGTTTTTATGTGTGTGTGTGTGTGTGTTTTTATGTGTGTGTGTGTGTGTGTTTTTATGTGTGTGTGTGTGTGTGTGTGTGTGTGTGTGTGTGTGTGTGTGTGTGTGTGTGTGTGTGTGTGTGTGTGTGTGTGTGTGTGTGTGTGTGTGTGCGCGCTAAACCATGTATGTGGCTCTCGCTCGCAGTCACTTCAAAACTTAGCAAAAGAAGAATTAGAAGTTATCAATTATGATGACTACCTTGTGTGTGTGTGTGTGTGTGTGTGTGTGTGTGTGTGTGTGTGTGTGTGTGTGTGTGGGTGTGTGTGGGTGTGTGTGCGTGCACGTCAGGGGCGGATGTAACATGTCCCGTTTGGGGGGGCAAGAGAACATGTTGGAGGGGCAAGAGAGAATGGTATGGGGGCGATGAAGCCGCACCCATACCATTTTCGGTTACAGGACTTTTATTAGTCAAGTAAAGCATCAATAATAACATCAGTTGTTGTTGAAGTTGCAACAGACACGCAGCATGCATAAGAGTTTTCTGTTTTCAATGATGAAATGCTGTTGGTTTAGTGGTGCAAAAATTGTAGTTAGTAGCAGTAGTAGTGTTTCAAATCATTTTAAATATAAGCACTTTAATTTGAAATATCTTGGGTTGTTTTGCATGGCATCGTGTTTGGGGGGGCAGACTGGGTATTTAGGGGGGCATTGCCCCCCCCCCCCCCCCCCCCCCCCTCCCATGCCCATGCCTAGATCCGCCCCTGGCGTGCGTGCGTGCATGTTGTGGTGTGTGCGCATGTGTCCATGCAACTCTAATGTAACTCAAGTTCATGCCACTCCATTAGCAGTGATGAAAGGTGCAACTCTGTTGGTTATTATACAGGATAGACCTATAGCCCATAATTATGCCATTTTACTACAGCATAAACCATCCGATAGTGACTCATATGGTATAATGCATGCATGCATACATCCTACATAGCAATCAAATGAAATTGGTACAACATTAACGTGTTTAGGTTCGTATCCGCTCTTTCCAACTGGGACAATGAATATCTCCAAGGAGGACAGTACATGTAAACCTTCAGCCACTAGATGTCATACTTTTACAACATCGCAAGGGGGGTTTCAACTGATTGTGAACCAGCTAGGGACCACCACACTGACTAAGAATCATTCTGGGACCACTGACCCCTTTTAAGTGCTGCGTAGCAAGCACTTCATCAGATGATGTACAAGATGTGTGTGTGTGTGTGTCTCTCTGTCTGTCCCTGCCTGCATGCGTGTGTCCCTGCCTGCATGCGTGTGTCCCTGCCTGCATGTGTGGAGTCATGTTGATGTTGCCATGTTCAGAGAAACAAGCACAATGGGACGAAGTGTGTATTGTTGATGTTGCCATGTTCAGCGAAACAAGCACAATGGGACGAAGTGTGTTTTAGTATACTGTAGCCACACACGCAGCACTTACTTTCACACGGGTGTGATTTTTTATTTATTTTTTTGTCATCTTCTTGATGATCGAAAACTAAACTAGTCTGAAATGAACTCATGTTATTACTCATTAACAGATACTGATTGAGTATGACTCAGCTAGGCAATCCCAGGGGTTGACACTAAGGTCTCCGAGGCACTTGCCCATCGGGCAAGTGCAAGTCAGGTTTTACTTGCCCTCAGGTCATGGTCACTTGCCACCCAAAAATATATTGTAAATTTTGCATTTAAGTTTACTTCCTACTTGGGTGCTTTAAACCAAGGGTTTTCAACAGGTGGTCCGGGGACCACCAGTGGTTCCTGAGAGGGTTCCAGGTGGTCCCCAGCTACGTTGGTTAACCAGATCTAACTCTTGAGAACATAATTATATATTTTTACACTCTCAAGAGTTAAAATTCATCATCTTAATTAGCCCATGGTCACAGTGGTCACAGACCCAGTGGTCCCTGACCCCAGCAAAATGACAGTTTGGAACCAAATGGACCTGGGAGAGAGATAGGTAGAGATAGCTAGACAGCAGGGAAAGACACAGAGACAGAGTGCAATGACTGCCTTCAAGACAAATTTATCTTGTGTTGTGTTATAGTGCACTAAGTTGCACACTTGCCCGATCGGGCAACCAGGTAGCAGTCTTCACTTGCCCCACCATTTTTTTTACTTGCCCCGGGCAAGCGGGCAAGTGTTAGTGTCAAGCCCTGCAATCCCCACCCCCCCATCGCCTGAATTCACTGAAATGAGCCACTACCCACAGAGAAAGCACTCACCTTCACTGTCATGGAGATGTCTCTGTGGTCCATAGGTAGCCATGAGCTCGTACTTGATTTTATCTTCTGTCTGGGAAATAAAGAGCAAAGGATTGTTGATTAACAGGCTGTACTTTCAATATTTCATGTTTTCACTGTAGGTTCGGCAGATATGGGCATGTGTGTTTTTAAGGCATGTGTGTTTAGTTGATATTCATACATTTGATACATTTTGTTGATTGATCTTATTAAATCTTTAACGCAATTAAGGCATGTGCACACTCACTCAACCCACTGAGCAATTGTCATTAAAAAACAAACAAAAAAAACCAAGAACAAACAAACAGTAGAGCACAGTTTTACAGAGATATACTGTACTCCCAGAAACCAGAGCCATAGAATATAGCTCGAGAGATCTACAAGCATTGGGCTTTTGTAGAACACCTATATTGATACATTTTTTTAATCCCAGATTCCTTTTGTTTTTAAAATGATATTTTTAAAATGATTAAATGATTTTAAAATGATTTAAAAATCAAATAATGTACAGGAAAAACATGCATATTTTGGGCGTAGTTCAAATGGTGATTAATCGTGGTTAAATTATTATTGAAGCTGTGATTAATCTGATTTAACTATTTAATCATTAAACAGCCCTAGTTTTTTCCCAGTCATTAGTGTCATATTTTTGTCTTAGACAAACATTTAATCCTGATGAATGGAGTTTTTATGTCATAGTGTCCATCTTGCCGATGTACAGTAGCAGATAAGAGCTGCCCTCACTTCACACAGGTGGGATTTGTACTTCTTTATTTTCAGGGAGAGCTCAGGTATTTGGGAGTTTACAAACACTCAGCGCCTTCGAGTGACTGAAGCTTCGGCTTCAGCCAAACATCCGTCTGTACGTCCGTTTGTCCGTCCATCGTCGGCTGTGGTCAGGGGCGGATTGGCACATATTTTCCCACCGGGGGGCAGCTGGTTAACCAGATGTAACTCTTTGAGAGCGTAAAAATGAAACCAAATGGACCCTTGCGGGTCCATTTGGTTTCATTTTTACACCCTCAGGAGTTAAAATATTCATCATGTGAATTAGCCCAACTTAGTCTACACAACTAGAGAATGTAGAAGATTAATGGTCATTTTGATCTGTATGTTCCAGGCGAGCATCTAGCACATTCTGCATTTTGGAAGTGCCACTAGTGCATTTTGGATCTTGTCCAGGCCACTAGGTGGCGCAGGCCACCGGGAAAACTCCCTGTACTCCAGATGGCCAATCCGCCCCTGCGTCCGTCCGTCCGTCCATCGTCGGTTGTGGTTCATCATCACCAGAGAGGCTTACGGCTGCCTTTCAATCTGTGCTCACTGATCCCTGAGTCTAGGCAGGCATCTGAACAGCTGCTAGTGCTGTGTGTGAGCTTGGCTGGAATACTGTAGTGCCGCCTCATTGCACCCAGAGTCCCAGTAAGAGCTGGGCGGGCTCAGAGGCACAAAGGAAGGGATGGATCAGGGCTTGACACTAACACTTGCCCGCTTGCCCGGGGCAAGTAAAGAAAAATGGTGGGGCAAGTGAAGACTGCTACCTGGTTGCCCGATTGGGCAAGTGTGCAACATAGTGCACTATAACACAACACAAGATACATTTGTCTTGAAGGCAGTCATCATTGCACTCTGCCTCTGTGTCTTTCCCTGCTTTCTAGCTATCCACAATTCCAGGCTGGATTTGGGAAACAAAACAGGCAAATTAACATACACATCAAAATGACCATTAATCTTCTACAGTGTAGACCTGGGCTAATTAAGATGATGAATTTTAACTCTTGAGAGTGTAAAAATGAAACCAAATGGACCCGCAAGGGTCCATTTGGTTTCATTTTTACGTTCTCAAGAGTTACATCTGGTTAACCAACTTAACTGGGGACCACGTGGAACCTGTGGGGCAAGTGACCATGACCTGAGGGCAAGTAGAACCTGACTTGCACTTGCCTGATAAGCAAGTGCCTCGGAGACCTTAGTGTCAACCCCTGTGGATGGATGGTTGGTTGGTTTACAATGGTGGAAAAATAACTCATTACATCGGGGGCCAGTGTGTGGATGCAGATTGATATCGCGCAGTCCGGCGGTGGTGGAGATTAGCTGTACACAGATGGACAGACGGACACGCACGCACACTCCATACTAGGTCGGCAAATTATCTACTTATCACCGTGGTTTTCAACCATTTTCATACCCAGGGCCCACTATTTATTCTGTATTTAGCCACAGACCACCATTTGGTGCTGAGTTTAGCCTCTTGGACCCAAAACTAAGGATTTTTGTCCACAATTTTGGATTTCCACAGTCCCACAATTTTATAATTGTATAGATTCTAGTAAATTAAATAATTCAGATGTTTGAATGTAATTTAACTCTCGAGAGTGTAAAAGGAGTTGTTGGTTTAAGTGTGTAAATGTTCTGCAAACTGTTAATACATACAGTACTTCAATCGAGCAACTATAGCCTTCCATGGATATTGGTTACCATACTGTGCAGAATAAAAGACCACTGCCATTATAAGATGTCCCTGTTTTACAGGATATTTCCATAGAATTCAGACCAATAGATCTCTGCAGTTAATTAACCCCTTCATTTTCCTCATAGACTTTTCAAAACTAATTTATATAAAGACATTTGTGCCACGGACAAAGCCAACTTGGTTTGTGACAAATCATAACAATGAGCACAATGTTTTTGGCCAATCTAAACAAAAAAATGTTGTATGCTGCGGCTTTTCGGTCCAAAACATTGTGCGTGTTGTCATGATTTGCCACGAGCCGAGCTGGCTTTGTCCGCAGCGTAAACATCTTTATATACAGTAAATCCATTTTGAAAAGCGTATGAGGAAAATTAACCATGCAGGGAATTCACTTCCAGGACCGGGCATCACTGACGTCACTGCAGAGCTCTGGTCTATAGGGTCATTTAATCACAGACTGTCAACATGGCAGACAGAGTCAACATGTCTCCATTGTGTAAATGCACACAGTTAAGACCTCTGTTTTATTTTAGAACAGAGCCAGCAAGGGGAAACTGTCCATTGTAATCAGTGCATTTAGTCCAATCAATATAACGCTGTGTGTTGTTAAGCTACTGAAGCAGCACATTCTCACAACTATAATAGATTTAGCGCATGATCAGCAATTCAGCACAATCCCTGCACTTTGTAAAACACTTTAAGCTGATATTTGCTGCTTAAAAAAAAAGAAAAGAGCTGTAATTAATATATCTTAATTCGTCTTAAGTGCTGCATAGCCACACTTTAAAATCCTTTTTCTTTTTTTTACTGGGTAGCGATTATAAAAGAAAACTTGCTGTCAAAAAATTCCAGACTAGTTTCCCTGGAACTGACAGCATGCTGATGTAATGGTGCCAGCGTGTTTGTGTGTGTGTGTGTGTGTGTGTGTGTGTGTGTGTGTGTGTGTGTGTGTGTGTGTGTGTGTGTGTGTGTGTGTGTGCGTGCGTGCGTGAGAGAGAGAGTGAGTGGCGGTCCCAGATAGTGAAAAGAGGATTACAGAGAACTGGGGGGTCTTCAGGGGCAGATCTAGGCGTGGGCATGGGGGGGGCAATGCCCCCCTAAATACCCAGACATGATGCCATGCAAAACAACCCAAGATATTTTCAAAGTGCTTATATTTAAAATTATTTGAAACACTACTACTGCTACTAACTAACTACAGCTGTGTCACCACTAAACCAACAGCATTTCATCACTGAAAACAGAAAACTCTCTGAGTCAGACCTTTAGCTTTATGCATGCTGCGTGTCTGTTGCAACTTCAACAACAACTGATGTTATTATTGATGTTCTACTTCGACTAATAGATGTCATGTAACCAAAATGGGTGGCAAAAATGGTATGGGGGCAGGAGAAAATGGTATGGTATGGTATGGTATGGGGGCGGCTTCATCGACCGTGTCGCTTCGCGCCACGGGCGATGAAGCCGCCCCCATACCATTTTCTCCGCCCCCCCCCCCCCCCCCAAATTTGGAAAATGTTACATCCGCCCCTGGCGGTCTTACCTCGGAGTTCCTCTCCAGCGTCGCCCGACTCTCCATGACCTCATAAGAGGGATCAACTCTGTGTCGTTCCTCTCTGATGTAGAGCTTCTTATCTGTTGGGGCAGATCAGAGAGCACTTGAGGTTACATGGAATAAAACTCAAATCCACCAAAAAGGCCCAAAAAAGAAATGGGAGGGGTAGATAGACGGCAGAAAAAGGGAGAGTTTGGGTACAAATTAGGGGTGGGCAAAAAAAAAAAAAAAGATATGTCAATATACCGAAATTGTTAATGCCATGATATCAATATTGAATCACGAGGTTCAAAATCGATTGTTTGATATTTATGTAGGCCTATTCATTAATGTATTCATGTCGGAAATAATGACTGACGATATTATCAGGCTGCATTGATGTGTATGATTGCACTTTTTGTTATTTATATTGTTTAAAATGTTCTAGTTTGATTGAACTTGTCATGGTCCATATTGTTTAAGATTGTTTTAAAGAGGAATTCGACCCATTTTCCACATTTTACTGTACTGTAAAAAAGTTCCCCCCATTCTGTGTTTTGTGGTCTGAAAGAAATCATTAACATGCTGAAACAACTTGATGAAATCATCAAGTTGTGTTTGGGTTTTTTGAATGATTTTTTCTTTTAGGACCTTTTTTGTGAGTGGTCGTACAAATGGAACCAAATGGATCCTAACAGGTCTGTTAGGCTCCATTTGGTTCCATTTGTACGCTCTCAGAAAAAAAATCTTGAAAATGGGTGCAATTCCCCTTTAAAATCTTCTAGCATAATACAAGCACAGTCATTTGTGCCACACATTCTGTGGCAAAATATCGAATCACAGCATGATTAAGAATCCCAATATAATTTAATTCAGAACCCTAAATATCGATATTGTATTGTATCGTGAGGTAAGTGAATCATCCCATCCCAAATATGACGTTGTGTGTTTGTTTGGTGTTTTCTGAGTAGAATGTGAGGTGACCAAATTGTCCTCTTGGTCCCCATGCAGAGACAAAGACAGGAACAATGAGGGTGAGGAAATATAACAGGGACAGAACCGGATATGGCATTACTTTGCTGTCTGTCTGCTCCCTGGTGTGTTAGGGGAAAGTGCTGAATTAGTCATGGATAATGGCACCAAATTGTGGTTACATTAGGCTAGATCTCATCTGTGGGTAAATAGGTTTCAGCAGAGGCTCAGAGACTTAAAGGGACACTTCACTATTTGTGCAAAAAAAAAAAAAAAAAAAAAAAAAAAAGACAATTAGATGACTTCGACTTAGCCCACAACTTCCCTGGGCTTACCTTGTAGATAGGGGGAGGGCTGTCATAAGGCTTATTCAGAGATTGAGAATAATTATTTACAGAAACAATAACACAATACCCCCCCCCCTAGCTCAGGGGCCCCTGAGTGTCCTTGTGATTGCTAAAAGGGGTAACAGTGGCCACATGGCCCTTGTCACTGTTGTTAACAATGGGTTTATTCATTTTGTGTCACTAAAATAACCCCAAAAGTCCTAAACCATCATGATACAGTGCATTACTGCAAGTGTTTAAGCATTTTAGCTCAGTTATTTTCTGTGTTTATCATTTTCAAGCAATCCCATACTGTAAATACTGCTGAAATGCTGGGGCGTGGAAGAAAAATGCTACTGTGTAGGTAGGGCCCATAATTTCTTGATCCGTCTATGAGGCCCAGCTTTATTTTACAGCAATAACAACCCGTATGTGTAGAGGTCATATCAGTGGCCTTTACAGTGCAAGCGCAAAAACAACAGTGTCCTATTGTCTAGTGACAATGAGTGGAGTTGAACCACGTATTGCCATCCTATAATAGCAGCCTATAGTACCTCTAATTACAGTGTATTCATCAATAGCCTTGTGCAGCTTCTCAGTCAATAAAGCATGGTAATAATAACATGCACCAGTGGAAATTAGAGGGAACAAAAAGGAAGGAAATAACAAAAGTGGGAAAACAATTGTATTTATTGATGATGCAAGGCAGAAGAACAGGACAGAAACAAAGAGTCCACTTCAGGGGTCAAAGAACTTTGAAGAGGAAAACGGAAAAAGGCAGAAGGCGCACACGCAGAGCTTTGTTTTGCGGTCAGTCGAAGAAGAAGAAGAATTAGATAAGAAGAAGGAAAAGGAGGAGAAGATGGACGAAGGCACCGCTTACCTTCAGAGGTCACCGATTGACCCTTCGCCTCCTCCTTAAAGGGAGGAGCTCCAGCCACACTCTGGAACGGGTTCATGGTTCTGGAGGAGCTCAGAGGGTCCACCTCATGCTCCTCAGGGGTTTTCCTGATCGAGGAGACCCTGGACGGGACGGGTCGACCAAAGAGTGCAGTGTAGTTCATCTCACTGCAGAGCAGAGTGGTACCGCTGTGCTTGGTATAGCCGTTCGCCGGGGTAACCCTGACGTGTACGGGACGGTGACAGTTCTGACCCCTGCACCTAAAACACCTTTCATAAAGGGCCGTTCCGTTATCCTTCTGGGAACCTGGCGGCGGGAGCGGCGATGCTGCCGCACACCGGCTGGGTTCAGGTCCGGCGCGTCGCAGCACGGATCTCATCGACTCGTACAGGTCGTCCGGTTGGACTTTGTCGTTGTTAGGTTGGCTTTTGTCGCCATCATCGTCGTCACGCCTGCCCTGTTGGGGTAACCCAGCAGCTCAGCTATGAGGCTGGCTAACTTATCTCTGCCTTTTCTGGGAGGCACAGGCGCCTTCTGCTTCGCCGTAGCGGCGAACGTGGTGGTGGTGGGTTGTTGTTGTGCGTTTGTGCTGGAAAAGCTGCACAGGGACTTGTCTACGCCGTCGCCCTGATCTGCCGGATTGAGAACATGATGCTTGTCTGGAGTGTTGTTCATGCTGTATAATATAATATCTAAAGTCTAATGTGAATTATACGCTGTTAATATTAATTATGGCTGGAACTCGATAAAATATAATCTAATTAATTTGAGGCTTTGAAATTAATTAATCTCAATTCATCGCATATCAATATTTGACCTGAGAAGCACTTTTTTCAATTAAAGCAGATTTCTATACCAGTGTATCAATGAGTGAGTCCCATCCTCCCGTACCAAGCAAGGCGTTCTGATTGGCTTTTTCTTCCATTGCGTGTGCCGGTATGAACGGTACTCCTGAAGCTCATACAGTAAATAAAAAGGTTCTGTGTTCTGTCCGTTCTGTTCCGATTAAAATGTGTTAATCTTTTAATCTGTCAATCTAACATAAAATTAAGGAAATGTCTGGGTGCGGTGGGATTATTCGGTGCACCTATTATTTCACATCAGCCGTGCGCTCAGTATGCCTATATCCAAACACACACTAAGTATCTCTGTCTGTCTGGCGACAATGTGGCACTGTGAGTCTGTCTCTGTGTGTGGACATGCGTAGCATACGTGTGCTTGCATGTGTGTACGTCTGTGATAAGATTGTGTCAAACATTCCGATGGCATGCATCACTAAACACTTGGAGATCCGCTGACCCTCTGCCTAATATCTCAAGCCCATTGCTTACCTCAGCGCCAGTCTGAGCAGACCACAATATAAATACATAATCATATGATTTATTAAATCACATTTAATAAAAAACCCAAACTGTGCATTATTTGGTGTTCGTATATTCAAACAGGCACTAGATCTAGTGATTGCACCTTCAAAATGTGAGGACGTCAAATGAGGACAAAGTTTGAGGGAAAAGTTCTGAGTTTGCGTGGATGGAATGCATCCTCAGATATTGCGTGCTGTGATTGTATTGAGGATGTGTTATTCTGCACTGTGATTGGACGACAACAGGTTTATAATGATAACCATAATTATTTTGCATTTACAGTATAGTATTCTATAACCCAATGTTTACACAAATACACATACATGAAGCACTTTTTGACACCTACCTGGTATGGCAGGAATTACTCCACAGCTAGTGCCTGGGGTGTATGGTGTTCCCTGGAAGGTGACAGAGAAACAATCATTAATGAAACACTTTCCAGCCGAGAACATTCATTCCAAACAATAAAGTCAGCACTCAAAACACACCTCTTCACTGCTGCTTTCCCCAGCAGAGGCCCAGTCCAGTTGTCCCCCTGACCTTGATTGCCTTTAATGTCTGTCATTTTACTGTTGTTTTTTTGTTGTTTTCTATTTCTTTTTTTTTGTATAAAGTTAGTTCCTAGTTTTTAAAGCGCTTTGGGTATCTAGAAAAGCGCTAAAGTTCTGGACCATCTGTGTTTCTGTGAAACAGCTGCAGCATCAAAGTAGAAGCAAGGGGGGGAAAAGGCAAAAAATATAGCTACAGTATATATATATATATATATATATTTTGAAAGTTGCTTATAATACCTTTAAGTTGTACAGAAGATACAGTATCATAAGCCAGAAGTACTCTCTTGAACTGAACTTGTAAGACACATCATAATTCATACCGTAGGCCTACTGTTATGCGATGATGTTTTCTAATCAACCTGTGCATTACCCTCTTGGGCATTTTAGTTAGTTTTGTACAACAAGTATGTATGACAAATGCTGCATTTCTCACCAAACAATACTGTTCAGTTACTTTCTGCTGCTTGGTTCTTGTTGGTTCCGTCGCGTTCTAGCAAAATCCTCTGTAGATCCATACAGATAACTGGACCACATTCATCAGCATCACTGCACTGACAACTTGTTCACAGTCATCGTCACTCCTTTGTAATATTGATGTATTACCAGTGGTGACAGTTTTGTTTTTTCAAGTACAATACATTTGTCTCCCTCTCTCTTTGCATGGGAGTATCAAAAAACTTGATTTTCATTGTTTGGTGTTTCTAGGCAATTCTTCAACAGTAACTAATCGGACAGTTATAGCGCCACCGTGAGGCTGACAGTCTGTACATTTTCGTGTAGCGTTTCTTCCTCTGTCTATAGTGGGAATGTGTGTGCAAACTTTCACAGAATTCACATAATGGGTAAAATGTGGGTTCATGATTTGTGACATTTTGTATGAAACAGAGTTACGGAGCACTCCTGCAAACTTTGGAAAACAATGAAAGACACATTTTTTGTTGAATGGCTCTAGTGAGACTGTGTACCGATTTGCGTGAAGTTTGGACAAAACCTGTAGGAGTGCTGCTGTCCAAACATTTGTTTTGCACACAGCAAACTGCTGGAGAAATCACTGACTGACTCTTCGCGTTACATGCCTTCAGCCAGGGGGGAGACGATAGATGAATTGGCCACTCAATAACAATGTCTGTTGCACCTTCAAACTTGGTGACGGCAATAATATGATGTTCTCTCACAAATCATACTGGTTGGCGAAAGGAGAAGGGAAAATGTTCTCTTGAACCTCGAGGGCCATTAGCCTCGAGATGTCTCTAAAAAGCTTTGAGAAAAACAAGTTCGAAACAATTACTCACTGCATCTAAATGAAGTCCAATCAATATCAGTGGAGGGTAACGCAGCAGCACTTCACAGACACAAGGCCGACAGACCGACTAAAGGATGACGACGCTGAGAGGGAGGAATCCTCCCACTGTTGCCATATAAGTTCATAAGCGACTTGTGGGCTTGAATGATAGTTACGTAGCTTGTAAATAAATATATTGGTACTTGCTGGTTTGCATTTCTTTTAGGGGGGCTTTGTCTCTAAAGTGAAGTTCCTTTTTTGGTAATGCTGTGTAATGTTGTTTAACCCCAGTGGTTTTTAACCCTTTCTGAAAACGTTTTGGTGTTCCTTTAGCATTGAAAAATATCAGACCTACAAGCTCATAGCGCGCCACTCGTGGCGCGCTATGAGCTTGTACGTCTGCTATTTTTAAGAAATCATGAAAACGTGGCAAAGCAAGCAAACATTTCTAACTCAAATCTTTGCTTCTGGGGCATCCCGAGAAAAACATGGTTTCAGATGGGGGTCAGCAGCCAAATATAGATAAATCTAGCGGTCCTTGGCATGAAATATTTGGAGCATAACTGACACAGGAACTTTTTTTTCCCAGAAAAACTAGAATCTAGTTTCAGGAAACTAGAATCTAGCGCCTAAAAACTAGAATCTAGTGTCAGAAACTACAACGTAGAATCTATCATCAGAAACTAGAAGCTAGCACCGGAAACTAGAAACAAGTATCAGGAAGTAGAATTAGGTGCCGGAAATTAGAGTGAGAAACTCAAAACTAGCGTCATAAACTAGAAACTAGTGTCAGAAACTAGCATCGGAAACTAGAAACTAATGTCAGAGACTAGAATCTACTGTTAGAAACTAGTGCCAGAGACTAGAATCTAGTGTCAGAAACTAGAATCTAGTCAAACAAAATGGGTTAAACATTTTCAAGCACCAGGAAACAATGCTGCCAAACACCTGGCTGACAGATGGGCCGTGGGATTGTTGTGTTCCACTGTGGAGTCGAGACGGAAGATAGAAAGAAAGAAAAACAACAACAACAACAGGGAGGTATCTCACCCGCAGAGGTCATTATTTAGAACTGATTATACAGCGATGATGAGGCCAGTGTTATATTCATATCTGTCAGTCCCTGGTGCTGCCTGCTGGAGAAAATGAACTCATCGAAAAAACAAAGTAAACTTCGGTCAGCTCTGAAAAAATAAAAAAAAAGTTTCAGTGTGCGAATTCAGCAACAAACATTTTGACCCCGGGATCAAAATGTTGTTTGCTGAGTTTGCATAGTAAAATGTGTTGTTGTTTTTTTCTCCAGAGTGTCCGGCCGTGCACATGAGCATACAGGATAATACCAGTTTTAGCTATATTTAGCTTTTTTCAGGTCCCCCCCGCTAGCGCCAAAATTAGTGAAAAACTCCTGGCAGAAAATCTAGTGCTTTTTTGCTGGTGAGTTGGGGTGAAATTGGTTGACAGGCGCCAGAGATAAAACCCTCGTTTTTCATCATTTTTCCTCCTATGATAAAGTCCTCCTACCTTCCTAGAAAGGACCATTGGTAACCAAATGGACCCTTATAGATCTGTAACTCTTGAGTGATTATACTTAATGAATTCTGAATCACCTAATTTTCAAGAATCTGCACATTTAGAAAAAGTAGAAGAATTGATATTTTGCCAATTTTTTCTGCTAAATTAGTCCGAGAGACTAAACTCAACATCAAATGGTGTTCCTCTGTGGCTAAAATACAGAATAAATCGTCGGCCCCGGTATGAAAATAGTTGAAACCCACTGCTCTAGCGCATTCTAGTGCATTTTGGAAGTGCCACTAGTGCATTTTGGATTTTGGCAGTTGGCAACACTGCGACCGTGGGATCAAAATGTTTTTTTTTGCTGAGTTTGCATAGTAAAATGTTTGTTTTTTTCATCCAGCTGTGCACATGAGCATACTGCATAATACTGTTACACCGTACCTTAAATCCCCCACAGGCCGAGCAGATGGTGAAGATGTTTTTGGAGGCGGGTGGGAGAGAGGAGCTTCCCATCTGACAGGAGGAGTCCGGAATTGGATGCTGGCTGTTGCAAGTGGGCGCCGATTCTGTGCTTTTCGTATTACTATTGTCCTCCTCCGAGGGCTCTTGCGGGGGTCCCACAGCTGGTGGCTGTGTTTTCGGTTTCGGTAGTGTCTGCCGGGGCAGAGCAAGAGTCACTTCCTGCCCCCGACAACTGCTCAGAGCAGTCTTTGGTCGCCGCATCAGCGTGGGGCTCCGTCTCAGTCTCTTTGGCGGTGCCTCCTCCGCTCCCCTCCTGCAGCAACACGCTCCGTGGCGTGTCATAGAGGTACCTGAGCGACGTGGGAACTTGGTACACGTGGTGTCCCGGGACCGGCGGTGC
This sequence comes from Benthosema pterotum, assembly GCA_039105355.1. NCBI lineage: Eukaryota > Metazoa > Chordata > Actinopteri > Myctophiformes > Myctophidae > Benthosema > Benthosema pterotum. The sequence continues at coordinate 38,401,426 of CM076986.1, read as the reverse complement.
CTGCACCTGCACCGGGCAGGTGCAGGGGCTCAGGTCCGCGGCGGCCAAGTGAGGCGGCAAGGTCAATGTGGAGCCGAATTCCTCCGCAGTGACGGCAGTGGTGGCAATGTCCAGGCTGCCCGTGTAGGAGGAAAAGCTCCCGGTGTAGGAGGAGTGGCTCCCCGTAGCGATGCCGCTGTCCGACGAGCTCTGGCGCCCGATCTCCTGGAGCTGCCGTGGGGCCTTGGAGGAAGAAGCGACGCGGCACCCTCCTCCTCCTCCTCCTCCTGGGCCGATGATGGAGAGTTTCTCCGTGCTGTTTCTCTGCGAAGAGGAGGCCGCTTTCGGCCCCGTCTGACCGACGATGCTATCAGAGGGGCTAGAGGGGCCTCCGGCGGTGGTGGTGATGACTCCCGCCGGTTCGGGCCAAACGGCCAGCCGGCTGCCGATGCTGCAGTCGGAGCGGCTGGTGTCAGAGGTGTCCGACGAGCCTGAGATGCTGCGGTCGTCTCCCACTGAGCAGGGGTTGTACACGGACAGAGCTGCAGAACACAACATAAAAGAAAAGTGTTTTATTGATATTGATTATTCACCTAGCAAAACACGTTTAATTCATTATTCGCTAATAATAGTTTTTAGTATATATTTTTCTACAGCAGACACTGTGGATGTGTGCTGTGGTGTTGGTAGTGATTGTTGGTAAGTGATTGTTGGTTGATTGCTTATTTATTATCATGTCATACTGAACTGAGTTACAGTAGTCTTATCAGTATAGACTAGTCGAAAAAGATTCGACTACCAAAGTATTCGATTCGACTACCAAAAAACATGTTTGGTTAATGCCCTAATATACAACTATTTTTTTGTGCCTTTTTCCCTTCTCTATGTCGCTTCTACTTTAATGCTGCAGCTGTTTCATTGCAGACAGACACTTGCTTTGCCCTGCAGTGTGTTCCACAACAAACAAGATATATCCCCGCCACCACCTTTTTCCTAAACATAGAAAACATATTTAGAACAGGCTTTGAGGGCTGAAATTCAGGGAGTAGGTTATGTAACAAATATGCCAGTCATAATACAACGTATATATGAAATTTCTTTTCATGTTACCCAGTATAGCTTTAAACCACAATATCTAGTTGAGCTTCCAGATGTGCCATTTGTTTTTGCCAGACGCTCAGTTCAGCCCAGAATAGGGATTCGAGGGTTTAATGTTGTTGAAGATCTTATATTTTATTTCCATTTCCTCCTGCCAGTCACTTGTCAGCCACGTCTCCCTGCTGCTATTCACCACACAATAAACACCCTAAATACAGCCTGAGGAGATAGAGTTACATCTGCAAACAACACGTTGAAAACAACCACCTTATTAAAGGTGTTATGTGAGCACCTTCTGTGGTACACACTCAAGTAAATGCTTGGGGGATTTGTGAAAACAATAAAAAGGAAATAAGGAAGGAATTGCCGACTCTTCTTGGATAATATGCGCAATGGAAAACAAAGGACCATTTCTTTTAAAACAGTGGTTTTCAAGTAACCATTTTGATACCAGGGCCAACTATTTATTTAGTAGTTTTAGCCATGGACCACCATTTGATGTTTACTTTCTCAGACCCAAAGCTAAACATTGTTCCCGCAAAATCCAAAGTTTTTGTCCACAAGTCCACGCATATTCCAGATGTCAGTGTTCAAATTTTCTCCACCTCCCCGGCCTCCTCCCTGTGACATTAGTTCTGAGTGGACGATTATGTGATAATCATGATTTAAAGGTAGGGGAAGTGATTTGAAATTCATGGTGTAGTACCAGCCTGGTGCACTAGGGGCCCCCAAAAGTAGCTACACTATGTGAACCTGCTGCTCTCTCCTGATTGGAGGAGAATTGTGGTGACCTGGGGAACTTTTATTAGCTCCTCTGCTAACGTGGGGGAGGGGGAAACTCCATATGTGGTTTCCACACCTTATAATAGAGCATTTTAACAGAAAAAAATATTTTTTGGGTGATATCTGACAAAAGTGAAATCACTTCCCCTACCTTTAAGGACTGTAGCATATTGTGGTCTCTAGTTCTTTTGTAGGTATCTGTGATCATTATGTGTTCTATGTCTGTTATACAGTATGTTCAGTATGTATTTATGTTCAGTATGTATTTGGAATGATTCTAACTATGTTGTAATGTCTTATGTTAGGCTCTGCTCAGGGGGCTGTTGGGGTTGAGGTTGTTGATATCAGAGCTGTGTCTGTGCACAGAAATCTGAGATATCAAATGTGATATCAGCTCTGTCTCGGTACATAGATTTGATCACATGAGCAGAGCCACACCGCCATACTAACCTGCCCTAACCTAACCTAAAATAAATGGTCTCTTCCTGCCGTGTGTTACATTACATCAGGGCTGCCCAAAAGGTAGATGGTGATCTACCAGTAGATCACACAGGCCGTGCAGGTAGATCACATGACAGGCCGCCCAGAACTTGGACCCTTATAGATCTGTAACTCTTGAGAGCGTTAAAATGAAGCCAAATGGACCCGTTTCATTTTAACGCTCTCAAGAGTGTAATTACTGTATATTTAAACATCTGAATTATCAGATTTATTCTCATCTGGATTCTCAGTAATGGAACAATCACATTTTTGATGTGTGGATGTTGTTGTGCCGGCCATTTTGAAAGTAGCTCTCACGTCAAAAAAAGGTGTGGGAAGCCCTGCATTACATAGTACCTTTACAATCTGTCCTTTACTTGGCAGTTTCTTCAACCGCCTCATCGCGTTAGACAGCATAAAGGCAGCTAAAGAGCACTCAGGTCCTAACAGCAACACTGAAAAGTGTTTACAGTGTGGGGTCTGTGTGGGGATAAGAGAAATGGTGTAGATTGCATCCCGGCGAGGCTCACCTGTGCTGCTTCGGTGAGACAGCATGCTCAGCCTCTTCTCCAGCTCCTGGGCCTCGTGGTTGGCTCTCTCCTCGGAGTATGCCTTGTTGGCGCAGGGATCTGTCAGAGAAAGCACATCATTAGGATCATTGAGACATCCAGACTGTCCATGCGCATACCGTACGTTTTGCCTTTTTGTTTGAGTTCACTCGACATCCTGTGTTTATGAGGCAGGCCGCTTGGAAAGCACCGAGTAAAGTGCTGGAGGAGCTCCCACAAGGGTGACAGGAAGACTCTGCCCAAATAATACTCGGCCCAGAGTATAGACAGAGTTACGCTGTCACAAACTCTGTTCACTTCATGGGATCAGTCAAATCAAGTTGTGTTTCACCATGTTAATGATTTTTCTTTTATGACCTTTTTTTAGAGAGAAATTTTGTAACCCTTTTTTATCACCCAGTGCCAATTACACACCAACACACACTGGGAGGCAGCCGACTGGCCTCATGCTTCCTTCAATGCATTAGGAGTCCCCCTGACAGCGGGGAGTTTCCCAGGTTGGACGTAGCACACGAAAGGAACTCGTTATTCCAACCAGTTCCAGTCCCCTCCATCAGGCGCCCCGGGTGGCCAGAGGGAGGCAGTTTAGAGCCCAGGATTACTGCATGTTTTTTGTGAGGGTATCTACCCTAGGGAACACAACTCCACACAGAAAGGCCCTTTCGCCACCCCGTCTCGGCTATGTAGTGCAGTGATGACACAGTGGAGCGTCCCTAGTGGGAATCAAACCCAGGACATTTAAGCTGTGATGCGACAGCACTTACAGCTGTTCCACCTCATTGCTCCTCATTTATAACTTTTGTAGCAGGAAGAACGCCTTACTGAGTGCCAGCAGTGGAAAAAAACAACTTATTGGCCTTGACAAGGCACACTTAGGCTTTACAGCATGCAGTTTACCCCGGCATATCCTTTGGGAAACCGCAGCATCAGACACTAATAACTGAACCTCTTCTCATTGTGATTTAGCACAGGAGCTCCTTCTGACAAATTGACAATCTGCCGTGTAATTATTGCTTCAAAGCCTGTTAATCAAAGAGGCGGTGAGGCAGGCGATGTACCACACACTGACGTCACTGAGAACTTGGGATCTATACAGGGGTGACGCAGACCCCCACTCCCCCCCCCAGCCTGGATTTGTAGCTGTGGTGACACTAGAGACAGCTGTGAAAACACCCATACCATGACCCACAAATACCTGCACCCACAACACCACCACCACCACCACCACCAATTTGGGGTGCCACCTCCACGACTTTGCGGAGTGTACTTACTGTACATGACGCACAGCATCGTAACAGATAAAATTAGTTGCGCTGTAGTTAGCTGAAGGTTAATTTGCACTTGTTCTCCGTTTCCACTTTTAACTTTTGATAATGAGTTGCGTGAGTAGATTAATTGCGGAGCAGCTTCCCTACCCAATAGCAAGATGCCTGTGCCCCGTGTTGTGTGTTTTCAATGTTTAATCCACATTTTCAATCCGTTTTCAAACTGTTGTGCAAAATGCAAAATGGATATATGAGGCGCGTGGTGTTGATGTCATCGCAAGAAGCGACCCTTCAATGCAAGTGCTTATGGGAAACCCCATTGTTTCCAATGTATTTTCAACACTACTTTCAACAAGCGATTACACCATTTTTAAAGTAGATTTCATGACAAACACCTCAGTGGTCGGTGCAGCTGCTGTTCAACAAAAGTAACATTGGAGAGACAGTCATAAATGGTCCACACAGTTAACCTGTCCCTAACAGGGTTTTTCTTTCCTGGAAAGCATATTTTGCACGGGCCGGCGATGCGGTCACAGGACATGACAAGGAGATGCTAGTGTGTATAGGGGAGAGGGATGTGGAGAGGTGTGAGGCGAGAGTGTTTTAGCCAATCACAGCACAGCAGTCTCCAGCAGTTTCATAATGGTCCAATAGAGTGGAAGCGGTCGGTGCAGCTGCTGTTCAACAAAGGTAACGTTAAAGTCGTAAATGCTCCGCAGTTAACCTGTTACCAGGGTTATTCTCTCTAGGAAAGCATATTTTGGGCCAGCGATGCGGTCACGGGACGTTCAGGTCCTCCAGAGTAGAGGCGGGGGCGTTGACAGGGGTGTAGTGGAGGGTGATCCGGGGGGGATGGCACCCCCCACCCCACTTCTCACATTTAAAATATTTTGGGGGGCAAAAGTAGACCTATGTTTTTTGTCTTGTCTTTTAGTTTTATGGATACAATTAGGCATTGTACACAATCTTTCTCAGTATGCTATACTTGTTTTAATAGCGTGTATGTGTGTGTTGCGCAGGCGCACGCAAATGCGCATGCAAATGCAAGTGTGCATGCACATGTCTTAAAGGGGAACTCCACTCATTTTCAATATTTTACTACATCATTAATATGCCTTAGAGATATTGTGTGGACATGTTAAAAAAAGTTCCCCCCATTCTGTGTTTCCTAGAAATGGAGGTCTGAAAAAAATCATTTGCATGGTGAAATACATCTTGATGACATCATCAAGATGTGTTTCACCATGTTAATGAGTTTCCTTTTTTCTGAGAGTGTACAAATGGAACCAAATGGACCCGCTAGGGTCCATTTGGTTCACATTTGTACACACTCTTTAAAAAGGTGCCCCCCCCAACTTCTAAAAGTCCCACTACAACACTGATGTCACCCCCCTGTGTGGTCTGTGTTAACAGGACCATGTTGGGTTGGGAAGGGCAGTCAAAAAGGCGGTCAACACAGGGAAACACCTTGCAGTGTTTGCGCAACACCACCACAGTCAGGTCCTATTAATAGCCCTGACCACATGCCCCGGGGCGGCTGCATGCACGTTGCCCCGGGGCCGGGGGTAAAAGACCACAACGTCCCCTGGCCTGGACCACCAAGGGCAGCTGCATCGATCCGTCTGATCCTCCTGCTCACGTGGTCCAGGGCAGTGGTTCCCAAAGTGGTGTCCGGGGACCCCCAGTTTCAGGGCAGTTTCAGGGTTAGTTGAGGGATTTCGAGGGTGTCAACTAAATGATCCCTGTTTCTACTTTGATGATGCAGCTGTTTCCCTGCAGACAGACACTTGCTTTGCCCGGGAGATGGTCCAGAATTTTATTGTTTGTTGTCAACAAATAGTTGATGTGGGGATCATGACAAGGAGGTGCGAGTGTGTGTGGGGAGAGGGAGAGAGGTGTTTTAGCCAATTACAGCGTAGCAGTCTCCAGAAATCTCATAATGAGCCAATATAGTGGAGGTGAGGAGTTTCAAATCTGTTTGAGAGTTTGTAGATGCTAAAGTTCCCTATAATACCTTTAACTCTGAGAGTGTACAAATGGAACCAAATGGACCCTTAATGGGTCTATTTGGTTCCACTTGTACACTGTGCGAGTTAACACATCCATAACATATCCAATCACATAAATTTACATTCATTTTACAATTATAAATTGTGGGTCTCAGGAATAGAAATGTCATTAAATGGGGGTCCGTATTATCTAGCGATAATATGATTGTGGCTCAGTAGGTAAAAAACGTTGCACCAATGGTCCGTGGGTTCGAATCCCGGCTCCTTCTGCCTACATGACGAGGTCTCCTTGGAGCAAGACACCTAAACCCAAATAGCTCCAGACAGTGCTGGTTATGCCTTGCATGGTTTCTTCCACAAAGGGGACTAGTGCGATGAACGTTATCAAACCTTTCTCAAACATTTCACGGCAAAAAAGAAAGAAAGATAGAAAAAAACGAGTGGGCAGCAGCACGCGGCACCGTCGCCCTGATGTCGCCATCATCATTCGGGTGAAGTGCAGGTGCTTAATTAGACCGTGGTGGTTAAGGACCTCATGCAATCAGGGCAGCGACTGACGTAAGAGGAGAGGACCACATGTTCCCTCTCCTTTAAAGGAAAAGACAATTAGCTGGAAGGAGAGTGAGCCGTCCGATGTCTGATCACTCTGGGTTTTAGTCTCTTCCTGTCTGTCGTGTGTTACATTACTTAGTATCTTTACTTGAGTATTTGTAATTTGGGAAGCAAACTCTGGTCAAATATGGAGTGTGTGACACACTCACTCACTCACTCACTCACTCACTCACTCAGACACAATCAGACATTTCGCCCTGGCTTACAAGGCAAGTGGCTCACTGCGTTTGCAATTACTCCAGTGCATTTCTAGGAATTACATTTTAGAATGCAGTGGAGCCTGCCCCAGATTTGGGGCATGCTCAAATATGGTGCGTGTGACACAATGACTCAATCACAGACACACACAGACATTTCAGCCTGGCTTACATGGTCAAGCGGCTCGCTGCGTTCGTAATTACTGCACTGCATTTCTAGGAATTACTGTTTCGACTTATGAAACGTCCGCTTCGGTCGTATTTCAAATATAGTGAAAACTGCCTAAAACCTTCTACAAAATTGTTACATTTTTGGGGGGCAGAAAATGTAAAAATGTCCATACAGCAACTCAGTGATGCTGAAAAGGAAAAAGTGCTTTATAATTTGCACTGCATTGTGCACCTGTATACAACCTAGTATAGTGTTTTCTTTGTTCAAACAAAGTAGAACAAATTTGACTGAAGCCCTTCAGCTGAATAACATTTGAGCAGGGGTATCTATACGAGCAGCAGGTACTCTAGTGTCCACAGCTGCCTGTACGGCACAAAGAGAGGCTTGTTGATAATAATAAACGTGGGCGTTTTAAACGTGGGAGCGCCGAGGGGTAGAGGAGAGACAGAGAGAGGGAGAGAGAGAGTGGTATGTGAAGGAGCGAGTGACGCAAATGAAACGACAAGAGAGGAGCAGGAGATCAGATGAGCCGGAGGGTTAACAAAACAGAGATGAAAGAGGGGAGAGAGAGGAGACGGACGCTTTCGCTTTTAGAGTGCCGAGTGGGAGAGAGAGAGACAGAGAGAGAGAGACAGAGAGAGACAGAGAGACAGAGAGAGAGAGACAGAGAGAGAGAGACAGAGAGAGAGAGACAGAGAGAGAGAGACAGAGAGAGAGAGAGAGAGAGAGAGAGAGAGAGAGAGAGCGCGGGAGACGAGGGCCGACTACAGAGGGATGGGTGTGTGTGTGTGTGTGCGTGCGTGCGTGCGTGCGTGCGTGCGTGCGTGCGTGCGTGCGTGCGTGTGTGTGTGTGAGAGAGATTCGAACTATGTCCAAAATATGCTTGTTTTCGTTTACAGGAGGGGGGGGGGGACCTGTTTATTTCTTAAATAATTGGTTAAATGTTTTAAATCAAAATAGGTAATCTACAAACCCCCAAAGCTTATAATTCTTGAGCTATACCTTATGGCTATCGTTACAGGGAGACACACAGCTGTCTGTACATCTCTGTAAAAACATGCTCTACCCATTTTTTTTTTCAATGAGAAAATGCTCAGTGGGTTGAGTTAATTGCGCTAAAAAAAATAATCAGATTAACAATCAGATCACCAAAATTAATTTAACTAACCATTTTCAACAGCCTTAGTCATACTTGATATGCGAGTGTGCAGACACTAGGTATGGGGGGGTTGGGTTGCTTTGTCTGGTGGCGGTCCAGGGGCCCATCATTTCTAGATCGGTCTTTGGAGAGAAGGGGGAAGGAGGGAGAGGAATATGAAAAAGTGTGTAGCCTATGAGCGAGTTGGAGTTGGGGTACTGGGTGAGGGGGGTGGAATCCTCTGGATGGGGTTACAAACATGCTCAGAGTGATTAGAAGGGTTTGGGTGCTCTGCTCGTGTGAAACGTAAGTTTGACCTCCCTCTCTCCCTCTCTCTCCAGGGGCGGATGTAACTTTTCCCAATTGAGGGGCAGGAGAAAATGGTATAAGGGCGGCTTCCCAAACCATTTTTGGTTACAGGACTTTTATTAAGCAATTAAGCATCAATAATAACATCAGGTGTTGTTGAAGTTGCAACAGACACGCAGCATGCATAAAGCTAAAGGTCTGACTCAGAGAGTTTAGTGGTGCCACAGCCGTAGTTATAGTAGTTAGTAGCAGTACTAGTGTTCAAATCATTTTAAATATAGGCATTTTAATCTTAAATATCTTGGGTTGTTTTACATGCCATCGTGTTTGGTGCAGGGGCAGACTGGTCATTCAGGGGGGGCATTGCCCCCCTAAATGCCCATGCCTAGATCCGCCCCTGCCCCCCTCTCTCACTCTCCCCCGACTGCTATTTATTCTCCAGCCGTCGCCGCGCCGACAATAATAGGAGTAGGAGCTCAACTTCTGATAGGCCATCCAGCCATGTGAGAAAAACAAGAATACCCACAAGCCCCACAGCTGTGCCAAACCCCAGTCTGGATCACCACTGCTGCAGCTCTGCTTTCACACTCCTGTCTGTATGATACAAGAATGAGAAATGCCCCATCTGGAATATATACTGTATGTCTTCAGGAGAAATGGATAGAATAGTTGGGGGGAAAACATCATGGGCTCCATTTTGGTTACAAAAGCCGTTATACGCAATTAGGGCATTTAGCATTGGGGAAGAGGCGTTCCCACACTAAAGTCGGCATTTTCGTTACCATCTTATCTCCCTTAAACACCTCCTATACCCGTTAGATTATGAATATGTGTGGGCGTTTTTAACTTTCATCCAATCCGTGTTGGTCTTGCCATTGCCTTTAATTCATCCCATACAGTATCTATTTCCCTTATCCCTACTGCCATGCCTACTCCTAAGCCCGCAGCCTGGCACATGCATGAGTATTCTCAAACGATTATAGTTCTTATTTCCAAACAATTATAGCTCGGTCAATTCTCGATCATTTCTTACCATTCAACATGTTATGTTGAAAAAACATGTTCCATGTTTTTTTGCTGTATGTGGCGTGCATTGATCCCAAGTCTGCAAAACGTTATAAAGTAAATTGCAAAAAAAGTCGGGAAATTCTCAGCAAAAACAGACGTCTTTTTGATCATTCATATCTCGGTCAATTCTGGGCCATTTTTCACATTTTAAAATGCAGTGTGACCGGCAAACATCACTCTCTCAGATGCTCTATAGAATATGTGGGTAGGTCTTCTGTATGAAGCGGAATCAAGCGAAACGTAACTGTCGGGGATTCGGTGGAAACGTGAAAGCAACAGCAGTGCGTCACAAGTTAATTAATGTATTTAATTATATTATATACTGTACACTAGGAAGTGACTGACAGCAGGCAATCTACAGCTGTTTATAGGGCAATCCATAAATAAGGAGATGAATTGAACTGGCGCTGTTCCACGTGGACATCTCCAATGCGCACAGATGCCCGCAAGTGCGCACGTGGGGCTGCCTTCTCTTATAGGTTTGCGGGTGCTTTGAAATCCTGTTATCTAGTTCCCAAATCTATTTGACAAAATAAGCAACTTAAGGGACTGCGCGACAAACACGCCTATGACCACACCTCCAGTCACAAATAAAGGTGTCAGCATAAAGAATAGTGGCTAAGGGAAGAGGAAGGGTGACGAAAATACCAATAAGGGAATTCGTTGCGGGTTTCGGGTAACGTTAGGGACAGCGTGTGGAGCGGAAATGGAGCCACTTGTTTGGTTAGCTATTGCTTATACGTTATGTGGCTTCTCATGGCTGCAACCACATAGATCAATACATCACAGATGGACACAGATGGTTGTTTATACAAGCACATTAACTCATGTTAGACTTTCACGATTCCCATTAAGAAAGTCAGGTTATTGCGTTGTTAAATATAGTCTATAAAAAGGTTGTAATCAGCAAGGATACTGACCGCAGAACCGATACGGTCACAAGGTCACATGGACTGTGTATGTGGTCTTTCCTGTGAGGTTGGTCAGTATGGTTCGCACGTTTCATGTGGGGATAATTCCAACTGAACTTGTGGTGTTAGGACTAGACCTGCTTGAACTCACTGATTAAAGGTTACACAAATCATTATTCCTGACCCACGCAGCCTTAATGCAAATCATGAGCAGCAGTTAACATAACCATAATGTTACATTTGTGTAAAAACCTCAAAAGAATTCACGCCGTTACACTGTGCCTCTGTAGTACGCAAGCAGTAATGCGTGATGTGTGTGAGATAGAGAGAGTGAAATTATCATTGATTTTACAATATAAATGGGGAGTCTCAGAGATAGAAATGCCATGTATTCAATGCCATTGAATGAGGGGACTAATGCATGTCAAACTAGAGTTGCAATTAAACGGTTTGACAATCTCTCTCTCTCTGCTAGAGCCATAAGAAAATTTGAATATTTTCAAATGGGGGTCCATGGGCCAACTGGTGTCAATTTTGGGGTCCTAGACAAGGCACAGGTTTGGGAAGCACTGCTCTAGCAACAAGAGATGTGGATGAGTCATTCCCTGGAAGCATAAGTGCAGAGCCACAGCCACAGCCAAAATGTGCACTCTAATAAAATCAGCCAAACGTTTTCCTGTGAGAACTTATTTTCCTCATTTCCGCCCTGCAAGTAATGATCATCCTCTATATCGACTGTCCTGCCTGTCCATAATCCATGGAATTAATCAAGACCATAAAAACATAGCAGCAAAGTTCACAATGATGTACCGTAAATGCTCATCACGTCATATATGTAAACTGTCTAAATATGTTTATTGACATAACGAAAGAACAAAGACAAACAAGATTTCGGTGAAGTTGCAAATTGGGTCACTCAACCGACCATCCAGTAGTGTGTGAGTTCAGTGTAATTGGATGTATTTTCCTGCCAATTGCACTTTCGATTACGGATAATTTGTTCCACCCCTATAGCTTCCTGGCAACAGATTCCCTAACCTTGATGTGGTGCGTGTGTGTGTGTGTGTGTGTGTGTGTGTGTGTGTGTGTGTGTGTGTGTGTATAGATCTCTCAGGTCAGTGTGTTCCATGAGGTGTAGCAGCTCATTAACCTATTTTGTCACAAGATTCTAGTTTCTGGTGCTAGATCAGGGGTGCCCACACTTGGACTTGAGAGCTACTTTCAAAATGACTGGCTCAACAAGATCTACATATCAAAAATGTGATTATTCCATTATTGAAAATATATAAAGACCCCTAGAAATTTTGAGGTTACTGCTATAATGTTTAAGTATAATGCACTTATAATGAAAAATTATTGACATTTGAAAACAGTATTTGAGGTTTGAGTTGACAGTTTGTGATCTTGAGTTTAATTTCTTGCACCCAAAACTAATAACTTTCATGTTTTTGGGAAAGAGAACTGTCAAAACTATGGCCAAAATAACAATTATTCTACATAGTAGTGGATTCTACTATGTACTACACATGTATACTATGTACTATACTATGTAGAGTCCAAATGGACCCTCACCGACCCTCACCTACAAGCTCACTCCACTCGGTGAGCTTGTAGGTCTGATATTTTTCAATAGCTGAAGTCTAACATAAGGCTTTGAACAGACAGTACAGTAAGGGTTCAAACAGCTCTGGTACTGAGTACTGACCCGGTGGTAGAACTGGCTGCAGTCCGTAAGGCCCCCTGGAGGGGGAGATGCCTCTGACGATGCAGTCAAACAGAAAGCTGATCTGCTCACCGTCCGCCGACGCCAGGAAAAACACGCCGGCCCCTGTATGCGTCGGACAGACGAACACACGCACACGCACACGCACACACACAATAGTATCAGTCTCTTCGGTGTCTTGTTGAGTTGAACTGTTATGACTAGAGTTGTTGGTGTTGCTCCCTTGACAGTTAAAAAGCTCATTTGTTTTCTATGCGGTTGCATTTGTGTCCTGCTCTGAGGACTGACCCTTCCTACCGTCTTCTATCACTGCCTTCTTGCTTGGTTTGGGCTTGGTCCTCTCCTGTCCTCCTGCTCCCAGGGGGCCTGATGTTGTTGTTGGTTTTTATTGTGGGTTTTTGGGGAATGTTGTTGATACAGGAGCAGTTTTTTTGCGATGTCGTTGGTTATGGGCCTCTCTAGCCATTTCTTGTGGCGTCTATGCAGTCATCTTGCTGGCATCTCAACCAGAATTTGGTGTAGATCTAATTTAGGGGTTGTGATAGTAGATCGGGTTTTGAATAGGGAGTTTTATGTACAAATAGTGGAGAGTATAAAAGCCCAGACGAATACCTGAGGGTGGAGAGTAATGTGCCTGGATGATATGGTTTCATTGTTATGGACACTGCATTTTTTATAGAATAAAAGCCACGTCATTGTTGGGGCTTGATACAGTATATTCCCTGCCTCTGGTCACGTAACCCAGTCAGACAACACCAACAAAGTGTCGTCATATGTCGACGTGAGCGTTTAAAAGGTTAACGGCCGTTGCTCCCATGAGACCTTTTGGCCTATCTCAGGGTGCCTAACCAACCACCCAACCTGCTGTTGATTCCTGTAAAGTCGTCACCCTGTCCCTAGAAGACCACCCACACCGGGGGGTGGTGTTGACCTCTAATCACATTCCACACAGTCCTCATTTGGCCATGAACCACAGGTTTGGGTCACTCTACCAAACCAAATGAGACGGATGTCGTAAATGGCAAACAATTCTTTCTTCTCTCTGGATAAAAAAAAATAAGTCATTGATTGATCCCAGAGGGGAAATTCAGTTCACAAGAGGAAGCACGGCCGCAGGTGCATAACTGATTACCAGGCCAATAGTTTAATAATAAAAAAACATAATTGTTGTCGTAAACACTTTAACCATTATGTCCCAATTTTGGGCATGCTACATTTTCCACATAAGACGAGCTAACAAGTGTGGTGTTCACCAAATGTAACTCTTTTTTTTTAACACAGACATTTTTATGGTTCAAGTTTACACTCTCAAGAGTGACAATATTAATTGTAACTCTTATTTCACTTAATTAAGAAGTACACAATAAGAGAATGTAGGAGAATGGTCATGTTGATCTGTATGTTTGCCTGATTTGTTTGCGAAATCCAGCCTGGAGTTGTGGACGAAAAAAACAAAAGTTTTGAAGTGCGGGGTGAAAATGGTTGAAAACCACTGGTCTAAAGCAGGGGTGCCCAAAAGGTACAGTAGATGTGTGTGATCTAGGTTCTAACAGTAGATCACACAGGCTCTGCAGGTAGATCACATGACAGTCCCCTAAAATATATTACAATATACAAGCATATACAAAAAAAACCTTCAAATTCTCTCCCTCTATTTTTCATTTTAATTGTGTTTCAACCTGTAAACACTGTTTAACAGTTAGTATACCATCAGCACTACTTCAATGCTCCCACTTTTAGAAGGCCAGCCTTGGAATGGATTTTATACAATCCCATTAATGGGATAATCATATTTTTTGATGTGTAGATCTTATGGAACTGATCAATCTGAAAGTAGCTCTCAAGTGTGGTCACCCCTGGTCTAAAGGAATGCAGATCATTTTCAGTAGTTTTCAGGAGTTGTTCTGTAAAAACAAAGTCACATCACAGTGTGTGACCCAGCCAGCAGCATCAGCCGTTTCTCTTCAGGCTACTGAAGCTTTTGGGGCTACAAAAACAACAACAACAACAACAAAGAACAGGTGAGGGGACGAGGCGTGCTGAGGTTTTATTATGACAGACATAATAACACACAGACGCTGCGTGGAATCAAAACAAACCACGCAAACTTTGACTGTCTGACTGTCTGCTATGCCGTCTGCATTCCGATGAATTCGAAAAATGTCACCAAAATAAGAAAAAGAAATGGCAAGAACTAATTATTTGAACTAAGGATAGCTCCCTAGAACAATTTACGATTTAAGCGTTTAGCAGACACTCTTAATCCAGAGCGACTTACATTATGCATGAACAAAAAGCCTGTAGCGCCCCAATTTCTCCAGAGTGCCATTTTTTACAGTATATGCAATTAAGTAATTGATTGACCTTAAAACCAAAAAAATCATGAACAGCAGTCACATACTTTTTTTAAGGTTGATTACAGTGAGCTTTTCTCCCATGCAATGCGATTGTCATCCGTCGGCACAGGGGAATTGCCACGATAATGCGTGTGTGTCAGACTCACCGTCTGTAACACCCTTAAAAGGATCCCTGTCTAATAAGATAAACATTGCTTAAAACATTATACTTTCCCTATATAACTAAAATAAACAAATAAGAACACCAATGGCATCTTATTTCTTTCATAAATAGAGAATATTTCACTCAACAGGAACTGCTCCTGGCGCAGGATGATGATGTCACGTGTGGTCTAGCTCTATGGAATATATGGATGAACATGCTCTGTGACATCATCATCCTGCGACCGGAGCACCTCCTATTGCGTGAAAGATTCTGTATTTATGAAAGAAATAAAGTATTGAAGATGTTTTTATCTGCATGTTTTAGTTATAGAAGGCAAGTATAGTGGTTTAAGGCATATTTGTCTTATTAGGCAGGGATCCTTTTAAAACATGACCCCCTATATAAGTAACTTCTATCTGAGTCTACTTAAATATGCTATCTAAAAAGACGAAAAAAGATTCCGTCTCATCTCCCTTTATACGCAATTAGAGCATCTAGCATTTGGGAAGAGGCGTTCTCCCGCTAAATTTGCTATCTCAGCAAATTTAGCAGCAGCTGTTCCACGTGGACATCTCCAATGTGCACAGATGCCCGCACGTGCGCACGTAGCTCTGTCTTCTCATATAGGTTAGCGGGTGCTTTGAAATCCCGTTATCTAGTTCCCAAAACTATTTGACAAAATTAGCAACTTAAGGGACTGTGTTACAAACACGCCTATGACCACACCTCCAGTCACAAATAACAGTGTCAGCTTAAGGAATATTGGCTAAGGGAAGAGGAAAGGTGACAAAACTAGCAATAAGGGAATTCGTTGCGGACTACGGGCAGCGTGACAAGGCATGTAACGAAATTCGGGCCCCTATTTTTTTTAAGTGAAATGTCCCTTTAAATTTTTGTTTAAAAAAATACTTAATTCAAAAGTCTACACAAATACAATGTGTTTTTGTTTGTTTTTTTAATCAATGTTTGCCTGTCTGCTATGGCATCACATCAATACAAAAGTGGACACAATCTAAAAACAAAAATACCCTGAGAGGCCTATAAAACATCTCATCAAATGGTGGCCTGTGCCTCCAAATGCCAAATAAACAACCAGTCTTGATATTAAAAAGGCTGACAACCACTGATTTAAACCACAGGACAGCATCGACTAAGAGACCCTCGATGCCAAAACAAGCAACAGCAACGTCTGTCCAAAAGTAATTGCAATTGATTAATATCAACCAAGCATGCAGGTTCTCGGAACGCCTCGATGGGAGAACTGGTGACGACATTTCCAAAAATTCTAGTCGTGACTCATGCGGTGTGTGAGGGGGTAGTAAATGAAGTCTAATTTCTGCAGGAGGGTGGTAAGTTTGGCCCTTTTTAATTATTGTTCTTACAAACTAAATAACCGCTTATTATAAGCAGAACATTCGCCTGAAATAGATGATCTACCAGCTCCTTTCGGAAGCATGTGACGTAGGTTCTGCTATCTTTGGCGAAGAGATTGGGAATTCAACACCCGTGGGAAAACAAAAAAAAAACAGGTCAAAGTCGGGATACTACTGTAGTCACAACCTAAAGAAGGCAAATCATGCAAAGCAGGGGTGGATTGGCACATATTTTCCCACCGGGACAATTTTGCCTTGCCAGGCCACCCTGGGGGGGGGGGGGGGGGGGGGGGGGGGCAGCTGGTTAACCAGATGTAACTCTTTGAGAGCGTAAAAATGAAACCAAATGGACCCTTGCGGGTCCATTTGGTTTCATTTTTATGCTCTCAAGAGTTAAAATATTCATCATGTGAATTAGCCCAACTTAGTCTACACAACTAGAGAATGTAGAAGATTAATGGTCATTTTGATCTGTATGTTCCAGGCGAGCATCTAGCACATTCTAGTGCATTTTGGAAGTGCCACTAGTGCATTTTGGATCTTGGCAGTGAACGGGAATATGGCAACTCTCATACCTGAAGGCTCTGGTGTAGGACACCTTTTCTTTTTTGAAGGATAGAAACACTAGTTTGCCTGGCCTGGGCCTGGCGCCCTGGCCTGCCCTGGACTTTTCAAAAAAAAAAAAAAAAAAAAAAACTGTCCAGGCCACTAGGTGGCGCAGGCCACCGGGAAAACTCCCTGTACTCCAGATGGCCAATCCGCCCCTGATGCAAAGTGTCATCATGCTTGTTACAGTAAGTTACATTCTGAATCCATTCCAAGCAATAGTTTTTTTTTGGGGGAAAAACACGTATTAGGCTGAAAACGGCCTAATGAGTTTGGGCCATGGCCCAAATGTGCTGACAAAGCACATTTAGGACGGTTATGACTGTTTTTAGCCCAAGGAGTGGACTGCTGAATCGAAGGAATGGATTCAGCATCATGAAAACCCCCTAGTTAGACATATCACATGTAAAGCATGATGACTTTTTGCATTCTTTGCCCTGTTGACTATTCCCTTAGTATCTGAATATCCTACAGAAGGGCTTTTCAACATCTTTCTATACCAGGGCCCACCATATATTCAGCATTTTAGCCACAGACCATCATTTGATGTTGAGTTTAATCTCTCGGACCCAAAAGCAAGAATTTTCAAGTTTTTGATCACAATTAGAGACAGCTGGCAAAACGTTGGTCAAAGTAACAATTCTTCTAGATTTTCTACTCTTTACAAAAAATGAAAATTAAGTAAGTCAGATGTCTAAATATGATTTAACTCTTGAGAGAGTAAAATGAAACCAAATGGACCCGTGAGGGTCCATTGGTTTAATTTTAACGTTTTCAAGAGTTACAGATCTATAAGGGTCCATTTGCTCAACAACTGTCCATCATTTACCACCTGGAATCCTCTCAGGGACTACTGGTGGTCCCAAGACCACCTGCTGAAAACCTCTGTCCTACAGCAAACAGATAGACTGTTCCTATGAGGTCCTCTGTTGTGGTCTCTCTAAAAAAGCCACCCAATGTCTGAATGCCTTTTTGTAGTACGGTATATACAGTATAAGTCAGCGGTCGGCAACCCAAGATGTTGAAAGAGCCATTTTCGACCCAAAATTAAATTCAAAATCTGTCTGGAGCCGCATTTTATTATTTTTTTTCCTGAGAGTGTGCAAATGTGAACCAAATGGACCCTGGCGGGTCCATTTGGTTCCATTTGCACACTCTCAGAAAAAAAAAGGTCCTCAAAGAAAAATCATTAACATGGTTAAACACAACCTTTCTTCAGAAATGGAGTTTCTAAAAAAAAATAAAGGAGTTTTACAGAACTCCATTTCTAGTCCACACAACATCTCTAAGGTATATTACCGGTAATGACATAGTAAACTGAGTAAACTGTTGAAAATGGGTGGTTCAGATTGAAAGCTCCACCTCTGATAACTGCTGGGCTTTTTTGACATGGCCAAGTGCTACTTTAACTGGCAACTGTCAGACAGCGCAACGCGTTTTGGGTGACTGAAATGTTTATATTATTTTGGTGCGGATCACCCCAGTGTGTGTATGTAATAATGCTACAGCCAGGGAGCCACTAGGGCTGTGTTCTGGAGCTGCATGCGGCTCCTGAGCCGCAGGTTGCTGACCCCTGGTATAAGTATATGGAGGACTAATGCTGCTATCATTACGCCGTAGAGAGCACAGCACCAACGCTATTAAAGCCACTGATAGTGCTGCTACATTAACCAGAAGCCAGAGGTCCAGTAACAGTGTCTGTCTGTCCCCTCGGCTGTCCATCTGCTATGGATAAACTGTACTGGGATTACATATCCCAGGAATGCACGCCCTTCAAGACTCACAAACATCCAGAGAGGTGTCTTCATGGGGGCAACGTATACCACGTGCACCACTATTCCACTGAAAATGTCACCTCTTTATCCGTTTATTTATATTACTTTGTTGCTGTTTTACGTAAAACGGAATGTCCCTCTTCAACAACATAAGTCCTCTCTTATATAAACGCTGTTTTATATCCGGATTTGGAACATTGTGAAAAAATCCAATGTTCAACTTTTAATTAATCGCATGCCCCAAAAATAGGGACCTTGTGGGTTTATTAAGTTGTTTAATATTAAGCTGCATCTCAAAGCCAACGGGCCGATTCAAGACTAAATAAATCACACGTTGCATTCTCCAGTGTCGTGTTTCCCAGAGCGCTCATCGTGTATCCACAACGCTGTGATGTCGCCGGCTAATCTGGCAACACTCCCGAGGAGTTGTCATCCGTGCATGCATGCATGCGCGTCTCTGTCGCCGTCCTCTCCAGGTGTTGACATGCACTCGTCTCCCGTTTAATAATGCCTTCATATTCATTCCAAGGCATGAACTGGAGCTGTATCTTAAAGGCAGTACAATATTTAAGCCAAAATTCAAAATAGAAAATTCAAATTCTCTCTCTCTCTCTCTGCTACTACTATCTAATAGTGCTGGGGAGTTTTTCTGCAGAAAGACGTGTCCCTTCTGGCTGTATTTTGGCTTTGTGCCAATGTTTATGTTGACGTTCAGCCCCATGGTTCAGCCCCATTTTTTTAGTATCTACTACAGTCCTAATAAACCCAGGAAACTACAGTATAACTGGCCACGGAAGTTCACAGGATCTACTGAATGTGAAGGAGACAGCACACCGCACTGAACTTTACACACTCCATTTGGTATGCCTGACCCAGAGGCGCAATACGGTAGTTTGTCACATTCAGTAGATCATTTGTGGGCAGTTGTAATTGTAATAGTAATTGTAATAGTTTATCTAAACAAATACGCACAGTATTTAGGGCCATGTTTGAATGCCCCCTCCCATAGCTAAAATCCCTACAACTAGAGAAAGCAAGGAATGTAAAACAATTAACACCCATCTTTTACTTTCTCTAATAACAACCTAAAACATGAACCTTGGTTGAAAAAAAAAAAGTTTTCTTTTAATGCAGGGGTTTTCAACAGGTGGTCCGGGGACCACCAGTGGTCCTTGAGAGGGTTCCAGGTGGTCCCCAGGCTAAATGATGGAAAGTTGGCTAACCAGATGTAACTCTTGATAATGTAAAAATGAAACCAAATGGACCCTTGCGGGTCCATTTGGTTTCATTTTTACACTCTCAAGAGTTAAAATATTCATCATCTGAATTAGCACCACTTAAACAAGAAGTCTACAATGTTTTGTTTGCAAAATCCAGCCTGGAATTGTGGACAAAACCAAAATAATTCTTTAGTTTTAGGTCTTTGGGGTGAAAATGTAATCAAATGGTGGTCCGTGGCTCAAATGCTGAATAAATGGTGGTCCCTGGTGTCAAAAAGGTTGAAAACCCCTGCTTTAATGTAGTGCCTAACTGCACTTGCGGCTCTGGTGGGTATGTGTAAAACATATCTAGCACTGCACTCCAGTACTCCACTGTAGTTCGCACTAAAAGTGAAACCAAAACATTTCCGGCTTAGCAGTTCCACGCCACAAGAGATGATGATATGTTCGACCGTGTTCTGGAGCACGAGGAAACAAACCCCTACTGACGTCGCACAAATACATCTTGACTCCAAGACTCTCACTTTTATGTTTCATAACTCTGTCTGCGACCGCCTGGGGGAGATATGGGCTCAACGGACAGACTGAAGTGAAGTGAGACAGACACCAGGGGCGGATCTAGGCATGGGCATGGGGGGGCAATGCTCCCATAAATACCCAGTCTGCCCCCCCCCCCCCCCCCACACACACACGATGCCATGCAAAAAAAACCAAGAGATTTCAAATTGAAGTGTTTATATTTAAAACGATTGTAAAACTATACTACTAACTACAGCTGTGTCACCACTTAAACCAACAGCATTTCATCATTGAAAACAGAAAACTCTCTGAGTCAGACCTTTGTGCCTGTTGCAACTTCAACAACAACAACTGATGTTATTATTGATGCTTTACTTGACTAATAAAAGTCCTGTAACCGAAAATGGTATGGGTGCGACTTCATCGCGCCACGGGCGATGAAGCCGCCCCCATACCATTTTCTCTTGCCCCTCCAACATGTTCTCCCCCCCCCCCAAATGGGACATGTTACATCCGCCCCTGACAGACACTGACTGCTGCTGACACAGAATGTTCTCTGACCGGAGAAGAAGTGCAGTTCCAAGGAAGTTACTCAGTGAAAAAAAAACAACTCTATAGATAGGAGATTTCATGATAGATTTCGATTCCCACCTGTCCAACCGACATGACACCAGGGCACTGCACTGTCCCCGGTGGGGGCGTGGAACGCGTGTGATGAATTTGAAGTCGGCGGGACAAATGGTTCTCGAAGGACTGTGTATTCAATCCAAAGTCGCAAACACAGCATACTATTCCAAAAACCTGCCTAATGTAAAAAGAATGTCCTTGTATTGAATTTGAAGTTGCGGTACAAATAGTTCTCGGATTCTTAAGGACTGAATTGCGTAGTTGCAAACACAGCATAATATTTGAAAACCTGCCTAATGTAAAAAGAATATCCTTGTGTTGAATTTGAAGTTGCGGTACAAATAGTTTCTCAGATTCTTAAGGACTGAATTGCGTATTCAATCCAAAGTTGCAAACACAGCATAATATTTGAAAACCTGCCTAAAGTAAAAAGAATATCTTTGTGTTGAATTTTAAGTTGCGGTACAAATAGTTCTCGGATTGTTAAGGACTGAATTGCGTATTCAATCCAAAGTTGCAAACCCTGCCTAATGTAAAAAGGATATCCTTGGACTCTGTGTTCAGTCAGTCAGTCTACCGTCGTGTTCTGACTGTGTATAGCTCTGTGTATAGCTCAGCAAATGCAGTGGTTTTCAATGTTTTTAATACCAGGGCCCACTATTTTTTCTGCATTTGAGCCATGGAACACCATTTGAGGACATTTTAGCCTCACAGAGCCAAGACTAAAGATTTATTTTGGTTTTTGTTCATAATTCCAAGCTGGATTTGGGAACCAGACCATGCAGTCAAACCCCTAGAAGTGTTTGCAGTGTGGTTGTTTTTCTAACATCTGAAAGGCCAACACTACAATACTTTTATATGTGTTAACTTATTATAAATAAAGATCTGTGAGGTTGAGTTTCCACCTAGTGTTTCTTTTGTCATACCATCACCTTTTATAGTTTCACCTTGCTCAAGGACACTTTAACACTAACTCTGGGAGAGACTGGGATTGAACCGGCCCTGGATGTGACATGGACACAACCTACTGATTGCACAAGTTTCTTCCTCAAAATAATTATGTACAGTATGATTACCTGTAGATGTGATGTATTGAAAGCATTGTATCTCTAAAGGTGGGTACAGGGATTAAAGTAAAAAAAAAATCTTGGGACTGAAAATGATCTTTTGCAAACAAGCACTGAGCTAATTAAATGACCCCTGTGAAATCCTCAGGGCTGAAATCAGTACCCAGTACTGAGAACTTTAATCTCTAAAGGTGGGTATGAAATTCGAAGCAATTGCTCCTTTGACCAGAAATTGAGGATTAGGAGAAATATTGAAATCTTCAAATCTCTCTCCCCTTTGTGTTTCACTCTTATAGTTGCTGCTACTCTTGCTTTTCCCCATGAGGATCAATAAAGGTTTGCTACAAATTTGCTACAAACAGATGCCTTTTTGGCAAACATAACAAACAAATGTACTGACTGTAAGCATGACATCAATGGGAGTAAACATGGATTGACTTACAGTAACCACACCGCGTCCCCCCTTCAAACACGAAGCCATTTGGTACAGGTCCATATCTGCGTAGGTCTGGGAGGTTCCAATGGCCGCTGACGACGGGGGGGATGTCCCTGGCCAGAGCCAGGAGGTTGTTACACAGATGAAGAGTTGCAGGTCCGCTCTCCAACTTGGTCCCTGGTAAGACTCCAACAATAAATCTATGAACTGAGAGAGAGAGAGAGAGAGAGAGAGAGAGACAGAGACAGAGACATAGAGAGACATAGAGAGAGAGAGAGGAAAAACACCAGGAGGAGGGATTGAAAAAGGAAACCAAAACCTCATCGCTGGCTTTATCAAAACCAAACAAATTCCAGCCATGTAGACAACACAGATATAATAACACAAACAAAGGAACACTACAATCATCATAAAAATTCATATTGCCGGCATGCCTTGATTCATTAGTTGGGTAATAATACGAGGCAGGGAAAAACAGCTGAGAACAGGCAGAATGAGATCAGTGGAGTTTTGCTGGGAACATAAAAAGGCTTCAGATCTAAAGCCCAGAGCAATCAATCAAAACGTGTCATAAATATCAGGGTAATTGAGTCAATACTGTTGCTAATGAGCAACACAAGAAAAAAGGCTGTCCTGGGAGTCTGTGAGATGTGTGTGCGTGCCGTGCACGCGTCCGTCCGTGCGTGCGTGTGTGTTTTAAGAATTGAATTTATATTCATACTCCGCAGTGCGTGTCGCCTGCCGACAAGAACTGATTTTCAAGTTAACAAGCTTGTTAGCCAAGTCAGCACATCCAGGAACATCCCCTTGTGATTAAGATTAGTGTCATCCAAAAAGGTATCCGCAGAATAGCAACTGAGGCTCGGTGATAAATATGTAACATATGAAAGTTGAACAGGGCTTAAAGCCAAAAAGAATCTCGAGACTGGAAAGAAGTTTTTTCCCCTGCAAATCTGCAGTGATTTCAACCCCTTTTTAAACTGAGAACTGATTCTACAAATGTCTTCTAAAATCCAGTTTTCTGAAAAAAAAAAACATCTTGTTTTCTCCATCAGTGGTCCTCGATATTTCATGTCAAGGGCCCCTAGAAATCATGTGTATATGCCCGCCAACACCCCCATCGTAAAATATGTCGTTCCAGGGCCCATCCAAAGGCAAAATATTTGAGTGAGTTGACAGAAATAAGGATTTGCACCACATTTTCACACTTTCACAAAAATAGCAGACCTACAAGCTCATAGCGTGCCACTCGGTGGCACGCTGAGCTTGTAGATCTGCTCTTTTTCAATAGCTAATTTTTAGCTACCAAAGAAATCATCAACACTGCAGAAATCAGTCCCCAGGAACGAGAACTTTAAGCCCTGAGTAAATCGTCAAATTGAGTTGCTAAAGAGGTTTTGAGGAAGCATAGCATCGCCATCTGCAACAGTATTGAATACTGATGTTTTGTCTAATGAACATTGAACGCTTTTACATCACACATGGCTCTGTCATTTTTTCACAGCCACTTCTTCAGACAGAGGAAAAAACTGCCAGGTGAAACCAATGTAGCAGGTGATTAAAAAGTCACTCAGAGCTGGTCTTGTCATCAGTCCGTTTGACAAAGATTCATACGGTGTCACAGTTCAGAACAAAAGCATTCGTGCACGGTGGCAGCAGGGCACATTTCTTCTTCTGTAGGCCTGGCCTGGCTCCAAAATACACTCAGTGCAGTGGAGGTGAAGGACCAAGCACGGCACGTGCACACACGCACACACAATGCAGTGACACACATGCAAGGCAGAGATAGGCACACATGAAAGCATGCAGACACTTCAACTAGGGATTCACCAATAGTGATTTTTTTTTTTCCAGTTACGATCTGATATATTCATTTAATTAATTTCCCAATACACTCCCAATATCTGGTAATTTACTGGTATTTTAAATGTAAATACAAAACGTACATTATCAGTGTTTTTTTTGATGGCTGCAAGCCCTCCTATATTCAGCTGTTAGTGTACCTTTCCGTCCTACACAAAGATTATATTCCCTTCAGCATTTAATTTTATCATATCTGAGTCATATCTGTCATATCTGAGTCTATGTAATATCAAATATTTTACATCATGATGATGTAAGAACACCTCTCACTTCACATGAGACAGGTATTTTTTTTTTTCCAAGGATAGACCCGGCATCCTATACTGAGACTCACATCCTTAGCGAGAACATGTTGTCAATTGGACAACTCCTCGACACATCATGAAGACTCCTAAACCGACAGAGACTAATAACCTCTACAAATCTCAACCAGAGGTTATAGGTCTGGATAACAGCAACAGTAGCGCCCCGGGGCTCCAGACAAGAGTTATTTGTTAATGAGGGCTGAATGTGACAGAACTAATGCAGTGGAAACCTGCCAGCACAGTCGCTGTACTTGGAGACAGTAGTTCATTACTTGAGCTGGAGACATGCAAAGCTGACACTGCTCATTTGTCTAAAGTGTATACTGTATATGTGTATACACACAGGTCGCAATTTTGGCATTAAATGACTCTGGGGGGTCAGGGGGTGTTATGCAGAGTTAATATTGCGTATCTCGACTTATTACTGCTGCTATCTCCTAAACTTTTATACTGAGGAGACGTTCCAATCACGACTGTGCTATTGTTTCTGTCCTCGTATTAAAAAAAAAAAAAACATCTTATCTCCGTATCTTAATTCTTTGTTTTCCCATAAATAGTGCCCTTCTTGATCACGCTACAGTAGTACTACACAAAAGCATCAACAACAGAGCTCAAAACACAGTGTGAAGCGGCACATATTTGAGCTTGTTGATCTGCAACTTTTGCTGCTTCTGAAACAGAATCCTGAACACGTTTTTTTTTTACCTGTGAAGTTTTCCCTCCCGACAGAGAGAATATCTTGAGGGGGAAATGAGAGCGCAGCACTGCTGCTATGTTGCTTGCAATATTATTTTTATATGAGAAATTCCTACAAGCTATTGATCATCTCAACGTTTCAATGGTACCGGCACCTTAGGTCCAAAAACAGACTTGTGAAGTCTACTTTTTAGCAAAATCTTTGATTAGAGTAATGGTAAGATGGTAAGAAACGTGTTCTTTTGTGAAACAGAAGAATTTTGGGGAAAAAAGCATTCAACGAGAATGAATGAGAGCTATTGAGAATTCAGTGTAGTGGCTCAAACAGTTTGGGATTTATTCAGAAATGTAAAAGAAAATTGCATTTCAATTCCAAATTGCATTAATGTTGGAACGCTGCAGATTATAATTCATGATCTGCTTTGAAACATGTGTTTCACCATGTTGATGATTTTTCTTTTAGGACCTGTACACTCTCAGAAAGAAATGGGTGAAATGGGTGTACTAAATAAGAGTCATAATATGAAAATAATCGTTAGTTGCAGCCCTACTATCTGTAGTTCTGTACCGTATACTCTCAGAGATATGCTGTCTCAGAACTTGGTGCAGGTTAGTGCACTCAGAGCATCTAGACATACAGTAGGCATGGGGGGCAATGCCCCCCTAAATGCCCAGACCTGCCCCACCAAACACGATGGCATGCAAAACAACCCAAGATATTTCAAATCAAAGTGCTCATATTTAAAATGATTTGAAACACTACTACTGCTACTAACTAACTACAGCTGTGTCACCACTAAACCAACAGCATTTCATCATTGAAAAAAGAAAACTCTCTGAGTCAGACCTTTAGCTTTATGCATGCTGTGTGTCTGTTGCAACTTCATCAACAACTGATGTTATTATTGATGCTTTACTTGACTAATATAAGTCCTGTAACAGAAAATGGTATGGGTGCGACTTCATCGCCCGTGGCGCGAAGCGACACGGGCGATGAAGCCGCCACCTTACCATTTTCTCCTGCCCCCCCTCAATTGGGAAATGTTACATCCGCCCCTGCAGAGCACTCACCTTCCCCCAGGCTGTACCGTATGCGTATCTCCCAGGCCTGCAGAGCCTCCTTGCTGTCGAAGCCCAGCAGGGTGGCCTGTGCCAGGCAGACGATGGCCAGGGTGTGGCTCACCCCCTCGTACCACTGCCCCGGCTCCAGACCACAGATATCCTCCAAGGTGAAGCTGCCCCTCTCCCGGTGCCCCTGGGCTTTGTCTGACTTGTCTTTGAACACCAGCAAAACCAGACAGTCTGTCAGAGAATCCGAAAAAAAGACAGGAGAAGAATACAGGTTTATTATTACACTGAGTAGAACCAGGCAGGGTTAACTGTTGAGATTGTAAAATGAAACCAAATGTTCCCATCAGGGGTGGACTGACAGTCTGGCATACAGGGCATTTTCCCGGTGGGCCGACCCCCCCGGGGCCGTTAATGTCGTGTTTTAATTAAAAAAAAAAAAAAAAATCTGCACAAAACCGCCCACGAATCAGTGCTGGCGGCCCTCTGTCCTCTTCAAATGAGACTGCCTATTGCAGGGTTTTTATAGTTAACTAAAACTAACTAACTAATTTTAGTTAGCCCGAGCCCCAGAGCCCCTTATGTCTTAAATTCTCATGGGGGCTCAGGCCCCGGCCCCCACAAAGATTCAGAGGGCCGCTCTGAGGGCTGCTCTGAGACAAAATTGCCCAGTACGTTTTGAGCTCCCAGTCCACCCCTGGTTCCCATAAGGGTCCATTTGGTTTCATTTTACGCTCTCAAAAGTTACAGATCTATAAGGGTCCCTTTGGTTACCATCTGTCTATCATTTAGCCTGGGGACCACCTGGAATCCTCTCAGGGACCACCTGTTGAAAAACCCCTGGCCTAAGGAAATTATGTTGACACTAAAAACTGTATTACAAATAAGATTACATTCTCTGCGAATGAAGGGCCGGGCGGTGCGTGCATTGACTATAACTATTAAAATGATCCCAAACAGTGGTTTTCAACCTTTTTGATATACCAGGGTCCACTATTTATTCAGCATTTGATGACATTTTAGCCCCACAGACCCAAAACTAAAGATTTCTTTTGCTTTTGTTTCACAAAACAGGAAACATAGAGACCAAAATGACCATTAACACTTTCTATAGGTTCCATTCTGGTAAGTTCCCTGCTGATATTATTACCAAACAAACAAGACGGCATGCAAAACCCAAGATATTCAAATTAAACTGCTTACATTTAAAATGATTTGAAACACTACTACTGCTACTAACTAACTGAAGCTGTGTCACCACTCACCACTAAACCAACAGCATTTCATCATTGAAAACAACTTCAACAACAACTGATGTTATTATTGATGCTTTACTTGACTAATAAAAGTCCTGTAACTGAAAATGGTATGGGTGTGGCTTCATCGCCCGTGGCGCGAAGCGACACGAGCGATGAAGCCGCACCCATACCATTTTCTCCTGCCCCCGCAATTGGGAAATGTTACATCCACCCCTGTGCTACACCAGTGGGTCCCGTGGTCCAGGTACTCCTGTGGTTCATTGAGGGGACTCCCAAGTGGTCCCTTACAGGTGTGCATCTGTTTGGACCCATTTGGGGTCCTTGAAATGAGAACATTTTGAAGAACCCATTGAGAGAGAGTCTGAGATGAGGGTAAGGCCCTTGAGTTGCAGCAGCATCTTGTTTTCAAGCGGTCCTCATGTAGCACACACAGTCAGTGATCCTTGAACTTTTCAATAAATAAATAAATCACAGACTCCAATTATGGCTTTGAGAGCCTTTATTAGTTAAACTACTAATACCTAAGGCAGTGTTGCCAACTTGGCACATTTGTCACTATATTTAGCTCTTATCCAGACCCCCCTAGCGTCAAAATTAGTGAAAAACTCCTGGCGGAAAATCTAGTGCTTTTTTGCTGGTGAGTTGGGGGGAAATTGATTGATAGGCGCCAGAGATAAAACCCTCATTTTTCACCATTCTTCCTCCTATGATAGTGGTTTTCAACCAGTGGTCCCCAGGCTAAATGATGGCAGTTGGTTAACCAGATGTAACTCTTTGAGAGCGTAAAAATGAAACCAAATGGACCCTTGCGGGTCCATTTGGTTTCATGTTTACACTCCCAAGAGTTAAATCATGTGAATTAGCCCATGTACTACACAACTAGAGAATGTAGAAGATTAATGGTCATTTACCCTTCCAGTCAAGTATCTAGTGCATTTGGGAAGTGCCACTAGAGCATTTTGGATTTTGGCAGTTGGTAACACTGTGTGAAGGATGTTTCAGAGGGCCAGTTTTGTTCCAATATTGCTACTGTAGTGTGCACATTGATCCCGTTACCCTATAGCCTCGGTCCCCAGGTGGAATTCATCTGTGCTGTCAGCGGAAGTGTGGGAACTTGCGTCATATGCGCTTCTCCCAGATATGCTATCTTCCCGACCGATAACAGCAGTTGTTTATTTGGCAGAAAATGTAAACTGATTTGTAATTGAGTTTCTAGTGTCAACGTCATTTCCTTCGGCGGTAGTTATCCACCCAAATACCGCAATGTCCACTGGTAGACTCTACAGAGTTACGGGTAATGATGTGTCTGTATAAGTTCAACCACCTTTAAAGTCCAATAAGAGGCTGTAGACATAACTTCTGTGGGACCTAGACATACAGTATTTATTTACTATACAAACAATGGGATCGAATGTATCCCTCTCATGATAGGAATATGAACAGCAAATGAATATTATATGATTGAAAGCAGATACGACCTGTTATACTGCGAACCGAGATTCACATTATATCAGCTCTTTGGCCGGGGCGCCCCTCAAAGCACAGGTCCAACACTGTGTCCGTCCTGGAGAAACAAAAAAATACACTATGTAGCTATATTTTTTTGCCTTTCCCCCTCTACATTGCATCAACTTTCACGATGCAGCCGTTTCCCTGCAGGCAGACACTTGCTTTGCCCTGCAGATGGTCCAGACCTTCTGTTATTGTCAACAAATCCTTTTTGTCTGACAAGGCATGACAAGGCATTTTGGATGACATCTGCCGTCAGTTTTTGGACGGCAGATGAGCTGATCTGATTTGATCTCACCAACATGTCATCCTCCCCGGCCCCTCCCCCTACCTACCGCCCCTCCACTGCTGTGCTGTACGTCACATCATTTGGAGCCACGCCCACCCTATAAGGTTGATTCCTCCCACTTCTAAGCGACCATGGCAGGGCCTACCGACTGCAGATTGCACATTCCAAGTTTCGGCCAGGCTGTGTCACGTCACGTCCTGCATTTTTGAATGGGTGTCAATGAGACTTCCGTCTTGTTCCGGTCTGAATTTCGGACAACTGCGGGTCTTTCCTGCTGCCTGTCCACTGCCCAAATTTCAGACAGGAACTAACAGGAGGTTCCCATTGAAACATATTCAAAAAAGGAGGAGGTGACGTCACAGCTCGGTCCGAAACACGGAGTGTGCAAAAAGCAATGTGGAGGCACCCTGCCTAACAAATTAGTCCAGGCTTTCCGAATTCCACTCAACGCAGACGAAAATGAAAGCCTGGGTGTCAAGGCTATATTCAGCTTGACTGATATGGGTCTTTAGGGACCATGCATTCTTGAGCCAATTTAAAGAAATTTAAATAACGCACACACACACACACACACACACACACACACACACACACACACACACACACACACACACACACACACACACACACACACACACACACACACACACACACACACACACACACACACACACACACACACACACACACACACACACACACACACACACACAAGGAAGGTATGAACATGGACAGCTGTGATAACACAAGGTTTGGAGCACTTGGAGTGCAGGCCTGACCTGTTGAACAATATGTTCATCAGCCTCAAAGAAAACCACTCTCCAGCCGAGTGTGTAACTCAATATTTGTCACAACATTGGTCTTAGTGAGAGTTGCATAATCCTGCACAATGGAGGAACATCAAAGCCCTGTGGGCTCTTGAAGCAAAGCCCCATAAGAGCGACTAGGACACATGAGTAAAGGGGAAATTTTAGAGTTGGAAAGCTTCAGTGTCCTTCAAACTTCAAACTGGATGCCCAAAAAACACTCTCACAAAATGGACGTTGTTGAAATCACATTCAGAATCACAATTACTATTTGCTGAGGGTAAACAACACATACAGTAGTAAGGACGCTCCCCAAAACCTGACTCAAATCCCAAACCATCATGGCAGGCCCAGAAAAGACACAAGCACACACATCATTCATGTACCCATCATACAGTTGAAAAATATTTCGTTTCAATTCTTGGCATGCAACTTTTGCAACTTCTACTTTGGGCACATGATGTGACGATATAGCACAAACATTATCTAAATGGAGTGGAATACAGAGCAGAGCTTTTAAATGCAGCTCAAGTAGCAGCATTCTATCCAGGGACGTGCATAGGACGTGAGTGTCAGAGGTGCAGGGGCTTAAGTCTTAAGAGGCCACTTTTAGCCCGCAAAATAGCAAAAATATTGGATCTACAAGCTTGTAGATAAGCTATTTTCACCCAGAACTTTACCTCGTGATAGGGAGAAGTCGGTGTAACACCACTGCCACTGTAGTCACCTGGAGACTTCAGAAAGGCAATTCTCCGGAATGCTGGCATGAAAATGAGTGGCATTTGTATTTCCTCTACCATAGTGATGAAAATAGAATGCTGCAGGACTCCTTACTGTCCTGAGCTAAGGTGTCAAGCATTTTAGCAAGTTATAATAAATTATACTCAATTCGCTATTGTACTGTTGCAATGTATATGTATGTTGAATACACAACAATAGCAAATGCTACATTTCGTGGTCTGGAAAAAGTGCAGTTGTTTTACAGAGAAGTCTGCCTCCCCAGCCCCATGCACGCCCCCTTTCATGTCCATGTGCGCACGTCCCTGGAATAAAGCACCGTACGCAGACTAGAGCTTTCAACACCACTCTACTCTACTGTTATTGCGTGCAAAAACAACACTCCAGCAGCAACACTACTCTCTGTGTTCCAAGTTCAAACCCCTACAACAACATGTCTGACGGTCCGTGAACCTACCTGCTACAGGCGAAGGCTTGCGGAGCACGACCCACCTAGTCTTCCACTGTCAGAAAGTACACAACAAACACACAAAGTTACACACAAACTCTCTTCAACGTCGGTGAATGTTTGGCGGCATGGTGGTGGTGGCGCAGCCAGCAATATGGTGTCCAACCTGTGCGCCCGTGTCAACAATGTCTAAATTATTACGTTATATCAGCACCTTTTTTCCATCTCTGAATTTGACGTATCCCTCCACGACGACCGAATCGGTCATCTTCAGTCATGGTTCGCTGCTTCGGACCGTCCTGACAGCTGCAGGGTGGCTGTCTGTCTGTCTGTCTGTCTGTCTGTCTGTCTGTCTGTCTGACTGTGTCCCTCTTGTCCCGTGCATGAATGAGGGGTCACTTTCAAAATAACTGCTGTTATGGGGGGCGCGCGCACGTACGCACACACACACGGCATGGACGCACGCACCCGCGCGCGCACACACACACACACACACACACACACACACACGGGGCGGATCTAGGCATGGGCATGGGGGGTGGGCAATGCCCCCCTAAATGCCCTGACTGCCCCTCCAAACATGCATGGCATGCAAAACAACCCAAGATATTTCAAATTAATGTACTTATATTTAAAATGATTTGAAACACTACCAGTACTACTGCTACTAACTAACTACAGCTGTGTCACCACTAGCATTTCATCATTGAAAACAGAAAACTCTCTGAGTCAGACCTTTAGCTTTATGCATGCTGCGTGTCTGTTGCAACTTCAACAACAACTGATGTTATTATTGATTTGCTTTACTTGCCTAATACAAGTCCTGTAATCGAAAAAGGTATGGGTGCGATGAAGCCTCCCCATACCATTTTCTCCTGCCCCCCCAATTGGGAAATGTTACATCCGCCCTTGGGGCACAGTACACTCCACTCAGTGCCAGCCTGTTGCTGCCACTAGCAGATGCTGGCTATATTCCTAGAAAGTTTCATAACAAGCATCAAGGACCCCCGAATTAACACTATAGATCAGACCTGTGGTGTGGACCCCTCATTTGAAAACATTCCAGGGATCACTATAGGAGAATAGGCTGACATGTCTATCTCCAGGACCCCAATTTATTAAACCCTACTGTAAAATCAAACCTCTAAGGACCCCTAGGGATCCTGGGCCTCACTTTGGGAACCACTATGTGGTACCGCACGCAATGCAGCTGGTCAAAGTAAATTATTCTTTTTGTTTATTGTTGTATTTGTTGTTTATTATCTATTTGTCAGAGATGCATTAATCAAAGTAGGCCACAGCTGGATGCAGATATTCTGCTATGTAATGTAAACTGTCGAGAAGAAAACAATCAACCCCCTTGCAAAGATGCTCGAGTTATATACAGTCAAGTTTTATTCAGTTATAAAATATTTCACAGTGAATAAAAAAAACATTTTTCTTCAAAAGGCACAATATTATACAACACAGGCAAATATAATATCCCATATATATTAAAGTTAACATCGTCCATTCACAAAGTCTTGTGCTTGCGTTTGACAACTGAATAGATCCAGTCTAGGTAGTTGACAACTTTGGTGTAGACGCCAGGTTTCCCGGAGCGGCCGCAGCCCTCCCCCCAGCTTATGATCCCATAGAGGAAGCTGACATCATCCCTAGCACAGGCCAGTGGGCCTCCAGAGTCGCCCTGTGGGGTGGGGGGAAAAACATACACAAACACACGCACCATGAATACCACATGCATTACGCAAACACTGATTGAACAGATGAGAAGATGAAGAAATGGATGCTGATGTAGTATGATTCACTGGTGATGTTCGACACCACAGAACCGCAGAAAACACTCAGAAACTGACTCATTAATATCATTCAACAACACAAACAAGGCTTCTAATTGTGAGTGAAACACAATGCAATTTGTATGGGAACACAGCAAGTAACTGAGATACCAAGAATAATTGGTGGGGTCCCGCGGTCTATACTTTGTCCCCTACATTTCCCCTCTATACCAAAACTATTTGATGAAAATTGTCAATATATAAACCCCAAGACCAATGTGTTGGTGTTGTTGTCACAATGCAAACACATTGATCAAGGGGGTTTCTGTAAATATTCACTAATCATGACATTCTGAGAATATGGTTAAAATAATGTTATGTGGTGAACCCCTTTTAGAACTGAGGAGGACACCTCATACAGGTAGCTCCTAATGTTGTTCTAATGTTCTTTAATACATATAGGCCTAGATTTTTGTCACCGCTAAACCCCTCAACCCTTAACTTCTTTGCCCTTTTAAACTATTTTTAAAAATGTATTTGTCAATAGTTAAAATGGCCAGTCTACAAGCTCACAATGTGTCAATAGATTGGCACATTGAACTATTCCAAAACGTTTTTCAAAATAGTAAAAAAAAGAGAACAGAAAAGAAATGAAGTTAGATATAAGGGGTTTAGCATGTGACAAAAATGGAGCCCATATTCTTTCACTGCAAATGTTTTTAATTCAATTATTTGATTCCCTGGAACAACCTAATTTTCAGATACAGCTTACAGAAATGCAGATTATTCTGTGGGTCTTTGACGTGAACAGGTGTTAGCACCAGTGAACACACCCTGATATCCTTTTTTTTTTTTTTTCAGAAAACAGGATTTTGTGGAAACGGCCTTAATCGTTCCTTCCTCACCTGACATGCATCTACACAGCTATTGGTCCCGGCACAGAGCATGCCCGCTGGTGACATGGCCTCCGTACACCTCTGGTTTGGTGCAGGTGCTGTGTGGAACCAGCCTTACGCCGCCCTCTTGCAGGCTAGAGTACTGCTTTGCGTCCTTCGCCTCTTTTGCCTCTGTGAATGAAACAACAATATGGTTACGCTGCAGTCACGCACATGCGTCCCTTTGAAATGAGCACCATTTGTTATATGCATGAGACAATGAGGATGACGCTGTATTCGGGTCATTTTAGAGCCACTCGCAGCTCACAGCAGCGTGTCTTTGATTGCCCTAATGTTTACATAGAGCAGCGAATGTGTAACCAATGCGATTACACAAGCTAAGTGTTCTGTTGTCATAATACACGCGGCCACTGATGGATATGTGTGACATTTTAATTATCACTTACTCTCGTGCATATGTCCCCAGCCGGTGATGGAACAGCAATAGCCGTCAGGGAACCTCATGTCTTTGTCTGGCAGACAAATGGGACGAATAAAGGGTGTTTTCTTCACACAGCGGCCGTCCTGCTTCTTCAGTTTGATGAGAACTGTAAGTTTGGATCATAAATGAAACAGAAAGAAAGAAAGAAGACATGTTTTGGTGAAATTATTAATTCTGTCTAGAAAGGAATGCTGAGCATTCTCTCAATTCTCTGTGGGAGGTGTGTGCGTGTGTGTGTGTGTGTGTGTGTGTGTGTGTGTGTGTGTGTGTGTGTGTGTGTGTGTGTGTGTGTGTGTGTGCGTGCGTGGGGAGGAACACATGGACACAGCTGTTCATTAGAACACAGCTGTGCACGCAGGCTAGCATATCGAGTGAGTGAGGTTTGGGTCATGAATCACTAGTAGTGCATGAGTCAGTGTGTG
Organism: Benthosema pterotum; assembly: GCA_039105355.1. Taxonomy (NCBI): domain Eukaryota; kingdom Metazoa; phylum Chordata; class Actinopteri; order Myctophiformes; family Myctophidae; genus Benthosema; species Benthosema pterotum. The sequence goes on along the minus strand of CM076986.1, from coordinate 38,366,430 downwards.
TGTGTGTGTGTGTGTGTGTGTGTGTGTGTGTGTGTGTGTGTGTGTGTGTGCGTGTGCGTGTGCGTGTGCGTGTGTGTGTGTGTGTGTGTGCATGTATGCGGCATGCGTGCGTGCGTGTCCTTACCAATGTCATGTAGTGTTGGGTTGAACACAGAGAATTGCTTTGGGAAGATGTACTTTTCTACGCCGAAGGTCCTGGTATTAGGCCCCGTGACGTTGAAGTCCTGCTGGCCAAATACCACCCGGATGTGATGCTTTAGGGGGCTGTGGAAACAGATTATAGCATTATTTATTCCTGGTGCAGTCAGTGCAGCAACTCTGGAATGCTCATAAAACATATCTGGGGCCAAATGCGGCCCTTTGGCTGACTCTGACCGGCCCGGGGACCACCAGTGGTCCTTGAGAGAGTTCCAGTTAAATATGGAAAGTTGGTTAACCAGATGTAACTCTTTGAGAGCGTATAAATGAAACCAAATGGACCCGTTTCATTTTTACACTCTCAAGAGTTAAAATATCCATCATCTGAATTAGCCCAAAGTCTACACATTCAATCAGAGAATGTCAAGAGAATGGTCATTTGTGTTATCCTGTTTTGTTAACCGAATCCAGCCTGGAATTGTGGACAAAAACAAAAGCAATCTTGAGATTTGGGATCTGTGGGGCTAAAATCTCATCCAATGGTGGTCCGTGGCTCAAATACTGAATAAATAGTGGGCCCTGGTGTCAAAATGGTTGGTCTCACTCTTACGTTTATCTTGAAATTAAATTAATACTATGCAGACTTTAGTTCAGCCTTTAGTCTTGGCCCTCCACAATATTTTTTGGCCCCTTGGGAAAAATAATTGCCCACCCCTGTCATAAAACCTCTGTATGGATGTACCGTGTCCCCATGGCACGACGTTTATGATTACCCAGGCATTCGAGCACTACTCCACTTTCTTTACATGAATGTTTTTAATCGTAATGTTTTATTATGACTGAACATGTACTTTTGGCCAATTATTTTTTGGGGCCCACTTGCAATGCTTTTTCCCAGCCCACAGCTTGGGAATCATAGTCATTGAATAAAATAAGAATGATTAAAATGCAGTATAGAACCTATTCGCTTTCACCTAGAACAGTGCTTTTCAACAGGTGGTCCGGGGACCACCAGTGGTTCTTGAGAGGGTTCCAGGTGGTCTCCAGCTAAATGATGGAAAGTTGGTTACCCAGATGTAACTCTTGAGAGTGTAAACATGACACCAAATGGACCCTTGTGTATCCATTTGGTTTCATGTTTACACTCTCAAGAGTTAAAATATCCACCATCTGTTAGCCCAAAGTCTACACAACTAGAGAATGTATAAGATTAATGGTGATTTTGGTCTGCATGTTTGCCGTTTTGTTTCCCAAATCCAGCCTGGAATTGTGGACAAAAGCAAAAGAAATCTTTAGTTTTGGAGTCTGTGGGGCTAAAATGTCATCAAATGGTGGTCCGTGGCTCAAGTTCTGAATAAATAGTGGGCCCTGGTATCAAAAAGGTTGAAAACCACTGACCTAGAATGAAAACATTCTAAAAACCAATGGCCCCATCCACCAAAGAGAAGTTTTCCTGGGTGCAGCCAGGGGGCGGATCTAACATTTTCCAATTGAGGGGGCAGGAGAAAATGGTATGGGTGCGGCTTCATCGCCCGTGTCGCAACGCGCCACGGGCGATGAAGCCGCACCCATACCATTTTCAGGTACAGGACTTTTATTAGTCAAGTAAAGCATCAATAATAACATCAGTTGTTGTTGAAGTTGCAACAGACACGCAGCATGCATAAAGCTAAAGGTCTGACTCAGAGAGTTTTCTGTTTTCAATGATGATGAAATGCTGTTGGTTTAGTGGTGACACAGCTGTAGTTAGTTAGTAGCAGTAGTAGTGTTTCAAATCATTTTAAATAGAGATGGCAGATATTATCGGCCCTCCGATATTATCGGCCGATAAAAGCTTTCAAATTTCATATCGGAAAATATCGGTATCGGTATTTACAAACTGGAAATTATGACTATTTACAGAGATGTAGACTCAGTGCTACGGTCATGTTTATACCATTACTTTTGTACTTTACTGAAGTAGGCTACATGTTGAATTTATAGTTGTATGGAGTATTTCTAGGCTATAACATGAATTCGTATTTATACTAAATGTTTATTTATATTAAATATTTGTATAGTAATAGTTTCTGTTATTTTTCCACCACTGGAGGCCGCATATATCGGTATCGGTTGATATCGGTATCGGGAATTAGTAGTTGGATAATATCGGGATATCGGATATCGGTAAAAAAGTCAATATCGGCCATCTCTAATTTTAAATATAAGCACTTTAATTTGAAATATCTTGGGTTGTTTTGCATGCCATCGTGTTTGGTGGGGCAGTCAGGGCATGCCCATGCCTAGATCCGCCCCTGAGTGCAGTACCAGGTGTTTTGAATCGCTTTGGGAGCGATATTGGTCGTCTACCGCTGTGCATGTCTGACATTTTTATCTGGTCGCTAAAAGTAAAATATTTGACTAGTTTTAATACTCTGGCAGACTTGAGGGATTCCTCAGCTGGGACGAGATGCTCTGGTGGACACATGGGCTAAAATAGGACCGTTGATAACTAATGAAGAAAAAAAATTATTCACAAATCTTTACGTTCGAAGACAAAATTCAGAATCAAATGTATTGGCCACAATGTATAAAAAGAATATTACTGCATGTGAAAAGATTAAATGCAAGTAAAAAGATTAAATGACTACTCTAAATTACTTTTTGATCGGAGACTGATTTCAGATGTCTATTGGTGCTCTACACTAACCTAATAGGTGTTAGGTTATGAGTTAGAGCAGGGCTGCCCAAAAGGTAGATGGTGATAGAGTGTGGTAGATCACACAGACCATGCAGGTAGATCACATGACAGTCCCCTAAAATGTATAGATATGTAACTCTTGAGAGCGTTAAAATGAAACCAAATGGACCCTTACGGGTCCATTTGGTTTCATTTTACACTCTCAAGAGTTAAATTATATTTAAACATCTGAATTACGTAATTTTCAAGAGTCCACATAATTAGAAAATGGAGAATAATTGTTATTTTGACCAACTTTTTGCCAGTTATGTCTCCCAATTGTGAACAAAAATGTAAAAGTTCTTAGTTTTGGGTGCAAGAGACTAAATTCAACATCGTGATGTTGAATTTAGTCTCTTGCACCCAACTGTCAAGTCAAACCCCAAATACTGTTTTCAAATGTTAGTAGTAGCATATACAAGAATACATTCCAATTCTCCCGCCTCATTTTTCATTAACGTGCATTATTCTTAAACATTATTATAGCAAGTAACACCTTCACCACTATTTCAAAGTCAGACTTTTTGGGGGCCTTGAAATTGATTTTTGTTTCCTTTTTGATGTGTAGATCTTGTTGGGCCGGTCATTTTGAAAGTAGCTCTCAAGTCAAAAAAGTGTGGGCACCCCTGAGTTAGAGGTTCTCTGGGCTGGATGTTTGTCTAAACATAGCCTGTTCATAAAACCGTGTTTATGAAGGGTCAGTGTCACGTTTTGAAATCTGTGTTGGTCAAGTTCCACTTCCACTTCTTCAAATGCCAAAAACCTCAACAGGTTAGAGAGATGAGAGCAATATTGTTGCACCTCACCATGATCTGTTTATTTAATTCAAAGAAATAACAATACCGTAATCATTCCTCAGCATCTTGGAAATTAAAACTGTCCCCCCAAAAAAGTAAACTCTTATAATGAAATAATGATGACATAATGATGAATTGCCTTTAACAAAACAAAATAAGAATCTCTCTCAAGAGAGCAAACGGTAGATTACCCACAGATTTGATTATAGCATCATGATTCAATGTAATGTTCGCTATCATTAGGTAAGGCCTATATCTAGAAGTAACGTATTTTCGGGTCAGTGACATGGTCTCAAGATACAAGAGACTGCTCGTCTTGAAATAAGCAATTTAATATATTTGCAATTATAATTATTATAATTAGACATAAGCTGTGACTGTGCTTTTGCATTTTTATATCACATTTTCGTCACCGCTAAACCCCTTATCCCTTAACTTCTTTGCCTTTTTAAACTATTAAAAAAGAACATTTTTCAATAGTTTAAATGGCCAGTCTACAAGCTGACAATGTGTCAATAGATTGGCATGTTGAACTATTCCAAAAGGTTTTTTCAAAATAGTAAAAAAAAAAATGATAAGGGGTTTAGGATAAGGGTTGAGATGGTAACGAAAATGGAGCCCTTTGTGTCATTAGTAATAAGAGAAATACCATCTACCCCCTGGTTCCTAAAGCTCTATCTGTTGGTCTAGTGCAGGAGTCGAGAGAGAGAGAGAGAGAGAGAGAGAGGGAGAGAGAGAGACAGAGACAGAGAGAGAGAAAGAGAGAGAGAGACAGAGACAGACAGAGAGAGAGAGAAACAGAGAGAGAGACAGACGGAGAGCATGGGGCTACAACTCATGCACTTACTCACTGTATGAGCCGGTCTAGTGCCAATATGCATCTATATGCTGCATATTGGCAGACAGACATATTGATATACAGTATATCTGCATGCAATGCATGTTGATATTGATATATATCTTTGCATCCATTTTTTAACACAGGGGTTTTCAACAGGTGAGCACCTGTAGAAAACCCCTTGTGTTAAGAAACAGGGGACAAATGGACCCTTGCGGGCCCATTTGGTTTCATGTTTACACTCTCAAGAGTTAAAATATTCACCATCTGAACTAGCCCAAGTCTACACAACTAGAGAATGTAGAAGATTAATGGTCATTTTAATCTGTATGTTTTACCGTTTTTCTCCGAAATCCAGCCTGGAATTGTGGACAAAAGCAAAAGAAATCTTTAGTTTTGGAGCTAAAATGTCATCAAATGGTGGTCTGTGGCTCAAATTCTGAATAAATACTGTAGTGGGCCCTGATATCAAAGAGGTTGAAACCCACTATCTTAACAGTATGGCATACGTTGTAGTACAACCAGGGGCGGATGTAACCTTTCCCAATTGGGGTGGCAGGAGAAAATGGTATGGTGGCGGATGAAGACGCACCCACACCATTTTCAGTTACAGGACTTTTATTAGTCAAGTAAAGCATCAATAATAACATCAGTTGTTGTTGAAGTTGCAAAAGACATGCAGCATGCATAAAGCTAAAGGTCTGACTCAGAGAGTTTTCTGTTTTCAATGATGAAATGCTGTTGATTAGTGGTGACACAATTGTAGTTAGTTAGTAGCAGTAGTAGTGTTTCAAATCATTTTAAATAGAAGCACTTTAATTTGGAAGACTGGGCATTTAGGGGGGCCATACCTAGATCCACCCCTGAGTCCAACATTACCTGCGGAAGAAGCAGTGTCCGGCGGAGACCACCCAGCAGGAGGAGATCAGGCTGCCAGCGCAGAAGTCGTCCTTTCCGATGTAAATGGCCGCCATCCAGGGGTGAGTGCCAGGCAGCGCCGTGTTGCCGCCCAGGATTCGACCCCTGGCGATGGACACACGCTTCTTGTGCTTCCTCCCACATGTAGGCTTTCTGGCTGGCTTGGGTTTACTGGTGCCAACAGGGAGAAGGTTGTAGGTTGGGGGATTATTCTACGAGAAGATGCTGTGTGAGGGGAGAGGAAAAAAAGAAGACGAGGCAATATTGTTATTTCACTTTTTAACAACAACTTAATCCAGCATCTTTTCATTTAAAGGAGAATTCCACCCATTTTCAACATTTTTTATGAGAGCGTACAAATGCAACCAAATGAACCCTAACGGGTTCATTTGGTTCCATTTGTACGCTCTCAGAAAAAAGAAGCGTCTAAAGAAATCCATTAACATGGTGAAACTACATCTTGATGATGTCATCAAGATGTTTCACCATGTTAGTGGTTTTCTTCAGACCTCCATTTCTTGGGAACACAGAATGGGGGAACTTTTTTATCATGTCCACCCAACAACTTGAAGGTACATCAATGACATAGTAAAATGTTGAAAATGGGTGGAATTCCCCTTTAATGAGGGACTATCTATAGGACATGCCACAAACTACCATTAGAGCTAGATCTAAACTAAAGGAATCTCTGGGGCTACAGACAGGTTAACTACGTCACTACAGTTCCACAGTTCCAGCTACTTGGCAGAAGCATGCTTCCTGAATACCTCTTCTTAGCATTTTGGATCTTACAACCAGACCATTCCTCCCTGTGAAAGGCAGAAAACAGCAGCTATTCTATAAGATAACACACAGTTATGTACACGTCGCTGTAAAAACCAAGTGCATTCCTGCTGCTAATCGTATGCGGATGTCGTAACAGATGGCAGAGCTGTTCAGGGTCTCCACATGCCCCACAAGAGCAACTGCACCAAATGGCCTGACTCTCAACACACAGCGCCTGACATGACATGTTGATTCAGGATGAGTCACTCCAATGTTACCCTTACCTATATAGCCTAGCTCAGGGGTCGGCAACCCAAGATGTTGAAAGAGCCATTTTCGACCCAAAATTAAATTCTGGAGCCGCATTTTATTATTTTTTTCCTGAGAGTGTGCAAATGTGAACCAAATGGACCCTGGCGGGTCCATTTGGTTCCATTTGCACACTCTCAGAAAAAAAAGGTCCCCAAAGAAAAATCATTAACATGGTGAAACACAACCTTTCTTCAGAAATGGAGTTTCTAAAAAAATAAAATAGTTTTACAGAACTCCTTTTCTAGTCCACACAACATCTCTAAGGTATATTAATGACATAGTAAACTGAGTAAACCTTTGAAAATGGGTGGTTCAGATTGAAAGCTCCACCTCTGATAACTGCTGGGCTTTTTTGACATGGCCAACAAGTGCTACTTTAACTGGCAACTGTCAGACAGCGCAACGCGTTTTTGGTGACTGAAATGTTTATATTATTTTGGTGTGGATCACCCCAGTGTGTATGTAATAATGCTACAGCCACTGAGCCACTAGGGCTGTGTTCTAGAGCCGCATGCGGCTCCTGAGCCGCAGGTTGCTGACCTCTGGCCTAGCATCTGACACAGAGCTAGCTACTACTGTATGTCCAGCTTGCATCTTTCCAAGTAGGCCAATGCCCAGTGGGCACTTCTCTAGGACATACAAAATAAAATACAGTCTTCACCTTCCTAGGTTTCGAAATACGTGATCAGGTCCACATGTAAATCCTAGTTGAAAACCCTTATAACGACATATACAGTACACAATGTGTGAGTAAAGCAAGCATGAGACTAGGGATTGGGGACCAATCAACAATGTATTTGGGACAAACAGAAAATTTGCTCCGGTCCCTGGGCGCAGTGGGCACGCTTCCTGCCATCATGCCAGCTGAGCTGACACCCAGCTCACATCTGGGTGCAGCCCAGCTGGCATGCTGCATGATGTCGCCTTGGGACTGAAGCACATTTTCTGTACGTCTCAAATACATTGTTGATCATCCCTGAAGGCCTATAGTCTTGCGTGCTTGGAGAGAGAAGGGACACCACCAGGGAATACTGGAGCAAACGGAGGGAATTGCCGCCCGACGTTCTGATATATAGGAATGGAAGGAACTAAGGCTTCATTTTCGTCTCATCGCTTTTTATACGCAATTACAGCATCTAGCATTGGGGAAGAGGCATTCCCACGCTAAAGTTGCTGTTTTCGTTAATACAATAAGGGAATAACGGGCTGCAGGCCGCGTCACGGACAATGCATGTTACGAAAGTCTATTCTGGAAAATTAGCACTTTATTATTTCCACTGTCAGCTGAGCCACAAGTCCTTGCATATCACTGACTATCACTGGCAGACAGACAACACTGTTCCATCAGGGTTACTTTCAAAGCGTAATTTCAGTGAAACACATGTTGTGTCATGGCTTGTTCCTTCTCACTCAATACAGCCCAGAAGAGTGGCTGATGCCAAGTGGCAGACACACATATGGATGCAAATGAGGTGGCAACAGAATGGTGATTTGAATAAAAGTTGCAGATTATAATCACACCTGGTGGTGGTAGTGGTTGCCTGACAGTGAAGAATGCACAAGTGAGTCCAAAGTGAAGCAAGACTCTAGAACAGTTTTCAATCATTTTGATCCCTAGTTATGTAGTCTACAGATGATGAATATTAATAACTCTTGAGAGTGTAAAATGAAACCAAATGGACGCACAAGGGTCCATTTGTTTCATTTTTACGCTCTCCAAGAGTTACATCTGGTTAACCAACTCTACATCATTTAGCTGGGGACCAGCTGGAACCGTCGCAAGGACCACTGCTGGTCCCCAGACCACTGGTTGAAAACCACTTCTGTGTGTGTGTGTGTGTGTGTGTGTGTGTGTGTGTGTGTGTGTGTGTGTGTGTGTGTGTGTGTGTGTGTGTGTGTGTGTGTGTGTGTGTGTGTGTGTGTGTGCGTGTGTGTGTGTGCGTGCATGTGTGTGTGTGTGTTAGGCTGTGCAACAGTGACACTTGGGGGTCAACGGACGCTATTTCTGTGCCTGGACACTTTCACATGCGGACAAAGTTGACACACATTACTGTCTATAGTTTTTAGCAGCATGCACCGCTCAAAAATGAAAAAGAAAAATCTTGGCTAACCACACTGTCTTCTGAGCTCTATATAGTTTGCAGCCAACCCATTGGAGAGTGAACTGTGCAGCGTGAAGCTGTCTGTTCCAGCAAAGGTATCATTTATCAGTCAGGCTGATCATTAATGTGTCAGCGATGTCACAGAGGAATGGGGCGCATTCTATAAAGAAGCAAATGATCATAGTCATAAACATTGCCTCTGTGTGTGTGTGTGTGTGTGTGTGTGGTGTGTGTGTGTGTGTGTGTGTGTGTGTGTGTGTGTGTGTGTGTGTGTGTGTGTGTGTGTGTGTGTGCGCGCAGCGCGCGTGTAATTCAGTGAGAAACTGGAATAAGAATAATAGTTTTCTTTACTGGTGATGTAAAATTTAACCAGAGAAAAATTAGAAGATTTGCTTAGATATCCATAACTTTGTGACCTGCTCTTTGAATAGAGCAGTGGTTTTCAACCAGTGGTCCGGGGACCACCAGTGGTCCTGGAGAGGGTTCCAGGTGGTCCTCGGTAAATTAACCAGATGTAACTCTTTGAGAGTTAAAATATCCATAATCTGAACTAGCCCAAAACTACAGATCTATAGGTTTGCCAGTTGTTTCCTTATGTTTCCGAAATCCAGCCTGGAATTGTAGATAAAAACAGAAATCTTTGGTTATTGGGTCTGTGGGGCTAAAATGTTGAAAATGCTGAATAAATAGTGCGCCCTGGAATGAGAAAAGGTTAAAAACCACTGGAGCAGAGACATATTTACACTGTGTTTACATAATGGATATTCAAATAGATTAGTATTGAGGGGTTTCCTTACACACACTCATCATCACACAGGGCTGGAGGTCACAGTGCTCCCAGGAGATGGCGCCGTGATGTAGGATGTAGCACCAGGGCCCTGTCCTGTCCCCATCTGGGTTTCTGACACACACAAACATATAACATACACATCAAAATGACCATTCATCTCAGGGCGGATTACATCGACTTTAAGAAGGCATTTGACAGCATCCACCGGGAATCACTGTGGCGTATTATCCAGCTATATGGTGTGCCACTGAAGTACATAAACATCTTCAGGTCCCTGTACCACAACTCCACATGTAGTGTCAAAACAAACAACGGCACAACCAAGGACTTTGACATTGTGACTGGTGTGAGGCAGGGTTGCATCCTGTCACCATTACTCTTCATCATTGTCATCGACTTTGTAATGAAGAAGTCCATCACCGGGACAAATCTTGGCATCAAGTGGGGAGGGGGCAGACTCACTGATCTGGACTTTGCAGATGACTTGGCTCTTGTTAGCCATAGTCAGCTCACACTTCAAGAGTTGACCAACAACCTCCAAGAGCACGGGGAGAAAGTCGGTTTACGGATAAGCCAAGGGAAGACCAAGGCTATGGCAGTTGGCCAAGCCCTACACCTCCCACCACTCACTCTGGGTGAACACGACATAGAATATGTGGACAACTTCACCTATCTTGGAAGTAACATTTCAAGCACAGGAGACGTGGAGAAGGATGTCAACAACAGAATTGGGAAAGCTGCGGGAGTGTTCCAACGGCTCCGAAACATCTGGTCGTCCAAGACCATCACTACGGCCACCAAGCTGCGCCTCTACATGTCAGTGGTCATCCCAACGGTGACCTACGCCTGTGAGACATGGGTGAGGACAGCCAGCATCACCAACAAGCTGGATGTCTTCCACCGACGCTGTCTCAGGTCCATATTGAAGATCTCATGGAGAGACCACATCACCAACGATGAGGTGATGAGGAGGGCTGGAGTAGCTGCGCTGTCAGACATCGTCTCTGAAAGGAGAAGGAGAATGACTGGACAGTACTCCGACTGCCAGGGAGAGACCGGCAAGCGTGGCGATGGACTGGATGCCTGAAGGTGGGAAGAGGAAGAGAGGGAGGCCGAAGAAGACATGGAGGCAGACAGCCAAGGAGGACTGCAGAGAGATGGGTGTCAGCTGGCATGGAGCAAGAAGGGTCGCCAGGGACCGGAGCAAATGGAGGAGCCTCGTCGCCCAATGTTCCAATAGGAACGGGAGGAACTAAGTCTAAGTAAGTAAGTATGTAACAGTCACGACTTTATTAGGCAATTAAGCATCAATAATAACATCAGTTGTTGTTGAAGTTGCAACAGACACGCAGCATGCATAAAGCTAAAGGTCTGACTCAGAGAGTTTTCTGTTTTCAATGATGAAATGCTGTTGGTTTAGTGGTGACACAATTGTAGTTTAGTTAGTAGCAGTAGTAGTGTGTCATATCATTTTAAATATAAGCACTTTAATTTGAAATATCTTGGGTTGTTTTGCATGTTTGGTGGGGCAGACTGGGCATTTAGGGGGGCATTGTCCCCCCATGCCCATACCTATATCCGCCCCTGATTAATCTTCTACATTCTCTAGTTGTGTAGACTTGGGCTAATTCACATGATGAATATTTTAACTGAGTGTCAATGGTCTCAATGGTAAATGGTGCATTTATATAGCTCCTTTATCCAAGGCGCTTTACTTAGATTGTGCATTACATTCAGACATACATTCAAACACTGACGGCAGTGGAGCCCATGCAAGGTACTAGCACATCAGGAACAATTAGGGCAGGGTTGCCCAAAAGGTAGATCGTGATCTACCAGTAGATCACACACAGACCGTGCAGGTAGATCACGACAGTCCCCATAGATCTGTAACTCTTGAGAGTGTTAAAACGAAACCAAATGGACCCTTATGGGTCCATTGGAAGAAAACCTTCCAATTCTCTGCCTCTATTTTTCATTGTAAGCGCATTATTCTTAAACACTATAATAGTAAAGTAACACCATCACCACTATTTCAAAGCTCAAACTTTCTAGGGGACCTTGACAAGGATTTTCAGTAATGTAAGAATCACATTTTTGATGTGTAGATCTTGTTGAGCTGGTCATTTTGAAAGTAGCTCTCAAGTCAAAAAAGTGTGGGCACCTCTGAATTAGGGGTTCAGTGTCTTGCTCAAGGACACTTCGACACTGACTCTGGGGGAGCTCGGGATCGAACCGGCACCCTTGCGGTTACCATCCTGAGCCACTGCCGCCCCTGGTTCAAAGTGTTCACAACACACACACACACACAACACACACCTGCAGTAGTTGTGTTCTCCCAGGCCCCGCAGTGAGGCAGCCACCACTGTGCCCAGATGGAGCTCATCATGCAGCAGGTCAGAGTTCCATGGCAGGCAGTGTGCTCCGGACACTGTGGTGCTGACCAGACCCCGGTACCCTCTGCCTCTGTGGTTATAGCACCTGGATGAGGAGTCTGGACACAAAGCACAGACACATGCACACACACATGAACAAATTAATAAATTAAATGAAAGAAAAAAACAAACAAACAAACAAATATTGACATTGTGGCGTTAAGAATCACGAGCATTGTTTAATTATAGATTTTTTTTTGTCCACCCATATTGCTCATGATGCGCAAAAAGGCGATTTATAAGTTCACAACAGCGCCCTGTGTGAGCTTGTAGATTGACTATTTTAAGTGTTTGATACCTGCGAGGATGTGGTTTTAACTCTAGATCAGCAAATCTTCAAACTAAACTCCTAAATCTGGCATCTAAACACTTAGGGCTCCATTTTCGTTACCATCTAAACCCCTTATCCTAAACCCCTTATCTTTTTTTTACTATTTTGAAAAACTTTTTGGAATAGTTCAACATGCCAATCTATTGACACATTGTGAGCTTGTAGACTGTCCATTTAAACTATTAAAAATGTTTCTTTTTAATAGTTTAAAAAGGCAAAGAAGTTAAGGGATAAGGGGTTTAGCGGCAACAAAAATGGAGCCCTTAATCCCAACCCTAGCCTAGATCAATCCTAAATCAATTTAGCAATTTACCGTAATCATAAAACAGAGAGAAAAGAATTCCTCGATCTCTACATGTGGGGATCGCTTACAAGTATAGTGATACAAGTGCATGGTCTCTATCTCTCGCACGCACGCACGCACGCGCACACACACACACACACACACACACACACACACACACACACACACACACACACACGCCAGGGGCGGATCCAGGCATAGGCATGGGGGGGCATTGCCCCCCTAAATGCCCAGTCTGATATTTCAGTGCTTATATTCTAAAGTATTTGAAACACTACTGAAAAGGCCTGCCCCCCCCCCCTCCCCCCAATGGGAAATGTTACATCCGCCCCTGACACACGCACACAAACACAAACACAATAGCTATTGTGGTCATCTTACAGTGCCTATCTAACTGCTTATTATTGATAGATTATTATCTTCTTTGTATCCACAGAAGCATAAACAACCTGCACTGTGGTAATCCTGTACTTTTCAACACGTCGGAATTATTCCACGCAACAAGTCTGCCAAACATCTCCTCACATCAACTTACAATAACAACTGTGGTTGTAAATGGGTGCGTGGGGAGTTAGAAGGTCCTCACTCCTGCTGTCACCGGATTTCATTAATTGAACCTCCTTAACCCATTTTGTCATGGCATTAGATTGAACTTTCTGACACTAGAATCTAGTTTCTGGCCCTAGATTGTAGTTTCTAGCACTAGATTGTAGTTTTTTTTGTCAGTGATGCTCAAAATATTTCATGCCAAGGACCCCTAGCATTGCCTGTGTTTGGTAGGCTGCGGAGGACCCCCCCATCTGAAAATATCTCATGGAGGGACCCACAAAGAAACAAAGATTGTTAGTAAGATAGAGAGTTAATAACATTCGCTCCGATTTGCACCATGTTTTAAGGATTTTCCAAAATTAGCAGACCTACAAGCTCGTATCGCGCCACTCGGTGGCGCGATATGAGCTTGTAGATCTGCTATTTTTCAATAGTTAAAGCTAGTTAATGCTTGAAACACCCAAATGCGTTCAGTAACAGATTGGGTTAACACACACACAAATAGTATACCCACATAAACACAAACACACACGTACAGCTCAAGTCTACCAGGGTTAAGAGTAGACAGTGTAAATTTAGTACTGAGTATATGAATCATGAAGGTGTGTCCTTAGTAGTAATACACGTCTGATGATTTGATGTTTAATTAATGATACTGAGCTGGACAAAATGCTTACTCAGCGGACATGTCACAATGATGACCAATAGGTAGTAGTCTGTTAGTTCTACACAATCAGATTATCTGTCTACTGCCTACCCACACGCCTGGGGAAACCAAAACAGCGGAAGAAATAGACACTAATAAACCTACACTACACCTATTGTTGTTTAAAAGAAAATGTATCACCATCCCAATATGGAAGAAGCTCTTAAAGTGCTTGTGTTGCGGTGAGTGAGATGCCCAAGCGTTGTCAAGTTAGCAGGGAGTGCATGATTTTTGTATGTTTTCTGATGTCTAAGAGGCGACAGAACAGTTATTTTTATGTATGACGACGTAGATATCTCGTTCATGTGGACAATCACCACCCATCAGCACCCACCAAGCAAACCAGGCATAATTAATGAACTGGTGGGGGTGCCCACATGAAATTAATACCTGATGATGACCATGTTTTATGGTGGGAAAAAAAATGGTGATGAAGTTCAGCTTAACAATTCACTCAAGCCCTAACTAACTACCTATAAATGAAGATCTAACAATGTTATAATACTAATGATAAATAATACCATGTGTTTACAACCTGGGTCCCTCACTCACACAACTACTGTACGTTTCATTTTCACCCGCTGTTTTAAAGTTACATCTGTAAAACTAGGACGTGACAAGTTAAACCTGATGGACTGTGGGTCACTCACCGAAGCTACAGTGTGGTCCGCTGTATCCATGTCTGCAGTTACACACCTCGTCCCCCGTGGAGGTGATCATTCTGCACGTTCCTTCATTCTGACAGGGGTTCACCCGGCACACTGCGGAGTGACATACAGACACACCAAATCAGCAAAGATACCTCTACTACTTCCCCATTTTGGGGAAAAACATGCTCCAACAAAGTTATCAGGGATGTCCGGTCATATTGGTATTGGCAAATATGTCAGTCTAAGGAGTTGCCCAGGTGTATATTTTTATTATTCTCTGGCAGTGTTTGGAAATATTACACCGGAAAGTAATATTTGCCATTGATTATCAGTAATATATTACTAATATATTAGTAATGTGTCCCAACACTGTTCTCTGGTATCAGTATTTGGTATCGGTATCGGCTAAAAAAAAATGTGGGATCGGATCAGAAAAGAAAAAAGGGAATCAGCATCAAAGTAGAAGCAACATAGAGATGGAAATAGCTATTTTGATTTTTGGCTAAAAAGTTGCCTCTATTACCTTTAATCTTTCGCATTCTTTTTTTGCAGTCCACCTGCTTTATTCCAGAAGCTTAACGGCATGAACCCTACGGTAGCATCCCCATTCTGGGGTGAACGCGCTCAGTGACATTAGCAGATCTAAAAGCTGAACATGATGCGCTGTAAAGATTTACTGCAGATGAGGAAGAAGAATGAATGAAAGTATAAAGTAACCCCCCATTCTTTTATTGCAATGCAATATGTAATAAAACACAGACTGAACACAGCCGTTATCACTTTTCTAGAGTCACACAATAGTGAGTAGAACAAAGCCATGGTAGACGGTTATCTGAATGAAACCTACACCAGTCTGCATGAGCCAGTCTCCACACCCTGCGCTCTGGGATGCTTCTGGGATGAATGATGGACAAGCTCAATAACAGTAGCACTTTACATACTTTACAATGTTGTCCAGTGTATTAAAGCAGTGGTTTTCAACCTTTTTGATCTCAGGGCCCACTATTTATTCAGCATTTGAGCCACGGACCACCATTTGAGGACATTTTAGCCCCACAGACCCCCAAAACTAAAGATTCTTTTTGCCTTTGTCCACAATTCCAGACTGGATTTGGAAAACAAAACAGGCAAACATACAGTACAAATCAAAATCTTTGAATTGTTAATTGTTAGACTTGGGCTTAGATGTGGTTAGCCAACTTTCCATCATTTAGCCTGGGGACCACCTGTAACCCTCTCAAGGACCACCTGTATTAAACCCCTGTATTCAAGGGCTCCACCATGAATGAATTTTATTTTTTAAAAGTTTCCCTTTGACTGCTTATGTTTAAAGACACAGTCAAACGTCTCTGAATATTGTGTGGAAAAAATGTATACGCTGCTGCTTGTGATTTTTTGTTTTGGAGATCAACCAATCAATTAATTGATGCATATAAATGGCACTAAATGGCACAGGCTGGCAAAATGGCACATGTTTACACTCTCAAGTGAATTAGCCCAAATCTCCATAACTAGAGAATGTGGAAGATTAATGATCCTTTTTTATCTATGTTTGCCTGTTTTGTTTCCCAAATCCAGCCTGGAATTCTGGAGAAAAGCAAAAGAAATCTTAGTTATTGGGGTCTGTCGAGCTAAAATGTCATGAAATCAGGCCTGTGAATAAATTATCCTCAGCCCGTAAGAGAATATTTAATTACTATTAGAAAAGGCTCTCTGGTATATTGCACACACCAAGATAACAAATTGTTTGACTTTCTCAACTTGATTTTACTGCACAACGTAACCACCGGTCAGCTAAATATATAAGGTTTTAACTGTGGTCAACGGGAAAGGTTACCGTTTTTGACACAGGAATAGTTCAGCCATTAGGCCTATACAGCTCTTTAGTTCTTAAACATTACTTTAATTGTACTATACTTTAGTACATAGTACATTCCAGGGCATTATGCGGCCCGGGGGCCAAATGTGGTCCTTTGGCTGACTCTGACCGGCCCCTGAAAGGGTACTGTGGTTTTCAACCAGTGGTCCAGGGATCAGTGGTCCTTGAGAGACTTCCAGTTAAGTATGGAAAGTTGGTTAACTAAATGTAACTCTTTGAGAGCGTAAAAATGAAACCAAATGGACCCTTGCGGGTCCATTTGGTTTCATTTTTACACTCTCAAGAGTTAAAATATTCATCTGAATTAGCCAGAGAATGTAAAAGAATGGTCATTTTTTTTATCTATGTTTGCCTGTTTTGTTTGTGAAATCAGGATGTCCGCACACTGTTCTTGAGCTCCATTAAATTTATTCTGTTTAGGTTTCAACGTTTCGACCCCATTCGGGTCTTCTTCAGGAATGAAGTACAAATGCACAGGAGGCAAGTTATATACACACACACATACATGGGTCTACAAGCTGTCTGTCAATCAGGGTGATCTAAAAGACACACCCACTAGACTAGATTGGACTAAACCATGAATGGACTAAACCATCTTCATTTATAATTTACACACAATGTACAAAAATAGATAATAGATAATAGAATATGGGGCATGTACCAGGTACCCCAGCCTACACAATACAAAAAGACAATGGTGTCTCTGCACCATTGTCTTTTTGCTCAAGAACAGTGTGCGGACATCCTCTCTTTTCTAAGTATGTACATATATTGTCCAGCACCTGTCACCATTTTTGAGATGTGCGTGCTACCCAGTCCATTTTTCCTTTTGTTTGTGAAATCAGCCTGGAATTGTGGACAGAATGGAATCCAGCCTGGAATTGCGGGGCTAAAATGTTATCAAATGATGGTCCTCAGTGGCTCAAATTCTGACTACATAGAGGGACATGGTGTCAAAAAGCTTACTTTCATCTTGAAATTAAATTAATATTACACAGACTTTAGTTCAGCCTTTAGTCTTGACCCTCCACAATATTTTATGTATCTCATTTGGCCCCTTGGGAAAAATAATTACCCACCCCTGCTTTAGTACTAAACATTTGTACTCTTTTCAACACTCTGTTCACACAGTAACAGAAGCTATTTGTTTAGCCTGCTTCACTTCCATTCAGGTCCAGCTACGCCTGTGACTACCGTTCAAAACGCGCCGGTCCAAGGAGCATGAAAAGGTGCCTGACAACTTTTCCCTGTTTCTTTTCTTTTGCCAGGGAATTTTCCAAATAGCCGTGAACATCCCTCTATTGAGATGAAAGCACCTGAAGGATCAATGAGGTGTGTCCCAAACAGGATTCCTGAGTCACTGTGAGTCATATCATCTGGCTTTTCTTTTCTGTCTTTTCTTTTCCCACTGCAAGGTTACTAGGGCTGCTAGGTCGTTGCATCTTGTCAAGTATTTGTAGAGTCAAACAATTCAGTACTGTACAT
The DNA here is from genome assembly GCA_039105355.1 of Benthosema pterotum. Classification (NCBI taxonomy): domain Eukaryota; kingdom Metazoa; phylum Chordata; class Actinopteri; order Myctophiformes; family Myctophidae; genus Benthosema; species Benthosema pterotum. Next base: position 38,348,712 of record CM076986.1, on the reverse strand, counting down.
CAAACGGCTAAGACAGCAACAAAAAACGGACACAGTACTGTAACATTTAGATTAAGATAACAAAGACTTAAAAAAGAGTATCATATGTACATGTACATGTTGTGCCTGTAGCTAAGGAGACCTGATCAAAGAGTGGGTTGGAGGATTTTCTTTGATATCCGTTGCTTCACTAGGGTGAGGTGCTCAGTGCTCACCCTGTGTGATCCCTGAGGGCACTGAGCCATTATGTTGGGGAGAAAATGAAGAGGGTTCAGAGGGTTTAGGAGTTGACCCGATACCAGGGGTGTTATGAAAAAGACAATAAAAAAGGCAGGCAGTCCATATAGTGTTCTGTCTCGCAGGGGGCACTTTTTTAGTGTTATGTTATGAGAAAGTTTGCTTTTTATTGTATTTGGGAGTCTGTTCAACCTGATAAACGAACCCTTTTTCATTTGGGCCGCACTTAAATAGTAGTTTTGTCTTTGTTTTGTCCAGAAAACTCTTAGGATTTACGGCAGGACAAAGCGCCGCGAGCTTGTACTGTGCATCTGCTATTTAATAATTTATAGAAGGCATTTGTCAAAAAATGGGCCTCAGGCCTTAACAGGTTAACCCAACAAAAGGGTTTTTTGTGAAAGTTAAGCTCGTAACCACCAAAGGTTTATAGAAGCTCGTCGCTTTAAACGTTATTGTCCAAATAGAACGCCTCGATCGAGTTTCACTCATTTTCCAACAAAAGGCGACAAGCGAGAACACAGGCGGGGAGAGAGGGAGGGAGCGGCGCCGACAACGGTTGGGTAAAAAACAAAGCAGCGAGTCTCACCTGTGTAGCGGACTTTCTCACAGCGGGTTTCTCCTGCCATACACGTGCACTGTTCCACGCTGCGGAGGTGGATTCTTCCCCAGGACTCTCCCATGTCATAATAACGCAGGTGTAGGGTTTCGTAGCACTTGTCTGAAAATAGAGCACACAGTAGCAGACAGTCCTGACGGTGAGGAGAAGGATCTGGTCGACAGAGCATGACGCTGCATGACTGAACCATTTCACAGCAATGGATGATTTCTGTTTCCGAAAACATATGCAATCATTTTGAGATAAAACCTGTCATGTCCTGCAGAATTAGGGCTTCACAGACGGCAAGTAACAAATCGCGCATTCTAGTTAATTTTATTTTAGACCTCAATACTGTTAGCTTTTTTTCTCGCTGCAGAATTCTCGTCTGTCAGCACTGAGTGACACGGTGGAATCGCCGGGATAATGTGTATAAATGCCCTTTACTGCCCAGTTTAAACACGGTCAAGACCATGTCAAATTAGTGACGTCTTGGTTGTGTTCAGATCAAGGCAATCTTAGACTAGTCAAACCTGGACCAGAATACCACCTGGTTTCAACCAATGCAAAACCACTAAAACGGACGTCCCTGGATGAATCAGAGAGAGTCAGGTTGAGGCCAGACTGAGTTAAATCAATCATAATCAGGCAGATCTGACCCAGAACAGCTAGGAGGACTCAGCCCGATCACAGCCCATATGGGGTAGCCTGACCTCAGTCTGAATTGTCATTTCGTTTCACTTCATTATTCAGACTGAAGTCCCTCTCCACCACAGAAGTTTCTAGGATGGGCGTTATCAAAGCAGCAGTCTAAACAGTGACTGGTTCATACCAACCCCTAAGAATATTGGGAAAGCAGACGACGTTGGGAACGAAGTGAGTGACAGGGCTGTTGGCCAATCAGGTGCTGGGATTGGATTTCCAACTGGCACAAACAGCCCCAATGGCAGGGAAGCCAGTCCTTGAATCACAGGAAAAAAATAAGCTAGTATTTTTTAAGGTGCTGATTCAGGGCTGAGCCAGGCTACTATGGGGATGGTCTTTAAGTAATTTACACAACGTCTTCCCAAATTGATATAATAAAACTAAAACTATTCTGAGTTAGATCTGACTAGTTATGATTGATTTAACTTAGTCTGGCCTCAATCTGACTCTCTCTGATTCATCCAGGGACGTCCGTTTTTAGTGGACAGGATTTGTGTTGGTTGAAATCAGGTGATATTCTGGTCCAGATTTGACTAGTCTTGGATTGCCTTGATCTGGACACAATAATTTGTCACAGCCCTGACCGTGTTTATTGGGTGTAAGTGGGAAAGGGAAAAGCCATCAGAGCTACCTACTGTGTTCACAAAGTCTCCCAGTGAAACTCTCTGGACAGGAGCACTCGAACGACCGTTTGTGTGGAACCAGGGTGCAGACGCCACCGTTTTGGCACGGGTTGGCCTGGCACGGATCTGTGATCCGTCTAGATGTATGGACAAAGACTGAAGGGGAAAAACAGGAAAGATCATTGAGAAAATGAGAAGAAAAATAAATAAATGAAAGAGAAAGAAAGCCTACCATTTGGTTGGGGAACCTCAGGTGCACAGTATCCCCACTGCAAGTCCCGGTCAAAATTGTGTGTGAGAGAGCACCTGAAAGACAGGAAACAGAAACACTCTATAAATGCTTAACCAACATGAACCCACGATCCAGGACACACACATGCACGCACGCCACACACACACACAGTCGGTAACAATAACAGCACAGTTCCACCACTCAGCTCACACATGCAAATTTCGAGTGGTGGGCACATCGTCTGTTTGTCTGTCTGTTTAGGGTACCAACAGTTGAGTATTTGCTGTGTATTTCGTTGAACACCAATCTTTTTCAGCATGAGTGAGAGAAAGTACCTCAACACTCTCCAGGAGATAATAGTAATTACAATACTTACAAATATATCTTAATTACATCACTAATCACTATTACGTCATCACCATTCCAATCAGAGACTGCAAAGCGATCGCTTGCACTGTACTTGGAACTGTACTGCTCGCACAAGCAATTACAGTACATTCACTTCACACGGGTGTGATTTTGTTTTTATCCCACAATTTTGTGAGTCACTGGATGGTAAGTCACGGTTCTGGGTTCGAACCCGGGCTCCCCCAGAGTTAGTGTCGATGTGTCCTTGAGCAAGACACTTAACCCCAAATTGTTCCTGATGTGCTGGTTTTACCTTGCATGGTTTCCGCTGCCATAAGTGTATGAATGGACCAAAATGCACAATCTATGTAAAAACGCCTGGATAAAGGCGCTATATAAATGCACCATTCACCCACCCCCCCCCCCCCCCCCCCCGCCAACCTGAGCCAGAACACAATCGATGGATTGAGCATTAGAATTGCTTTGGAAATGCAATGCAGCCTCCCCAGGATTTCCAAGTGGGCACTGATCCAGAAACGGTTGGGAAATACTGGTCTGATGGACTGTATTTTACTGTGTGACGGGCCGGCAAGGCTTTGATAATACAGCTTCCGTTCTTTACCAGAGCATATTTTAATGACCGATGATGACTAATAAACAAAATATCTGGAGGAGTCATGGATTTCTTATCTCCTCCCACGCCCCATCATCCAGCCATTCAGAACGGGCCGAGTATAACCCCACAGAAACCTCCACAGTACATCACTTAACCAGACCAACATGATGGTGCAATTATCTGAGGGTTGTGATGAATCTGTGAGGTCACTATCATCATCAGACGCACACTCATGCAACCAGCGCAAACACACAAATCATCTCCCATCCTAACAAACACCACGCTGCAACTTCAGCACATTGAGATTTGCTTCTGGGTGTGTGTAAAAAGAAAAAAAAAGACCCCACCCTTCCTGTCGTCATCTATAATGTATGTCACAACAGGAGAGAATGATGACACACATAAACTGTGGGGCACTCCTTGTCAAAACTGTTAGTGGGTTGTTGTTCTTTGCTACTCTCCTCTTCCCTCATGCTCGCTCGCACGCATGCACGCACGCACGCACGCACACACACACGCACACACATGCACAACTTCTAATAAAAACAAGCACGGTTCAGTGCAATTTGTGGTATCAAAAAAAGTTACTTGACTGCTTAGATCATGACAGCCGTTTATAAGCAGACAAGATAAACTATCATGCGGCATGTCAAGAAAAAAGAGACAGCATGCCCTGTAGCATGACATTCTACTCTTAATCTTAACCACATGGACGTGTCCCTATTCTGGGGTGAAAATCTGGCGAAAGCAGCAGAAGAACAGCTATTTGTAGATTGTCTCTATTTTGCTCAAATACGTTTGCCATAGAGTGGGAAAAAAAGAACAGGGGTGGGGGTTCTAGTATGGACCCCTGGGGGGTTCCGGTTCAACAAAGTATATAGGGTTTAAGTGGTTAAACAGGCAAGTGCACACTAGACATGCGAGTAATTTAGCAATGAGCAATTTGCGCAAGTCAATTAGCGCATTTATCTCGTTAACGATTGCATTATGTTTCCTGATTACACTCCAGAGCGAATCCCTCAGGAGTGAGTGCTGTAATTAGGTGTAAACCCGCCCAGTTGGACTGTTGAATTGTCTATCCCGCATCCCGCAACTGTAGGCTATTCCTGCTTTGTGTCTCAATGTGAAAAACACAAAACGGAGACGCGTTTGTTGTGTCACAATTTGTTTGTCAAAAGTCATTTGTCAGATCATGTCATTACATAAATGTTTTTATGTATTATGTATGTGATTCACATTAACTACTTTTTATGTACTGTATATGATGTATTGCCATGTTGTTTGTTGCTTAATGTAAGTCGCTCTGGGTTGAGAGTGTCTGCTAAATGCCTAAATTTTAAATTGCGTGTGTTACCGCAGACAGTGAACAAATTTCACTGCGGTAAGCGTGTGTGACAAATCACGCAATCACTTTGAGTAAGGGAATGAATGAATGAGTGAGTAAGTGAATGAGTGATCTATAAGCCATGTGGTGCCTTCGACTAATAAACAAGTATGTAACAAGTATGTAACAGATCTGTGTACAGTATGGGCAGTGGCTGTGTTTGTGTAACCCAAAACACAGTGACTACTAGTGTGTAGGAGAGTGATGATGGGCAGGTAACCACTAACCAGCGTCACACACACACACACACACACACACACACACACACACACACACACACACACACACACACACACACACACACACACACACACACACACACACACAGGGACTCACCAAGGTGCAGAGGATCCAGTGGTGATGCAATGGTGATGAATCCTTCCACCCTGACGGAATGGGAACGTACATTCTCTGCCCCGGAGAGTGAGCACTGCATGGAGAGAGGCAAAGACAAGTTTATATGCTTTTAACGACTGTATATATAGGCTATATATAGTTGCCCCCCACTAAAAGCTCACTATTTAAACTCAAAAAGAACAACTTTGTTTCACTTTCCTGAAAACAAATGACAAAACTAACAAAATAAAAAAAGCCTCCAACTTCACTGTGACATTAAAGGAGAACTTCAGCATGTTTCGTTTCGTATGTATCTTCATACAACAGGTCCTCACTAACATAGGCTACATGATAAAATACCACTTTCTACTCAGTTTGTGTCTCACAAGACAGCTGTGGGCACTTCAGAAACCCGTCTTCCAGTGACATCATTGTTCGGCAGATTTTTATACCATATTTTTCTTGAAAATATATTTATATTTTTACTATCGGGAGAATGATGGCTTCCGTTTTCGCAATGCAGGCTTTCTGTTAGTGAAAGTTTCTATTCACTTGGATTCCCCATTGATGATGTCACTGGAGGACGGGTTTCTGAACTGCCCACAGCCTTCCCTATATGAGAAGTATGAGTGGTATTTTAGAATATACATTAGTATCAACGTATCATCATTATATGAAGATACGTTGAAAAGTGGTGACGTCAGGCCGGATTTAGGCATGGGCATGGGGGGCAATGCCCCCCCAAATGCCCTGACTGCCCCACAAAACATGGTATGGTATGTAAACAAACCCAAATTTGAAAGATATTTCAAATTAAAGTGCTTATATTTAAAATGATTTGAAACACTACTACTGCGAACTAACTAATTGTGGCACCACTAAACCAACACCATTTCATCAAGCAAAACTCAGAAAGACCTCAGAAAACTCTCTGAGTCAGAGCTTTATGCATGCTTCCTGCCTGTTGCAACTTCAACAACTGTTATTGTTGATGCTTTACTTGCCTAATAAAGTCCTTTACAAGATATAATAAATCTTGTGGGTCACAGAACTAAATGAAAATGGTATGGGGGTTGGCTTCATCGGCCGTGGCGCGAGGCGATGAAGGCGCCCTCATGCCATTTCCGACCTACCCTCCCCCAAAATTGGGAAATGTTACATCCAAGCCTGAGTGAATTGGTCCTTTAAGACAAAAGCTGGTAAACTCAAGTCGACAAAGTACCGGTATGTGTAATAGAATAGCCAAACACCACAAAACATATCAGGAGAACGCAGGTGTCTCCACAAGCCTCAATAAGAGACAAAGAATCCTTTCATTTTGACACAAAATCTGGGAAACTGTCTTGCACCTAATTATTCTCTATTCACAATGGAGGCCTTTTAGATGAGAGGAGCATAAGGAGAGAATAAATCTCCCACTTATGGCCTTCTGCAGACAGCCAAATACTTGCTGTGTTATTATGAAATGTGGGGGTATATTGGACACAGGCCAGGATAAACAATCTACAACCATAGACTTCTCCACCACGACATCATTGCTGCATCGCCAATAACCGATTTACCAGTTGGTGTGAGCTAAATTAAAGTTAAAGGGGAATTCCACCCATTTTCAACATCTTCCTGAGAGTGTACAAATGTGAACCAAGTGGCATCTTCCTGAAAATGTACAAATGTGAACCAAGTGGTATCTTCCTGAAAATGTACAAATGTGAACCAAGTGGCATCTTCCTGAAAATGTACAAATGTGAACCAAGTGGTATCTTCCTGAAAATGTACAAATGTGAACCAAGTGGTATCTTCCTGAGACTGTACAAATGTGAACCAAGTGGACCCGCTAGAGTCCATAAAGGAAAATCATTAAAGGTATAGTAAGTGATGAGGTGCACATCATCACTTACTTATACCTTTAATGATCACTTCAGCATGATGTGCACATGCACACGCTCTACAGTGAGGGGAAGTACAACATGCCAACAACACATACACCCCCACTATCCCCAGCTCACTGGGGACAGGGAGGAAAATGGTAAATAATAAATGGTGCATATGTAGCTCTTTTATCCAAGGTGCTTTATCATAGCTTGTGCATCACATTCACCCATTCACACACTGATGGCAGTGGAAACCATGCAAGGTAGCTGCTAGCACATCAGGAGCAATTAGGGGTTCAGTGTCTTGCTCCAAGGACACTTTGACAACTAACTCTGCAGGAGCCCAGGATCAAACCGGCAACCTTGTGGTACTCCTTATATGGTCACCACACTCTATATATAGTAGGGAGGATTAGCCAAAAAAAAAGAAGAAAATAACTATATTTTAATTTAGTGAAATCACTTTAACATGATGATACACAACTTGACGCCATCAAGCGTGTTTCACCATGTTAATGATTTTTGTTCAGACCTCCATTTCTAGGAAATACAGAATGGGGGACTTTTTTTTATCATGTCCGCATACCATCTCTAAGGTACAGTATATCAATGACATGGTAAAATATTGAAAATGGGTGGAATTCCCTTTTAAAGCATAACAGGCTACTGCATAAATGACCCCTGTTTTGTTGTTTCTTTTCTGATTAATTACCTTTCTTACTGTCCGTGTCAGCATTTCTAGTGGTCACTAGTTCGTATCCTGGAACTATTGTCCGCTGAAAACCAAAGAGGGGGAAAAATAATTATTTTTCAGCTCAAGTTCAGCAAAGTTCATGTCACCATAGAGTAGAGAGTGGAGTAGGCTATAATAAATCATGCAATCCAACCAAGGCTATATAGAAGGGGTTTTCAAACTTGTGGATTCCAAAAGTAGAAAAAAAAAAAAAAAAAAAAAGAAACAAAACAGTCAAACATACAGATCAAAATAACCATTAATCTTCTACATTCTCTAGTTGTGTATACTTGGGCTAATTGACAAGATGAAAATTTTAACTCTTGAGAGTGTAAACATGAAACCAAAACGCTCTCAAAGAGTTACATCTGGTTAACCAACTTTCCATCATTTAGCCTGGGGACCACCTGGAATCCTCTCAAGGACCACTGTTTGAAAACCACTGCCATACAGTAGCCTAAATGCTGTTATGATTATGTTATGTCTGACCATACGTCCGTATTTCCCAGGACATGTCCGTATTTCACGTCCTGTCCTGGGTGTCCTGGTTTATTTTTAGAAAATGAGGAAATGTCCCGTTTTTTGTAAAATTACTTTCATTCAGTTCCTTTCCGACACGTCTTTGCTTACATCGGACCAGTAAATCGACAGGCACTAGGACACTGCGCACGATGACCTCAGCCCTGAGCAGAGTCAGTGCAGGCAGCCTTCGTCAATCAGTTAGTAGACACTAGACAGCGTGGTTGTCAGTCTCCACCACCATGCCCAAGCGCAAGTGCACGTTTACAGACGAGTTACAGAAAAAATCCCTGTATTCAGACCGGGGCGAGACAAAAGTGAAGCACTGTGCACTGTTTGCAAAGCAGGCACGTATATCTCGCTCTGCAATGGTGGTGCAAGGGACCTAAAATCCCACATTGACACAGAAAAACACAAAAAAGCTGTTCGAGGCGATAGTAGCGCCTGTTCGATATCTGAATATTTTGTGAACCCCCCCCCCCCCCCCCCCCCCCCCCCCCCCCCCCCGCTAAGGTGTCCTGGTTTTCTCCTTTGAGAATATGGTCACCCTAATTATGTTATATCTGTATAGAGTATCTATCACTGTATGTACTGTCCACAATATATGGATTTGGGAAACAAAACATGCAAATATACAGATCAAAATGATCATTAATCTTCTCGTATAAATGATGAATATCTTAACTCTTGAGAGTGTAAACATGAAACCAAATGGACCCGCAAGGGTCCATTTGGTTTCATGTTTACGCTCTCAAAGAGTTACATCTGGTTAACCAACTTTTCATCTGGTTAACCAACTTAGCTGGGGACCACCTGGAACCCTCTCAGGGACCACTGGTGGTCCCCGGACCAAACCACTTCTATATAGGCAATTATGATGAGGTTTTAAAAAGGAAAAATAAAAAGGAATCACTTACCGTCCGTGCGCTAAAAACGCAAGGAATTAAAAGTAACAGGACGTGAATCTGCCTCATTATTATAATCACTGACAGTGACATTATGATCAAAATAACTCAAAAGCGTCCCTTATTAATTAATTCCCTTCCTCTTCTTTCTTGCCTTTTAAATCCGTCCCTGATCTGGTGTCACGTTATATCTGTCAGCTTCCAACTCGTCCCCACTGCTAGCCAGGAGGAGAAAACTTTGGTCATATAAGAAAACTTCTTGGGGAAACCTCTCGCTGCTGCAAGTATTATCCCGTCCCTCGATGGTGCGATTTCTAAGTGTATTGAGTAAACCTGTTGCGTCATTGGACTTAATGACTTGTCTATCTAAATCTAACGCATTCTCTATTCCTGGATGGTGGTGGTGGTGGTGGTGATGGTGCCACTTCTCTCTTCTTCTTAGCGGGGTTATAATATCCAACCCAGCCGCCTACGTTCCACAACATGCATGCTCTCTTGTGTCGTTGAGTGGAGTGCAGAGCCGGATCTAGGCATGGGGATGGGGGGAGGGGGTGCCCCCCTAAATGCACTGACTTCCCCACCAAACACGATGGCATGCAAAACAACCCAAATTTCAAAGATGTTTCAAATAAAAGTGCTTATATTTAAAATTATTTGCTAACTGTAACTTATTTCACGTGTTACCACCACACGAGGGCGCTGTAGCATAGGACACCTGCTACACCTACAGTGGAATATCTCACGAGACTTGAGAACGTGAGTTCATGCTAAAATGAGATCCAAGATGGAGGAATGAATAAATGATTGCTGACATCTCTGTGGTTGACATCATAGAGTTATAAAATATTGACATACACATTTTACGTTTATTGTTAATAATAACCCATCTAACCAAAGGGCAAAACAATACACTAACTAACTAACTAACTAACTAACTAACTAACTAACTAACTAACTAACTAACTAACTAACTAACTAACTACAATCGTGGCACCACTAAACCAACAGCATTTCATCATTGAAAACAGAAAACTCTCTGAGTCAGACCTTTAGCTTTACGCATGCTGCGTGTCTGTTGCAACTTCAACAAGTTCAACTGATGTTATTATTGATGCTCATTGATGCTTACTTGCCTAATAAAAGTCCTAGGCGATGAAGTCGCACCCATACCATTTTCACCTGCCCCTCAATTGGGAAATGTTACATCCGGCCCTGGTTGGGTGCATTCAATGGGCTGGTGTGGAAAAAAGCCTTCTAGAGGGGGCGGAATCCCTTGTTTCTTTTCTCTTCCTCTGTCACCATGCACTGCACTGCACTCACCGGCAGTGTTGCCAACTGCCAAAATGCACTAGAATGCGCTAGATGCTTGCCTCGAAGGGGAAATGACCATTAATATTCTACTAGCTCTGGTCCAGAGCTCCACTGCTTCTGAGTCTGACTTGCAATGCAAGTCAGACTCAGAAGCAGTGGAGCTCTGGACCAGAGCTAATATTCTACTAGATTCTCTAGTTGTGTAGACTTGGACTAACACACATGATGAATATTTTAACTCTTGAGAGTGTAAAAATGAAACCAAATGGACCCGCAAGGGTCCATTTGGTTTCATTTTTACGCTCTCAAAGAGTTACATCTGGTTAACCAGCTGTCCATCATTTAGCCTGGGGACCACTGGTTGAAAACCACTGTCATAGGAGGGAAAAATGGTGAAAAATGAGGGTTTTATCTCTGGCGCCTGTAAATCAATTTCGCCCCAACTCACCAGCAAAAAAGCACTAGATTTTCCACCAGGAGTTTTTCACAAATTTTGGCGCTAGGGGGGTCTGAGAAAGCGCTAAATATAGCGACAAACGCGACAAGTTGGCAACACTGCACTCACCGGCACCACGCACAGCACAGCACAGCACACTGTGTGTTGTCAACATTCCAGCTGTGGCATGCTGCGGCAGGAAAAGCCCTTGTCCCCATAATAATAATAAAGTTAACCCGCTCGTTTTCACCTACCGGCCAATAATAATAAGCTCTTTCCTTATATTCCAGATGCTCTGGTAGTCTAGCCTATAGAAATACTGCAGTGTTTCACTGACAGCTGGCATTTAATATCCCCTGGGGGTTCAAAGGGCCGATGAAGAGCATATACCCGCAAATTGACTTTCACTGTCCCTATTACCCTGGCCTAGGCTATATCACTATTACTTGATGCGAATATATATATTCACCTCTTAAGTGAGGAGAGCCTGCAAGAAAGTGATTTAGGCCCTAAATCACTCTCTCCTCACTCAGGATCTCCTCACTGGTGAACACACACACACACACACACACACACACACACACACACACACACACACACACACACACCTCTTGAACTTGAAGACTTGGACCATGGAACCTCAAAGGCCATAGAATTAGCCCTTCTCTAAGTCCCACCCCAATCACCTTGTCCAATAGGGATGTTAGCAGAGGAAAGCTTGACCAAGAAAGCTTGACTTGCATTCCATAGCAACAGTTGCTATTTGGATTGGCATTGGACAGTGACTAAACCCTGCCCCAAAGTGTGGGGTTTTGAGAAGGGCTAATTAAGGCTTCAGAGTTCAGACCTTCAGAAACAAACTGGTCAGGATGCTACTTAATTGGTCTCACTACCCCAAACTCACCTAAAGATAAACAGAGGGAAGGGTCAAGACGCAAAGGTCGTCCTGAATGGGATTCAAACACGCGACATGCAGACAAAGTCTATATGATATGTGGCATACGCCTGGAACACTTCAGCCAGCGGGCGCCCAAACCTTGCCCACTTTGACAGACTGGAATGGATACACAACATCTTCCGATCAGCCTGGTACACAAGATTTGATGCCAAAAAACACATGCAACCCAGATTCGGAACAAACAAGGGACTAAATCATTTTTGCTCCTATGACAGCAAAACATGGAATTCCTAGGAGAATTCTCAAATTGTGTGAGGTTAAAAATATGCTCGGTAGGCTTGCCAAATTGGCATGGACAGCTGAGCAGATGCTTTGTAATAAAGTGAAGATTCACTTGTTTCATTATTAACAATAATGTGTGACTGGCATCCACTTGCAAAGGTGCCCGTGAAAAATCACTCAACAGTTAGATTTACTATTTTAAAGTTACAACACAGCACTGCTTTTGGCTATTGAAGCAAATATTTGTATGTATCCGGTCAGGACCGGGACAAATTAGTGACGTCTTGATTGTAGGTATCAAGGCATACCAATACCAGTCAAATCTGGCCCAGAATATCACCTGATTTCACCAAATCCTGTCCACTAAGATGGACGTCCCTGGATGAATCAAAGAGTATCACATTGAGGCCAGAAATTAAGGCCAGAAATTGAGGCCAGAAATTAAATCAATCACAACAGATCTGACCCAGAATAAGCTTTATTATTTTAACTGGTGAAGACCTCCTGGAAATGACGTAGAGATTATCCTCATATGGGCTGTCCTGTGATTTGGCCTAGTCTTGAACGTCAGTGATGTTACGATGATGTCCTCCAGTGACTACAGTGATGTATGGCTGTGACTGCATGGACTAGACTTCAAGATCTGAAGGTCATATCATAGGTTTCACTCTCTCTCCTCATATAAAGATATACCAGTATAGTGCAGAATTATGTAAATCTAACAACACTCTTGGCCTATCAATAACACATAGGCCTATTTGAAATGATTGGTGCCAGGGATAGTGACAGCTATCCCTGGCACTAATCTTTTCAAATAGACCTATCCGTTGATCTGTGTAATGTTGACTACTATAAATTGGAAGTCCTTAAAGGGGAATTTCACCCATTTTCAACATTCTAATATGTCATTAGTATACCCTAGAGGTGCTGGGTGGACATGATAAAAACGTTTCCCCATTCTGTGTTCCCAACAAATGGAGGTCTGAAGAAAACCACTAACATGGTGAAACATCTTGATGACATCATCAAGATGTATTTTCACCATGTTAATGGATTTCTTTAGATGCTTCTCTTTTCTGAGAGCGTACAAATGGAACCAAATGAACCCGTTAGGGTTCATTTGGTTGCATTTGTACACTCTCAGAAAAAACAATGTGAAAATGATTGAGAACCACTAAATGCCATAACTAGTAGCACATGAGAATTAGATGAGACATATTGAACATTATTGGTAGAGTATACCTAAGCCTAGTCACCTTTTGTATTTGTATTGCATTTTTTGTAGACTATTGTAAGAATTTCAGGTGGATTCTCGCGAAATTTATGATAACTCCCCGCCTTAAGACCCTGCAGGCAAATCTGGTGTGCTTTTGAAGGGTAAACACCTCAACTAGAGGTTTTATCGTTAATTATTGACAATTCTGACTAACTTGGCAAACACATTTAGCTGGCCAAATATATACTACGGTTGTAAATGGGCGAATGCTGGAATGTGACAGTCAGACTTACGTAAGACATGAGATCACATGAGATTTGGTAAATGGTAAATGCATTTACATAGTGCCTTTATCCAAGGCACTTTACATAGCTTGTGCATCACATTCACCCATTCACACACACATTCATACACTGATGGCAGTGGAAACTAAAGATCTCAACGGGCCTGAAAATTAAGGCCCGGCCCTACCCGGCCCTAACAGTTCAGGCCCTAGGCCCTACCCGGCCCTACTAAATGGAATAGATTTTAGGACCTACCCGGCCCTAAACTGTCGGGTTTGGGCAAAATTTGAGAATTCGCCACAGATTAAAAATGAAATGGCAATCAGCACCATCTTCATAATAGGTAAATACAGAAAATAACTATTATTCTTACTATATTAAAATAATTCAATATATATTATTTTTTCATGGGGCCCTAGGCCCTACCCGGCCCTATTGATTAGGATAGATTTTCGGCCCTACCCGGCCCTAAATGTCGGGTCGGGCCTGTTCGGGTTCGGTCCTGGTCGGGTTCGGGCAGAGTTTGAGAACTCTGATGGCAGCGGAAACCATGCAAGGCACAACCAGCACATCAGGAGCAATTTGGGGTTAAGTGTCTTGCTCAGCGACACATCGACATTTACTCTGGGGGAGCCCGGGTTCGAACCAGCAACCTTACAGTTACCATCCAGTGACTCTACCCCTGAGCCACCGTCACAATGGATTTGCATCCAGTGAGTTCATGGGGTGGCATTGGATGCATATGATTACCTCTTACCCTATGTAACCTACATGTAATAAAAGGTCAACACTCATTAGAAAGTTTGAAAGAAAGTTTGCGGTTTCAAAAAGAAGGGCTTCCATTTATTAAAAATAACTGTCAACCATCTACTTTTTCATCATTTGACAACATGATCGACCAAACAAAAAGCCATTGAAAACCCACAGAAACAGACAATATAGCCTACTTTATACACAAATTATTACCAGCTGTGTGCTCAATGTGAAATAAGCATGAACCAGAAAATAGAGAAATACCCAGGTAAACTAAGCTGAGGTGAGGTTCCAGAAATATGTAGCCTATACTGTACATGTTCCTTTGTGGCCATTATCGAAAATAACAAAAAATAATAACACCAGTCATTTATGAAAACTTACTGTACACACAACAAAAGAAACACCTTGAATTTGTTCCTAATTACTGAACAATATCTAAAATAATTACTCCAAAGTTACCCCAAATTCACAAGAGAATTAACACCAGAATTAACAAATGTACAATATAAATCACCATAAAACTATTTTTTCCCTCTTTTTTCCAGATTGGAACGCAGCTTTGAACAGCAATCCCTTGTTCCTATATTTGTTTTTTCCCCCTAATCTTCCTTCAAAAGACAGTGCCTTGAGCTTAGAAAAAAGTGCAGGAGTGGCAGATGGTTCCCTTCAAACCAGGGGTTTTCAACAAGTGGTCCAGTGGACCACCAGTGGTCCCTGAGAGGATCCCAGATGGTCCCCAGGCTAAATGATGGAAAGTTCCAACTCTTTGAGAGCGTAACTCTTTGAGAGCATAACTCTGAGAGCGGAAAAAATGGGAAGTTGTTACTCTTTGAGAGCGCAAAAATGGAACCATTCATTTTACGCCCTCAAGAGTTAAAATATTCATCATCTGAATTAACCCAAGTCTACACAACTAGAGAATGCAGAAGATTAATGGTCATTTTGATCTGTATGTATGCCTGTTTTGTTTCCCCAAATCCAGCCTGGATATTGTGGACAAAACCAAAGGAAATCTTTAGTTTTGGGGTCTTTCTGTGAGGCTAAAATATCCTCAAATTGTGGTCTGCGGGGATCAAAATCCGAATAAATAGTGGTCCCTGTCTGCTATGAAAAAAGGTTGAAAACCCACTGCTTCAAACTATGGTGGCTTTATAAATGTCTGTGTTGGAGTCCATTCCCTCGGCTGGGTCGCGGCCGCTGCTGCATGGTATCTGAGCGTTCCTCATCTTGCTCTGACACTGCCGTAGTTCCGCGGCGTATCCCTGGAAGCTCAGGCTGAGCTCCGTGTCGTCTCCCTGCATCGACGTGCTGAGCAGGGGGACCCCCTCCTCCAGACGGACCCCCTCCACGTCCATCACCTCCTGGCCTCCAGCCAGGCAGGTCACGGGGGTTGTGGGGGCTTTTATTTGGGAGCAGCTATCGACGGTGCTAGCCTCCGTTCTTCCCTCTGTATGCACACAAGGGAAGATTCAAACAAAAGAGGAGAGAAGAGATTTAGTGTGATTTTTTTTGCTACTTTTGGCAGACTTTTCCAGAGGTTTTGGTGCAGCTTTTGAAGGGGAATTCCACCCATTTTCAAAATTTTCCAGAGAGGATACGAATGTGAACCAAACGGTTCCATTTGTACCCTCTCAGGAAAAATGGGTCTGAAAGAAATATCATTAACATGGTGATATACATCTTGATGATGTCATCAGATGTATTTCACCGTGTTAATGTTATTTTTAGGAAATACAGAATTGGGGGGAACTTTTTAATCATGTCCACACAACATCTCTAAGGTAAATTAATGACATATTAAAATGTTGAGTTCCCCTTTAAGAGAATACTACAAATGTAGACTGACATTTTGAATGAACAAGTTTGAAATGGCAAGACATTTAAGCACATCCCTCAGTTGAAGAGGTTTTTATCACAACAAGCGACGCCAACTCAGTTTATCAATGGTATTTAAAGTGCCACTTCACTCCTTTTGCAACCAGAGCATATTTTAATGGTGTTTGGGACACATGGAACACTTTCTTGGGGTTTGTATGTGTATGTGTATACTTTGTATAGTCCTGGAGAACTTCCTGAATGTTCATGACCTCATGAACATCCATCCATCCATCCATCCAATGGGTGGTAGGATGGGGATTCAAACCAGCAGCATGAGAGCAATACCAGGGGAGCATATTGTGCTGAATTGCTGATAAGCTTCAGGAAGTACTTCTTTTCAACCAATACCTGACACCAGTCCTATACTTTTGTTTGTCAGTGCAAGAGAGGGAGAACCTGTAACAACTTAAGACTTGTATGAACTCCATCACACATGCTGGAAAAAGAGAAGTTCATTCATTAAATAAGCTCTGCGCTGTAGCTTTTGAATAGTACATTTAAATGTTGAGCAACCTTTCTTGGAACTCTTTGACAAGTGGATGTCAATCATGCATTATTGTGCAACGGATGAAGTGACGAAAGAGTGAAAACTTCACTTTGTCACAAAGCTGGGCATGCCAATTTGGCAAGCCTATACCCAGCATATTGTGATAATTCTGTTCCGTTTTGGACAGTAGATAAAGAAGAAAAAAAAAACACCACCATTTTACCCGTTGAACTAGAACAGGGGTTTTCAACAGGTGGTCCGGGGATCACGAGTGGTCCTTGAGAAAGTCCCAGGTGGGCCCCCAAGCTAAATTATGAAAAAACTCAAGAAAACTCAAGAGTTAAAATATTCATCATTGAATTAGCCCAAGTCCAACAATTACAGAATGTAGAAGATTATTGATCATTTTGATCTGTATGTTTGACTGTTTTGCTTCCCAAATCCAACCTGGAATTGTGGACAAAAGCAAAAGAAATCTTTAGTTTTGGGGTGTGTGGGGCTAAATGCCCTGAGATCAAAAAGTTTGAAAACCACTGAACTAGAACACAGAATAACGTCACCATATTTTTCAGGATGACGTGGCATTATTAGAGGTTTCTATAGCAAGGAAAAACAGCATCGAGTCATCTGGTTAATTCAGAGTCAGCTGCTCAACTTCCAGGGAATATACTGTATATATTTTTGTTTCTCGGGGGAGGGATGAACAGGGGGAATCCCATTAGGAATTGTATTTATGAGTCAGTGTGGTTCATTGACTCATGCCTAGTGACGTTTCCAAGGGGTTTGCGTGAGAGGAGAGCTAGCGACCGGCCGGTCCCAGATGCTGGCATCAAAGTTTGAGATGAACCATAAACTTATGGTACTCAGGGGCGGATGTAACATTTCCCAATTGGGGGGGGGCAGTAGAAAATGGTATGGGTGCGGCTTCATGGCCCGTGGCGCGAAGCGACACAGGCGATGAAGCCAAGTAAAGCATCACTAAGTTGCTGTTTTTGTTGAAGTTGCAACCGACACGCAGCATGCATACAGTAAAGCTAAAGGTCTGACTCAGGGAGTTTTCTGCTGTCAATGATGAAATGCTGTTGCATGGTTTAGTGCATGGTGACACAGCTGTAGTTAGTTAGTAGCAGTAGTAGTGTTTCACATCATTTTAATTATAAGGCACTTTGATTTGAAATATCTTGGGTAGTTTTGCATGCCATCATGTTTGGTGGGGGAGTCTGGGCGTTGCCCCCCCCCATGCCCATGCCTAGATCCGCCCCTGATGGTACTTGTTCTCTGCTGAACCCGGTGGCCTCTTCCATTCTAAACACAGAGCCCAGAGTGAGTCAAACAACTGCACGCGGCCACCTGGACTCTGCTGGCCTGTGATTCACAGCTGCAGAGGACTGCTGTAAACAGATGCTGAGGCCTGAGTTAAACTCTGTCCTGCACAGAGAAGATAGATGGTCTAGAATGGTCAATTAACCTATTTAAAAACAGACTAAAAGATACTTTGATCAATGAGTGCCTATAAAAGACCCTATTTAATTACCTAACCTATCTTGACTATAATCGTTTTTTACAGATATTCACTGGTATTTACTTTTATTTTTATTATTTTGTTACAAGGTAATTGTCAATCAAAAGCTGTTAATCGTGTTCTAATTATCCTTCATCCTTTTGTAATTTTTAATCATGATGTCTCAGCATCTCTTTTGATATCATGTTGTAAAGAATCATGTTCTGTGTTTTTGCTTTCAAACTGGCCTATATCGCAATTGTGTTACTATTTTTTTCTTTTCCGCATGTCTATTAATTTGTATTAATTACTGTCAGGATCGTGTTAATTGCTAGTATATCGCAATCATGTTACTAGCTATTTTGTACTCACACTTGTTTTATTGTTAGGAGACTGTATTTGGGTGGAGTGGAGGCCTCGTATAAGCCCTAGGGCTTCCTGTCTCTTCCCAGCACTGTTTCCTTTTATTTATATTGTGATACATTTACACTGGCCGATTTTATATGAGCTAAAGAAATAAATAGAAATACAAATGGTCTATCTAGCATGATGTGCACACCCTCTACAGTGAGGGAATGTACAACATGCCAACCACACATACACCAAGGCCCACCCCCCTTGATCTTGATTGGAGGAAACATGATACCAATATAAGTGAAATCACTTACTGTACTACTATACTATATATATGACAGGAATGGAACCATTACAGTCCCATGTAATTGCTTCCTTCCTATCTATCATGGATACTCATTGTAACTCCCTCAAGGACCCCCCGGGGTCCCCCGGACCTGATTTTGGTATAAAAAAATAAAAAAATAATCCCTATATTAAAATGGAGCTGACAGACAGACAGACCAATACTCTTCAGAGCTGAACTGGAACAGGGTGGCTGCCAAGTGCCAACTAACTGTAATGTCAAGGAGCCATCATACTGCCAGATGGGTGATAAGGGTGATAAGGCTGCATGGCTCAGGGTCAACTCAGCCTCCAGGAGACCAGTGTGAAGAGGAGGGGAAAAATGAACCACTTCAAATGAGCCACTTCATCCCTATGGTAGACGGAAAAGCAGGGGCGGATCTAGGCATGGGCAGTTAGGGGGGCAATGCCCCCCTAAATGCCCTGACTCCCCCACCAAACATGATGGCATACAAAACAACCCAAGATATTTCAAATTAAAGTGCTTATATTTAAAATGATTTGAAACGCTACTGCACTGCTACTAACTAGCTACAGCTGTGGCACCACTAAACCAACAGCATTTCATCATTGAAAACAGAAAACTCTCTGAGTCAGACCTTTAGCTTTATGCATGCTGTGTGTCTGTTGCAACTTCAACTGATGCTTTACTTGCCTAATAAAAGTCCTGTAACTGAAAAATGGTACGGATGCGGCTTCATCACCGATGAAGCCGCCCCCATACCATTCTCTTTTATTATTATCCCCCCCCCCCCCCCCCCCATTGTTAAATGTTACATCCGCCTCTGGCAAGCTCCACACTCAAGAGGTTCATCCTGACCTGACCAAACTTTCTGCAAATCAACATACATTTGTACAGCAAGGGCAGATGACGTTCTGATTACTTCCCATAATGCCTAATTTATGTCTTGACTCTGACCAAATTAAAACAGAAAATAATGACTTTACTTTCTGGCTGGGGTGGACTTCTACAGACCTGGTTTCCAACCAGTGGTCCCTCTAGGATTCCAGGTGGTCCCCAGGCTAAATGATGGATAGTTGGTTAACCAGATGTAATTTGAGAGCATAAACATGAAACCAAATGGACTCACAAGGGTCCATTTGGTCTCATGTCTACACTCAAGAGTTAAAATATTCATCCTATAAATTAGGCCAAGTCTACACAACTAGAGCATGTCTAAGATTAAGGTCATTTTGATCTGTATGTTTGACTGTTTTGTTTCCCAAATCCAGCCTGGTAGTACTGTGGAGAAAAGCAAAAGAAATCTTTAGTTTTGGGGGTCTGTGGGGCTAAAATGTCATCAAATGGTGGTCCGTGACTCAAATGCTTAATAAATAGTGGGCCCTGGTATCAAAAAAAAGGTTAAAAACCACTGTTGTATGAGTTTTCCCAATTAGCCCATAGATCATGAAGGATTGATTTGATCAGCACTAAAGGGAATAGATTTAGCATTTGACTGGTGCCATATCACCCCCTAGTGGATGGTGTGAAGAGCGACAAGAAACCCCCAGACATACTAAAGGTATGCCGTCGTAGGCTATGCTTTTGCATGGGATAATGCTTTTTCGCTGAGGCGAGGGCGGTTGTTTTAGCTAGGGGTAGGTGTATGCAGCCTACGGCTTGTAGGCATGTGGTTAGGGTTAGTTAGGTTTAGTTACATAAAGCAGCTTTCAAATACATATAGACCACATTTTGTTTGACAATAATTTATCTCTTGAGAGTTTCAATGTTATTCAATAAGAATTAAAGACCTATAGGCCTACTGTAAGGGTGTATGTATTTGGTTACAAACTGTATTTTCCAGACAGTTTTAGGGGGGACCAAAGCCAATTGCCCCCCAAAAAGTAACAGGGTTAAGGTTTTATTTGTATTTATACCACAAGGCTGCACAGTGGGGCACTGTGATAAAACATTTCAGGTGGCCCAAAGTTTGCTGCAACGCCCCTGGGATTTAGGCTTACACCTTACGCTGTCTATTGGGATTATTATCTTTATGGTTTAATAATGGATTAAATCCATATCCATTAGGATTAGATTATTAGAGAGAGAGACAGAGATAGAGAGAGACTTTTATGTAGGGCCTGAGGCCCTGAGTTGACAACCAAAATGCCGAGTTTATCACTAACTGCTGGTAACTAGTGCTACCAGCAGAGGGCGACATTGTGCCAAGTATGAATGTGATCTTGACAAGTTGGTTAGAATAAAATTGTATTAGAGTAATAAATAAATAATTAAATAAATAGGCTACTAAAGGGATTGTTTCTCTACCAAAAACAATAAATAAAGCATAATATATAACTTTTTTTTATCCTGTGGGGTAGGACATATGCTGCATTAAGCTTGTTTTTGTCACGCTTGCGGCCTGGCACACAATCAGCTGTAATTACACCTAAACCAATGATCAAAAACAATTAATGCACCTTTTCCCCGGAGAATGTTAATTCTTAATTGTTCTATCTCTACCCTTACCTGCACCATATGCGTTTCATCCTTTACTGCTGCTATGACAACTGAACTTCCTACACAATCAATAAAGGTCTATCTGTCTGTCTGTGAAGTCTGTTGACGTGTTGCATCACCTAGCCTACAGAAATGATGCAGTCAAAGCCAAAGATACATATAAGCGCTGTGTCTATTTTGGAGCCAACGGAGGGAATAAAAAAAGAGAGTGTGACATAATTAATGAAATAATGAAACTAACTGTGACAGTTTCAATTGCCAAATTGTGGATATCTTTATACGTTACCATGGTTGCCGATATTGAGAATAAGATAATCGAGGTGTGCTGTGCTTAGCAACCAGGAATAGATCCTACTGCAGGGATCACTGTGCTTCTCACAGATCTGTCTTGTGTGTACATCCAAGTCAAAAAGTCCAAATTAAGACAGCTTTTTCCAGCCTAAACTGAGAGCTTTGTAGTACAAGTACGGCTATAACTATAGTATGGGTATGGCAGGGTGGGCAACTCCAACGTTTTTCATATGAAGTATCCCCAAATTGACTATATCATGCCCATTATTAGGAGTGATTCCCACCCAATCAGAAAAGATGAATATTACAGATTTTTGATACTTTTATATTAGGGGAAGAAAACTCCCCAGAACCTTTCATTGGGTTTGCACACTGGGCAGGATGCATGTTTGGTCGGGCTCTGCCCATAAATAGTCAATCTACTATTTCTGGTTAATTATGCCATATTGCAAAACTCATAACATTGACCAGACCATATAGTCTCAGATTCTGCCTTTATGTCTCTGAGCGTTTAAAGATCCAAGCTTGACAAGGCATACCTTTCAAATAGGTTCAAAGCATGTAAAGTGTTTTTATCCCCAAGTGGTTCTGTTATAAAACTTCAGACAAGGTGCTGAGCATACCAAACTCAGACACTAGTTATGTAATGTGGGGATTTGTGATTTTTCTTCATGCAATCTCCCTGAAAACGCTGCAATTGTGTGGCATAACAAACAAGTCCACTGCGGCGGCACTTCTTGGATTCTTCTGAAAAAGACGTAGTTTCCCCGTTTCAAATTCAAATTTGTTTTAAATATTTACATTCCGCTATAGAATGAAGGGTTCCCATATTGTTTTAGAATGTATACATACAGCAGGGAAGGGAAATGGAATCCTTCTGCTGTGCATGATAAAGATCTTGTGCTTTAGAATGTAATGGATACACAGACATACAGACTACACCATGTGCATGCACACGCACGCACACACACACACCCCCCCCTTGTCTATAACACAAGACAGACCAGCAGGCAGACACAACGCCAAACAATGCCACAATGACCTGTGATGCAGAGCTACACACAACAGAGGCACGATGATGGACACGTCTCAGTAAACGTGCACAATAATAAAACACTATCCACCGACGACCAGGTCCTTGCATGGCACAGACACATACAGTAGCTAGCAGAGCTGTATCCAAACACACTCGCACGCACAGAGCAAAAATAAGCCACCACGAAATGAAGCAGCACGCGTGTCACCACAATGCCACCACAAAAGACGCCCCCCTGTCACCAAAAGCTTGCAATTGATGATAAAAGAGTGCAGAGAAGAGAGCGATAAGAGTGATTAGGTAAGAGTCACATGCAGAGGCGGATGAGGTGGAGGGTTGAGGTGGAGGAGGAGGGGGTTGAAATCACAATGTGTAAAAAGGACAGACAGGCGTGGTTTCCAATGTTGACATTTATTACATCTAAGGAAACACAGGTACAGCATTTTATTGGCAATGATTATCTACAACAGGCATCTAGAGAAGGGAGTGAATCACTGAGAGATACAAGAATGAATGGACAGTTCAACAATGTCGCCCTGCTGCCGTTTCTGAGGAGCCACTTCTATAATGTCATTTCCCTCTGAGCCACAGCGAGGGATGACACCTTTTAATTACTGTCAGGGAAATCAGAAGCTTTTGGACCGTTTGCAGCAGACATTGTTGAATTGCGTTTGTTTGAAGAAAAAAAAAGGTGGGATGGAGAAGAGTAAAAAGACAAGGAGTTGATTTGTGAAGAGGATTTGGAGAATGATCACAAATGTTGCTTTGCCTAAATAATAACAATTTCATCATGGGTCGCAGTAGACTAGTATGATGGTGCCCCGCTGTGCTGTGCAATATTAACTATTATTATATTAGACATAATGAACTCATTACTGGTGATAATACTTTGCTATTTGCCAAGTGATGTATTTAAATTCTGTAGCGGGACTACAGAAACCTAAACGTGCACCGACTACACTACCGCGAAAACGACAAATCGCATAATGAATTATGCATATATTGTTGACAATTATCATTCACTCAAAACAACGAAACAATGTCACTCCTATCTATTCTGCGTTAGTTTATTCCCTTCAGGAATGGACTGGGCCCGATCAGAACAAAAAAAATGTGGTGCGGAATAAAGATTATGTCCAAAACAATCCATTAAGCATTTCAGAATATATATAAATATACACAATTTACAATTAGTCTCAATTCAGTTGAAATCGACCAAATCACATGTTTTTTTTTGCTATGCACACTTAAAACAATATTCCAAAGGAGTGTCATTGACTGCGTCGACAATGGGAGTCAGACTCAGTTTCGGTTTGCAACTAATATAAAGTGCATGAAGTCAGTGTAGTTATTAGAAGCTAAACGTATCGTCGAGGGAAAGAAAAGGTCATGGCAAATGTTTCTTTCGCTCACATACAGTATTTGTACATCTCTCTCACACATCTGTACATGACATCAGTACGCAATAATCTCTCTCTCTCTCTCTCTCTCTCAATCACACATGCACGCACGCATGCAGCACCACCGCGTGTCACATTGTAGAAGAAATACCTGAGCTGGACTCTCCTCCCTCTCCGCTGGCGTCGTTAGACTGGGAGGAGGATGAGCAGGGCGGCGGGGGGGTGAAATTGGCTTCAGGCAGGCTGCTCTCGAGGGGCACTGCGGGGGCCGGAGGGGTGAGGGGCAGCAGGGTGCTATTGGGACTGCCGATGTCGCCCTCGCCCACCAGGGTGAGGTCGGCGCCCTGAACGTCCTCCTCCACAGTCCGGAGGGTCGTGGTGGAGCGCGTCGTCTCCGCCGCGGAGGGGCGGGGGATGGGGGAGAGGTGGGTGCCGAAGGAGGGGTGCGGGTGGTGGCGCGGAGGAGGGGGCAGGAGGGCACGCCTGCTGGAGCAGGCGGAGCTCAGGGAAGAGTCCAGGCTCTCTGAGCGCAGGGTGGAGCTCAGGGGAGGGCGAGGGGCAGCGTTGCTGCCGTTCAGGCCTCCTCCTCCTCGCTTGGCGGGGTCCGGGGTGGAGCAGGAGGTGGCCAGGGGGTCGGAGGTGGTGGTGGTGGGAAGAGGGGCCAGGCGCAGGAAGTCAGGCAGCACCAGGTCCTCTTTGCACAGCAGCCCGCGCTGGTCGTTGGCCCGGCAGCTCTGCGCCCGGCTCAGCAGCTCAAAGAATTCTGGGAGTAGGAAACAGGGAAAAATTAGACGAGAGAGACACGGTTATAGCTTACGGTACGATGCTCGCATCCCTCCATCCCCTCCTCCCCAAACAGGTGGCTGGATGGAGCGGAAGGATTAGTTAGAATTTGGCATGCAGCTTAGCAGCATCACACTTCACAGGGGGAGAAAAACAACAACCCTCTTTTAAACAGACACCGTGAAGAAGATAAATGTCAGTCCTGAAGCTAAGCAAAAGCCAAGAGGAATCACCAACCACAGCCTCATGAAGAAAAAATAAATAAATAAGATGAAAATAAGAAGTGTTGGCGGGTGGGGTTGGGGTTTGGGTGGGGGGCAGGTTTTTTACCTTCGGCTTCATCTATATTAATCTTTTTCTGCTTTCTCTTTTCCCCTGGGAACGTTGCGTCTGGTCCGCTGGCTCTGAGAGAAAAGTCCTTTGCAGACGACCTCTCATCTCCCTGCAGACGCAATGACAATGCACTCCATTAGGACGAGGGGAGGGAGGGGGCGTGGAGGATCCCGAACCAACGGGGTGTAAATGGGTAGGTGTGACTGTGACAGTAGCACTGTGATGAGGACCGCTGCCAGGGACCCCCCTGCCATGCAGCAGGTTTTCCGGATTTACAGAGGGTCCGACCGTCACGTAAAGATGTTCTCGCTCCATCTGTTGTCGGACTCGTGGTAACACGGTGACCCCGCCGACCTTATTACGAGTGGTGTGAAGACCCGATACAATGCTTATAATAAGCATAACCTTATAGTGTGTGTGTGTGTGTGTGTGTTGTGTGTTGTGTGTGCGTGCGTGTGTGTGCTCTATGGCTAACATCCCATTTCAAATGTGCTTTCTTTTTCCTGGTTTTCATCACTTAAGATTTTGTTTCATGGTTAAAAAATATTGAGGTACTAGCAGAGGAGTTTTTTGCCATTAGGCAGACTAGGCAGTTGCCTGGGGGCACCAGGGCGACCACCAGACATGCTTTAAAAGCATCCCAGGCTAATAAGCCTAATATGGATAAATACTAATAATAATACGTTCTTTAGTTTAACAATAGTTCATAATTTTATCCCTTGGGGGTGCCATTTTACTGTGCCTGTCATAGGTATTTTCCCCCCTTACCAAAGGGGGGAAAATCTTGCCTGGGGCTCCAAATTGCTTAGAAACGCCACTGGGTACTAGGTAATAAATATTGTGACATTTGATTTTTTTTTTCTGGGTCCATATTTTCTAGCCCTAGAAGCAGATTGGACGTTTTCAGCAAAGAGATTTTAGTGTAGAGGCGGAAAAAAGGAGGGGGCCCAAGGATAGACCGGTCGGACCCTGGGGTACACCGCGTATTATAGTATTATAAGGGTTGAGTGGTTAACAGAAGCAGCATAGCAATGGAGAAAAAAAGGCACCAAAAAACTGTTTATTTTGGCATTGTGTGAGTAAGAGTACGAGGAGAAAGAGAGGCTGTCTTCATGTTGCTTACCGTTGCTGAAAGACTCCTGGTGGGTGGGTGGCCTTTTAAGGAGCAAGACTTGGATTTGATGTCTAACAAGAGAGAGGGAGAAAGGCAGAGAGGTCAGTGCATGAAATCATTTTATGACAACTCTGGAAACTAAAGGTTTGTGATGTCTTGTTATATGTGAATACCAAGACACTGCCGTGGGCAGTGTTACTGTTTGGTACTGTTTGTTTTTTAACCTAATTATTGTATTTTATTGTCCACTGTTCTATGTACTATTCTATTTCATTTTTGTAAAGCACATTGTGACGTGTCTAGAAATGTGCTATATAAATAAAATCAGCCCTTCAGTGTTGTCAACTGCTAAAATCCAAAATGCACTAGTGGCACTTCAAAAATGCACTAGAATGTGCTAGTGGTTTTCAACCATTTTCATACCAGGTCCCACTATTTATTCTGCATTTTTGCCACGGAGGAACACCGTTTGATGTTGAGATTTATTTTTGCTTTTGTCCACAATTCCAGTCTGGATTTGATGAAACAAACATGCAGATCAAAATGACCATTAATTTTCTACATTCTCTAGTTGTGTAGACTTGAGGCTAATTCACATGATGAATATTTTTTAACTCTTGAGAGTGTAAAATGAAACCAAGAGAAGAGTTACATGTGGTGAACCAACTTTCCAGCATTTAGCTGAGGACCACCTGGAACTCTCTCAAGGACCACTGGTGGTCCCCGGACCACTGGTTGAAAACCACTGAACTAAAGTATACGGTTTAAAGGACTTAAAGGAACTTTTCTTTTGTTTTTTAGTCAAAGATGAGTGTGCATTTGCTGCTATTTTTATGAGAAAAAAAACACTCATATTTTACTTTCAAATTAAACATGAACCTCATGTTCATGTTTAAGTAGCTTAGCCTTGGGGCTAGTACTGTGAACAAAAGAGGACAAAAGAAGGAGATGCTGATCACTGTCTAAAGTCCAGATCATTTCCTGCTAATGTTTTCAGAAGCAGGAGCAGGCCAACACTGGAACAAAGGCTCATTTTTCCTTCATTTTTAGAACGTGCGAGCACTTCAGTGTGTCAGTAAGCTAGCTAGACCATGGGTTTTCAACCTTTTTGATCCCAGGGCCCACTACTTATTCAGCATTTGAGCCACGGACCACAATTTGACAACATTTTCACCCCACAGACCCAAAACGAAAAGATTCCTTTTGGTTTTGTCCACAATACCAGGTTGGATTTTCGCAAACAAAACAGGCAAACACACACATCAAAATGATCATTAATCTTCTACATTCTTAATTAAGTGGTGGTAATTTAGATGATGAATATTATAACTCTAGAGTGTGTAAACATGAAACATGTTTCATTTTCACGCTCTCAAGAGTTACATCTAGCTAACCAACTTTTCTTCTGGTTAACCAACTTACAGTAGCTGTGGACCATCTGGAACTCTCTCAAGGACCACTGATGGTTACCGGACCACTGGTTGGAAACTACAGTTTTATAGGGTTCACTGGCACATAATTTCTTCTTTGACATAAGAGGTTGTAGAGTTTCAGCCAGGTGAGCTTACCTTTCCCTGAGCTTGGGTCTGCTCGCTCCAACACAACGCGCAAGCCGTCCAGGCTGGATATGGGGGCACCGAGATCCAAAGGCTCAGTTTCTCCACTCTAAAAAAACAATAATACATTTGAGATGTTAGCAACATGATTGAGCTTGATTCAACAACTTGAGCATATGTATGCACGTGCTAATTCACAATATTGTGTAATTCAAGGAGACTTTTTCTCTGATACGACTTCTTCAAGCTTTGATCCTCTACTACTGTATAATACACAGCCACAATGCCTGCAAACCCAAAGGACCAAAAATAAACCGTCTGGATTCAGTGGAGGAGGGAGAAGCAGCAGCATGTTTGAAGTGTGTCGTCATCCTTAATTATAGCCCCGGCACTCCGTCTCTTCAGAGACTGGGTTTGAGTCATAGAGAGCTAAAAACCACCGAGTGGAGCTGGAAAGGGATGCGGTTTTGGCTTCCCTCCCCTGCCCAGGACACTCCACCCTGTGGCACTGTCATCCAAGTACACAAGCTTAGTTTCCCTGAACACACGCAGCACAGCAGCAGCTTCAGAGCCACATTATGATACCGCAGCAGCGACCCCTGCGCACTAACTTACTATTTTGGCCACCAGATCGGCGAGGTGGAGGCCGTATTTGGCCACCACGGGACGCAAGACCTCCGTGACTGGTTTGGTGGGTTTGGCTTTCAGGCCCACCGAGCGATTGATGGGTACCAGGTCCAATCTAAAGACAGAGGGAGAGGGAGACAAAGACAGAATGAATGTGGAGAAGAGTGTGCATATACAGAGGTCATAGGAATAAAAAAAAACATAACAAAAGAGACCAAAAAAGGTCTGTAATCCATACCTAAACAATGTGCGTTTCTCCAGTCTGAGCTCTCGTGAACTGAGGGTCATGCAGTCTTGATCCAAAACCAACGGCTGTAAGAATTAAACAAGAAGCAAAACAAAGGTTAGTGTTTACACCATAAAATATGGATTAAAACCAGTGTCGGGCAGGTCCTAATCCACCACAGCATTCTGCACACATAACCTACACTACAAGTTATCGCAGTTGTCACTAAACAGATTGTGTTGTTGTACATCTCTATTCCTTTGTGGGTGGGAGGGATGACTTGGGAAAGTAATGTTTTAATATGTAATATATCATTCTTTGACTCAAGTAATAAGTAATAATGTAATATTAAGAGGCCATAAAGTAAAGATATTACTCTCCTAAGTAATATTGCCCAACACTGATTACAACATCAACACAGTGTGCACCTCCGGTGCCAAATTGCTTTGAGACTCAATCTCAATTATTCTAAATCACTACTAGAGGAAAGTTTCAATGTATTATTGAGAAAGGCTTTCCTTGGAGCTGTGACTCACTCACTGAGACGCAACTTGGCACGGCGTTTAGCCGTTTTCCAGCTGCCACTCTGCAATTTGCCGCCTCGCGGCCCACTCACCTTCTCGCCTCCCACCAAGAAGAGGTCGACGGCGGCCATGTTGACGCCGATGTTGACACACAGGTCTCTGAGGACCTCCCTGATGGAGGTACGCGGCCGCAGGGTGATGGAGGAGCAGGAGCCGTCGGCCAGCATCACGGTGCAGTGCTTGGAGGAGCACTCTCTCACCCGCTCCCACGCTGCAGAGTTACGCTGTGGAGGAACACGCTCTCACCCGCTCCCGACGCTGCCACCGAGTTACGAAGCTGTCAGCCTGGGGAAAATGGTGCACCAATCGGAACGCGTTATATAATAAGGCGAATTAATGGGAATGTGTTGACGGATATATTTAAGAAAGACGAGAGCTGATGATGCAGGGCGGCGCGACCTGGTGAGTCAGCCAGATACTGAGTGGTCTAACTATGAGACTAGATCCACCGGTGGCTGCAAACCTCCGCCCACGACACTGTTCAAGGCAGTACTACAGTCTACAGACTTATTATTTTTAAGTATCTATGTTGATGGTGCTTCATCTTAGAGGACATTTTCTTTACAGATTCGCTTTTCCAATTAATGCCCCACTTTTAGGATGCACACATAAAAAAGAAGAAAACGAATGCACTGACAACGCAGGCACGCCCGCCACACATACAGTACATACACACATTTTCATTTCATGAAGGTAAATGCCGTCTTTGGCTCCGTGTTGCCATGGCAATTCCACAAGTCCACAAGGATCTTACCTCAATCTTGCCGGCAGAGCAGGAAGTGGCCATCTCCAGGCTGGTACCGGAGGATAAGGAGCCCTGGGACTCCCTCCGCCCATTACTGCCCCAGTAGTCTGAAAACACACAGCTTGCTCATTATTACAGAGTTGGATTGTTGGGTATTGCTAATTTAGATTGAGTTTTTGAAAAGCTGTAGTTTTGGCTTGACAAGTTACAAAAATGGAATGGTAGAACATTCAAGACTATTTCATTTATGATTCATAGTTAGTTTAACACACAATACAATACAGTTCAGTTACAGTTATTATTATTTTTATTACAGTTAACCAGATGTAACTCTTTGAGAGCGTTACATCTGGGTGTAAACTTTTTACACCCTCAAGAGTTAAAATATTCATCATGTGAATTAGCCCAACTTAGTCTACACAACTAGAGAATGTAGAAGATTAATGGTCATTTTGATCTGTATGTTCCAGGCGACCATCTAGCACATTCTAGTGCATTTTGGAAGTGCCACTAGTGCATTTTGGATCTTGTCCAGGCCACTAGGTGGCGCAGGCCACCGGGAAAACTCCCTGTACTCCAGATGGCCAATCCGCCCCTGGGTGAGGTGGAGTTACGGGTAGATTATGTTCACAAACACAGTGTTTGTACACACTAAAGTTGCCACTATTACCTTCAACAATATGTTTTCAATTCTAGTTTTGGTTATTTATAATAACCCCAGAGCTCTACTTGCACTACTACTTGCAACCATCCAAGTGAACTACTTTTTCCAGTCAATGCAGTGGAACCCAGTCTTTCAACAGTGTTGCAATCTTTTACTAATCCAATACATAAGGCAATCCTTAATGCCATATTGATTATTACTAGAGTGGTGAACTAGGGATGATGCAAGTTGAAAATCCATGCCCTACCCGGTTATTATGTCCCTTTTATGCCCATATGTGGAACTCTTTATCAAGCATCCATGTCCCACCCATACATACAGAGCGTTTATAGATTTGGCGTCAACATAATCCTTTTGGTAAGTAAAAGGTAATTATAAGCAAATACATGTTTCGCATTTGAATATTTATTTGCCGAACAGCAGGGGCCAAGTAATTAATTTTAATTGGCGCCTCAGGCAGCGGTGTAGCAATTATAAGAAATCATCACATTTTTAATTTGTCCCGGAAATTGTGATGTGTGCCGTGGCTTTTCATTGTCCAATCAAAAAATGCTAATGTGGCGTGAAGATGGACAGGAAGGATGCACATATTAGGAGGAATTATTATTTTCTCACCCAGGGGCGGATCTAACATTTCCCATTTGGGGGGGCAGGAGAAAATGGTATGGGGGCAGCTTCATCAATGAAGCCGCACCCATACCATTTTCAGTTACAGGACTTTTATTAGTCAAGTAAAGCATCAATAATAACATCAGTTGTTGTTGAAGTTGCGACAGACACGCAGCATGCATAAAGCTAAAGGTCTGACTCAGAGAGTTTTCTGTTTTCAATGATGAAATGCTGTTGGTTTAGTGGTGACACAGCTGTAGTTAGTTAGTAGCAGTAGTAGTGTTTCAATTCATTTTAAATATAAGCACTTTAATTTGAAATATCTTGGGTTGTTTTGCATGCCATCGTGTTTGGTGGGGCAGAGTGGACATTTAGGGGGACATTGCCCCCCCATGCCTATGCCTAGATCCTCCCCTGTTCTCACCCATGTTGATGTCTCCGATGTCCTTCTTCTTGCTGCCTTTCCCAAAGCTCCTGTTGCGAGACCAGGAGAAGAAGATGCCACGCTTCCTGTCGGCGCTGTCGTCTCTGGACTCGTCGTTCAGGGACCTCCCGGATCTCTGCTTCCGGCCATCCTGGAGTTTCAACAGTAGGATTAAACACTCGTAGGTGCAAAAGGGCAATCGATGAAACCGTGGCAACAAACACCCCCATGCCATGACCTCAGTATTCATCTGTCTGTGTGTGTAGTAGCAGCAGCAGCAGAGGAGCAATGCATTGGTCAGGGGATTTCCTCTCCTGGAACAGCAGAACATTTGGGTTTTGTATGCGCAAGGCCCAAGTTCAAATCCAGGTCGCAAAATAAAATTGGTCCTGTGTGGTGGGTAAAGTCTGTATATAGTATATCAGACTGGCCCCTGCTTGTTGCCCAGATGTATAATATCCTCCTTGGCAAAGAGGGTTTTGAATACATGTGGTTTCAAAGGCACTATTATACGTAGGAACTATTCCCCCCTCACTATTATTGTGAGCTTGTATAGAGTCTGAGCAGGAAAGAAAAGAGGTTGCACAAATCACAGTCACAATGCAATACTTTAAATGGACCTTTACGGGTCCATTTGGTTTCATTTTACACTCTCAAAAGTTAATTTATTTTTAAACTTCTCAATTACTTAATTTCCGAGAATCTACACAATTAGAAAAGGTAAAACAATTGTTATTTCGATTAACGTTTTGCCAGCCATCTCTCCTAAGTTGAGGGCAACAACTTGAAAATCCTTGGTTTGGGGTCTGAGAGACTAAACTCAACATCAAATGGTGGTCCTCCGTGGTCTAAAACAGGGGTTTTCAACCAGTGGTCCGGGGACCACCAGTGGTCCCTGAGAGGGTTCCAGGTGGTCCCCAGGCTAAATGATGGAAAGTTGGTTAACCAGATGTAACTCTTGAGAATGTAAAAATGAAACCAAATGGACCCTTGCGGGTCCATTTGGTTTCATTTTCACACTCTCAAGAGTTAAAATATTCATCATCTGAATTAGCACCACTTAATTAAGAAGTTTACACGGTTTTGTTTGCACAATTCAGCCTGGAATTGTGGAAAAAAACCAAAAGAATTCTTTAGATTTAGGTCTTTGTGGCTAAAATGTCATCAAATGGTGGTCCATGGCTCAAATGCTGAATAAATGGTGGTCCCTGGTGTCAAAAAGGTTGAAAACCCCTGGTCTAAAATACAGAATAAATCGTGGGCCCCTGGTATGAAAATGGTTGTAAACCACTGGTTTACATCCCTAGCGTGTACACAGTATTAGTGTTATGGCTGTACCTTTTTGGGTGTGGACAGTGTGGAGCTAGAGCTGGCGCTGTGTTTGGACGGTGCAGGGCTGCATGGTATCTGGTAGGGGTCTGGCAGGGAGCGCCCCTCCACATCGGCCAGCATGCACTCCTGGTACAGAGACGACCGGAGGAACCGCGAGTAGCTGTCGAACTTCATCAGGTTAAAGATCTACAAGTGAGAGAGAGAGAGACGGGGTTTGTGGATGAGACAAAAGAACTGGCGTTGTTTAACCTATTTCATCCTGACATCTGATTCTGGTCTCTGACACTAGATTCTGGTTTCTGACACTAGATTCTGGTTTCTGACACTAGATTCTGGTTTCTGACACTAGATTCTGGTTTCTGACACTAGATTCTGGTTTCTGACACCAGATTCTGGTTTCTGACAGCAGATTCTGGTTCCTGACACTAGATTTTGGTTTCTGACACCAGATTCTAGATTTAGGTTTAGGACACCAGATTATAGTTCCTGACACTTAATTCTGGTTTCTGACACTAGATTGTAGATCCTGACCCTAGATTTTGGTTTCTGACACCAGATTCTATTTTTTCCCCTGAAAAATCAATGTTCCTGTGTGAGTGATGCTCAAAATATTTTATTCCAAGGACCTCCAGAATGATCTAGATTTGGCTGCAAAAAACGTGTTTGTTCTAGGGAGCCCCGCATCATTTTCACGATTTCTCAAAATATATCAGAACTACAAGCTCATAGCGCACCACCGAGTGGCACGCTATGAGCTTGTAGATCTGATATTTTTCGATTGCTCAAGTATAACAATGCTTAAGACCAAAAGACATTCCCGTACAGAGGGGATTAACATAATGGTTATGACCGATGTTATGACAGGTGTCCTAACGGTTAAAATTAAGTCAGTGCATGGGCAAGTTGAAAATAAACACATGCGTGTGTGTGTGTGGTGCGTGTGGGTGGTTGTGTGGGTAGGTGTGGGTGGGTGTGCGCACTGCGTAGCCGTTGCCTGGCTTTGTGTGCACTTGCACTATAGTTTTCTTGTGGTGTGGGTAGAACAGTTTGTGTTTATCTCTCTGGCACCAAGCTCCAAGCTTTTTCGAGATAAACAATCCCAGATGGTCACCAAAGATGACAATATGCTTCCTTGTACAAAGTGACTAAAATGAGAACAGGCCCACTGACAGCACCCAGAATGCCTCCTTTATTAAATCATTGTACTTTTTTTTGCCCCGATGCCAAACGGAATCTATCTAATTATTCAAACCACTCAAGTAATGTACTCATCTTCCCAGAGGCTCAAAAAGCCACAAATATAGAAGCCACTGTAATGCCATTTGCTGGATAGATTACACAAGAACTCCTGGGGTTGTGTGGCAAATACTAAACTGCTGTCTTGTCATGTTGCATTAAACACAATACAACACAACACAACAGGAGAGTGAGTGCGTTTGTTTGTTATTGTAAGTAGCATCAGCTGTGCTGTGTAGATTGTGTGAGGTTTCCAAACTGCGGGGCGCGTCTCCCCGGGGAGGTGCCAGGGCTCTGCCAAGGAGAGCGTTTCACCAGCTTCCTGTTGATCAGGAAGTTACGGCAGTTAAACCCACAGATTCGCCCGGCGGCCGTGGCGTTTGATCTATTAAAGGGTCTGGGCTAAACTGTATGCCCGCGCTCTCGTTCAATCTGTACCCAACTGCAGCTGTGCTGTGCTGTGCTTGCGTGTGTAAACGTTGATGTTGGCGACAGTGCAATTCAGTAGGTACACTGCAAACGTTTACTTGAATTACAGCATCAAGTGAGGCATTGTCTGTTCGCAAGGAAGAGAGGTCTTGGAGGACCTGGAATCTCTCTCTCTTTCACTCTCTAACTAGGGCAGTTATAGCTCCCAGGCAAGGAGAATTTAGGAGGATTATAATCACTGCCATTAATCAAATGAATTGAGCAATATTAGCAATTGACTGATGTTGAACTGTAACTTGCATCATCTATGTGCATCGTAGCAGCAGCATTTTTTGTTGTTCATACAAATTTACAAAATTTGGTTACTCTCTTCAAACAAATATAGCCTTGTGATGTCTTGGTAAGGGATGGTAGGTTGGTTTGTTTTAGCTTTCTCTGCTGTATTGAGACAAGGCCCTTCAAAACAATGGCTTACGCACATCCAATTTCTGGCTGGCGCTCAACACAAAATGAGAACATAAATAAAGAATAAAAGTCCACAGGGCAGCACTGCTCCTCAGTGTTCTGTTTACTTAAAAATAACACAGGCATTCCCTGATGAAGGCCAAGTGTGTCCCAACCTTTGTGTACCTTATGATGCTTGTCTGTGTCTGTTGGGCAAACTCTTTTTTAAACATAACAAACCTCTGCCACAGATCATAAAAACCATGATATTTTATTTCGTAGTGTGATTTAGGCGCTGAGCGAAGAGGTAGATGAAGAGTAATGCAGCCCACGCTGCTAAGAAACTGCTACTCCTACAAATAGTGTTGTAGTTCTCGAGAAATTGCCTTGTCTCAAATGTTGGTTGTCTCGGTCTTGTTTCTGTCTCGCCCTCAATTGTCTTGCTCTTGTCTCGGTCTCGCAGCTCTGCAATTCATTTGTCTTGTGGGCTTGCCTTGGTGTGACCCTCAATTTGTAAATGTCTCGGATCTCTTTTGTCACTCGAGACGAGACAATGCAAAGGAAATGTACCATGTCCATAGTAACAACTAAAGTCTCTGTAATGTGTTATGTCGTACTATTACTACAGAACAATCAAAAATTGGCATTTTGGAGTCAACCTCTCTAGGTCTCGGCCTCGGCCTCAATCCCTCTAGGTCTTGGTCTTGTCTTGGGTCTCCATTTAAGTCGTCTTGACTACAATACCACCTACAACTGTCTGGCATGTGTATGTACACTTTGTACAGCATCTAACAGCTGCTACCTAGCCGTTACCTGTAGCTGCTGAGCTTTGAACATGTCTGGCCTTGGGGACGTGAGGACATCGTCCGCCAGCTGGGCCTGGCTGTCGATGTTGACCGGCGTGGTGGCACTGCTGGACAGGAAGCTGTTATAGATCTCTCCCGCCCTCTGGGACAGCTGCATGAAGACATGGGAAATTATTACTTATTTCAGGGAGAGAAAAATGCAAATTTTGTTCTACCAGGAAGTGTCTTTGAGCCAAAACGCTGACCCCCAACTGCTCCTGATGATCAGGTCGGTGCCTTGTATGTTTTTTTCCTCTACTGTGCGTAGGTGCAGGGCGGATTGGCACATATTTTCCCACCGGGACAATTTTGCCTTTGCCAGGCCACTGGTTAACCAGATGTAACTCTTTGAGAGCGTAAAAATGAAACCAAATGGACCCTTGCGGGTCCATTTGGTTTCATTTTTACACCCTCAAGAGTTAAAATATTCATGTGAATTAGCCCAACTTAGTCTACACAACTAGAGAATGTAAAAGATCTCTCCTACTTGAAGGCTCTGGTGTAGGACACCTTTTCTTTTTTGAAGGATAGAAACACTAGTTTGCCTGGCCTGGGCCTGGCGCCCTGGCCTGCCCTGGAAAAAAAAAAAAAACCCTGTCCAGGCCACTAGGTGGCGCAGGCCACCGGGAAAACTCCCTGTACTCCAGATGGCCAATCCGCCCCTGCGTAGGTGTGAGAGTGTGTTTGTTTGTGTGCGTGTTCCGATATCAGTGTATCCTGCTGCTGTCGGAATGGCTTTGTGATGGTGCATATTTCCGTATGCGTATTGCAGGATACTGTAGTGACACTGGGTCTTGTGTATTTTGTTTCTGCACAGCGATGGCTACTGTGTAGGCGGGTGTATTCTGTTACGGCTCATTGTTGACGGTGTGTCCTTGACACTGCCATGTTGTTGTCGTCTCTTGATTTCCGTGTCGCTAACCTTGCTGTATCTTACAGTATTTCTCTTAGCCTCAATCTGTACTTGAACTGCTATGCTGCCTGTTGTGACCGATTTTACCCTTCTGGGAGCAACAAAAGACCGAGGGCTCCCTTTTCGTTACACGCTAAACCCCTTATCCCAAACTCCTTATCTATTTTTTTTTACCATTTTTAAAAACCTTTGGGAATAGTTCAATGTGCCAATCTATTGACATGTTGTGAGCATGTAGACTGGCCATTTTAATTATTGAAAAATGTTTTTTATAAATAGTTATAGAAGAAGTTAAGGGATAAGGGGTTTAGCAGTGTCAGAAATCTAGGCCTAATTGTAAAAACATTGTTAACAAGCCATAGATTTGCGTTTTGAATTTTGAAGTGGTGCAACACCTCCAACGGACAGCTATGTACGTTCCCGCGTAAGCCCATCCCCTATGTTTAGGATACCAACAGGGGTCGCTGTTGCTGCACCACTTTCACATTCAGGCCCATGATTCCAACATATTATACATTTTTAGCATGGAAAGCAACACTGGTAATAAACCCTTGACAGTGGTGACAGCTATAACTTTTGATTTACACACACAAGCATTGACTTGTGATTGTCAATAGCCGTATATGGGGACACTTACCTGCTTTTTGTCAGTTGCAGGGACATGACTGAAGTATTCGCAGGCCTGCCAGAACAAGATGTTCTCCTCACTGAATTCCTTCTTGAGGAATTCCTGCGGAGACAGAGTTGCATTGCCCTTTCATATCAAAGCCACAGAGCATAGCATCGGCTCTTCCATCACTACACTAACCCCCAAATGATCTTTCCGGCAAATAAAAAAGCAAGCGGGGTGTAGTGGCTAATTGGACAGAAATAAATTCGGGCTAAGAGGAGCTATCGCTTTCATCCACCCTGGTGACATTAAACAAAAATAATTGAAAAACTATTTTAATACCAACACTTCATTGGTGTTTTGAATCCATTCGGTACAGGTAACACGTGTTGGTGTTCTAAGCACTTTAGCTATTGAAAAATAGCAGATCTACAAGCTCATAGCGCGCCACCGCTTGGCGTGCTATGAGCTTGTAGGTCTGCTATTTTTGAAAAATTGTGAAAATGTGGCTTTTCAGAAGCAAACATTTTCACTCAAATCTTTGCTGGCAGTAAATTCTGAAACTAGAATCTAGCATCTATCATTGGAAACTAGAATCTAGCACCAGAAACTGCAATCTAGCGTCAGAAAGTACTGTACAATCTAGTGTCGGAAACTAGAAACTAGCATCAGAGACAAGAATGTAGTGTCAGAAACTAGAATCTAGTATCGGAAACTATAGAATCTAGTCGGGACAAAATAGGTTAGTGGCAGTTTTTTTCTCCACCTGCTCTCGACAGTGCATCTGTAGAAGAACTTAACTGTGATGTTTCTACCACTACTGGCTATATAACATAATTTACATGATGCATGTGTGTGACAAATGAGAAAAAAATCGTCAATTCCCCTAGCCTGGGGCAGCTTTGCTTTGCATACCTAGTACCGCTACAGCAGAGGTGCCCACACTTTTTTGACTTGAGAGCTACTATCAAAATGACCGCTCAACAAGATCTACACATTTCAAGCCCCCCAAGAAAGTTTGAGCTTTGAAATAGTGGTGATGGTGTTACTTAATGTTATAGTGTTTAAAAAAATGCACTTATAATGAAAAATAGAGGGGGAGAATTGGAAGGCTTTCTAGTATATGCTACTCCTAACGTTTGAAAACAGTATTTGGGGTTTGAGTTGACAGTTCATGATGTTGAGTTTAGTTTCTTGCACCGAAAACTAAGAACATTCACGTTTTTGTCCACAGTTGGGAAAGAGAACTGGCAAAACGTTGGTCAAAATAGCAATTATTCTCCATTTTCTAATTGGATGGAAAATTACGTAATTCAGATGTTTAAATTTAATTTAACTCCTGAGAGCGGTAAAATGAAACCAAATGGTCCCATAAGGGACAATTTGGTTTCATTTTAACGCTCTCAAGAGTTACAGATCTATAAGCCTCCCCCCTTTAATCGCCTATGTTCTATATTTTAGGGGATTGTCATGTGATCTACCTGCATGGGCTGTGTGATCTACTGGTAGATCACCATCTACCTTTTGGGCAGCCCTCATGCGCTACAGTATATATCGCTTACCGAAAAGTATCGCACTCCCACGGGGTCCTGAAGGAGGCGCTCGAAGCAGGCGGCCCAGCTGGCCACGCGGCGCTCCGACAGCCTCCGGTGGGTGGCCGCGCCCGGCAGGCTGCCGTTGCTGTTCAGGCTGCTCTGACTGCAGCATCCCTGCAGCTGCACCCCGCCCCGGCTACCTCCTCCTCCACCGCCACCACCACTACCACTACCACCACCATAGTCTGGTAGAGAGAGAAGAGAGAGAGGAGACATATGGAGGAAACATGGTCAGGTTGGAAGGTCTGGAAGCAGGGGCGGATCTAGGCATGAAGGGGGGGGGGGGGGGGGGGGGGGGTCGGGGTCAATGCTCCCCATTAATCAACTAGTTGT
Organism: Benthosema pterotum; assembly: GCA_039105355.1. Lineage (NCBI taxonomy): Eukaryota > Metazoa > Chordata > Actinopteri > Myctophiformes > Myctophidae > Benthosema > Benthosema pterotum. Next base: position 38,309,291 of record CM076986.1, on the reverse strand, counting down.
GTAGACTTAGGCTAATTCAGATGATGAATATTTTAACCAGAGAGAGTTAAAACTCTCTCTGGTTAAACAACTTAAGTGGGGACCACCTGGAGCCCTCTCATTGCCCCACCAAACACGATGGCATGCAAACAACCCAAACTTCAAAGATATTTCAAATTAAAGTGCTTATATTTAAAATGATTTGAAACACTACTACTGCTACTAACTAACTAGTGTCACCACTAAACCAACAGCATTTCATCATTGAAAACAGAAAACTGAGTCAGACCTTTAGCTTTAGCTTGCATGCTGCATGTCTGTTGCAACTTCAACAACAACTGATGTTATTATTGATGCTTTACTTGACTAATAAAAGTCCTGTATGGGTCGCTTCATGAAGCGACCCATACGATTTTCAGCTGCCCCCACAATTGGGAAATGTTACATTCGGCCCTGTCTAGAAGGCTGAGGAACAGAGTAATGGCGTTTCTAGCTCCACCATAAACCGCCGCTATTTTCAACCAATGTTTGGCTATTTTTGCACAGCGTTTGGGGCACTGCAGACTGCACTACAGGTTTAAGTCGGGACTGTCAGACTCATTAGGTCAGGCTGGGAAAACATGACATGGACAATTGGACACGCAACATGAACGCTGTTATATTTTTGTAGAGAGGAGAAACAACAATTAATAAATAACAATAAATAACGAGTTAATACCACAGTCAGACTCTTCACATACTAGAGCATGTCTGAAACAAATATCAGAGCTGAATTTCTCATGTAAATAGGAAATAAATGCTTAAACATGTAGCTAGGTGTAATGTTAGAGGCCACAGAAGTGAACCTTTCAAGCCTGCTTTGTTTTCTCAACTTGCTGTTTTCTGCAAGACGTTACTATTCAAGCCATATCTCAAAGACTGATGCATCAAACTGAACAACCAATATGTCAAATTGTAGGGATGATGATATCCTGCTTTCACATGCCATGATAAAACAAAAATGAAAAATGTCTCAATGACTCAGCAGCCTTTGTCGCGCTGGGTCACATTTATCTGTTACTGCTGAATTAACAGTATATGTCACTACATGAATTTGTTTTATGATGAAGATTAGCAACTTCAATTATTACAATCTATAACAGCCGTAGACTACAAGCAAAAAAGTGTGATGAGAGAAGGAAATAAAGGAAATTACTGCAATTTCTTCTTCGCTTTGGAGGAGGCGGCACAACACTTTTTTATTAACGATTTGACAATAGAGCACTTTTGTTTCAAATAGCCTAGAGCCCTGTTATAACTTATATTTAACTATGACGTGTTCACGAGACGACACTAAAACTAAACTAAACTCATTAAACTGCTTACAGAACTGTACTGTAGCCTACATTTGAGCCAGGCCTGCTTCCAGCAATCTCAGACAATGAACTCTAGTCTTTTTTTATTGAAGTGATCACAATCTACTAATAATACAATAATAGAATATTCCGGAAATGATGCGTAGGCTGGCTAGCATTAGAAGTGCATTTCTTGCAGTGCTGTCAAGCTGGCATGTTGTGTGTGTGTGTGCGCGTGCGCATGTGTGTGCATGTGTGAGTGAGTGGGTGATATATATAGAGAGAAATACTGTTGTGAAGTGAGTTTTTGTACCCATAGAAATTGCCACTTTAGACTTGAGTATAGACTTTAGCATGCTCTTCAAAATTGGAAAAAAAAACACTGTATGTCGCCTCGCTTAGTAAAAGAAAATGAAACCCACTTTCAGCAGTGATATTTTGTCGTGTAAGTGTGTGTGTGTGTGTGTGTGTGTGTGTGTGTGTGTGTGTGTGTGTGTGTGTGTGCGTGTGTGTGTGTGTGTGTGAGAGAGAGAAGGGGGGTGGTCGGAAAGCAACACCTCATAGAAACGTTAAAAGGTGAAACACAAAGCCGTGGTATTTGCATATGTATGGGTTGCCTCGTAATAGACACGGCCTGGGCGAGGTGTGAACGATCTCCCACATTGTTTAACTTACATTGTTCAAAGTTTGGCAGTGTTGTCTATTTTGTTTTCTCTTGGATCGGAGCTAGCTAGATTGAGATCTGAACATGCTACAACCTCCGTCGCCTTATTGTGAATTGTGAATACGCACATGATGACACTGTTTTCTGCAAGACTTTCGAAGTTTATCAACTTTGTTTTCTATCATTTTGACACAGTTTCAAATCGTCTGAATTGGTCAACCAGTGTGGGCCAAATGTGAACCAAATGGACCCTAGCGGGTCCATTTGGTTCCATTTGTACCCTCTCAGGAAAAGAAGTGTCTAAAGAAATCCATTAACATGGTGAAAATACATCTTTATGATGTCATCAAGATGTTTCACCATGTTAATGGTTTTCTTCAGACCACCATTTCTTGGGAACACAGAATGAGGAAACTTTATCATGTTTACCCAACACCTCTAAGCTACATCAATGACATAGTAAAATATTGAAAACGGGTGAACTTCCCCTTTGATAGCTTTTGAACTAAAACCCATGGTTTTCCCACTGATCTGATCTGACAACTCTGTGCTGAAGTGTCTGTGAGCAAGAATAAAAACGACACTTAACACCAAAGTGCTCCCTGGCTGTAGCCAATGTACAAATTAGTGCCCCCTACTCCTTCTAATAGGTAGTACCATAAAAAGACTAATATAAACTAATTAAAGAATTAAAGTGCTCTTTAACTTGTCTACAAAGCACTGAAAACCTCAGACACAAAAAATGGTGTAGGAGAGTGATTCTGGCAAGGACATTATAGTAAAACTCACCCACTAACACCCACACTACATGGAGAACAGACCAATGTGTTGTGTCACTGAGCAATTGAGAGGTGAAGAAAGGCTTTTTTTATGGCATACTTAGCTGCGAGCTGCTGGTGTTGCACCAGCGCCGAAAATAGCGACGCACACACAAGCTCACAGCGCGTTGTGCTGCAACAAGTTGTGTGCATGCATGTAGCACAGGGGCGGATCTAGGCATGGGCATGGTGGGGGGGCAATGCCGCCCTAAATGCGCTGACTGCACCACCAAACATGATGGCATGCAAAACAACCCAAGATATTTCAAATTAAAGTGCTTATATTTTATATTTTGAGTGCTTATAATGATTGGAAACACTACCATTGCTACTAACTAACTACAGCTGTGTCACCACTAAACCAACAGCATTTCATCATTGAAAACAGAAAACTCTCTGAGTCAGACCTTTAGCTTTATGCATGCTGCGTGTCTGTTGCAACTTCAACAACAACTGATGTTATTATTGATGCTTTACTTGCCTAATAAAAGTCCTGTAATCGAAAATGGTATGGGGGCGACTTCACTTCACCCATACCATCATCGCGCAACGGGCGGTGAAGCCGCACCCATACCATTTTCTCCTGCCCCCCCAATTGTTACATCCGTCCCTGATGTAGCAGAGTATAAACTGTGAAACTATGAAAACCAGGACTGCTCCTTAACTCCTTAAATCTTAAAGCAGTGGTTTTCAACATTTTTGATATCAGGGCCCACTATTTATTCAGCATTTGAGCCATGGGCCACCATTTGAGGACATTTTAGCCGCACAGACCCCAAAACTAAAGATTGCTTTTGCTTTTGTCCACAATTCCAGGCTGGATTTGGAAACAAAACAGTCAAACATACAGATCAAAATGACAATTAATCTTCTACATTCTCTAGGTGTGTAGACTTGGGCTGATTCGCATGATGAATATTTTAACTCTTGAGAGAGTAAACATGAAACCAAATGGACCCGCAAGGGTCCATTTGGTTTCATGTTTACACTTTCCAAGAGTTACACCCAGTTAACCAACTGTCCATCATTTAGCTGGGGACCACCTGGAACTCTCTCAAGGACCACTGGTGGTCCCCGGTCCACGGGTTGAAAACCACTGTCTTAAAGCAAACATCTCATGGGATTGCATAAAAGTAAACACAGCGTGTTTGTCGACTAAATCACTAACTGATCATTAATAACAAGGAGGAAGCCATCAGAATTTTGTGTGCCACACATAATCATGCAGAGACCAGCCTTGCCTTTTCTCCTTGAGTCGAGTCTGAGGACTGAACATGCTAATGCTGAATTCAGACTGGAAGACTAAAAGGGGAGCTAAGAAAAAACCTAATCAACTAGGATTAGATGAAGGAACCAATGAATCATCTATAAAAAGGGACAGTGCTATTAGCCTGGGCTGAGTGGAGAAGCCGACCACTGTGATAAATGTTACACGCAGAGACAGGAAGACGGGAGGGTAGGAGGAAGAACAAAGGAACGTTGGACAATAGAGGAGGACAGCTAGGGTCTGACTGGGACATGAGGGGGAAGAGAAAACAGGTGAAGGTTCAAAACTATCGCTCTACTACAGGGGTGCCCACACTTTTTTGACTTGAGAGCTACTTTCAAAATGACCGTCTCAACAAGATCTACACATCAATTAATGTGATTGTTCCATTACTGAAAATCCATTTCAAGGCCCCCTAGAAAGTTTGAGCTTTGAAATCGTGGTGATGGTGTTACTCACTGTTATAGTGGTTAAGAATAGTGCGCTTAAAGTGAAAAATAGAGAATTGGGAGGCTTTTCTTGTATATGCTACTGTTGATGTTTGAAAACAGTATTTGGTGTTTGAGTGACAGTTTGTGATGTTGAGTTTAGTCTCTTGCACCCAAAACTAAGAACTTTCACATTTTTGTCCACAATTGTGAAAGAGAACTGGCAAAACGGTGGTCAAAATAACAATAATTCTCCATTTTCTAATTGCATGGACTCTTGAGGGTGTAACTCTTGAGAGTGTAAAATGAAACCAAATGGACCCGTAAGGGTCCATTTGGTTTCATTTTAACACTCTCAAGAGTTACAGATCTATTGGGTACTGTCGTGATCTACCTGCATGGTCTGTGTGATCTACTGGTAGATCACGGTCTACCTTTTGGGCACCCCTGCTCTACTCGCTCTAAACCTCAAACCTCATAGTATTACCTGCAATCACGACAACAGATGGCCACTTTACAGCTGGGTGAGCGCAGCATGCAGGGAAAGCAGTGTTTTAATGAAACAAAACAATGGGAGGGAGGGGGGCTTGTTAGTACTAAACACAGTAGCTGTCATGTAATATTAATAGGAGAGCAGTGGGAGGCCGGTCGCGGTGAGTAGTACCGCGCGTGAGAGTGTCTCTCTATCCATCGGCATCTTTATGACATGCCTGTGCATGTAGAGTTTAGCTCTCGATTGCAGTGTTGCCAACTTGGCGCATTTGTCACCATATTTAGCTCTTTTTCAGACCCCCTTAGCGCCAAAATTAGTGAAAAACTCCTGGCGGAAAATCTAGTGCTTTTTTGCTGGTGAGTTGGATGAAATTGCTTGACAGGCGCCAGAGATAAAACCCTATGATAGATAGAGTCCTCCTTCCTTCATAGAAAGGACTATTGGTAACCAAATGGACCCTTATAGATCTGTAACTCTTGAGAGCGTAAAATGAAACCAAATGGGCCCTTACAGGTCCATTTGGTTTCATTTTACGCTCTCAAGAGTTAAATTATATTTAAACACCTGAATTACCAGATTTTCAGTCAGTTATTTCTCCTAAATTAGTCCGAGAGACTAAACTCAACATTAAACGGTGGTCCTCCGTGGCTAAAATGCAGAATAAATAGTGGGCCCTGGTATAAAAATGGTTAACCCACTGCTCTAGCGCATTCTAGTGCATTTTCGAAGTGCCACTAGTGCATTTTGGATTTTGGCAGTTGGCAACACTGCTCGATTGGTGCACGGTTGTTTGGGATAACGCTAGTAATTTTAGCTCATGTTTTACCTAAAATTGGAATAAATTGTAACATGGGATTTTTCTTCACAGACCATTTCTTTGAAGTCTCCAGAACAACATACTAAAAGTCCCAAGAAATCCAAGTTGCGCAAATAGGTTTAATTTCATAAAGTAATAAAATACATAGGCTCCAATGGAGCCCCCTTCCTATACAAACCCATTATAACTTAAAACTCCATTTTAACCATGATGGATTATTCAAAAACAACCCATCTTTTTTCTGGTGACTGATATTGTCCTCCTAATATGTGAGAGGGCAGTGGAATTTCATTTACAGGTTTCATTTATTTTTTTAAAAATATTCATTTCGGTGGGCATACCCAGATATGGAGGCAGCTACCTTTTCCAAAACAATATTTAAAAAATAACTGAAACCTGTGAATGAATAATCCGTCATGGTTAAAATGGAGTTTTAAGTTATAATGGGTAAATGTAGCTGCCTCCATATATGGTTATGACCACCGAAATGAATATTTTTAAAAAAATAAATGAAACCTGTAAATGAAATTCCACTGCCCTCTCACATATTAGGAGGACAATATCAGTCACCAGAAAAAGATGGGTTGTTTTTGAATAATCCATCATGGTTAAAATGGAGTTTTAAGTTATAATGGGTTTGTATAGGAAGGGGGCTCCATTGGAGCCTATGTATTTTATTACTTTATGAAATTAAACATATTTGCGCAACTTGGATTTCTTGGGACTTTTAGTATGTTGTTCTGGAGACTTCAAAGAAATGATCTGTGAAGAAAAATCCCATGTTACAATTTATTCCACTTGAAACGCTATTTTGCCTGGACTAATAACACTGATCATATAAGTGAGTCATGTGGCCTCTGTCGCACTGGGATTGGGGCCCCTGTGCAACTAACTCGCCCCGCTGAATCACACAATGTGTCACCGCCGGGGAGAGAGCTTTAACACGCTCCTGCCCGGTACCTAGGCTGTGCTCAAGTCAGTGCCACTAGAATGCAGGGAAACGCAGAGAGAAGAGAAAGCCGTGGATAGACTCCACGGCTCCGTTTTAACACAGAAGTAGTGATCTGTCGATATAAACCCGCAAGGGTCCATTTGGTTTCATTTTTACATTCTCAAAGAGTTACATCTGGTTAACCAAGTCTCCATATTTAACTGGAACTGTCTCAAGGACCACTGGTGGTCCCCGGGCTATCCGCAAGGTCGGAAGCCCCCAATTAATTCTGGATTAATTAAAAAAAAACGGAAGACTTGGCACAGGAGGGTGCAAACAATAAAACCGGGAAATCCGGGATTTGGCATACATTGTCTCGTAAACAATGCCTGAGGTTCCTGCAGCTGAACTAGCGTGTATGTATTGGCAAGAGTATGAAACTCACACACTAACAGATTTCCTACGACCGTTTGTTTGGATTTGGGGTGTTGTGTTTTCTTAAAAGGATCCCTGTCTAATAAGACAAACATCGCTTAAAACATCATATGTTACCTATATAACTAAAATAAACAAATAAAAACACCAATTGCATCTTGCATCTTATTTCTTTCATAAATAAAGAATATTTCACTCAACAGGAACAGCTCCTGTCGCAGGATGATTATGTCATATGCACTTGTGTGATCTAGCTCTATGGAATATATGCAATGCAAAAGCTCATGTGACATCATCATCCTGCGACAGGAGCACCTCCTATTGAGTGAAAGATTCTCCATTTATGAAAGAAATAACTTATTGAAGGTGTTTTTATCTGCACGTTTTAGTCATAGAAGGCAAGTATAGTGTTTTAAGCCATATTTCTCTTATTAGCCAGGGATCCTTTTAAAAGCCTTGGGAATCTTTACATTTGCCGCATTTTGTGCAACTTCTTTTTACGTAAAAAAAAAAACAGACATTCCGTGCAGATCGTGGGCAAAGCGTCCCAAAGCTAGAGTGCTCCACGTCAGTGGCCGACATGTTGGCAAACATTATGAATACCATGGTGAAAGGGTGAGACCAGACAACAAACAGTGGCTGAACCAAGTTCTCAAAAGCACTTTACTGCCCGCGTGCCTCTCAAGGGCCAGTGAGCACACACACGGGCACCAGGTCATGTACGCAAGCAGTGGTTCCCAAACTTTTCAGGCCCAGAGCCAAAAGAAAGATTAGACGTTTGCCCGGGAGCCAAACTATACTGAAAATAGCAGATCTACAAGCGCAGAACGTCTCGTGCTACGTTTACAAACTTGTAGATGTGGCTAGTTTCCACTAAACTGTACTTTTTCAAACACTTGTTTTCTGATTCATGGCTTTTCCTAGAATTTCTTTGATTTCTTCATGAAATGACTGGGGGAACAAGAAGTCATTGAACAAGTTGTTCAATGATAATCTTTGGGAATGTTTTTTTTTTTTTTTTTTTTTTTTTTTTTAATTCTTAATAACGATAATTAAATGTAGGAAACCATAAATAAAAAGAAACTATACAAAAATCTAACTGTTTGGGAAACAGTTATGTACAGTACATGATCGCTGCCTGGATCATGTACCCTGCCTGGCACAAAATTATTCCAGATGGGTGTCCTTGAATAAAACTTTGGGGTCCTTGACATGAAAAAGACTGAGCTCTGATCAATCCAAACTAGGAGGGAACCGCTATTGGATTTGAAACGCTTAGACAGGAACCCCTCATTCCAAAATGTGTTAAGTGAGAATTAGAAAAGACAATTTGAGATACACAGAAAAGTAATTTAAGAATCAAATGGTTACTGGTCTGTAAGATATTCCTGTACGTACACAAGCTGGAACTCCAGATAAAATAAAAACCATTTCAATGAACTTACAATGTTAGTTTAGATAAAGTAAAGTGAAAGAAATTGCACTCACCACCGTCTGAAGAAGCCGCGGACTGAAAGAGAACATAGAGAGACATTAGTGAGAAGCTGGCCTCATGACCTGGTCCTGCACTGAGACAAAGAATGGGAGCATTTGCTGATAATAGAGTCTCTCCAGGCATCCCACCACCAGTTGCTCTGAGAGGTGTGTGTTTGAGGAATGCGTGTCTACTTGTGTGGAGAAGGAAGGGGGGCAGGACTTTGCTAGTATAGCAGCACCGTCCGGGGCCATTAATGTGCTTAGTGGGCGGGACCTTGATCTGCTCTCACGTACACACGCAGCTGTTCACACCTCTCGAACCCAGGACCCACCTCGCCAAACAAACACACACACACACAGAAGCAAGAATATTCATGGCTGACTGACTGGGATCACACAAAACGGATTAGGGCCAATCACCACAGGTGGTAATGATCCACTTCTCACATGCTAATTCACAGGCATGAGTGGTTTATAGACCTGTGGATATCAGCGACATTAAAAGTCAATTAGGACAAGTATTCTCGGCGGGGTGCTATTTTTATGCTCCGAATTCTTTCTGGGCCTTGTTGTGACATAACCCTCTCTCTATCCAGAAGCATGGCCTTGGCTTGGCAAGTGCCAGGTTGAAGTTGCCACTTCAGTTTGGCCGTTGATAAAGTCCCCATTTGGCCAGGCCATAAAGGAAAAAGGACAGATAATAAAATATTTATTTTTAATCCAGGGGAGGATAGGAGCATCTTGAAGCTTGTTCCTAGAACACACTTTAATAACTTTAATAGAGCGTTGGAGGATTTGTGCGAAAAAAGAGCCCGTTTCCAAACAAGGTTTCTCTGTAGTGCTTTTTCATTATTTTTTCGGCATGAACGTCAAGGCAGATATTGTCTTCTATAAAGCAGTGGTTTTCAACCTTTTTGATACCAGGGACCACTATTTGTTCAGAATTTGAGCGTCAGACCACCATTTGATGACATGTTAGCCCACACAGACTCCAAAACTAAAGATTTCTTTTGCTTTTGTTTACACCAAAATCTAGCCTGCTAATGTGGACAAAACGGTCAAACGTACAGATCAAAATGACCATTAATCTTCTACATTCTTTAGTTGTGTAGACTCGGGCTGATTCACATGGTGAATATTTTAACTCTTGAGAGCGTAAACATGAAACCAAATGGACCCGCAAGGGTCCATTTTTTTACATTCTCAACAGTTGCATCCATCTGGTTATCCAATTTTCCATCATTTAGCCTTCGGACCACTGGAATCCTCTCAGGGACCAGTGGTGGTCCCCAGACCACCTGTTGAAAACCCCTGTTCTAAAGGCTGGTGGCTCTGCCACCGAATTAGCTGTTCATTAGCTTTGCAAAACACGGATGCACTGTGTTCTCGTGTTCTGGAAGAGGTGGAACAATAAATTTTAAAACAAGGTTAACTGCTGACTGAGCCCAATGAAGTTAGGAACTAATGCATTATTTAACCTCAATGCATATTTTAGGTCTCCTTGTCATTGTGAGCAGTGAGCACACAAGGTTTGCTCCTCTGCAAAGCATCATTTCTCCAGCTCAGATTAATTTATAGTCCTTATACTGTATAATTTACACTTCCGATTGTGATCGGATCTGTGGCATAAAGACAGCTTCTAGGTCAAGCACAACTCAATACATGACTGAATTTTGCTTTTGTCCACAATTCCAGGCTGGATTTTGGAGAAAACAAAACAATCAAACATACAGATCAAAATGCCCATTAATTTTCCTACATGCTCTAGTTGCGTAGACTTGGGCTAATTCAGATGATGAATATTTTAGCTCTTGAGAGCGTAAACATGAAACCAAACGGACCCGGAAGGGTCCGTTTGGTTTCATGTATACGCTCTCAAAGAGTTACATCTGGTTAACCAACTTAGTTGGGGACCACCTAGAACAACCTCAAGGACTACTGGTGGTCCCCGGATCACCTGTTGAAAACCCCTGCACAGGAAATCATTGTGGAAGTAAAAGGGAAAAGAGAAACATACAAAGAGGGTAAGAGGTGGGCTGTGGGGGAAATCCATGTTATAAAAGTAAGTAAATTATATACTGCACATGTAAGTAACGGGCACCTGCATGCTATATTAGGCAAGAAATATGTGAAAATAGTCGATCGACTAAGAACGTTGTTGTTGGTTATTTTCAGCGACTGACACGGCTTTGACATCTGTAATGAAGAAGCAGTCATGCAGGCTTGCTTGACCACATGTAAACGATGCGTCGGGACCCGCCTATACCCCTCCCCCCTGTCACTATAGAAGGCTTACAGATGTAGACAAATAGACCACTAAAAGAAACCCTCAAGTCGTTACAGCCGTGATGCAGCTACTGGGGCCCGGCCCCCCACCCCCTCGTCCCGCTCTGCTGTGGTGGTGCTGGCCGGCCTGCACACAATAAAATAAAGGGTGGGTACTCAAAGTAACTAAAAGAAGATTGACAGAACAGAGAAGGAACACCCACTCAATAAGGCCTGTCCCCCTCTACCTAAAAAAAAAAACACCCAAAACCTCAAACCTCAAATGCGTGCCGGCATCGCGCGACTGTTGTTCATTTTGTAGAACGGACAGACAGCCCATGACACGACAAGACGCGTTTTAAAAAGGCCTTGGAAATTAAGTGAAAGTCCACCCCTGTGCCCCCACAACCACCACCACCACCACCACCACCGCTGAAACCGGGCATTCTTCTAGTCAGTCGGCATCCAGATTGAATGAAGAGCTTGTATTTCAAAAGATGTGCGACACAATGCGCCGGTAGACGTATCCGATGACTTAGTCACACAATGAAACTCTCACTCATTCACACACACAGTTACTGTAATGAAACGCAACTGCTATTTCAAGGGAAAATACCTGGTCTACTACATCATGAAGAAGATGATCACACGTGTGTCAGAGGAGAACTACGTCCTATATATGACAAACTGCAGGCTAATGTCGTAATGTGTGAAAGTCTGATGAGAAATGGAGCACGCAAATGACATTTCGAAAGACAAAAAAACACTAAATTGATCAGTAATTGAACTGCTGGTGTACAGTAGAATCACAGCAAAAATCACAGCAAGTTATGTCTGAGTTCCTATAACAACCTGAACACTAGCATCCATATTCTGGGGATGTCAAATTTGGCAAAAACAAGGTAACATTTGCTGAAAGTGGCAGATCTCGATGGACCGATTAAATCCTTTATTGGCAGAAATCTAAACAGTACGGTCAAACACGAGTCCAAAGGGATTACCGAAAAAGACCTTGCGGTCTTGTTTCTGTTTAGGTCCGCAAGGTCTACAAGCTTACAACGTGTATGAGCTTGTAGATCAGCTAATTGTGAAAAGAGATTAGGTCTAGGTGGAGGAAAAAACGTGAGGGGGGGCAAGTATAGACCACTGGGAACCCTGCCCAGGCCAACAAGGTACTATATATAGGATTTACAGTCAGTGTTTTAAGTGTTTAATCACATGGTTCTGGAAAACAAGAGATATGCGAGTGTGTGCCGGGTTTATGGAGGGGAGAAAGAAAGCCCAAAGGGGGGTGAGACCCCCACATTTTACTACAAATGAGGCCTGTATTACAAATGATGCCGTAGGGACCCTGGAAATGTGAAGATAATGTGATACTAAAGATTAATTCTTTATCATTGGTGATTTTTTTGTATAGGACTTTACTAACACCTTCTTCAAAGGTATTCTAAGTGATGTGGAAAACCCTACGCCCCCCGGGGTAGCATAATGTGCACATGCACACGCTCTACAGTGAGGGGAAGTACAACATGCCAACAACACATACATCCCCATCCCCACTCAATCCCGATTGGAGGAAGGCCCTGGTCATCCTGATTGGATGAAAGCCTTTTCTCCCAAAGCCCCAAACTGAAACTAGGGTTTTATAACCCCAGGGGATCACTGGGGACAGGGAGGAACTCCTTATATGGTCACCACACTCTATAGAGCCGCGCAGTCCCCGCCCGTGTTCCAGAAAAGGAATCCTCATTCATTTTCCTCATAGATTTTTAAAAAATGGTTAATAAAACACGATTGCACCGCAGACAAAGCCAACTCGGGTTGTGGCAAATCATGACAACAAACACAATATTATCATGCAATATCTAATCATCAAGAAGTAGAAAACGGCAGGATATAACACTTTGTTTTGTGTTTCATCTTAGAAAGTGTGTGTGTGTCATGATTTGTCACCACCCGAGTTGGCTTTGTCCGTGACGTAGTCGTCTTTATATGAATCATGTTCGAAAGGTCTATGAGAAAAATGAATGGCGAATCCGTTCGACGTCACAAGGGGGGCGGGACTGTGCAGCTCTATAGAAAGGAGGATTAGCCAAAAAAGAAGCAGAAGAAAAAACAATGTTCGAATTAAGTGAAACCACTTACTATACTCACACTTACTATACACAGGGCCCACGGGCCTCACATTCAAACAAAATGGGTTAGAGCAGTGGTTTTCAACCCTGGGGGTCCCTGATCCCAGGGACCACTATTAACTCATTTGCATTTGCGCCACAGACCACCATTTGACAAGATTTTCACCCCAGACCCAAAACTAAAGTAAAGATTGCTTTTGTTTTTGTCCACAATTCCAGGCTGAGTTTCACAAACAACACAGGCAAACCATGCAGATCCAAAATGACCATTAATTTTCTACATTCTCTAATTGTGTAGACTTATTAATGAAGTGATAGTAATTCAGATTATGAATATTTAACTCTTGAGAGTGTAAACATGAAACCAAATGGACCCGCAAGCCAGGGTCCATGTCTATTACGCTCTCAGGAGTTACATCTGGTTAACCAACTTTCCATCATTTTGCCTGGGGACCACCTGGAACACTCTCAGGGACCACTGGTGGTCCCCGGATCACCTGTTGAAAACCCCTGAGTTAGACCATACACACACACACACACACACACACACACACACACACACACACACACACACACACACACACACACACACACACACACACACACACACACACACACACACACACACACACACACACACACACACACACACGCCGAAACTCTTTGGATGACAGATGATGAGCCAGCTAGCAGCAACACCATCACCATCACCCCGTCATGCCACTGGAAGCCCAGCTTCCCTGTCTCCCTTCACACCTCCACTGATGGGTCTGCAACCTGGGTGGCAGTCTGTATGGAGACACCTTTTTACTTTGATCCCCTCCTGAAGTGAAGGGGTGTACTTCACAAGGGGATCGGAGGGGGAGGAGGGGTGTTTTTACAAGGTGGGACCCCAACAAACAAATCACCCATTTGTAATAATCAACCAAATGGGAGGAACTTAAGATTCAAGTTTAGTAGCTTGGCAAGCAAAGGTTACTAGGAACCATCTTAGAGGACCGGTGGTTTTCAACCAGTGGTCCGGGGACCACCAGTGGTCCTTGAAATGGTTCCGGGTGGTCCCCAGCAAGGTTGGTTAACCAGATGCAACTCTTGAGAGCGTAAAAATGAAACCAAATGGACCAAGAGTCTGCAGAACTAGAAGATTGATGGTCCTGTATGTTTCACTGTTTTGTTTTCCAAATCCATATTGTGGACAAAAGCAAAAGAAATCTTTAGTTTTGGGTCTGTGGGGCTAAAATCTTCTCAAATGGTGGCCTGTGTCTCAAATGCTGAATAAATAGTGGGCCCTGGTATCAAAAAGGTTGAAAACACCTGATCTGTGTGGGGAAACAAAAACACACTCTACTACCCGTTAATAACTATCACAACAGTTGTGTTGGAGTAGTAAGAAACTTTTCTGATTGTTCGGGACTTGTTTAGACAAGCAGAGGTTGAGATGCCCAGACACAGGCCATCACATTAATACAGCCAAAACATTACGTCTCTCTCTCTCTCTCTCCTAACCTTTTGTTTTTACAAGTTGCCACAGACTCTCCCACCAACACACACAGACACACACACCCTAATGGAAACAAATTCATGTGAATCCTCTCTCTCTGCCTGACATAAAAAAAGCATCTGTTCTGGGTGGGAGAGGGAAAGAAAGAAGATAAGAGAGCGATTAGGTAATAATAATGAGAAAAAACAGATGACTTAACCAAAAAACTAAGCCCCCGCACACACACACACACACACATACACCACAGAACAAGAAAAGGAGCGCTTGATCGTCGACAAGTAGTGTGGCACGAGTTTACTTACGCTGTTGCAGTACCAGGATTTCTTGAAGGAAAGTGTCCTTTTGAGACTCATTGTTCTGCAGTCTGCTACGGCGGCAGCAGGCAGACAGATATGTGTGTGTGTGTGTGTGCATACCTGAGCATTCCCCACCCAAAACTCCTGCTTAAACCAAGTCTGTACAAGTCAAGAGAGAGAGAGAGAGCGAGAGAGAGCAAAGAAATTTGACGAGGTACCGGTCAGAGTGGGTGGGAGTGAGGAGTGAGGGGTTGTGGAGGGGGTGAGGAGGAGGGGGGAGGTTGAATTGAAGAAGAAGAAGAAGGGAAAAAGAAAGAAGAGAAAGAAAGAGTTCCATTTCCTTACTCCTGTAGCTGTTGCTATGACAACCCACCGACGACGAGGATACATACAGCCTCCGCCGCCGCAGCGGCAACGTGAAGGATTCAGATGAAGTAAAAAAGGAAAAAAAAAATACTCCCTTGGCTTGCAGCACCACAGGGGTTTTCAACAAGTGGTCCGGAGACCACCAGGGGTCTCTGAGAGGATTCCAGGTGGTCCCCATGCATGCAGGCTAAATCATGGAAAGTTGGTGAACCAGATGTAACTCTTTTGAGAGCATAAACATGAAACCAAATGGACCCTTACGGGTTTCATGTTTTTACGCTCTCAAAAGTTAAAATGTTCATCATCTGAATTAGCTCCAAATTCTACGCAGCTAGAGAATGTGTAGAAGCTTAATGGTCATTTTGGTCTGCGCGCTGGGCTGTTTTGTTTCCCAAATCCAGCCTCATGGCATTGTGGACAAAAGCAAACTAAATCTTTAGTTTTGGGGTCTTCTGTGGGGCTAAAATGTCATCAAATGGTGGTCCGTGGCTCAAATTTTGAATAGATAGTGGGCCCTGGTATGAAAACCAATGCTGTACCACGTTCAAACCACACTGGCCTTCCCCTCAGTTTGTCTCCAGTCATGGTGCTCTGTTTGCCTTCAGCAGCAATACTGAGTCGATATAGATTGAAACCATATGAATTTTTGATTCAGCATGCCGTGATTACTCAGAGAAATAGGGTTCCCCCTACGTGAACTGCCAAACTTTATCCCTGCCTGGTCGCCATTGCGTAGCGCTGTAACATACAGGGGCAGATCTAGGCATGGGCATGGGGCAATGCCCCCTTAAATACCCAGTCTGCCCCACCAAACATGATGGCATTCAAAACAACCCAGGATATTTCAAATTAAAGTGCTTATATTTAAAATGATGTGAAACACTACTACTGCTACTAACTAACTACAGCTGTGTCACCACTAAACCAACAGTCAGACCTTTAGCTTTATGCATGCTGCGTGTCTGTTGCAACTTCAGCAACAACTGATGTTATTATTGATGCTTTACTTGCACAATAAAAGTCCTGTAAACGAAAATGGTATGGGTGCGACTTTATCACCCGTGGCGCGAAGCGTCACGGGCGATGAAGCCGCCCACATACCATTTTCTCCTGCCCCCCCAATTGGAAAATGTTACATCCACCCCTGGTAACATACATCAGAAATATGAGACTCGTCGGGACAATTTAAAGCTTTCAACAAGTAGTTTCCTTCATTACACAGTGAAAAAAAAAGAATAGAAAAGAAAATAAGGTCTGAAAATAGGTTTTCTGGCATTGTCAAGCGTCTTTCTGCTTTCTTGGCAAATTTCTGTGTGATCTACGAACAGATTGCGTTCAAACCAACTGTTATTCTAAAAGCACGGGTGGCCGAGTCCTAAGGTTTTCCCATAGCAAATGATCCGCTGGCATTATTCAATGTCATTCGGCCAATTATCTGGACATTACAGACAAAAGTTACCCATGATAAATCCTTCAATTTGAACCTGTAATTCAGTGGTTTTCAACCAGTGGTCCGGGGCCAGCTAAATGATGGATAGTGGGTAACCAAATGGACCTTTATAGATCTGTAACTCTTGAGGTTGTGAAATGATACCAAGTGGTCCATTTGGTATCATTTCACACTCTCAAGAGTTAAATTATACAACATCTGAATTGCTTTTCAAGAATTGTTATTTTGACCAACGTTTTGCCAGTTACCTCTCCTAAATTGTGGGCACAAACTTGAAAATCCTTAGTTTTCGTGCCTGAGAGGCTAAACTCAAACATCAAATGGTGCAGGTCCTTGGCTAAAATGCAGAATAAATAGTTGGCCCTGGTATGAAAAAAGGTTGAAAACCTCTGCTGTAAGTGGGTGCTTGACATTTGGAGATCCTTCTTGATGATTCCTGAGGGGGATCTTTATTCTTTATGACATTTCGGATAAAACAGGCGCAGGTGATGCTTTTCCCAGAGTATTATTATGAGGTTGGGAAGTCACGACTTGAGTACTATAGTAAAGCAGGGCCGGACTTAGCCAGCCCTACTAGGGTGGGCTGGAAGAATGGCAGGGTGAGCGACTCCAAACCTAAAGATCTATTCTGCTTTTGTCCACAATTACAGGCTGGGGGGGGGGGGGGGCAATCAAACATACAGATCAAAATGACCATTAATCTTCTACATTCTCTAGTTGTGTAGACTTGGGCTAATTCACATGATGAATATTTTAACTCTTGAGAGCGTAAAAATGAAATGGTTGCATTTTTACACTCTCAATGAGTTACATCTGGTTAACCAACTTTCCACCATTTAGCTGGGGACCACCTGGACCTCTCTCAACCACTGGTGGTCCCTGGACCACTGGTTGAAAACCTCTGATATTACCTTTCATTGGGTGGGCAGGATGCACGTTTGGGGTGGGCTCTGCCTACCCCTGCCCACTAGAACCGGACCTGAAGTAGAGGCTGTGACACTGACACGTCACGTCAACAAATAAAAAGAGCTCGACTTTATGTGTTGCTGCCTTCGACTCATTTTGGAAGGTCTGTGCCGCCACATGCAAACGTTCAAAAATAGAACTGTATTTTGACAAGGCCAATCGACGCCTCCGGTGTGGCTGCAGCCAATAACAATTTGATCATGCGCTATTTTTTTGGCAGCTGCCGGCTGCTTAATAAACAGGCATGGGGACTTTGTTTGGAGAGAGGGAAGGGTTGTCGAGAGACGAGATAGCCAATCAGAAGAAGTCGTGGCGCTGCCGAGAGAGCAGATAGCCAATCAGATAGCCGGTACAAAAACCATCCCAAAGCTCAGAGGTTGGGGAAAACAATTCTGAAGAAATAATAGAGCAGCTGCCAATGAAATGATGCGTCATTTCTTGTAAAGACAGGGAGATTCAGCTCCCCCACCCCCATTATTGCAAGAACCTTCTGAAATAGGGTTTTAAATTGAATGAAATAAAATGATCATCATTGTCCTAATGTGATTATCATGACCATAATGCAGTTACTTACTCTGTCTCATATTAGCTGCACTACCGTATGTGTATCTTATATTTTGCAATTATGGATAATTATTATATTACCACAGTATATGGTTATTCGTCTCAAATCTTCATGCCAAAGTATTACACAGTTCTCAAGTATTTGTTTAATCGAAAACATATTTGATAGAATAATTGTTGCTGATAAAATGACTATAGTTCTGCAAACTATAGTTGCAGGCAGCACTACTTAGTACCAAGCTGTTGCAGAAGGAAAATAATCTATGCCAGTAATCTGTAGAGGAATACAAAACACTCCCTGAAAATAACAGCATGAAAAAGCCTTGGATGGAAGAGACTTCCGAGGTTGAGGGTGTGGCAACTGATAAGATGGAAGAGAGACATTTCTTCCTCGACCGATGCAAGGAGTGAGAGAGATGCAGAGATAGTACATAGAGAGAGTTAGTTAGTTATGGAACTCAAAGGGCAACTTCTGACTATAGATAGCCCACAAAACAACCTTTTGTTTGCTTTTCAGATTAATGTAGCACTAACCTAACATGTTTTTACTGGAAAGTCTTATAGTTGGCAGCAAGTTCGTAAACCGAATACGCTTCTGCGATGCAAAGGAAGGGACGACTGGGAACGGTAAACAACGGGAACACCATTATAGTGTCCCCATAGGTTTGCTATCAAGTCCCAGTCTAAGTGCTGTGTGACAGAGGCGTGGCGTTTAGGACTTTGCTAATCCGTTTGTACACAATCTGTATATCGTATTTACATATAACCACATAATTTATGCATGTACACGACAGGATTTTAGTGGGAAACAATGATACTTTCCAAAACTGTACCATATCAGGAATTTGGGGATGAGAAGGGTTGAGTAAGGGTAAGTGGCAAGGGTTCACTATGGTAGGGTTCAGTAATATCCTGTTGTTTTTCCTGAACACAAATTTAAACAATTTTATGTAGACAGCATTGGATGTTTTACCTGGCTGTTCCAAATGCCATGAAGGACCTGCTTGTAATTATTTATTTATTCATAGAAATTCAAATATGAGAAGGAATTTGGAATATAAATAAATATACAGTACATTTTTCCATGCTTCCTTTTCTTTAATCCATACTTATCCAAACCTAGACATTATTCAAATGAAATTCCATACTATGCCAGGCTTGTCTCTGTCAAATGTGTCACATGTGACTACCGAACAGTGCATGTATTTTACTCTGATATAGTCGCTCTCACTTCAAGTCTTATAAAGAAGAAAACTAAGGTGACAGAACTACCAACTTACGAATCCTGCCAATAGTTCAATCAACTATTAGTTTAGATGTAATCCCCTCAGCAAACACAAGGGTTGTTCAGGTTGGAAATGTATGCAAAGAGAAGGAAGAGAAGCTGAGCGTTGTTGTCGCTGTGTAAATTCATCTCCTAATCTCCACCATCAGCACTAATCTAGTACTTCAAGCTAGTTATCCACAGCAGATGGAATTGGCTCCAGGGCTGTCCGGATTTCAGAGGCATTAGTACAACAAGCATGTGCGCGTCTGCAGTGTTGCCAACTTGGCGCATTTCTCACTATATTTAGTTTTTTCCAGACCCCCTTAGCGCCAAAATTAGTGAAAAACTCCTGGCGGAAAATCGAGTGAAAATGGCGAAATTGGTTGAGAGGCGCCAGAGATGAAACCCGAGTTTTTTCACCATTTTTCCTCCTACGGTAGAGTCCTCCTTCCTTCCTAGAAAGGACCATTGGTAACCAAATGGACCCTTATAGAGCTGTAACCTTACGGTTCCATTTGGTTTCATTTTACACTATCAAGAGTTAAATTATATTCAAACATCTGAATTGCCTAATTTTCAAGAATCTACACATTTAGAAAATGCAGAAGAATTGCTATTTTGACCAACATTTTGCCAGTTAGGTAGTAAGCCTTGCCTAGCCATGATGTCATGAGGTTAGGCAGAGCCATGAGGCCCATAGGGCAGGACCCTATGTCCTGTTTCTGTAGCGTGAGGCAGCTTGATGTACAAGTACACACCCTGGACATGACGCTAGTATGACACAGGGTCTTACCTCCAATCCAACCCTTGATGTTGAGTGCCAAGCAGGGAGGGATTGGGTCCCATTTTTAGAGTCTTTGGTATGACCCGGCCGGGAAACGAAATTTTGATTTTGCCAGTTATCTCTCCTAAATTAGTCAGAGAGACTAAACTCAACATCAAATGGTGGTCCTCAGTGGCTAAAATGCAGAATGAATAGTGGGACCTGGTATGAAAATGGTTGAAAACCCACTGCTCTAGCGTATTCTAGTGCATTTTGGGAGTGCCACTAAAGTGCATTTTGGATTTTGGCAGTTGGCAACACTGCACGCGTTCCGCCTGCATTAATGTGTGTGTGTATAGCTGCACACGTGTGTTATGCCACTTGTTGGTGTATAACAGCACTAGGAGGGAGTGTTAGCATACCATCAGAACGGAGATGTTTACTTTACTACTTGCTGCTGCCCTACTTCTTTGCAGGTCCAGGAGGCTTGGCCAGGGCCTGAGGCTACAGAATGGAACTAACCCTTTTATTTTCTACCTGACCACATTGTTATATTAACTCCGCCTGAACCAGGCACGGTTACACCGCTGGGCTTCACCTCACGCTCTGGGCCTCCGTCACGCGTTGCCAAAGTAAACATTTTAGCAACAACTCATGAATGTAAATTTCCAAACGGAATGATAATTCCTTTGGGGATGCACGACGGAAGGGGAGAATTAAAATATAAAATACTATATGCTACAATTAAAGTTCTATCCCTCGTGCCGCCCCACCACCCCAAACCAAAGCCGACCTCATTCATTATCATGGCAACACACAGAAATGAGAAGGGTGCAATCACTTAGGCCTGGAGGGGCCGAGAGAGACGAGCCGACCACAGAGATGCCGCCACACCCTCATCCTGCTTCTCACCAGAAACGGACTTTCCAACCTGAAACCCAACACTTATAATTAGTCTTTGCTCCACCAAAATAACTTTAAAGAGAGAAAGGGAGAGAGAGAGAGAAATAGAGAGAGAGGGCTCCACATGAAGCTGCACTACTATACGCC
Source organism: Benthosema pterotum (assembly GCA_039105355.1). NCBI lineage: Eukaryota > Metazoa > Chordata > Actinopteri > Myctophiformes > Myctophidae > Benthosema > Benthosema pterotum. Next base: position 38,288,026 of record CM076986.1, on the reverse strand, counting down.
GTTGGACATCTCCAAGTGCGTTGGGTGATTTCGTTGTTGTGTTGTGTAGACCAGGGGTTTTCAACAAGTGGTCCGGGGAGCACCAGTGGTCCTTGAGAGGGTTCCAAGTGGTCCCCAGGCTAAATGGACCCACAAGGGTTCATTTGGTTTCGTGTACGTTCTCAAAGAGCTCATTTCATGTTTACGCTATCAAAGAGTTATGTTTCATGCTTACGCTCTCAAAGAATTGTTTCATGTTTACGCGAAGAGTTACGTTTCATGTTTACGCTCTCAAAGAGTTACATTTCATGTTTATGCTCTCAAAGAGTTACATTTCATGTTTATGCTCTCAAAGAGTTACGTTTCATGTTTACGCTCTCAAAGAGTTACGTTTCATGTTTACGCTCTTAAAGAGTTACGTTTCATGTTTACGCTCTTGAAGAGTTACGTTTCATGTTTACGCTAAAATTTCCACCATCTGAATTGGTGAAAAATTGTGATCGGGAGGAATGAGATGATGTATGACGATGAGAGCGCCCCTCACACAGGTGTGATTTGTAGGTTTGGAAATGGCTGAGGGGCACAAGCCCCTCCGATAAGCAGCTACAGTATAGTGCAGATTTATCCACTACAGCTGTGTTTTAACTTAGTAAGTTCAGCCCTAACAAACATTAAATACATTTTCCAAAACAATATTTTAAAAATAAACGTAAAAATTCCATGGCCCCCTGACCGTATTAGGAAGACAATATCAAGCAATAGATTCAATTAATCTATGATGGTTACAATGGAGTTTTAAGTTATAATGGTTTTGGATAGGAAGGGGGCGGGGCAGCTAAAATGAACATCAAATATCTAAATACTGAAAAGAGTAACTTATAAAATGTCTAGGGCAGGGGTGGCTACACTTTTTTTGACTTGCCTTGATGGCCAATTCACAAATAAACCTACCAAAACAGAGTCTCATGGTATTTGATGCAACATACTCCGAACAGGTAGCCTATAACTTATGAACTCTGGTCTTTAGATTTCCCACCATTTTGAATTATGCTCAGCAGGGAAAAGTTTGTTCGTGACAAATGAAGCCTCCAGGTCAGGTCATTGAGTATTACCGTTTCTTTACAATGATTATTCTTCTCTCTCTCTACCTCTACCTCAACTCCAACCGCAATCAGTTAGAGAAATTACAGGGCATTGTTGGGGAAATGAATCTTGGCTGAAATGTTGGAAACGGCACACAAGAAATCAGTGTTCTGGGCCTTTGAATTTCAGGTCATTAGCTCAGCTGCCGGTCATACAGCTCAATACACTGAAATAACATAGGACTACTTGAGCATCCAATGATCCAATCAGTGGTATCCAACCAAATGCGACTTTTTTCACTCCACTGTAATGGGTTCGAAAAATGGATGCATAATTACAATACTTAAACCTAGTCAACGTCACTCGGCATTTTGCTGTACAAGATCAGTGGATGTTACTGATCCACCCACAGTTCTTTTTTTATATCAATCAAGTCACCTTAATTCATGTGACAGATAAATTATAGGGGCATTATTTAGGGTCATGCCATGTGGTCTACCTGCACAGCCTTTGTGATCTACTGGTAGATCGTGATCTACCTTTTGGGCACCTTGGTCTAGGGAGCCTGAAGAGGCCATAAAATTATGGTTTTAAAAGTGAAATATCCCTTTAAGCCAATAGAATGTGTGTGTGTGTGTGTGTGTGTGTGTGTGTGAGTGTGTGTGTGAGTGTGAGTGTGAGTGTGAGTGTGAGTGTGAGTGTGAGTGTGAGAGAGAGAGAGAGAGAGAGAGAGAGAGAGAGAGAGAGAGAGAGTGAGTGAGTGAGAGAGTGAGAGAGTGAGAGAGAGAGAGAGAGAGAGAGAGAGAGAGAGAATGGGTGAATGTGATGCACAATCTATGAAAAGTGCCTTGGATCATTTACCAAACAGGTCAGACGCTACAGTAGCTCTCAAACAAACTAGACTTCAGCCACTTCCCCCCACATCACTGTCAGTGTCCTGAGGTCTCCTGTGTGACCTCATGGTCTGGTGCTTAATCCTTCTGGTCGCACTGGGAACCTAAGCTGGCTGGATGAGATTTGGTACCTACTACTACCCAGGGTGGGGGGATAAATTCAGCCCCCTGGGCACAATAGGGGCTAAAGCTTGCCTTTTAGTCCCCACAGTGTATTTGGCAGGAACGGGTTTAGGGCGACTCTCACATGGTCAAAAATAGATGCTTCAGAATGTAAACGGACAAGAACGGACAGCGAACAAAATGGATTACTTGGAAATCTATGCATGGAGGAAAGTCAGATTGCCATATTTACACAAGCCTACATGGATTGTCATAACTTGGATATTTCTGTGACTTATTCCTGCACTCTTCTAGCAAGCAGCCTCTTCCCCTGACAGTCAAATAATCGATTGGTTTGGTCTTTGTTTATCATTCACGACTTTGTTAACATGAATGTTTTCTTGAGAATTATGAGCAGGCTACATCTCTTGGCAGCTCTATAAGCCTCTAATATAAGCCAGTGGCTGTTTCCATTGTGAAAGCATCACTCAACATTAGAAATGCTCCTCAGTTCTCAACCTCACCACCCAGAAAAAATCCTGTCACATTTAGACAGTTTTGTCAGTTCAAATCACCTAATTAGTCAACAAAGTTCTGATTATTCAAGATCAAGACCAAGGATTTCTTTAGTCGAGGACCGCCCAGGTGTGAAATAACCGTGTCAAACACAGGTCACAAAGCAAGCGATAATAGGTGTGTAAACACATAACTGGCAGCAGGAGAATGCAGGGAACTTCTACGTAATTTGCGCCACAACGGATACAGTATCAGAGCATGAATGCTAAAACATGCTAGTACAGACAACCTACAGCAAGTAGTTCTGCATAGTAAAAACAAAATGTGTACAGTACTATATACCAGGGGTTTTCAACAGGTGGTCCCGGGACCACCATTGGTCCCTGAGAGGGTTCCGGGTGGTCCCCAGCTAAGTTGGTTAACCAGATGTAACTCTTGAGTGTAAAAATGAAACCAAATGGACCCGCAAGGGTCCATTTGGTTTCATTTTTACACTCTCAAGAGTTAAAATATTCATCATCTGAATTAGCCATTTTGGAATGAATGTTCTTTTCTGGTTTTGTTTCCCAAATCAAAAGCAAAAAGCACAAAAGCAAAATAAATCTTTAGTTTTGGGGTCTGTGGGGCTAAAATATCCTCAAATGGTGGTCCGTGGCTCAAATCCTGAATAAATGGTGGTCCCTGGGATGAAAAAGGTTGAAAACCCCTGCTATATACTATTCTTTATTTCAGTATGTTGATAGTGGATGGAAAGGTTTGAGGAATGGCTCTCTAGGGAAAGTTAGCATTTAAGCTGCCAGAGCAAAAACCCAGCATATCAATCCCTCGCCACAGTGATGGAGGGGGGAATAACTTGGCTGCCCCCTCAAATAGCCATGTTTACGACTTCCACGGTGCGAAGAAGAAGGAGACGAGACCTTGGCTGGCTCTCGCAGCGCTGCCGGCGTGCCAAAGACAAGGCCAAGATAATACCAACCGCAGTACTACTCGCTCTCATGAGTTCAACAATTTTCTATAGCAGGGGTTTTCAACAGGTGGTCCAGGGACCACCAGTGGTCCTTGAGAGGGCTCCAGGTTGTCCCAGGCTAAATGATGGAAAGTTGGTTAAACAGATGTAACTCTTGAGAATTAGCACTATTTAATGAAGAAGTCTACACTGTTTTTTTTGCAAAATCCAGGCCGGAATTGTGAACAAAACCAAAAGAATTCTTTAGTTTTGGGTCTTTGGGGCTAAAATGTCATCAAATGGTGGTCCGTGGCTCAAATGCTGAATAAATGGTGGTCCCTGGTGTGAAAAAGGTTGAAAACCACTGTTCTATAGGAAGGGGGTGGGGCAGCTAAAATGAACATGAAATATCTAAATACTGAATGGAGTAACTTACAGTATAAACTGTCTGGGGCAGCAGTGGTGCCCGGACACTTTTTTTTTGACTAGTGAGCAGCACGTTTAAAAAATGATCAGCTCACCTACTGCAGTCCTGGAGCTGGAGCAGGGGCGGATCTAGGCACGGGCATGGGGGTGGCAATACTCCTCTAAATACCCAGTCTGCCCCCTCCCAAACACAATGCCATGCAAAACAACTCAAGATATTTCAAATTAAAGTGCTTATATTTAAAATAATGTGAAACACTACTACTGCTACTAATTACAATTTTGGCACCACTAAACCAACAGCATTTCATCATTGAAAACAGAAAACTCAGACCTTTAGCTTTATGCATGCTGCGTGTCTGTTGCAACTTCAACAACAACTGATGTTATTATTGATGCTTTACTTGACTAATAAAAGTCCTGTAACTGAAAATGGTATGGGTGCCGCACCCATACCATTTTCTCTTGCCCCTACAACATGTTATCTTGCCCCCCCCCCCCCCCCCCCCCCCAAATGGGACATGTTACATCCGCCCCTGAGCCGGAGTCAGATTTTTGATTGAAGGTGGTTTCATTTGAACTCTCACGAGTTCAACAAACACTCCAGATCTTTACTGTGTGTGTACGTAGCCTGGCTGGAGCCCCATGCACCACTCCAGTTCAAACAAGACAGCACCTCTCTGACTCAATGTCACGCATAGAGCTTCGTGCCTGAACAAGGCTCCATCTGCAGGTGTGCGTTACAGTGTTAAATGTGGCATGCAGCCCCGCCGTGTCTCAGACATGTCCAAACGCTTACCCCGGAGGTGATAAAGCAAGCGGTTAGTTCCGCGCCATTCTGTGTGTCGTTCCCTTGTTTGTTGTTGAGTAACCTCTGCTGCACAAGTAGTCTCATTGGCAGCCTTCACTTTCAGTGAAGCAGCGAAATTTAATAATAGCCTGGATAAGGAAGGTAAACAGTGCGCGCTTAGATTTGGGTGTGATACAGTTGCAAGTCATTTTTTTTTGTTTTGTTTTTGGATAATACTTGAACGCCTGGCACAGCACTACCATGTCCTATAGCTCAGAGGTTTTCAACAGGTGGTCCAGGGACCACCAGTGGTCCTTGAGAGGGTTCCAGGTGGTCCCCAGGCTAAATGATGAAAAGCTTATGTACCAGATGTAAGAAGTCTACACTGTTTTGTTTGCAAAATTCAGCCTGGAATTGTGGACAAAACCAGAAGAATTCTTTAGTTTTAGGTCTTTGGAGTGAAAATGGAATCAAATGGTGGTCCAAATGGTGGCTCAAATGCTGAATAAACGGTGGTCCCTGGTAACAAAAAGGTTGAAAACCCCTGCCTTAGCTAAATAACAAGCAATAAATGGCCAACTAAACCGATGTGTCATGTTATACCTCAATGAGGCAGCTGTTTTCATAAATGACTGTTGACTACGTCATCCACTGATACTTGTAGTACTGTGTATACACTATAGATATACTTGTAGTATATGTATATATAAGTATTACGTAGGCCTTCTGATAGTACATAAACCAACACACAGCTAAAGACTCCAACTTGACAGTCTGTGTGGATAAAAGTGGCCGGGGTACAGAGGTATTTTCCGCGGTTGTAGTTTTTGGTCAAACGGCAAGCTCAGCAAAACCACATTCACATCTGGTCAACTGGTTATTGGCGCTTATGCATTCGTACCGCCGAGCAGCTGACCAATCAACTAACAGCATATAAAAGTTTTTTACTCTGTTAATGTACTTTTTCCCCCAGCTGGTGGGCTGGGAGCCCAGAGACCAGCCCCTTTTTAATTGCAGAAAAAAATAGGGGTGCTGTGGCAGGAGGGGGCGGGGGGTTGGGTAATGAGCACAATTATAAAATGGCAAACTGCTTGCTTGCTCTTTGCATCCTATAATGTTAGCCTGAGGACGTATATCTGAGCTGAGGCACAACTGTCCACCCACACCCCAGCCAGCCCTGTGATGACAGCCAGATAAAAGTGTTCCCTTGCCTGTGCTGTGCGTCGCTCTAATCCCCCCAAGAATACACCGTTCCAGCTCATCTCCTCAAGTCACAACCCTCCACATCAAACATGAAAGCGCGGAATGCATACCCTAAAAATACATTAAAGAAATGAGACCAAGTCATAAAAAAATGTGCCGCCTGGCTGTATGTAAAAGCAGTTTTTGCTGGCATATAAAATCCAGACGATTTTTTTGACCATCTGTGAAGAAAAAGGCACAGAACAGGCATAAGACAGTAACACTTATTTTGAAGGAAGGGAAATGATTAAGCCCTGTGGTGATTCACAAGTAGTATATATAGAAGCCGAGATGGGCAGAGAAAAAAACATATACTTTTCGGTTAAGTTAAGGCTGAAAATATCATCCCATATATCCGAGTGTTGACTGGCGGGGGCTTGAACCTGATCTGATGACAAAAAAAAAATCCACACGATCTCCAACTGTGCGCACACACTCTCCACAACACAAACACAACTCTCCCCTAACCGTTCAGTTCAATTCATTTAGAAATGGGTCACTTGCTTGCAGAGGGAGCACAGACAGCACAGAATGTGGCTCTTATTCAGCAAACTGTGTGTGTGAGACTGTGAGCCGCTCGACCGTAAACTTAAAGTCCTGATGGACGGAGGACAAGAAGAGCCCCATCACAGTCCACTTCACAAAGACACTCTTTTGGTAACTATCTATGTGCATCTTAATTGGGAGCCACTGTGCATCCTGACATTGAAGCTTCACTGTATTTCTTTCCCTTGCTGTATAATATAGAGCAGCACAGTGTGTCACGCAGCAGGAGCAGCAGCGCATGCATGCATGGGAGATCAGTTGGCACTGGGCAAAAACATTCCTCTGACAGACTGCACAAGCTAACCACTGTACGCCGTTCATGTCTCTACAAACGGGGAGCCACAAAGAGCCCAAAGATGGGAAAAAGTAGCCGTTGCAGGAAAAAGAAAGGACACAATCTAATGCACGAAAAGAAGATGGCCATCACTCAAGGAAGAAATGAATTAAAAGCCAAAAAAATTATTGTGGGGGGGAAACAAAAGGAGGTACAAATTTCGCAACGGGACTTACAGAGTTGAGAGTTAAAGTTTGTTCCATGTATGGTGCTGTTGTGCGTGCCGCGCTTGAAGGCTCCCTGTCCTCTCAGCGATGCTCCCCAATGCGCCTGGCGCGTGTAAACGGGTCCATCCGAGAGCGTTCCCGCCGCCGTGGTGGTGGTGCAACGCACGGTGATTTGCCTGTGCTTTGCTTTGCACGCAGCTGAGTGAGAAGGAACCGACGGAAGAGCCCCAAACTCACAGCGAGGAGGAGGCGGAGGAGGAGGAGGGGAGGTAGGTAGGAAGGGTAGGAGGAGGAGAAAGGAGCGTGCAGGAGAGAGAGATGAAGATACACTGACAGCTACTGGGGAGAGTTCAAAAGCTCCCCCCTCTCTCCGCGCTCCCTCTCTCTCCTCCCTCCCCTCCACTCTAAAGCTCGCCCGCCCTGCCTCCCTCGCTCTCTGCTGTGCGCGAACTCCCTCCCTTTCTCTCTCTCTCTCTCTCCCTGTCTGTCTAACCTCCTCACTCCCTGCCTCCGTCTCTCTCCATCTTCATTCCTCCATAGTTACTGATACGCCCACATAGTAGAGATCTCTTGGCCACGGCGGGTGTGCTGCTGCTGCTTAATGCCTTCAGTACCCGCACAAACACACACACACACACAGCCGCACACCTAGGAGGGGGATTGGGTAAACCAACAGGCAGTTGTGGAATCGGAGATGCATGGCGTTCTCGAATTGCCCCCCGCCCCAGGGGCAGAAACCAAATCACAGCTTATACATGAAAAGCTATTGTTAAGGATTAACTAATGCTACTTTATACTCTACTCACTGAACACACTGTACACAGTACAGGTGCCGCATTTTCAAACCAAACCAGTACGCTTAAATGAGTGCATTGTGTTTGTGCATGCCCATTTACAGAATGCACATTTATTCATGTATAACATTGGTATTTAACGGTTGTCTGGGGACCACCAGTGGTCCTTGAGAGGGTTCCAGGTGGTCCTCAGTTAAATTATGGAAAGTTGATTAACCAGATGTAACTCTTTGAGAGTGTCAAATGAAACCAAATGGACGCTTGCGGGTCCATTTGGTTTCATGTTTACACTCTCAAGAGTTAAAATATTCACCATGTGAATTAGCCTAAGTCTACACAAATATAGAATGTAGTAGATTAATAGTCATTTTGGTCTTTATGTTTTGACTGTTTTTGTTTCCAAAATCAAACTGGAATTGAGGACAAAATCAAAAGAAATCTTTAGGTTTGGGGTCTGTGGGGCTAAAATGTTCATCAAATGGTGATCCGTGGCTCAAATGCTCAATAAAGAGTGGGCCCAGGGATCAAAAAGGTTGAAAACCCCTGATGTGTAACATATGAATGTATACAGTATTTGTCATAAGCGCAGCTTCAAATCGTGGTGTGTGTGTATATGGTCACCACCAGTGCAACATCAGAGCCTACGGAACACAGTCTCAATAGTTTGCTAAATGACGACCTCCCTCAGAAGTTCCTGACATGTTTGCACACACACAGCGTCGCCTGCCGTGCCGAGTGCACCCAAGTGGAGGCAGCGAGGCTGTGACGAGGGGAGAGGGGGATGCGGGGGCACGACAACAAGCAGCAGCGATCTGACAAGCAGATGAGGGCCCTGATGCTGAGCAGGGGCGGATCTACACAGGTGCATGGGGGGGCAATGCCCCCTAAATACCCAGTCTGCCCCCCCAAACACGATGCCATGCAAAACAACCCAAGATATTTCAAATTAAATTGAATTGAATTAAATGATGTGAAACACTACTACTGCTACTAACTAACTACAGCTGTGTCACCACTAAACCAACAGCATTTCATCGTTGAAAACAGAAAACTCTCTGAGTCAGACCTTTAGCTTTATGCATGCTGCGTGTCTGTTGCAACTCCAACAACAACTGATGTTATTATTGATGCTTTACTTGACTAATAAAAGTCCTGTAACCGAAAATGGTATGGGTGCGACTTCATGAAGCCGCCCTCATACCATTTTCTCTTGCCCCTCCAACATGTTCTCTTGCCCCCCCCCCCAAAATGGGACATATTACATCCGCCCCTGGCCCTGATGCTGAGCCTCACTTCGTTCTTCGACATGCCCAACGCACGCGGGGATCTGACAAGAAGAGGCTCAGCATGCATGCGCCGCGGCATCTAGCACGCTCCTATCGCATCAGCAGCACCGCCGCAGCCAGCAATGACAGAAAAACAGTCACGTGGTAGTAGCGTTTCTTCCTCCTCTGCTGCTGAAGCAGAATACCAGAACAAACGCGAATGAAACATCAATTTGAGATTGCATGAATCTGTCTCTGGCTTCTTGGCATGTTACGGCGCTTGCACACAGTACTGCTACGTGCCACAGCTCACGGCCTTCATAATGTGGATTTAAAAACAACAAAACAAAAAACAAGGGAGTTTCCGATTTACCAAGCTGGCTGTTTTGACTCAAAAGCAACACAGCAGAACACACATGTGATTTCTTCTAGGCTTCCCTTAGTTTTCTATGTCAGGCAGTGCAATGAGGCCAAATCCTGGGGTTAACTGCAGGGCAGGGGTCTGGATGAAGCAGTGTTGCCAACTTGGCACATTTGTGGCTATATTTAGCTTTTTTCCAGGCCCCCCTAGCGCCAAAATTAGTGAAAAACTCCCAGCGGAAAATGTAGTGCTTTTTTGCTGGTGAGTTGGGGCACCAGAGATAAAACCCTTGTTTTTCACCTACTGTATAATAAGAGTCCTCCTTCCTTCCTAGACAGGACCATTGGTAACCAAATGTTCTCTTACAGATCTGTAACTCTTGAGATCGTCAAATGAAACCTCACAGGTCCATTTGGTTTCATTTTATGATCTCAAGAGTTACAAGAGTTAAATTATATTTAAACATCCGAATTACCTAATTCTCAAGAATCTAAAAATTTAGAAAATGTAGAATATGGTATAAAAACGGTTGAAAACCACTGCTCTGGCTTAGTCTAGTGCATTTTGGATTTTGGCAGGTGGCAACATTGGTCCGAAGCACTACTACTGCTGCTGCTGCTGGTGCTGTTGCTGGTGGTAGTGGACCACTGGACCCTAAAAATGTCCAGTCAGTCCCACAGTATCTCTGTGACTACCAGATGCGCACATTTATGGGGAGCTCATCATCACACTGATAGACACACACACACACACACGCACACACGCACACAATTTGAGAGTAATGAAAACATCCTTCACCACCTCCACCGCAAATACACAAGAGAGAGAGTGCAATCTGTGCACAGCCTGCGAAATTGACTGGTTTCTGCGAGCAGCGATCCTGACAGGTAATTGCAGCTGTCGTCTGGGGCTGGCACAGTAAACCAACACCTAAATGAAATACACCCACCACAATGTTACGTTCGCAAAGCTGGTTTAATCCTTCCTGTAGTGTACAGTACACCTAAGTATACTTTTATATGCTACATCATAGACCGAGTTATGAGCTTGTACCGTCTGGTAGCACAACATGTGTCCATAAATCGCAAAACTGCCTTTTTTACGAGTCGTTACCTGCTAATGTTATTGATCTTAGTCGGAGAGAGGCTTTTGAAATGTGCATTTTCTGGTCTCTGGCTGTGAACCCAAGGTGAAGCTCGGCCCTTGAAATAAGAGTTGGGGGTTTAGGGGGGTGGGGGGGTACTGATAGGTGAGGACCTAATGGCCTAATGGCCTCCGGCAACCATAAAACACCCCCTGCCACCTTATTTCCTGAAATGTATAGGACTGTATAGGAATGGGGTTAAGTTATGGCTGTCGTTTGGATACGGTTTGAGCGGCTGCAGGGGTTCTAGTACACCAATGGTTTTCAACCAGTGGTCCGGGGACCACCAGTGGTTCCTTGAGAGGGTTCCTGGTGGTCGCCAGGCTAAATGACGTAAAGTTGGTTACCCTTGACAGCGCAAACATGAAACCAAATGGACCCTTGCGGGTCCATTTGGTTTCATGTTTACACTATCAAGAGTTAAAATCTTCATTATCTGAATTAACCCACTTAATTAAGAAGTATACACAATTAGAAAATGTAGAAGACTAACTATGTTTGCCTGTTTTGTTTGCGAAATCCATCCTGGAATTGTGGACAAAAACAGCTTTGGGTATATATGTGTGGGGCTAAAATATCATCATCAAATGGTGGGCCATGGCTCCAATGCTGAATAAATAGTGGGCCCTGGCATCAAAAAGGTCGAAAACCACAGTTCTACACAATGAGAAGTGTGAGTCTGGTGGTACTTTGATGCCATCAGTCCAAAAAATCGAAGAATTACAACATTGGAAAGCTTCATTTGGGGCCTCAAGACTTTTCATGGTAAAAGGGTTGGGGAAATCCACATGTCTTCTGTTCTGACATTAAAAACTGGAGCATTGCTGAATTTATTAAAAAATGCAACTTAACTAAATTGCATGCATCTAAATTATTTAATGGATATCATCAAGGAGCAGGCTTTGTTTGTTTTTAGTGCGTAAAACAAACATCTTCATTTTAAGATCAGCTAAATCTTAAAGAACTATTTGAAGCCGAGTAAACAAGACAAGAGAAATGGCACAGATTACAAAGCATTCCAGCATCCTCCTAGCCCATGTAATCTGCGTCGATGTGAGGGTAAATGTCACAACGTAAATCATCATAATCACGGATGTTAAATGTGCAACCATAAATGCACCAAAGTGTATTATATTATAGCTCACTCAACCCAGGGAGAGAAATGATAAAATAAACGGCTGCAAACTGCAATTATGGGTGGCAACTCAAGCAGAGGGATGGGCAGGGGCGGATGTTACATGTCCCATTGGGGGGGGGGCAAGAGAACATGTTGGAGGGGCAAGAGAAAATGGTATGGGTGCGACTTCATCGCCCGTGGCGCGAAGCGACACAGGCTTTTATTAGTCAAGTAAAGCATCAATGATAACATCAGTTGTTGCTGAAGTTGCAACAGACACGCAGCAATGCATAAAGCTAAAGGTCTGACTCAGAGTTTTCTGTTTTCAATGATGAAATGCTGTTGGTTTAGTGGTGACACAACTGCAGTTAGTTAGTAGTAGTAGTAGTGTTTCAAATCATTTTAAATATAGGTACTTTAATTTGAAATATCTTGGGTTGTTTTGCATGCCATCATGTTTGGTGGGGCAGTCAGGGCATTTAGGGGGGCACTGCCTCCCATGCCTATGCCTAGATCCGCCCTTGGGGATGGACGGACATACATACAGACAGACAGACAGACAGTAAGGACTGCCAGGATTGTCTGAAAACGGTATGCAACCCTCATGATATTACCAATAATTAAAGGATGACTTCACCACTTTTCAACATGTCTTCATAGGTCCTCACTAATGTACATGATCAAATGACTATTTTTTTCCACACAAGAGGGTAGTGAGCAGTTCAGAAACCATCTTCCAGTGACATCATAGTTCGGCAGATTTATTTTTACATATCTGGAGAACAATGGCTCCATTTTCGCATTGCAACTTTTTTTTCCAGGAATAGAAAGCCTGCAGCTTCTATTATCTTGGATTCCCCATTGACGATGTCATTGGAGGACTGGTTTCTGAACTGCCCACAACCCTCCTGTGAGACACAGATTGAGTAGACAAAATAGTGGTATTTTATCATGTATATTAGTGAGGACCTATTATATGAAGACACGTTGAAAAGTGGTGAAGACTGGTCCTTTAATATGGGCATGTGGCAGTGTAACTGACAGTAGTGACTTCCCAGTGGATCTCCTCTCAAGATCGATTAGATAATATTAGATCATTAGATCAACAGGTAGTCTGGGGACCACCAGTGGTCCTTGAGAGGGTTCCAGGTGGTCCCCAGCTAAGTTGTTTAACCAAATGTAACTCTTAAGAACGTAGAAATGAAACCAAATGGACCCTGGCGGGTCCATTTGGTTTCATTTTTACTCTCTCAAGAGTTAAAATATCCATCATGCGAATTAGTCCAAATCTACACAACTATCTTTAGTTTTGGGGTCTGTGGGTCTAAAAATATGCTCAATTGGTGGTCAGTGGCTAAAATGCTGAATAAATGGTGGGCCCTGAGATGAAAAAGGTTTAAAACCCCTGTATTAGATCCCTGATCCTTGGAGATTATTCTGAAAACGTATGTTCACACAACATATGGGTTTTCCCGAGGCTACACAAAAAAAGCAGGAGAGGCAAGACTGAACAACAGTGCAGCTCCCATGTGGTGAAATGCAGGAAGTACTTCCATGGCCGACTGGCAGTATGCATAAGATTATTTGGCAGTGCTCAGTCCAGCGGTTTGCAAGATTAGCCCCAGACCGAGACTCACAGACAGAGACTTCACTCACAGACCCTCCACTAGAAAGAATGCTTTGGGACAGACTCAGAGAAAGACCCATTCCTAGATAGCCTCAAGCCATCATGTTATTTTAATTTTTAAACTGTTACGTGGAAATGTGTGTGTGTGTGTGTGTGTGTGTGTGTGTGTGTGTGTGTGTGTGTGTGTGTGTGTGTGTGTGTGTGTGTGTGTGTGTGTGTGTGTGTGTGTGTACTGTGTACATGCATGCGTGCGTGTGCGTGTCTGTGAATAAGAGAGAGTGAGAGAGACAGAGGCAGAGTGAGAGCACAATAAAAGAGGGGCCACTAATATGAGAATGTGAACATGTAATTCAGTCGCTCAGCACAGCAGTGCTCATTAGCAAAGGCCAAACAAACAGGGCCACGGGCTCTTGCCCACACAAAGACCACTTTGTGAGCCACTGCTTGCCGCAAGTGTGGCACCGACTACAGAATTCAAGGCGAACGGAAATGAAAGGTTGAAAGTGCTGAAAGTGGAACAGAGCGGTGGCGGGGGTGTGCTTGGGCCAAATGTCCAACATTTGACAAACTTAATTTGAGCTAATCTCCATCCCACACCGATAAATCAACCATTATTTTATGACATTGGCTTCCCTTTAAATTTCACTTTCTTTGAGTATGTTTTCAAAGACAGATATAGCTGACCTACACAAGCTGTACTGTACAACATACCTCAAGGTCATCCAATGATCGCGCTAGGCTGAGACGCTTGGATGAACGGCGCCGAGACGCACGGACGGCATTCATGCCCCAAAACCTGGAGCCCTGTTGGAGATTCAAGAGAGAAAAATAAGTGAAGGTAGTGAGATGAAGTGGTACTACAGATTGGCTTTCTGTTCAATCTGTACTACATAGTGACAGTTGCATTGTATACTTGTCCTTCTCGTCTTTCTATATACACTCTAGTAGTCTCTTTCTTTCTTTTTTCTTGTGCCACAATGCCACCCGCTTCGACCTCTGTCCATGGATTGAATAGAGCGTAATCGTAAGTAATCACACAATCGTAGACGCAGATAACAGATACCCGGCGGGCAAGTAGATGTTTTGTATTCATTGCATCGGTGGATCACGGCTACTGCTAGTAGGGCAGGGCGAAGGAAGATTTACTGAGGTTATGGTTAGCTTAGGTTTAGGCATAAGTTTACTGAGGTTAGGTTTAGGTTTGTGGTTGGGGTTAGGTGTAGGCATAGCCTAGTTTTACTGAGGTTATGTTTAGGATTTAGGATTAGGCTAGGGTTAGACGGTGCTTTATGCTGTTACTAACCCTAAACATAACTTCAGTAAAACTATGCTTCGCCCCGCCCTACTAGTAGTAGCCGTGATCCACCGATGCATGAATACAAAATATCTACTTGCCCGGCGGGTATCTGTTATCTGCGTCTATTCGTTGTATTCGATCGTGTGATTACTTGTGATTATGCTCTATTCAATCCATAGATAGAGGTCGAAGCGACTAACAATGCACTGGACAAAAAGGTTTGTGCAGTGCATTGTGCAAGTAATATGAAAGGTATGCTTTCATATTATTACTCACAGTTTGCGAAATCAATTCTACAACATCAAAGCTGATTGATTTTCTTCATGTTGACAGGTTTAGTGAGAAAGCTGTGCATGTGCATCATCATCACACCAAGACGGGCGTACCAGAAAGGTGCAGCGGTGCAAAGGTGAAAATTAATTAGAGAGAAAAAGAATATATATATACCATTTATCTACTCAAGTTCACAGCACAGGGCTGGTTGGATGGTTATCGCTCTTCGTGTCACAATCCCACCCGAACCTCCCCATATAATTATGATGGAGAATCTAAGCCTAATGTTTTCAGCCAGAATAAAGAATAGAGGATCATTATCACGGCATCACATGGGCTATACCCGGTAATTTGCTCGGCTTCCTGTGCAAGATTGTCACTGTTATGGATGAGCACACGCTGTGGCCCTACTCATGACTCATTCCCACTTAATGCGAACAGACAGTTTGTTTTCAATATGCCTGAACAGAGACTGAGAAACTCACCCACTCATAGGATTTTTGACAAACAAACAAAATCTCAGAATAGAAATGCTATAACAGCAAAGAATGTATAAAATAATAAACATAACATAAACACTGAACGAGTCCTGCATGCATATGCCGCACGAATGTATGCAATTCAGTAAGTATAACAGCTGTAATAAGAAAGCTATTCCCCAGAAAATCTCAGCATCTATAAGAGTGTATCATTTGCACTCACTGTCCTAGATCTGACAGAGATACCATTTCTCAGACAGGGATTCATTTTATCAACACTAGATCATAGCAGCACAGGGACATCTTGTGGCCATGGGAGGAAACAACACTCCTATATGAACATTGACATACAACAGGTGCCTAGTCGGGAGCTGAGAGTGGGTGTTGACTGTTGAAATGGCAGTATTGTGTTTCAAATATAGGTTTCCTCGAAAAACAAGACAAGTGAATGCCCTTTCAGCTTTCACAATCTGGAAACTCAAAACCCAGCGACCATAAATACTTCCTGTGGCAGCGGATTAAATTGGAGTGAAGCACAGAAACAGATGTTCTATTCTCACACAGAAAACACTATGTATAAAAATAGTAAGGCTGTTGAAAAAATATGTTAAAGTTAATTAGTTAAATTAATTTTGTTGATTAATCTGATTTAAAAAATTGAACGCAATTAACTCATGTGCACAATGACTCAACTCAACCCACTGAGCATTTTCTTATTGAAATAAAGATAATGGGTAGAGCATGGTTTTACAGAGGCATATAGTTTTGTGTGTCTCTCCTGTAACCAGAGCCATAGAGTATAGCTCAAGATTTACAAGCATTGGGGGTTTGCAGATTACCTATTTTGATAAATATTTAATAAATAAACAGGTCTTTTTCCCCCTAGATTGTTTTTCTTTTTTAAATGTGCATATTTTGGACATAGTTCAAATGGTGATTAATCATGATTAAATTAATTTTGAAGCTGTGATTAATATGATTAATGTTTTTAATCATTCAACAGCCCTAACAGAAATAGTTGAGGAGTACTGACTTTGGTATTGCGCAGCGTTCCACCATGTTCTCCTTGGAATCTGTCGGCCCATTCTTCTCTGGAACTGTGAAACATTAAGGATTCCGCTGACTGGTAGCGGTCCGACGGTATCTGAGTCATGGCCGGTGGCAGGACGTTGTTGCCAGAACCGGACCAGTTCAAGGTGCCGGACACTCCCAGGGAGTCTGCGTCCCCGTCACGGCCGCCTCTGGGCCGCTTCGCCTTGGAGAACCACCTCTGGCTCTGCCTCAGAGGCCCTCCCAGGAAGTTCTGCTTCTTGCTCAGAGGCGGAGGCGGCGGCGGGGGTTTGAACTGGAACTCCAGCCTGGGCGGAGGGCCTCCGTAGAGGCTGGTTAGAGAGTCTGGACCGGGCAGAGACTCCGAAAGGGAATGTGTGCTGCTGATGATGCTGCTGCTGCCCTTGGGGTTAATACCAAAGCCTTGAGCATTGTTGTGGGCCAGGGTTGTTGTCGGGCCGACGTGGTCTTCATCCGGGAGATAATCCTCCCAGGGGCAGCTGGGGAGATGATGTCCTCCCCCAGGTTGGGGTCTGGTTGAGGCGGCGGGGGGGAAATCCCTGTCGGCTCTCTCCTCGGGCGGGGAGGAGTTGCCGATGCCGCTGTCCACGTTGCTACTGGCGCTGCCCTGCTTGCCGGAGCCGGTGCTGCCGTTCTCCTCCTCCGCCTGCTGTTGCTGCTGAGCCTCCAGGTCCAGCCTGACCCTAAGCCTCTCCACGGCCTCCCCCAGGTCGCCGTACAGGACGGACACGAAGTGGAGGACGTCCTGGGGCGCGTGGGGAAACTCCAGGCAACCACCCGCGGCGGCGTCCGGGTCCGGCGTGCAGTCGAAGCCGAAGCGGGCGGCGATGGCCAGGTGGTCGCCGTGCTTGGCCAGCTCGGGGTCGATGTAGAAGACGTGGCAGGACGTCCTCAGGGGACCGTCCTCCTCCGGAGAGACGTGCGCCGTGGTGACCAGGCAGAAGAAGCGTCCGTCCTCGGCGCACACCGCCCCCAGGACCAGGTTCTCGGCCGGGAAGGCGGCCAGCACCGCCCCGGCGTCGTCGCAGAGCCGCACGCAGTCGAACATGACCTTCATGGTCACCAGGGTGTGGGTGTCCTGCTCGGTGCCCAGCTGACGGATGCGCTCGCGGATGGCCCCTAAGCAGACCTCGTCCGGCTCGGCCGTGTTCAGGGTCAGCTCCGTGGAGCTCAGGTAGCCCACCACCATGGTCATGTTCAGGATGCTCCAGTCCGGATTCAGCTCGTCCGGATCGGTTAAGAAAACCGAGTCTCTATCCTCCACCTGAACGGTTTCGTCCTTCGACAGTTTGACCTCGGAGGCGGCAACGCTCCAGTTCTGCGAGTACCAGCGGGACAGGTCTGGCTCGGACACCGGCCTGGGCTTGGCTTCGTTTGCGCGGGGCGAGTGGCCGCCGGAATGATCCGAAATGGTGCGGAGGATTCCCGGCTTCTGGAGAAGTCCTTTTCCGTCACCGATTCCAAACAATTCCCTGTTACAAAGGACCGTGCTGTTGTCCACGCCGGTCTGGTCTTTAATTTGCACCGTCAACTGTAACGGCCCTTTGCAGGTGCCAATCATTTGCACCACAGATTCATGTGTCGCTGTGGAAATGTCAGTTCCGTTGACGGACACGATGCGATCGCCCTGTTTGAGTCCCACCTGCTCGGCGGGGCTCCCCTCCAGCACGCCGCTCAACATGCAAGGGCCGTGTCCCGAAATGGTGAAGCCGTACCCGGTCCGACCGCGGACCACCTCCACCGCCCTGAGCTCCTCCTCCCCGGCGACTGGGGCGAGGTTTAGGTCCAAACGCCTCCGTGCTCCTCCCTCGGGACGTCCTCCAAGCATCCTCATCTTTGCCAGGGGTGTTTGCAGATCCAGGGTGTGGTGGTGGGAACGGTTTGGTGTCTTCTCATTGCCAACGCAAATGCGTTGTTGTCATTCTAAATGACAGAGAGAGAGAGAGAGAGAGAGAGAGAGAGAGAGAGAGAGAGAGAGAGAGAGAGAGAGAGAGAGAGAGAGAGAGAGAGAGAGAGAGAGTAAGCCACAGTTTACAAAACACACACACACATTCACTGCTCTAGTGTGTTGCACTGTCACTTGTTGTTTCTTGTATTGTTTGTATTTGTCCTTTCTCTTATTGCATTGTCTATTGACTTATTGCACTGTGGAACAATGGAAACGTTATTTCATCCCTGTATATTTCCTGACATACACTGGAGTGACAGATAAAAATCCTTGAACCTTGAATATAGTACAGTATATACTGTATATATCCACACAAACACACACACACACACACAAATCAGAGAACCAATTTCACTGCGGCAATGTTAGTGGCTGATCATACAACTGACTTTTTTTTGTTTGTTTGTTTTTGACACACGCACACACATAGCATAATCCTTTCTGAGTTGCGCAGTGATGTGTATTGTTTGTATTATTGGTGTTTATCCCATGAAAAGGAAAATAATATTTTAAAAAGGCCTACACTTTACACTCTGTAGATAAATAGCAGATCTACAAGCAGGAAGCATGTGAACATTTGTGCAGGTATTACTATTTTTGTATTCAACAAGATCATTATCATACAATGAATATGTTGTGTGGTTGGTTAAGCTCAATTGTTCTTACAATTTGGTTTCATTGTACACTCTCAACAAGAGTCACATTATTGTTAAACATACTTCATTTTCAAAAAGTCTACAATATTAGAGAAAACATTTTTTTTAACAATTACACTTACTTACATAGTTTTATTTTATTAATGCAGCAATGAATAAAAAACAATGTAATGTCGCAAAACACACTGCCAAACACTTTGTGTCGGTTGGTAATATGATGATCACTGCAACAATAGTGGTTGTCCCCTGGTCCCCAGTGGTCACTGGTGGTCCCAGGGTCAAAATCTGTTGAAAACCACTGATTTAATAATGACCAAGCACACAAAGCCCCTCTGAGTCTGGCAGCTTGTAAATCAGGCCGCTTGGTCCTTCCCCTCAGCCCACTCACTGCCCAAAACACACCAGCTGGTCCCTTCCCATATACCCAGGGGGCAAAGGGGGGTGTGCTGCATTTGCCATAACATAAAAGGTTGTCCACCAGAAATATTATCTATGACCCAGTAGGATCACAACCTATATGGACAACCTGGTCAATTTTTTGCTGGAAACCCAATATGGCCGCCGCAATATTAGCCCCTATTAGATATAATGGGGGGTGAATAGGGCAAATTTTTAAACTAAGAGATATTTCCACGAAACTTAACAGGTTGATCAATTATGTAAATACAAACATTTTTTGTATTGGAACTTTTCATGAAATCCAATATGGCCGCCACAATATGGCGACCACAATATTAGCACACAGAAATACGGTTTTGGCTCTAACCTCTGAACCAAATGAGCTAAAAACACAAACTCGGTGTCTATTGAAGAGTTTCTGACCATGAAAGACTCATAGGAACAGCTATTTTTTTATCATTGGGCATAGTGTACCCTTATTCTGCATATTTACAAGATGGTTAGCTACAGGAAATAGTGATTTCACTCATTTCTAAAATGACTGTTGACTGATTTGGCAGCACATGCAAATGGTTTTGGTGTTCTCCAGATGTTTCTTGAAGGAGAGGGTCCTGTCCAGTGTAACGCCAAGATATATGGGGTGGGTACTGTTGGACAGTTTGTGATCATCCCCCGTGACACTCACGGGGGATCACGGTTCCTCAGGTGAAAGCTGCATAGTTGGGTTTTTGATGGGTTGGGTTTCAGGTGGTTGTTATTGTAGTAGCTTGACATTTCTTACAGGGCACTTTCAAGGGTGGATTCGATCTTCTGGAAGTCTGCTTGTTGCATGGTAATGCAGAGGTCATCGACATAGATGAAGCATTCTGGGGGTAGTGGCTGGTCTAAATATTGAAAAGGAGGGGGCGAGCACACTTCCTTGTGGGAGGACATTCTTTTGGGCTTTCCATTTACTCCTCTGGTCATTTAGGTGGGCGTAGAAGCGTCTGTTGTTGAGAAGGGTTTTAATGACCTGGCACAGGTTCAGGTCACAAGTCATGTCCAGTGGTTTTCTGACCATGTTGTGGTGATCGTCGGTGTCATAGGCAGCAGTGAGATGAATGAATGCTGCCCTAGTTATTTGCTTTTCTTCAAACCCATCCTCAATGTGTTGGTTGAGGTTGAGTAACTGTCCTGCACAGGAGGTGCCAGGGCAGAAACCAGCTTGGTCTTTAGTCAGCATGGTGTCTATGATTGGGATGAGACGTTGGAGCAGCAGCCTCTCATAGAGCTTGTAGGTGATGCAGAGGAGGGAAATGGGCCGGTAGCTCTTTGGGGTCTTTGCCAGGTTTGGGGATTGCAACGACATTGGCCTTTCTCCAGACAGAAAGGATGGTTTTCTGTGCTAGGCATGTGTTCAGCATCTCTAGGAGCCACGACTTTGCGTTAGGTCCGAGGTGCTGTAACATTTTCACCAGTATGTCATCAATCCCTGCTCTTTTCCGGGTTTCAGCTTTCTGATTGCAGTTTCGAGTTCTTCTAAGTCGAAGGGTTTGGTGAGAGGACTGGCTAATTGTGGTTGGTCTGATATCACTGTACGATGGTGTTCTCCTGTGGGTCGGCAGCGGTGTTGGTTATGACCGCTGGCCATCAACTGCGTTGCAACAGTTTGCTGTGACCTTTGTGATTATGGGTGGTGTAGTGTGGTCTGCTCAGAGACGACGGATTGTGGCCCATGCCTTCATGCTGCTGTTTGTCATGTTGGTGTTCTATCAGCTCATTCCAGACTTTCCTTCGTTCTTCCCCAACTTCACTGATCAGGGTCTCTCCAAGTTCCATGGTGGTGGGGGAGAAAGGGTCCTTGTTGTACTCTTCATAGTAGCAGGCTGCTGGATATTTCTGATAAGCCAGGGATATACTGTGTCTGACATCATCTGGGTATGTGATGTCTGGCTGACCTTCTTACCAAGTCCTGTGAAGTTGGAGTAGTTATTGGGAAATATTGGTGTGCTAGATATGGACTGCTCTATCTCCTCTTGGAATGACAGCCAGTCAGTTTTCCGTAGGTTGAATCTCCTACGGAATGGGACAGTGGTTGCTTGGAGAGACGATCTAACAGTGATGGCAATCGGCCGGTGCTGGGTGTGGGGCATATTGTCCAGAACTTCCTTCTCAATTCTGGAATGTGAGGTCGTTGCTTACACAGAGAAGGACTGGGTTGTATCCTCGCTTGTTATGGATTAGAGTCAGATGTTTGGAATCAATCCAGGTTTTGACTTCATCTCCATCTTGCTGTGGTTGCTGTTCCCATAGCCCCATGATGTACTATGAGCATTGAAGTCGCGCATCTTTCTGGTAGTTTTGTGTGTAGAAAAGGGCTTGCAGGTGGTTTGTAGACTGATGTGACATCTGGATTTTGGATGGGTGACCGTGAAGTAGTCTTGGGCGGTATTGATTTTTTAATATCGGTATTGATAATGTCTTAATTAGCTCGATATTCGATATTACCGGTATTGACGGCAATCAGAGTTGGAACGCTCCACCAGTCACCTAGTTCTCAGAATTTGCGACTTTGAGGGGTCAGAAACTGAGCGCTCTGCTGTTAAAGCAGCCTAAATAGGGAAAAACTGGATTTGGAAATACATTGTTTCCAAAAAGCCTAGCCCAAATAAGGGCTAGTTTAGGCATGTGTGTAACATGAAAATTGTTTGTATAGTTACAATTAAGTCTCATTGCTCATATTTTAATAGAATACAGTATAATGTCGGTATTTGACGATATTCGGTATTCGATATTTTTCACAGACCCAACGATATTACTCGGTATTGATTTCCAATATCGCGATAAACGGTAATACCGGTATATTGCCCAAGACTACCGTGAAGGTTTCCATGTGCCCTTCTGTGATGTGGGTACAGACCTCCTCAATCTTGAGGTTTGGCCTGCTGAAAACAGCTGATCCATACTGTCTGTGTCGGATCTCAGCAACCAGTTTCATTCCAGCGATGGTGGGTCCAGCGATTTTGTGCAGGGCCGATGTAGGTTTCCTGCATACAGAAACGATGGCAATCGTTGCTAGTATCTCTGCCTTGTTTCTGGAGAAACCTTCTATGTTGATTGAGACGACTGACAGTGCAGGTCCAGGGTGGGGCAAGCATCTGTGACACTGTTGAGATGCAGCAGGCATCTTCATCTGTTGATTGCGCATTATAGTTATACAGAGTTGTAGCTATACCGATATTGTCCCACTGCAAGTATTAGATTATGTCCTCTTGGATGTACAGTATATCTTATTCAAACCAACGTTTCCCAGGCTGCACCACAGGGAGGTTTCTGTATTTGCAGCCTGGAATGTTACTTGACCAGGTACTTCTTATTTGGTGTTTTAATTGATTAGAGAGATCACTAATAAGCACAGAACAAGTTTGACACAGATAATGTCAATCCAATCAGCTGTGCATGCCCAATTAAAGGAGAATTCCTCCCATTTTCAACATTTTACATGTTATTAATATACTTTATAGATGTTGTGTAGAGATAAGAAAAAGTTACCCCATAATGTTTTTCCTAGAATTGGAGTTCTGAGAAAAAACATTAACATGGTGAATTTTGACATGGTGAAGTATGATGATAATCATTTTTATACCTCCAATGTTATAGAATTGGGTGGAATTAAAGAGGAAGAGGTCAATTAAGAGGTCTGGATGAGCTCCCCCATCATGGATGAATATTAATATAAACAGTAGAACTAGGCTAATCAACCTGCAGCTGGAGGGGTGTGTGTGGAAACACTCCAGCACACAGGGAAATTAGGGATAAAATTATTATATAGGTACACTTAAATTTGAAATATGGGCTATAGGACTAGTCTGTTGTGGTCAGAGACACCAAGTTTGTGTTTCTAGCTCATTTTGTTCAGAAATTAGAGTCAAACCTATTTTCTAGGTGCTAATATTAAGTCGGCCATATTGTGGCGGCCATATTGGATTTCATGGAAAGTTCCAATACAAAAAATGTTTGTATTTACATAATTGATCAACCTGTGAAGTTTCGTGGAATTATCTCTCAGTTTAAAATTTTGCCCTATTCACCCTCCATTATAACTAATAGGGGCTAATATTGCGGCGGCCATATTGGGTTTCCAGCAAAAAATTGACCGGGTTGTCCATATAGGTTGTGATCCTACAGGGTCATAGATAATATTTCTGGTGGACAACCTTTTATGTTATGGCAAATGCAGGTTTCCTAAAAAATGGGTAGTTTGCCCCCTGGGTACTTCCCATATACTCAAGAACACAAACCAAAGCCCCTCTCTACTACTAAAGCAGAGGCATCTAGTAGAAGAGTTGCGACATTGAGGGGGCCAAAAAACTCGCGCGAGCCCATTGACTCCAATGCATTCCGTAACTGTACGTTGTCCCCATTCTCAATAGAAGTCTATGTAGAAGAGCCGCCATTGTGCTGGCCTCCGTGAAGTGAACGGAGTTGACTCTGCTCCGAACTAACTCCTCCCAGACGACGAAGTAAATTAATGTTTAACACACAACAAACTTGTTTGGCATTATATTATTGTAGGCTATGAAGTGTACTAACCGCTACGGCAATGTTATGAGTCATAAATGGCGTTTTTTTTTCCTTTTTAAACGCGAATCGCGCGAGCGCGTCTAACTCGCGACGAATAATAAAAGTTAAATAAATCTTTTGAAATTGTATTAAAGTTTACCTTATCGAGTAAGTCGCGGTAAAGTCGTGCAGTTAGTTGAAGTAGTCACAGTGTGGCTGCCTGTCTGGTGGTGGTGGTGATACAGTATTAATAAAATATTATAAGTTATACGTTTCGCATTTAAAAATGTCTCCAAGAAGTCTTGTTAATTGTGCGGTGGTCCATATGGCTCCAGTGTTTGCACCTCCTCCACCCTGTGGTCGTTGGGCTGCCTCATAGGGCTGCCTGGCCGCGGATTAACAAAGCGTCTTTCATAGTAACCATGACACCTAACCGTCTCCGCACCACGTGGCCTCTGCTGCTGGCCAATCAACACGTGCGTCATGTTGAATATTCAGATTCAAAGTCCCGGCGTGACATTAAGGGGTCAGAAACTGAGCGCTCGAGTCACGCTGTTCATGTACTAGTCCGAGTATAGGGACAAGCTGGAGTTGGAAATACATTGTTTTAAATCAGTGCTTTTCAACCTTTTTGATCCCAGGGACTATTTATTCAGTATTTGAGCCACGGACCACCATTTGATGACATTTTAGGCTCAACACAAACCCCAAAAGTAAAGATTTCTTTAGCTTTTGTCGACAATTCCCGGCTGGATTTCGTAAACAAAACATAGCTCTGGTCCAGAGCTCCACTGCTTCTGAGTCAGACTCAGAAGCAGTGGAGCTCTGGACCAGAGCTAAACAAAACAGGCAAATACAGACCAAAGTGTTACATTCTCTAGTTGTGTATGACTTGGATTACCGGTAATTCAGATGATGATTGATGAATGTTTTAACTCTTGAGAGTGTAAACATGAAACCAAATGGACCCGTAAGGGTCCATTTGGTTTCATTTTCACGCTCTCAGAGAGTTACATCTGGATAACCAACTTCCCATCATTTAGCTGGGGACCACCTGGAGCTCTTTCAAGGACCACTTATGGTCCCCGTTGTATGCCATTGCCTGCCCACTATCGGTCCAGTCATTGCATTCATGCCCACAATCGCCAGTCCAGGACTTGTCCCTATTTGTTGTCCCCTCTCGCTAGTCTCTGTAGAAGAGCCGCCATTAGACCGAACCCATGGATGTGAACTGAGTTGTCAGAACTCTGGTCTACACTCTGCTGTAAAGGCTCTGATTCAAACATTATGGCGTTTCTATTGGTTGTGGTTAACCACACATGACAGTCAAAACAAATGTGTTTTTAGCGTACACGCACGCCTTCTGCGGTTTACAATGTAATACATGATGACATGTTGCCAGAGTTACATTATATAGCAGGGGTGGCCAACCGGTCGCAGACTAAGAGCCACGTTTTTCACTGTGTTACGGCAAAGAGCCACATCAAATGGTCACAGCGGTTAGAAAACCGCTGCGACGGCCGTCACGGCCGTCACGGTCGCAAATAGAAACATACAGACATGTATTTTGAAACGGGGTTTACAATCCAAAAAAGTATATGACATTCTCAAGAGTTAAAATATTCATCATGTGAATTAGCCCAAGTCTACACTGCTAGAGAATGTGGAAGATTAATGGTCATTTTGATCTGTATGTTTCACTGTTTTGTTTTCTCTGAAATTCAGCCTGGAATTGTTGACACAAGTAAAGGAAATCTTTAGCTTTGGGGTCTATGGAGCTAAAATGGTGGTCTGTGGCTCAAATTCTGAATAAATGGTGGGCCCTGGTAGAAAAAAGGTTGAAAACCACTGGTATAGGGAATGAATGACTGCGCCATGAGGCCAAGCGTTTTTGACAGCTTCATGTGGAAGCCCCTTAAGAGCCGCATGAGGCTCACGAGCCTCAGGTTGGCCACCCCTGTTCTATAGCAACACATCCTAACCACTGGCAACCAACTCAAACACACATAATGTACCATAGGGCAGTGGTTTTCAACCAGTGGTCCGGGGACCAACAGTGGGAGAGAGTTCCAGGTGGTCCCCAGCTAAATGATAGAAAGTTGGTTAACCAGGTGTAACTCTTTGAGAGTGTAAAATGAACCAAATGGACCCTTGTGGGCCTATTTGGTTTTATTTTTACACTATCAAGAGTATGTAGAATCTTCATCATCTGAACTAACCCACTTAATAGTAAAAGTAGTAGGCTAAGTAGTATACAATTAGAGAATGTAGATGACTAATGGTCGGTTTGTCTGTTTTGTTTGTGAAATCCAGCCTGGAATTGTGGACAAAAACAAAAGAAATCTTCAGTTTTGGGTCTGTGGGGCTAAAATATAATCAAATGGTGGTCTATGGCTCAAAATCTGAATAAATAGTGGGCCCCGGCATCAAGAAGGTTGAAAACCACTGCCATAGGGGTAAGATTCAATAGTTACCTTATGATAAGAATAACTACCAAGCCGATATGCTGCTACTTCATGGGCTGCCTGGGGCAGGTTTAACAACGATTTGGCAATAGGCCAGATGAGTTTGACCAAAGGGCTGCAACGGTCGCAGCAACAGCAATGACACACTAGTCACATGGTGCAGGGGCAGGGCTTTATTACAGTTGGTACTGTCAGTGACTGTCACCCGTTTCACTTGGTGTCTTCATTCACTGCATCAATGCTGAATAACATTTAGCAATGGCATGGTCCAGACAGAGAATAGATTAGACTAGACTCAGGATAGTTATACCTCCAAACATCCCCTTTTTCTCTGTCAGTTCAGATTCAAAATAATCAGCTTCCACTTGTTCCCCCAATGCAGAATGTGGACATACACAGATCAGATAGATTATTGGCTATATGGTAGCCTATATTCACCCATTCACACACAATCACACACCGATGCTGGAGGAAAGCATGCAAGGCACCAACTTGCACATCGGGAGCAATCTGGGGGGTCAGAAATCGTACAAGGACACTTCAACACTAACTGGGGGGATGAGCCCGGTATCAGTCTACTCTAGCCCAATGTGGCCACTGGCCAGACAGTGTTATCTTTATGGCCGGATAATTCCAGTGAGTCAGTATTGAATAGGCCTTCTGAATTGAAATGTATAATCAAATGAGTTTTACAACTAGTGAGTAGTGATGCGATCAGTTCCTTTGCATAATACTACAAAGATAAAGTGATTGATTTGAATATCGTATTCAACTGTATAGTGCCAGAGATTACTTGTGACAGCAATATTGAATTCTAAGATCTGGTCATAACATAGATCATAGAGTAACATTGAACCCCTCCTTTGGGCCCTTCTAGAATACACTAAGGCCTAAATTTTTGTCACCACTAAACCCCTTATCCCTTATAACGTCTTTGCCTTTTAAACTATTTAAAAAACATTTTTCAATCATTAAAATGGCCAGTCTACAAGCACACAACATGTCAATATATTGGCACGTCGAACTATTCCAAAAGGTTTTTCAAAATAGTAAAAAGGCAAAGAAGTTAGGGATAAGGGGTTTAGTGTGTGACAAAAATGGAGCCCTAAATATCTTCACAGAAAATAACCGATCTACCAGCTCACAGGGTGGCATATTGTATTGAGCCTGAATATCCCCTGAATGTCTGCCCCAAATTAGGGAGACTACAGTTCACACGGTAAGCAGAAATAACAAACGTAAATATACATATACACATGAATAGCAGCTTCGTTTGCATTCACTTGTGTTGGCATATCAAGTAGTTATGATCTCGGCTCACTCACAAAAATATCAGGCTTGTGAAACTACATACATACATTATTACAGTTAAATGAACAGTCAATAGTTTGGTCTAAACACGGTCTAAGCCAGGGGTGCCCAAAAGGTATATTGTGATCAGTAGATCACACAGGTTGTGCAGGTAGATCACATGAGTGTGTTTTCTTTTTTTTTTCTCTTATACATGCTATAACAGTAAGTAACACCATCACCGCTATTTCAAAACTCTCACTTTCTAGGGGGCCTGAAATGGATTTTTAAACTATTTTCAGCAATGGGGTATTCACTTTTTTGATGTGTACATCTTGCTGAACTGGTCACTTTGTGGGCACCCCTGGTCTAAACCAGATTCTAAGAGTGTGTGTGATAGCTATTGAGGCCAATGAAACCTCCAGGAGTCTCAAAAGTCATTTGTATGTCCTCTCCATCCCCTCACCTACAGCAGGGGTTTTCAACAGGTGGTCCGGGGACCACCAGTGGTCCTTAAGAGGGTTCCAGGTGGTCCCCAGGCTAAATGATGGAAAGCTTATGTACCAGATGTAACTCTTGAGAGTGTAAACATGAAACCAAATGGACCCTTGCGGGTCCATTTGGTTTCATTTTTACACTCTCAAGAGTTAAAATATTCATCATCTGAATCAGCACCACTTACTTAAGAAGGCTACACTGTTTTGTTTGCAAAATCCAGCCAGGAATTGTGGACAAAAGAATTCTTTCGTTGTAGGTATTTGGGGTGAAAATGTAATCAAATGCTGGCTCAAATGCTGAATAAACTGTGGTCCCTGGTGTCAAAAAGGTTGAAAACCCCTGACCTACAGTATAGTACACTGCAGTCTGTGCTGATCATCAGACCTATACTTAGACCTAATAACGCCATGATAAGTTGAAAGTTGAAACATTCCACTCCTCGTGCAGGCCCGGCCCCGGAGTGAGCTTTCACCCCTTCCCGGTGTCGTTGACCCCGCTGGGGCCCCGCGTCGGCGTGGGTACGACGGGCGGCTGGATCATCTTCTCCAGGAGGTTCATCATGCGCTCCTGGAGCTGCAGACACTGGACCTGGAGCAGGTTCTGCTGGTGCATGGCCCTGCGGACCTCCCTGCAGGTCTCCTCCATGGCGTGGCTGGCCCTCTTCTGCTCCTGCAGCATGGCCTGCATCACCTTCAGCTTCTTCCTCTTCAGGTGCATGTCTCTGATGCTGGCGGTGGCGGCGGTGGAACGCTTCCTCTTGGCTGGAGACCGCGGGCTGGAGGACGTGGCAGAGGGGGGAAAGATGATTTTTACAGAGTGGATTTTACAGGTTATGTTTCAGGGGCGGATCTAACATTTGGAGCGACGCCCACCTCGGAAGGTTGACTCACACTTCTAGGACTCCGTGGCTACGGTACCAAATTAGTCCAGGCTTTCCGTTTTCGTGCAACACAGACGGAAATGAAAGCCTGGGTGTCGAGGCTACTAGACTGTAAGCCATGCAGTGAGCAATTTGGTATTAGGCGTCTTGCCCAAGGATACTTCGGCATGACATAGATGGGAGGAGCAGGGATTCGAACCGCCAACCCTTGGATCGTACGGCACGGGCCGGCCCCCTCTAGGTCCTGAGCTACAGTTAATTACCCCGATAACTGACACACATTGTGAACTGAGAACACTACACTACACTACACTGTGTGTGCGTGCGCTGAGCCACAATCAAGTTTGATCAATCAGACTCTGATCATTTAAGTTTTATTTTAAATGTGTTTTGGAATATTGTTGAATTTTGTGTATCTGACAGTCAACTCACTGGCCCCAGCCAGGCTAGCTCGGCTAGGTGGCTGACAACACCCGGACTACTGTATACTAGACAGTTGTGTGCATGATCTGTGTGCAACTGTGCAACATGACACGTCAAGTTGTAAACACTGTTTACTGGAGACCTGTTTTGACGCGAGAGGATCGAGGCAGAGATCAGAACACTGGAAATGTTACAGCGAAAAATAGCACAGACAGCCGACCCGTAGTTAAATTAGAGAGGCAGACAAACAAGTCAAAGATGGTAGAGATGTAAGATAGTGTATTGACAGCCAGTCAATGGTGCACATCAGTGTCATCGACAAGCAAAACCTAAAAAAACATACAGATGACCATTACTTAACGTCAAACTCGTAGACTGTTAAAATGGCACCCAAAATGGGCGGAGTTAACCCTGAATCTTACCTGATGTGTCACTTTGTTTTATCACTTAAAGGTAATAGAGGCAACTTTAGTGTGTACAAACACAGTGTTTGTAAACAGAATATAACTCCACCTCACCTCCACTCTATTGGCTCATTAGTTGCCTTTATACCTTTAATGTTTTTGGGGAGAAGCTGTGCCCTGGCTGTCATTAGCAGACCTTGTATTGAACTGCTTGTCTTTGCAAACTGTTAATTAAATTTTCTATTGGTAAACAGTACTGTTTACCCTCTGTCCCAGGCCCCGATGTAACATTTCCCGATTGGGGCAGGTGAAAATGGTATGGGTGCAGCTTCATCGCCCGTGTCACTGCGCGCCATGGGCGATGAAGTCACACCCATACCATTTTCAGTTACAGGACTTTTATTAGGCAAGTATAAGCATCGATAATAACATCAGTTCTTGAAGTTGCAACAGACACACAGCATGCATAAAGCTAAAGGTCTGACTCAGAGAGTTTTCTGTTTTCAATGATGAAATGCTGTTGGTTTAGTGGTGCCACAATTGTAGTTAATTAGTTGAATAATGTTTAAAACATTTATTGATTATCTGTGTATGCTTGTCTCTGATCTATAGTTTCTGGTACCTGGAGTCGAGCGTGTGCGCGCTGTCCGAACTCAGCGCAAAGTCATCCATTTCCTGTTTCATCTCCACCTCGTCGGAGGAGCCTGTGTACTCTGGCATGAACCCCACCATGCCCTCTGCAGCGCCGTGGGAGGTGGAGGAGGAGCCGGCCGTGGAGGCCTGGAACTCAAAGGAGTTGACCCTCCCGTTCTCCATGGGCTTGGTCAGAATCTTCTCGATTGGCTTGTAGTACGGCCAGTCGGGTACCTCTCCATTCTCCGCCAAGGTGCATTTTAATTTCCTGTTGGGGGGAAAACAACGAAATAAGTGTCACTAATAAAAGGCTGTGAAAGTATAGCCTGGCTAAAGCCAGACCGAATCAACTGTTGGCAAAAAAAATAGCAGATTGGTCTGGAATAGCTCAATTGTACACGCATTTCCTCCTCCAGAAAGTTGGGGTGGCCAATCCTGACACAGGATTCAGATATGTTTGCATAATGCAAACATATTTGAATCCTGTGTCCTGATTGGCTACCCCGGTTTTCTGGAGTAGGAAATGGGTGTATTGAATTGATTCAGTCTGGCTTTAGCCAGGCTAATAAAAGTAAAAGTTAGACATAACAGCAGGCTCCAAAACAATGCCACTTCTTTCTTACAGGTCAACTCAAACCCAGCATCAAAACCAAGTTAGTTGATTCCTTTTTTTTTATGTCTACACACACTTGCCTGTACTGGAAAGACATGTTTGTGATTTTCATCTTGATCTCCTCTTTGTGCCGATGTTCCCCGGTCAGCTCAAAGAACCTCTGGGACATCTTCTCGTACACCTTGGCGTTCCTCTTGCTCATCTTCAGGTCCACGTGGTTCTCCTCCCACACGTACAGGAGGGCCTTCATTTCGCTGTCCGTCCAGTTCCGGGCCCGTCTGTGTTTCTCACTTTGGACAGACACTAGCTGGTAGCTGAAACTGTCGTCTGAAGCCATTTTGAAATGCTCTCTGTCTGCCCCCTCTACTTTACTGGCTAACAACAAAAATAGAAGATTAGTGGTTGAGTTTTTTTGAAAGCGCTTTCCTGCATGTGCTCCTAAGGTCTCTGGGGCTCTGCATGCAGGGAGAGAGAGACAGAGATCTCCAAAATAACAGGCTGCCGCGTGGTGTGTGTGTGTGTGTATGTGTGTGTGTGCCCTCCCCCCTTGGAGCTTAGCTGAAAGAGGACTCAAAATGGGGCCTAGGGCAGGAGAGGGATCTGCTTAAAAGCTTTTAGTGTGGGTTTTCGTCACCGTGATGTCAAGTTACCCTGGCAACAGTGAAGTAGGCCCCTCCATTTCCCCTCCCTCCTCCCTCTTTCTGGCCACTCCCCGTGTGCTGTCTGCCCCCCACCCCAACCCCCCTCTTCCCCTCTCCCTCCCTCCTCGCTCTGACTGCAGTCTGCACTGGCAGCACAAAAAGCTTTTAAGCTGAAAGAGAGGCAACACATGCCGGTGCAGGAGATAGCTGTGAAAACTGGTTTTGAAATATAACCCACAGGGGAGGGGGGGGAGAGAGAGAGAGAGAGCGGTTCTCGTTTCCTTGGCAACAGGACTTTGAGCCTGCCATGGCATTCAGCCAGGAAATTGCTCTCTTTAAAAGCTTTTAATAATAGACAAACCCCATTGAGAGCAAAGCATTTGCATCACAAGAAACTATTCACATACATAAGGGGCAGAAGCTGTGCTCTCGAACCGGTGCAGGCACAAGGTGTGGAGAAGGAACAATATGCAGGCAATACTGTGCTGTGATAAACAACAATGGCTGACTGGCTGACTGTTGTATTCGTATTCTTTTGTTACCGTAGGTCAGGGACAAGTGGTTCTAGCTCTGTTGACGAGCCATGCACTGGTTTTATTCAACCAGTTGAGACACCCTTCCCAGGGGCGGATCTAGGCATAGGCATGGGGGGACAATGCCCCCCTAAATGCCCAGTCTGCCCCACCAAACATGATGGCATGCAAAACAACCAAAGATATTTCAGTGCTTATATTTAAAAGTATTTGAAACACTACTGAAAATGGTATGGGGGCGGCTGCCCCGTTACCCCCCCCCCCCCCCCCAATTGGGAAATGTTACATCTGCCCCTCACCCTTCCCCCTCCCCCATTCCACCTGGCATCACAGAGGGTCGGCCAGGACTTTTTCAACCCTATTCTAACCCTATCGAATTGGGCAGCAATTTCAATGTCTGTCTGTCTGTCTGTCTGTCTGTCTGTCTGTCTGTCTGTCTGTCTGTCTGTCTGTCTGTCTGTCTGTCTGTCTGCCTCTCAATGCAAATAAGCTTTATTATTGGCATGACAAAACATACACATTGGCAAAGATGGACCCCTGCGGGTCCATTTGGCTTCATGTTTACGCTCTCATGAGTTAAAATATTCATCATCTGAATTAGCCTATGTACAACTAAAAGATTAATGGTCGTTTTGTTTTCTCCAAAATCCAGCCTGGAATTGTGGACAAAAGCAAACTAACTCTTTTGTTTGGGGTCTGTGCGGCTAAAATGTCATCAAATGGTGGTCCGTGGGCTCACATGCTGAATGAATAGTGGGCCCTGGTATCAAAAAGGTTGAAAACCCCTGCTGTATATGTTCTCTCTTCCTTAATTGATCCCCTCCCAGCCCCTCTATTATTATGGAAGAACAGGCCACATACTGTACACACAACAGTTTCACTTGTTGACATTAGGGCCCTGGTGGCTGGCCTTTGGAAATTCCAAACAGGTCAATGTTTGACATTTCAGCCACTAGCTGGCCCTCTCTAAATAGTCCCCCACCCCCATATGTATTTCCTTCTCCTGAATGCACCTTTGGTCCCGGATGTACCATTTCCCAATTGGGGGGGCAGGCGAAAATGGTATGGGTGCAGCTTCATCGTCTGTGCACGCAAAGCAACGTGGACGATGAAGCCTGTCTTCCATACCATTTTCATACCATTTTTCCATACCATTTTCAGTTACAGCCAGGACTTATATTAGGCAAGTAAAGCATCAATAATAATAACATCAGTTGTTGTTGAAGTTGCAACAGACACGCAGCATGCATAAAGTTAGAGGTCTGACTCAGAGAGTTTTCTGTTTTCAATGATGAAATGCTGTTGGTTTAGTGGTGACACAGCTGTAGTTAGTAGCAGTAGTAGTGTTTCAAATCATTTTAAATATAAGCACTTTAATTTGAAATATCTTTGAAATTTGTTTGTTTGCATGCCATCATGTTTGGTGGGGCAGCAGGGCATTTAGGCCGGGGGCCCCTCATGCCCTTGCCTACATGCGGCCCTTCTCTAAATGTGCACGGATGTAACGCGATAATAATGACGGTCACCTGTGACCTGCCTTCACTCCGTCTTTATTAGCCCTCAGCTCACTGTCTTAACTCAGTTTTACCCTCATTAGACGCTCTGCCCATCTGCTCCGTACAAAACCACGACAGAAGGTCCCAGCCCCATTCATCATGCCGTACTTTGTCAGCTTCTCCCGATCCATTACATCTGTCACTTGATTTAAAGACAAGACGCATGCCCTGCACGTGAAATTAAATGTACAAGAAATTTAAAGTTGATTTTGTGAGGTTGTGTTTGTTTTTTTCTGCCGTGGCCTCAAAAAATCACAATAGAC
This sequence comes from Benthosema pterotum, assembly GCA_039105355.1. Classification (NCBI taxonomy): domain Eukaryota; kingdom Metazoa; phylum Chordata; class Actinopteri; order Myctophiformes; family Myctophidae; genus Benthosema; species Benthosema pterotum. The sequence goes on along the minus strand of CM076986.1, from coordinate 38,253,830 downwards.
CTTTAGATAAGCCCCGCCCTCTTGTCCAATGTCCACCCTAGGACTCTTTCCAGCCGGGCTCATTCATTCCAATGTAAATATCATGGACTTTTACACAATGAATACTGGTTTGTTTTTGCAACCAGACCATCAAAATCTCTTCCAAGTGGAGAAATTGTGACATTTATTTTTTTTTAAACAATGTTTCATCATAAAGGAAAGCTATTGGTGGAGATCGAGGTTTGTCTATCTGTGATTGGACCATAGCAGTTTGGGGAGGGACTTAGCTAAAGGTCTATGGTGACAATAGAGGACATTGTTGTTACTGTTACACAAACAGTTGGAGTGAGAGATTTACATTTGGAAGGATGCCTGCTAGTTCAATGGGTTATACCAGTGTGGAAAATTATGTTGGAATCTTCTACCCATACTGCCGTGAATATAACATTCTAAAGGGGAATTGCACCCATTTTCAGCATTTTACTGTGTCATTAATATACAGTAGGCTACTCTAGAGATGTTATGTGGACAAAAAGTTCCCCCCATTCTGTGTTTCCTAGAAATGGAGGTCCGGAAAAAAATCATTAACTATATGATTTTTCTTTTAGGACCACCAAATGGAACCAAATGAACCCTAGCGGGTCCATTTGGTTCCATTTGTACAGTCAGAAAAATGTTGAAAATGTATGGAATTCCCCTTTAAGCCTATACATAAATCTATAGTTTATTAGATATAAGTTGCAAATGTTAGAAACAAAACAAAATGTAGGCTTTAGGTTGGCCAACATTCCTTGACTGTTTAATGTCATGGCCTTTTATAAGTGTGTTTAGCTATCTCTACGTAACATTTTCTCATCCATTAAAGTGGATGTAATCCAGATTACTAATCCATGAGCCAGACTAATCTACCTCAAAACCTACAGATAAAGCAGCTATCTGCCTATGGTGCGTGCCGTCTTGCATTCACTCCTGGTAAGTAATCTGAGCTTGACCTAACCTAAAGAGCAATAATATAATTGGCCTATTACCTCTTAATGTAGTTCTGCATGCAATCATGTAGAACAGTGGTTTTCAACAGGTGGTCCAGGGAGTGGTCCCTGAGAGGATTCCAGATGGTCCCCTTGCAGGCTAAATCATGGAAAGTTGGCTAACCAGATGTAACTCTTTGAGAGCGTAAAAATGAAACCAATTGGACCCGTAACAGTTTAAATAGTCAAATGTATGTTTGGCTGTTTTGTTTCCCAAATCCAGCCTGGTATTGTGGACAAAAGCAAAAGAAATCTTTAGTTTTGGGTCTGTGAGGCTACGTCATCAAATGGTGGTTCCGTGGCTCAAAATCAGAATACATAGTGGGCCCTGGTATGAAAAAGGTTGACAACCACTGATCTAGAACTAAGAATCCCCCCAAAAAAGAAGCTGAATTTCAAAGACAGAATAACAATTTCAGACCCTTACATACATTTTACTAGTAGATGAATGTCAATTTGAAAATCTAATCATGTACCCCCATACCCCCCCCCCCCCCACACACACACACACAAACATATAGAAGGAAAGTGATAATATAGCCAATGCTCGTTTGTCATTGTAATAGTCCCACAGTACTTTATTTGCAAGTTATTCTTGTATTTAAATACATATTCCTACATTCTGCACTCATATTTGTTGTCACCTCAAGTCGTCCTTTCAGTAGCAATTTTATACAAAGGTTTTTTTTTTTTTTTTTTTTTTTAATCTGTACAAAGTGGTCATATAAGCCTCAAAGTGCCATCCATCAGTCAGTGGATATTTATCATAGCTGAACAGACAGTGAAGCTCTCGGTCACAAAAACCCAAACAGTGACATTAACTCAAATGACATTTACCAAAAGGACAATAGCATTAATGCTATACTTGTACACACCCATAACTAGTCCAGAAACCAGCTGACATTATTATAAGCGACTCAAATGAAGCAGAAAGCAGTTTTGAATTAGAAGGTTCATCTTCTTATAACTTAACTGATGTCGTTGGTCTTCGTGTGATTAAAATAAGAGCAAAAATATCGATGGCAATGACCATGCCACTGAAACACAAGAATAGACATAGTCTGGCTACCATGTAATGTGATGTAGGCTTGATATGACAACTGGATATGGTATTCAAAAAACAAAACAAACAAACAAACGAAAGAACAAAAAAATAACACAGTTCCATGATACCACTTTAAAAAAACGCAGCAAAATATGACATAAAATAAATTAGTAATTCAAAGTATACAGCTCTGTTATATAGTTGTACCTTACAAAAAGGTTTAATGTAAATTTGTCCACATAAAACACATACAAACAGTGTATACATAAAGGATTACAAAGTATAAATGTTTCTTTTAATGTAGGCCTAGATTAGTTTGTATGTTGACACATACAGTGTATATATCTTGAGAAAAGTACATAATAATAATAAACAGGTCCTAATGCAAAGTGACTGGACCATTTTGGCCAAAAGGTTGGGTCCACTGACTACAAGAGGTCTTTTGCGTCGGTTTATGGCAAAGGGGGAAAAAAATGTGCGCATTATAAAACCTGCAGATGACCAGGCAGATTATGTTTTTATGTGTTGAAGTTGAATTTGAGGCTGGTATTCATTTATTTGTCTGACAGACTTGTAAAAACCTTCTGGAGGGCATAGCAGTGGTCTAGGCTTCAACGTCAGGATGCAGGAAGACAGCAATTAGTTGTCAACAATTTTAGTAGTTTAGAAGTTTTTAGAACTTAACCATATAGTGTAACAAATTCCACCCATTTTCAACATGTCATTAATTAATATGTCATTCATTCATTAATACACCTTAGAAATGTTGTGTGGACATCATAAAAAGCCCCCCTCTGTGTTTCCTAGAATTGGAGGTCTGAAAAAATAATAATTAACATGGTGAAACACAGCTTGATGACATCATCAAATTGTGTTTCATCATGATAATGTTTTTCCTTTTTTTCTTTCTGCTCTCAGAAAAAAAGTTGAAAATGGGTGGAATCCCGCTTTAAGGTGATATTTAAACAAAAGTCGTAATCCGATTAACCGATGAATCAGTTAAATAATGGGCCGGTGAAACGATTATGAAAGTAATCGTTAGCTGCAGCCCTAGTACCCAAGCTCTGAGGCAGAGAAAAAAAACAAAGGAATGTAAAAGTCACGGAACTTGTGAAGGGAAACCAATCACACACATAATACTGGTAAGAGAACAGATTACTGAGTGGAATAGGCAAACAGCAGCGTGTACAGACTCAGGTACACACTCTGATTCAGACAAACCTTCCCCAAAACATCACACTCCTTTCTTACTCAATGCCACTACAAAAAAAAAAACGTCTCTCTCTCTCTCTTTTTCTCTCTCTCTCAAAATTACATCTTGTAAAATGATAAGTCATAGCCCAAAATGGAAGTATAAAAAAATATGTAAATGCAAACATATCATATCGGTATAACAAGTATCCATATTATACAGGAATGCGTTTTTTCCTTCTTTTTCTTCAAAAATGATTAGACAAATCTAAGGAATGTAGTTCTCAAAAAGTGCCACTAGAGGTCAGCAGACATCCATGCTCACATGTCCAATCACGCTTTAAATATTTCTTAAGTTTCTTTTTTTTATATTATTTTATCTTTTTTTTTAACGATTCAGCCTGTGGACTAAAACTATCCACCCTTTATATTATTCCTTCATTCTGGTGCTTCTTTCAATTCCTTGTCGGTTTGTTTATTCCACATAGCAGCGGCTGTGGTGAACATTAGTGTTCACCCAATTCAGAAAAGAATACAATTTAAATGATATCAGCTAATTAATTACATTCTTCATAACTCACAGTATAAATAATAACATGTTACCCAACGCTGAATGGTATGTGCACAGTGGTCTCGACTGTCTCGCTCGATAAAAACGAACCCGCGATCTCGTCACTGTTACCGCGCCAGAAAAAAAAAAGAAACCCATGATGATTTTGTCGTCGATAGATGTGCCATAATGAAAACTCACCCGTGCTGCCATGAGAGAAAATGTAATCTCAGACAGTCAACACTGTTGAAACCCCAGTCTCTCCGTGTCTCTAAAACACATCATTAACCTGTTTAAGTCTTATTGATCTTTTCGTTGTTATTTTTCCCCCGCCTGCATCTTTGTGTATTCAGTCAAAAAAGTTCTCTCTCTCTCTCTCTCTCTCTCTCTCTCTCTCTCTCTCTTCCGTTTTTGGGCAGGTTATTTCTAGAAAAACACGTCTTATTTGATCTCATGTCAAATCGGCGTGGAGATCAGGCTCTCCCTGTGCCGCATGGCGTTGTGTTGTCTTAAGACTTGGCTAAAAGTCTCCGACTTGTTGCCCCGTCCTCGGCTGATTCCCCAGCCAGAGGAGTCGGCCTCCAGGTTTTAAGCTGTCTCTGTCGGAGACCAGTATGTACTGTGTGTAGGTATGGCTTAATGCCTTAATGCTCAGTCTCTGGGTAGGCACTCCTCCTCGGTGATCCCCTGGGCCTTGAGCTCCTCCAGGACGTTGTCCAGGTGTCCCGGGTCCGGGTAGCCGTGGCCCGTCAGGTTGGAGCCGAACTCCGTCTTGTGGTGCACCTCGTTCCAGATGACGGTGTCCGACTCGCCGGTGGTGCTGGACGTTCCCACCGAGAAGATCAGCCGCCGGTCCCACGCCACCAGGAGCAACCTCAGCACCTGGACGGAATGAAGAGAAGAGAAGAGAGTTGTTGATGTGATAGGCTGAAGACCCTTTCATGCGTATATGTGTGCACGTCATCCATGGAATATAGGCTACTGCTGCTAGCGCTGTGTTAAACAACACGTACTGCAAGGCAGTGGCAGTGGCAGAGGCAAAACAAGGGCATGAATCAAAATGTGTGTGTATGTGTGGTAGCGCGGTAAGCGTGCAGGGTGTTACAGCATAGGGCAGGGGTCGGCAACCCAAGATGTTGAAAGAGCCATTTTTGACCCCAGATTAAATTCAAAATCTGTCTGGAGCCGCATTTTATTATTTTTTTCCTGAGAGTGTGCAAATGTGAACCAAATGGACCCTGGCGGGTCCATTTGGTTCCATTTGCACACTCTCAGAAAAAAAGGTCCTCAAAGAAAAATCATTAACATGGTGAAACACAACCTTTCTTCAGAAATGGAGTTTCTGAAAAAAATAAAAATAAAGGAGTTTTACAGAACTCCATTTCTAGTCCAAACAACGTCTCTAAGGTACATTAATGACATAGTAAACTGAGTAAACCTTTGAAAATGGGTGGTTCAGATTGAAAGCTCCACCTCTGATAACTGCTGGGCTTTTTCGACATGGCCAAGTTCTACTTTAACTGGCAACTGTCAGACAGCACCGCGTTTTGGGTGACTGAAATGTTTATATTATTTTGGCGTGGACCACCCCAGTGTGTGTATGTAATAATGCTACAGCCAGGGAGCCACTAGGGCTGTGTTCTAGAGCCGCATGCGGCTCCTGAGCCGCAGGTTGCTGACCCCTGGCATAGGGTTACAGCATAGCGCCATCCGAGTACATACAAAGTGACGACCTGTGGTCGCAATAAAACCTGGACTCTCCTGGCCTGAAACAGCCACAGTGAAACTGTATTTCCAGGTTATTTGTGAAAGCCACACTTCCGTCCCACAGTTGTGATACTGTATGAACGCCGGACTTTTGGCTCTATTAGTAGTCTACGGAATGTCAATTCTGTTGATTTTATCTTATCTTATGAGATAAGGAGAGTGCTGCTTACCTTGCGTCCCTTCTCACTGTCAGGGAGGTAGCAGTGTCTGGGGAATCCACGGGCGGTGAATGGCTTGCCTGGGTTGGGATGCTCTGGACCCTGAGAAGGAAGGAACATTCAATGACTGTTTTATTTTCTTTTTTTGTGGGGAGTGGAGTTTTTTTTGTTTAAGGCAGGGGTGCCCAACCATTTTTGACCCAAGATCTACCTTTCAGCAGGCAACCCTTCCGGGATCTACCAGTCCAATATCAACATTTCAAACCACACGCATCATTGCCAGCCTGCAGTAACTTCACAACAACACAACACTACTTTGTTTTACCACTTTACTTCATGTCCATATAAGCATAAAGTACAACAGACTTGTCATAAATAGGCCTACAACAGTACAACATAAGTACAACAGACATGGACAAACACTGCTATTGCAAATGCATCACACACACAGACGAAAATCGCTCTTTTTTCTTTTACATCCCATTTTTTTTCTTTCCCCCCACATCTCCCGAGATCTACTTGTGATCTGGCCGAGATCTACCAGTAGATCCCGATCTACTGGTTGGGCTCCCCTGGTTTAAGGTATTATATGTGTCTATGTGTGTGAGCCAATAGAGTGGAGGTAAGGTGGAGTTAGATTAAAATCTTCTTATAAACACAGAGATATATACCTGTAATGCCTGATGGTATTGTACAGACTGATAGCAGTCAACCCGCGGCATGGGGGCGTACCTGGATACCAGGGGGGATGTTGTAGATGATGCGGATGGTCTTGCAGTCGGGGTGCCCCGGCAGCGAGTGCGGTATGACGTGGTACTCCATCTTGCCGGGGGGCTGGTTGCCAGTCTTCACCCCGTAGATGGTCTTGCAGGTGGGGCACTGCAGGCTGCCGTCCTTGTTTCCGTTGTTGTACATGGCCACCAGGCATTGGAGGTGGTACTGGTGGCCGCACTGGGCCAGGCGGCCCACCGACTCGGCCCGAGAGATGCCCCCCACGCCGGGGCCCTTGTAGCCGGACGGGCCGGCCAGAGCCTCCATGCAGATAGTGCAGTCCTGAAAATTTGGACAAGAGCAAGGTTTGTGGTAATAAATAAATATACCCAACAAAAATATAAATGCAACACTTTTGTTTTTGCTCCCATCTTTCATGAGATGGACTTAAAATTAAAGACCTAAAATTCATTTCAGATATACAATATTACTATTTCTCTCAAACACTGTTCACAAATCTGCCTAAATGTGTGATATTGAGCACTTCTGCTTTGTTAAGATAATCCATCCCACTTCACAGGTGAGCCACATCAAGATGCAGATGTGACATCATGGTTAGTGCACAGGTGTACCTTAGACTGTCCACAATAAAAAGACACCCTGAAATGTGACTCCGAACCAGTCAGTATCTGGTGTGACCACCATTTGCCTCATGCGGTGCAACACATCTTCTTCGCATAGAGTTTATCAGATTGTCAATTGTGGCCTGTGGAATGTTGGTCCACTCCTCTTCAATGGCTATGTCAAGTTGCTGGATATTAGTGGGAACTGGTGCGCGCTGTCCAAATGGTAATAATGTGGTAATAATGTGTTATTACCATTTTGACAGTGTGTACCAGAAAGGGGGTTATTCCTGTCCTAAATGATCCAAGTATACTCACTTCCTCTGGTGGGTTGCGAACCTTCTGAAGGTACCTCTTCACCACTTCTTCAGGGGTCTTGCCTGTGGGCATCAAAGGAACAAAAATCCATTGTTATTGGACACTGAAGGTAGATGGTGATCTACCAGTAGATCACACAGGCCATGCAGGTAGATCACATGACACTCCCCTAAAATGTATAGATCTGTAAATCTTGAGAGCGTTAAAATTACGGGTTCATTTGGTTTCATTTTACACTCTCAAGAGTTAAATTATATTTAAACATCTGAATCTAATTTGAAGAGTCCAGACAATTAGAAAATGGAGAATAATTGTTATTTTGACCAACGTTTTGCCAGTTCTCTTTCCCAATTGTGGACAAAAATGTGAAAGTTCTTAGTTTTGGGTGCTAAAGAAACTAAACTCAACATAAACACATCAACATAAACTCAAACCTCAAATACTGTTTTCAAATGTCATTAACTCTCTCAGTGCCAGCCCTTTTTCATATTTTTGGAGCTCGCCAGTGCCAGCGATTTTCATCTAAAAGTCATATTTCATATTTCGGTCCATGTTTCCCGACGGACAAGTTAGTGGACGGACACACACTTTTGGTTCCGGGTTAGGCCGTCCCTTGTTATGCTCTAGCAATGGTCGCTGCAGTCGCTGCTAGCTGCTGTTTGCATGGGGAGCGTATTGAACCGGCGCCGGTAAGTTACATCACGTACAGTAGCGTTAACGTCAGCGGCATCAGTTGTTACTGTAAATCATAATGATAACGGGTGACGTAGATTCATTTCAACGGCATGAAAACTGTTAATAGCATATACAGCAAAACCTTTCAATTACCACCCTCTATTTTTCATCATAAGTGCATTATTCTTAAACACTATAACAGTAAGTAACACCATCAGCACTATTTCAAAGCTCAAACTTTCTCGGGGGCCTTGAAATGGATTTTGTTGAGCCGCTCATTTTGAAAGTAGCTCTCAAGTCAAAAAAGTGTGGGCCCCCCTGATCCATCCAATGTAACTTACAGTACCTTTGCGGGCCTGTTTCTTGGTGGTTTTGCGGCAGCAGTGACCCAGGCCCGGGATGGGCTTGATGTCACTCTTGCTGACTGGTGGAGGGTGAAGCACCAGCTTAGGAGGGCGAGTCAGACAGACAGGTAGACCTGCTGCACTCATCAGGATGCCTGTAATACCTGCGATACCAGCAGAGAGAGTTACTGTAATAAATATGGCAACTTGGTCACATTGACGTCAGGTTCGAATGTTCCTTTTTTACCTTTTAGTGATAAATACAGTATTTTAGCTGCCTGCGCTATAGCCAAGATATATTTTGCACAGTAGCCATTTAACAGACAGTGTACAAGAACTGGTAAAAAGGCATGAACTAGTGATACCAGGTAGGTCTTTACAGGTCCAAATCAAACCTAGCCTAAAAGCTATATTGTTTAATTTGGAACCTTTTTCTCATTTTCCTTTACTTTGAGCAAGGCTTGCCATGTCAAACACCTTTGATAGTTTATTTCCCATTCTTTGAGTCTTACCTGCTAAGGCGGGGTGCACTGGGCTGGATCCATTGAGGTTCTTGACTGGAACCGTCGGTACTCTGAAAGGTGAGACGAACAAAAACACACACGGGTTAGGATACTTATGGCACGCAAACACTCGACTTAAACACAAAAGTAGGGCGTGCCATGTGAAAATGAATCGTCACAATTATTTGGGCAAAAAATAACTGGAATTAAAGATATAGTATTATGTGATTTCACTTTTCTTCTCTTTTGGCTAATCCTCCCTATTATAGACTGTGGTGTCCAGTGAGCCAGTGATGGGTCAAAAAACCCTACTTTCAGTTTTGGCTCTGGGAGATCGATCCAATCAGGATCGAGTGGAGGTGGGCCTTGCTGTATGTGCTGTTGGCCTGTTCTACCCCCCCCCCCCCCCCTCAAACACACACACACACACACACACACACACACACACACACACACACACACACACACACACACACACACACACACACACACACACACACCGCTAGAGTGTGTGCATGTGCACATCTTGTTACTGGGGAAACCGGAGGGTTTTCCAAATTACCCAAATCACTGAATGTCCTTTAACAATATTTTATCGCGATAATCAAAATAATAGCACTTGAATCCTCAGCCTCCCGATCAAGATGTCCAATCTACACATGAGAATTTAGATCTGCTATTTTCTGCGGACCAATTTGTACAGAGTGAACCAAATGCACACTTTACCGGTCCATTTAATCAAGCACAGAGGGATTTAGCAGTTACTCAGTTTGACAGCTCATCAAAACGCAAATCCATACCAGCCACCCACGGTAGTAGTCGTGTATGACGGAAGACAATTTCACAAGAACTTAAATGTGTGTGACACAGCTACAATGTTTGTGAGATGCTTCGTTTTTTATCACAATTATAAACAATAATGATGATTATCTTTCCCATAATACAGTGGTGGCCAGGGGACCACCAGTTGTCCCTGAGAGGATTCAAGGTGGTCCTCAGGCTAAATGATGGAAAGTTGGTTAACCAACCAACTTTCCATCCATGAAACCATGTTTACACTCTCAAGAGTTAACATATTCATCATCTGTTTTGTTTTCTTCGAAATCCATTCTGGAATTGTGGACAAAAGCAAAAGTAATCTTGGTCTGTGGGGCTAAAATGTCATTAAATGGTGGTCCGTAGCTGAAATTCTGAATAAATAGTGGGCCTAAAAAGAGTGCATCACGACACAGAGATGTGTAGACCTGAGCGAGCTACTGGAGCTAAATGCTTGCTCACGTGTTGGCAGTAGGTCACGGTGCATTTGTAGAGTCATGCAGACAGATCAAGCGGCTGCGGCTCGCCGCTCAGAATAACACCTTGACACATTGCGATGCCAAGTAGGACACACGTGTCCCTGAGGCTGAGACGCACAGCAGCACAACACAACACAACACAACACAGCACCAGGGGCGGATCTAGGCATGGGCATGGGGGGGCAATGCCCCCCTAAATGCCCAGACTGCCCCACCAAACATGATGCCATGCAAAACAACCCAAGATATTTCAAATTAAAGTGCTTATATTTAAAATGATTTGAAACACTACTACTGCTACTAACTAACTACAGCTGTGTCACCACTAAACCAACAGCATTTCATCATTGAAATCAGAAAACTCTCTGAGTCAGACCTTTAGCTTTATGCATGCTGCGTGTCTGTTGCAATTTCAACAACAACTGATGTTATTTTTGATGCTTTACTTAACTAATAAAAGTCCTGTAACCGAAAATGGTATGGGTGCGACTTCATCGCCTGTGGCGCGAAGCGACACGGGCGATGAAGCCGCACCCATACCATTTTCTCTTGCCCCTCCAACATGTTCTCTTGACCCCCCAAATGGGACATGTTACATCTGCCCCTGCAACTCAGCAAGTTTGCATGTTATCAATTCTGAATCTGCCAAACACAACGGAAAGATTGCGTGACATATTGCTTTCGAACAAAAGCAGTTGACCAAATGCATTAACCAAAATGTGTCTTTTGGTAGTTGAATCGAATACTCTGGTAGTTGAATAATTTTTGACTAGTCTATAGTGATATGCAGTATATTTGTAATTTTATTCAATAAAAATGTGCGATTCTGAAACAGTACATGCATATTACACTACTGTAACTCTGTTACAGTATGCCAAGAGAAATAAGAAATCAACCAACAATCACTGCCAACACCACAAGACACAACCATTAAGTCTGCTGTAGAAAATTCAAAAATATATATCAAAAATTATCATTAGCGAATAACGAATTATGAATTAATAGTCGAATAGTGTTTTGCTAGTCGAATAATAATAGTTGAATATTTAGTTAATGCCCTAGTAGCTATGTTTATCTACATTTATAATAATTTATAAATATTTATAATAACTACACTTCATTATTATTACCAACTTCAGCCCTATATATATGTTTCAGCCACTCTACAAGCTCACAATGAGATGCATACGATTATTTTGTTTGCAAACTTGTGAAATGGGACGTTTAACATAATGAGCACTTCTACTAGGTATATTTTGATGCCAAATTTTACTTTTATACTTTAAAAAAAGTAAAATTTAGTATTCCGGAGTTTTATTATGCATCAATTGTAGCCCTTAAGTAGAAATTATGTGAGTATTTTCTCTTCAAACAAGGCAGTAGTTCAAAGTCCCGGTTAATTATTTCACCAAATGTATTCAAAAAGCTTCCTTCCATTTGCACGACAACAAAGCCTTTAGAGTGCAGCTTCAATCTAAAACGTATCAATGTGACACCATTATCTCTACTCACTGACAATCAGAACACACTTTATGATAATAACAACTAAGTACAACTGTAAGACCCTTCTTACATTTCTCCCTTTTAGCATATTGTGTGCGCATGCGCACGCAGCGACCGGCAGCCGGCAGTTTTGGTCCGTCTCTTGTTGTGTTTTTTGTTTCTGTTTCATGTTTTCTTTTACGTTTTTCGACTTCTTTACGTAAATCGACCCTGGATTACAAAGCGCACTGGTATCCGACACCCTTTGGACAATCTTGTAGTGCAGTTTCTTCTACTCCAGAACGGTTCGTTTCTAGCCGGGTCTGGTGGTAGCGGTGCTGCTAACGAAGGAGCAGCAGCAGGATCCTTCCAGGGAGTAGACGGAGCCCACTCGCCGGCTAGCCAGCAAGTTTCTTATGGATCTACTCGCATTGCTCGCTACGCTACTGGTGTTTCACCTAACATGGGGCCTGGGACAGACACTGCTGTCTCCGAACCGGCCAGTCCGAGCCCAGTACACCAGAGAGCAGCTACTTCAATGGAGCAACATACAGTGGTCCGTTGAGAGGGAGCCATCTGCGGACCTGTTCAGCGCCGTTCCGGTGGAACTGCGGCGGCCCAGCGAGCCTTCTGGAGCCAGTTGGTCCCGTAAACGGATCAGAAAGCGGGGCAGGAGAGGAGGCACCCGTTTGAAGAAAACACAACCCCTTTCCCGCATCCCGCTACCATCCTTGATCCTCTCCAACGCACAGTCCCTCCGTAACAAAACGGAGGAACTTCAGACGTTAGTCCGGTACAATCATGACTTTAAAGACTCGTGCGTCCTCGCATTCACAGAAACTTGGCTGTCGGAACGCGACCTGGACACCGACCTGGAGATCGACGGCTTCGGGGCACCATTTCGTCTGGACCGGGATGCTATTGTCACGGGCAAGTCATCTGGTGGGGGGGTATGTTTGTACATTAACCAGCGTTGGTGCAATAGTAAATCTGTCATTGTTAGGGAGAGTATGTGTACCCCTGATGTTGAATTGCTCTCTGTCTCTCTGCGGCCAGCCTACCTCCCAAGAGAGTTTCCACAGATATTTATTACAGTCGTTTACATCCACCCTAAAGCCAATGTCGCTAACGCCTGTGAGCAAATACTCAGGGTAACACAGAAATTACAACTAATCTCCCCTGACGCACCAAACTTTATTCTGGGCGATGTCAATCACTGCTCCCTGAATAAAACCCTCAGAGACTTCCACCAGTATGTAACTTGCCCGACTAGGTCCAATAAAATTCTAGACATATGTTTCGGAAATATCAAAGACGCATTTAAATCAGTACCCCTTCCACCTTTGGGTTCTTCTGATCATAACTGCGTTCATCTCTTCCCAGTTTATCGTTCCGTGTTAAAACGTGGCAAAGTGAAGAACATTACCATTAAGAACTGGAAGGACTACGATGCCTGTGAGACCCTCCGGGGCCTCTTTGAAGCTACTGACTGGGACATGTTTTTTGACTCCTCTGTGGACATTGATGAACTGACTGATGTTGTCACTAGCTGGTCTCTGTATTGTGAGAACACTGTTATACCAGTAAAAACAATTAAAGTATATCCAAACTCTAAACCTTGGGTATCTAATTCCCTTAGATCCCTCCTTCAGAAAAAGAACAAAGCCTTTAGAGAGGGAAATACTGTTGAATTGGGAATTCTCCAAAAAGAAATCAAAAGAGAGGTAAAGGCTGGTAAAATGAAATACAAAGAAAAAATTGAGGCTCAACTCCGAGCAAACAATCTTGGCTCTGCCTGGGATGGTATGAAAACAATCACTGGTTTAAAAGAGAGTAACAAGAAGAGGGTCTCGCTTACTAATTACAGCTGCGACCAGCAACTAGCCCAGAGCCTCAATGATTTCTATGTTAGATTTGACACCCATGATTTTAAGGAAAATCATGATGAAATCAGAAATAGTCTTCTGTCTGCGTCCCCCCCTAGCTCCTTCTTTGAGGAAGAGGACGTGATCAAATGCTTCAAAAAGTGCAACCCTCGGAAAAGTTCCGGTCCCGATCATATCGGGGGTCGCCTTTTAAACACTTGTGCTGAGCAACTTGGTTCTGTTTTCTATTCTATATTTAATCTATCTCTTAGCCTGCAGAAAGTACCTTCTATCTGGAAGCGGTCTCTTATTGTCCCTGTTGCCAAGAGCAACAAGCCTAAAACGCTTAATGACTTTAGACCCGTAGCTCTTACTTCCCTGGTCATGAAACAGTTTGAGAAGCTTGTAAAGTCTGAGCTGGTGTCCAGAACTGAGAGTCTGTTAGATCCTCTCCAGTTCGCGTACAGGGAAAGAAGGGGCGTCCAAGATGCTACTGCTACCCTCCTCAATCTACTTTTTAAACATCTGGAGAGTAGTAAAAATCATGCCAGGCTTCTTTTTATCGATTTTTCTTCCGCATTCAACACGATCCAGCCTCACATTCTGGTCGAGAAACTAATTAATTTGTTCAGTCTAGATCCCTGTCTGGTAGGCTGGATACTTGACTTTCTGACTGGCAGATCTCAGAGCGTAAGAGTTAACGAGACTGTGTCTAGCCTTTTGACATCTTCCACTGGTTCGCCTCAGGGCTGTGTCCTCTCTGCTTTTTTATTTATTTTATACACTAATGACTGTCGCAGTAACCACGACAACAGATTCATCATTAAGTATGCGGATGATTCTGTTATTGTGAGCCTCCTCAGTAATGATGAGGATGGGCATGGTCAAATCACAGAGGACTTCCTGACATGTTGCAAGGACACTTTTCTGGAACTGAACATCTCTAAAACAAAGGACCTCTGTATTGATTTCAGGCGGAGCCCTCACGCCGCCCAGAGCACAGTCATCTGCGGCCAGCCAGTGGAGTTAGTCTCTAGCTACAAATACCTGGGTACGATCATTGACAGTAACTTAAAATTTGACATGAACACAGAAATGCTATGCAAGAAAGGTCAGCAACGCTTGTTCTGTCTACGAAAACTAGCCAGCTTTAATGTAGACAAAAGTCTGATGAAACTGTTTTATAGTGCCTATATACACTCTGTGATATCATACTGTATCATTTGTTGGTATGGCAACCTGTCCATTAAAGATAGGAACTCCCTAGGGAAAATCGTAAAAACGGCCTCAAAAATAAGTGGTATTCAGCTGGAGAGTCTGGATCTTTTTTATAATAGACAGCTGCTACTGAGAGCCAGAGCGATTACACTGGATAATGCCCATCCACTGTACCCAGACTATGTGTTGTTGCCATCTGGGCTTCGATTTGTCATCCCCAGGGCCACAAAGAACCGTTACAAGTTTTCTTTTGTTCCTGCCTCCATTCGTGCGGCCAATGCGGCTGGTGGAAGGTAATCTTAACCTTACTGTAACCTGTAAGAGGATGGTGATATGTTACTGTACCTAGCACCTTATTCGCTAGCACTTTCTTACTGGCACTTTAATTCACCACTACCTCTTCTTTGTCCTGTCTTCTATGAACATGTTTCATATGTCGTTGTACTTTGCACTTTATGTCCAGGTCTCGTGCTACTGTTTGTTGTTACACGTTTGTCCTGTAGGTATTGTCCTGTTTTGTATGTATTGTTTGTTTGTACTCTGTGCTTGTTGGCCAATGCTGCTTGGGCTGTAAAACAAATCGCCCCACGGGGACACTAATAAAGACCTTGAATTTCTCCCTTGAACCTTATTGTGTATGCGACACACTCTCAAATCCATAAAACTATACTCACGGTCTGCCAGTTTTGATGATAGTCATTGTTCTCGCTTGGAAGCAGCAAAACAATCTTGACTCCAAACTCAGTAGTATTGTCTAAAAACTGCAGCAATACCCTATCTATTCTGTCTACACTCGTTTTCACTCGACTCTCTCACACTTGTACACTTTTCCGTTGCGTTCTGCACACCATCCGTCCTGTTTTTTAGGCCTCGTTCATCATCTATCTCTTGTTGTTGTGGTCTATGCGTCTGCGGGTGTGCTCTACTTCCCTCTTGCTCTTATAGTCCTAATCCAGCGCTCCCCATCTGTTGATTAACCTCGGGTTGTGGGCCAGATACGCGTCAGCAGCAGGGATTACCTGCAGGGTAAACTACGTCACAACACTGGGGATGGGTCAGCTAGCTCCAACAGGATTCGCTATTACACACAGCCGACATACCCATGTATGTATAGTAAATGCGTCCTTAATGTCAACAAAAGGCCACACCCACAACACCAGGAGGGAGTTCAACAGACCACGTGCAACCCAGATTCGGCCCCAGAACCCCCACCCCCCCCACCCCCCTCGAAGGGCATCTAAGGACATCTGCAATGTGAATGAATAAAGCCTGACTGTCACTGACAGGGGCGGATGTAACATGTCTCATTTGGGGGGCAAGATGTCTCATTTGGGGGGCAGACATGTTGGAGGGGCAAAAGAAAATGGCATCACCCGTGTCGCTTCGCGCCACGGGCGATGAAGCCGCCCCCATACCATTTTCGGATACAGGACTTTTATTAGTCAAGTAAAGCATCAATAATAACATCAGTTGTTGTTGAAGTTGCAACAGACACGCAGCATGCATAAAGCTAAAGGTCTGACTTTTTTTTTCTGTTTTCTGTTTTCAATGATGAAATGCTGTTGGTTTAGTGGTGCCAAAATTGTAGTTAGTAGCAGTAGTAGTGTTTCAAATCATTTTAAATATAAGCACTTTAATTTGAAATATCTTGGGTTGTTTTGCACGGCATTGTGTTTGGGGGGGCAGACTGGGTATTTAGGGGGGCATTGCCCCCCCCCCTCCCCCCCCATGCCCATGCCTAGATCCGCCCCTGACTGTCACCCTTTCCTCTTACTGTACGTTTCCTTTATATATAGGTTGATTTCCTGATTTATTTGTACACCTGTTGTAAACAAGTGTAATGCTTTATCTAAAGCCATTAACATTGTAGTGGTTGCAAAAGGTGTTCATTGATTGCCGGATCCCGGGGTGGGAGTTCTGGTCTGGTTTTGGGGTATATTAACTCCTTGGTAGCCATTTTGCTAGCGCCCCCATTTGGTCCAGCGTGCCATTCATATGCACAAAGTAATTAACCCATTGTGTCCTGTCTAGATTTCTAGTTTCTAGCATAATATTCAAAGATTTGCACCACGTTTTCACAATTTTTCAAAAATAGCAGAGATACAAGCTCATAGCGCGCCACTCGGTGGCGCGCTATGAGCTTGTAGATCTGCTATTTTTCAATAGTTAAAACATAATGCTTAGAACACCAAAACGCGTTCAGTACACTAACTGATTGATCTCGAAAACCAAAAAATCGCAAACAGCAATTGCATACATTTTTTTCACACTTATTTCAGAGATGTGTAACTAAAGGGGTTAACTGTGGGGAGGTGCACGTTTAATTCACGTCTTAACGTCTTTGGCAACTGTTACCTGGCTTGTTTATGTAAACAAATACTTGTATTAACGTCCTTCGCACTTAAACAGTTAAGTACATTTAACCAGGACCATCAGTTCCATTGATGAATTTAGTTCAGAGGTTTCAACCTTTTTCACACCAGGGCCCACTATTCATTCTGCATTTGAGCCACGGACACTATTTGTCTATGATGTCTCTCCGATACAAAACTAAGGATTTTCAAGTTTTTTGTCCACAATTTAGAGATGACTGGCAAAACGTCAAAATATCAATTCTTCTACATTTTCTAAATGTGTATACTCTTGAAAATTAAGTAATTCAGATGTTTAAAAATAGGATCGTAAAATGATACCAAATGGACAGTGCATAGGGTCTGCTCATCGGGGGTTCAGTGTCTTGATCGAGGACAATTCAACCCCCACATGTGCGTAAAAGCGTAAAATACAGTTTGCTGGACATCGTGCTTGTACAGCGGTTAAAAGCACCTGTTGACATCCACTAAAATGACAAAGTACGATAACTCACTGGGTCACACTAGGGGTGCAAACGAATATTCCATATTCAAAAGAATATTCAAATATTAAAATGTAATTAATATTCGAATGTCAATTCAAGGTTTGAATCTATAATTCGATATTCGTTTGGCTCCACATGTTTTTTTAAGAGGAATATTTGAATGTAATTTTTGGCCAGTTCTTGGAGCACTAGGTCACACCACTCTAAAGATGTATACTGCGCATTCCCTGAATGAAATGACGCAAGCTGTCGTGTTGATTGTATT
This sequence comes from Benthosema pterotum, assembly GCA_039105355.1. Classification (NCBI taxonomy): domain Eukaryota; kingdom Metazoa; phylum Chordata; class Actinopteri; order Myctophiformes; family Myctophidae; genus Benthosema; species Benthosema pterotum. The sequence goes on along the minus strand of CM076986.1, from coordinate 38,235,956 downwards.
AACGGATGCCTGAAAACGTCTATGGTGGGTCTATAAATCCTTTTAGCCAGAAGTGTGTGTGCGTGTCCGTGTCTCTGGGGCAGTGAGGACTGGAGGGAGGGAGGGAGGGAGGAAAAAGGTGAATGAAGATGGGAAGAAGTAGATGTGAGTCAATGAGTCACGTTTCACGTGCTCTAAGCCAATCTGCAGGCATTAGTGCAGAGCAGAGGCAACACGGGAGGCAGCGGCACGTGTTGTTTACACACAAACTAATTAATCCATTCCCAGGCGCTAGTGCCCCGCCCCTGATGCGATCCCGGTTATGCCCATATATGGAGATCCCAGCCAATGTCATCAATGTTAGCCCATATTGTATAATGGGAATGTCAATATATGACCATATCGTGAAAATGAACCAACTTGGTACAACACACAGATCACTATTATGTGGAGCCTGGATTCCCCATATACGAAGATCACAAGTTACAACATTGTCACGCTGACCTCATCAAACCCTGCACAGCCATACATGGTTCGACCTACTAGATCTGCATATGGAGCTGGCCAGTCTACATCTAACCTCACTGGCACCAGATTAATAGTTGAACGATTAAACCAGACCTGCAGCCATGTCTGATATTCTGCTCTAACTTCTATTTTTACAAATGTATTCTTTCAACAAGAATCCTGGGGCAAAGCATATCTTAACTGGCAGAAACAGTATTATAACCTGACTGTTCTGAAATAAGATAAGTTAAGAGTGTCCCTCACTTCACAGTTCACACAGGGGTGATTATATGTGATATTCCTGTTGCACATTTGTTTCCAAGCTATTTATTCCATACATTCTGAACCCTCACTGAAAGCACAATTATTCACACATCGTGGATGCATCTAAATTCTAGAATATCGCCACAGGATACAAAATGTATGTATTAAAGCTGTTGAAAATAAGTTAATTAGTCAAATTAACTTGTTGATTAATCTGTTTTTTTTTTCTAAATCAGATTAATCTGATTTTTAATGCAATTAACTCACTACTGCACACTGACTAAACCCACTGAGCATTTTCTCATTTAAAAAAAATCTCAGATTCTTTTTCTTTTTTAAATGTTCAGGAAAACAGGCATACCTGTATTTTGGACATAGTTCAAATGGTGATTAATCATGATTCAATTAATTTTGAAGCTGTGATTAATTTGATTTTTTTTAATCATTCAACAGCCATAATGTATGTATGTATGTATGTATGTATGTATGTATGTATGTATGTATGTATGTATGTATGTATGTATGTATGTATGTATGTATGTATGTATGTATGTATGTATGTATGTATGTATGTATGTATGTATGTATGTATGTATGTATGTATGTATGTAGCGGTATGTATGGAGTGGGCTAATTTATACCATTGCGTGATTGTGTTGCTTGACGCAGACTCCCGATTTGCACAAGCTGAATGTAAAGACTTTATCTGTGTGACGTTTCAGCGCAGCAGCAGGTATGACCATCTGTCAGCGTGTGTTTTGACCCACCATTCAACTCTAGCATTAAGGAGGGGATTGAGCAGGACCCCCTCCCTCAAAACAAGCAGATCACTGCTTTCCTTTAAGACCAAACCATGCCTTAAAGGGGATACAAGCTTTTTTTGTGATTGTATCGTGTACTCCGCCATATGTGAACACCCCAGGCAGTTTATAAGTTAATCCATTCAAGATATTTGATACGGACACAGTTGGATGAGTGTACAAATGGAACCAGGGTCCATTTGGTTCACATTTGTACACTCTCAGAAAAAAAATGAAAATGGGTGGAATTCCCCTTTAAGAGGCGTCCCCCCACTTCTAAAAGTCCCACTACAACACTGGCTATACCTACAGCAAAGCTTCTTCATATTCCCTGACCTGAGGTTTCTCTCCCAGACGCACGCCATACAAGTTCAAGATCTTTGACTCAACATTGTTCTGCAAATGTGAACCTGGCTCTCAGCTGCTCCTGCAGACATTGCCATGGATACCGCCACCACATGCACACACATTACAAGGGAATTGAGGCACACAGAGTGATTTCTATTTGTGAAAGTACACGCCTTTTACTATGTGGTTTTGAGGCCCTGATAAGGTCTCCTTGCCCATGGCAAGGTCTCACATTGGCTGTAGATTCTGTTCAATTTAGGTCAAAAATGTGGTGGAAATCACACAGTTAATCTGTCCTTGAGCTATTGGTGACTAGCTGGCTATTTACCATTTTCCCCACCAAGCTAACTGGGGCTGATTGTAGTTTTGGGCAGTATTGATAACGCGTCAATTAGCTCGATATTCGATATTACCGGTATTGACCACTACATTCGGACACGTTCGGACACGTTCGGACACGTTCCACCAGTCACCTAGTTCTCAGAATTGTGACATTGAGGGAGTGCTCTGCTGTTCAAGCACCTTAAATAGGGACAAACTGGAGTTGGAAATACATCGTTTCCAAAAAGCCTGGCCCAAATAAGGGCTATTTTAGGCATGTGTGTAACATGAAAATTATTTGTATAGTTATAATTAAAAGTCTCATTGCTCATATTTTAATAGAATACAGTATAATGTTGGTATTTGGCGATATTCGGTATTCGATATTTTTTATAGACCCAACGATATTACTCGGTATTGATTTCCAATATCACGATAAACGGTAATACTGGTATTTTGCCCAAGACTAGCTGATTGTGTGTGTGCTTGCCTTCCGTTGAAGTGGTGTTACCATGCTTGCTTATTATAAGCATTTGACTCATTTTTTCCTGTAAAGTCACTTGCGAATAGGGCTTATATCTAAAGTGCACATGTACAATGTTCCTAATGTTGTTTAAACCAGTGGTTGCCACATTCCTTCACATCAAGGAACCCCAGATTAACATGTAATTGTCCACACTCATCCACATGAAAATATTTTGTGCCTTCTTAATTCAAATGTTTAGAAACGATTTCAACTTATTCTCAATGTGTCTTCACTTGTATGGTGACGTAAGTAAAAGATCTTCATAAATAATGTCATGAGTATTAGCTCGCTCTGCTCACGCACAACTAGGCCATGGCGATGGCCATGGCCAAATGGACCGTTGCGTGTCCATTTGGACCCTTGCGGGTCCATTTGGTTTCATTTTACGCTTTATAAGAGTTAAAATATTTATCATCTGAATTAGTCCAAGACTACGCAACTACAGAATGTAGAAGAATGGTCATCTTGACCTATTTTGCCTGTTTTGTTACCATGGAATTGTGGACAAGAACAAAGGAAATCTTTAGTTTTGAGTCCATGGGTCTAAAATGTCCTAAATGGTGGTCTGTGGCTCAAATGCTGAATAACTAGTGGGCCCTGGTATCAAAACGGTTGAAAGCCCCTGAGTTAAGTTACAAATGCAAAACCTCACAATGTATCGCTGTGAGCTTATAGATCAGCTTTTTTTTTTCCCATTTGTGCCTATCTGGCCTCTTGTTTCTCTTGCAATCTTATCTGGCAACCAGTCTTGGTCAATATTACTTAGGAAAGTAACTTCTTTACTTTACTCGTTACCCCTTAAACAAAGTAATATCATTACTTTACTTATTACTGCAATCGAAGAGTAATATATTACATATTACGTTATTACTTTCCCATGTTCTCAACTCCAACCTTTGAAAAAATAGAGATGTACGTTGTACAACTTAATCTGTTTACAAGCTCATAGCGCCACTCCGTGGCACGCTATGAGCTTGTAGGTCTGATATTATTATGGGTTGTGGGAAAGCTGTGAATACTCACCCAGAGGCTATGAGGGCGCGGGACTGGGCCATGGCGATGCGCTGCAGGGCGGGGCGGCTCAGCCCCGCCAGGCTGGCCCGCGGGGGCAGGGGCGCCGCGCAGGCGGCCGCAGCGGCAGCGCCGGACGACGCCACCGGGCCCAAGACCCGGGCGGAGGGCGACGGCGTGCAGGCGGAGGAGGCAGCCGTGGAGATGAGGGACGGGGCCGGGCCTGGCGCAGGGGCTGGGGTCACTGCTGCCGCCGCGGACGGGACGGAAAGGGGCCCAGGGACAGAGAGGGACCCAGGAACAGAGAGGGACCCAGGGACGGAGAGGGACCCAGGAACGGAGAGGGACCCAGGAACGGAGAGGGACCCAGGGACGGAGAGGGACCCAGGGACGGAGAGGGACGCCGAGAGGGACGACGGCATGGAGGAGGGGTGAGGGGCGGAGGCGGTGCTGGAGGAAGAAGAAGTGACAGTGGGAGGAGGAGCGAGAGGAACCGACAGGGGCGGAGGAGGAGGAGGAGCAGGGGGCGGCGCCGGGGGGAGAGGCGGAGGGGGCGGCCGGGTGGAGGACAGGGAGAGGGCGGCCGTGGCCGAGCCCAGGAGGGAGAGCGAGTGGGCGAAGCCTCCACCACCGCCACCGCTGACACTGCCGCCTCCGCCACTCGCACCGGGGGCCACGCCGCTACCACCGAAGACGCTCAGACCGACGCCCCCCATCCCTACACCACCACCACCACCACCACCACCGGCTCCCATACCTCCCATAGACGTCCTGTGGGGGGACAGCGTTCTGGACAGGGCCGGCGGTCGAGGGAGCGTCAGCGAGTAGGACCCGAAGGCGGGGTAACCCACCCCCAGCTTGGGGCTGCTGGGGGGCTTGTTCTGGGGCGGCCGGCGGCCCAGGGTGTGCGCGGTGGACAGGGCGCCTGCCTTGACGCTCAGCACCAGCATGCACTGCTGACAGGCGCAGGGCTGTCCCAGGGAGGTGATGGCCGAGGCGGGGAGCGCCCCGCTCGGATACGCGCTTCCGTTGCCCATGGTGCCGCCGGCGCTGCCGCCGACCCCGCCGCCCATCCCCATCCCCATCCCCATGCCCATCCCCATGCCCGTCCCGGAGACGGGCACTCCCAGGAACCCCCCGTGGGATCCCACGGGGGGAGGCAGCGGCTGCGGTGGCGCCCCCCAGGCGTGGTGCGACTTGGGCATCAGGGGCGGCCCCGACACCAGCGGGTAGGCCAGGTCGGCAGCGCGGCGCTGGATGCGCCGGCAGCGCTGCGTCTGCCCGTTGATCTGGGTCATGCTCTGGAAGTCAATGAGGTAGCAGAAGCCCAGCGGCGACAGGTCCAGCCAGGGCTGCTGCCGGTCGCGGGCCGCCTGGATGGCGATGCCCACCTCCGTGTCGTAGGCCGTCCACGACCCGGCGTCGTTCTCCCACTCCCACAGCCAGCCCTGGCCGGGCGCCGAGGTCGGGTCGTAGAAGCTGCGTCTCACCGGCCGGAGGGTACCTAGACGGAGAGGGCAGAAAGGGCACATACCCGGCAGGGCGTGTTATGACACAGGGCTTGACACTAACACTTGCCCGCTTGCCCGGGGCAAGTAAAAAAAATGGTGGGGCAAGTGAAGACTGCTACCTGGTTGCCCGATCGGGCAAGTGTGCAACTTAGTGCACTATAACACAACACAAGATAAATTTGTCTTGAAGGCAGTCATTGCACTCTGCCTCTGTGTCTTTCCCTGCTTTCTAGCTATCCACAATTCCATATACACATCAAAATGACCTAATCTTCTACATTCTCTACTTGTGTAGACCTGGGCTAATTAAGATGATGGTCCCCAGCTAATTTTGTTAACCAGATGTAACTCCTGAGAGCGTAAAAATGAAACCAAATGGACCCGCAAGGGTCCATTTGGTTTCATTTTTACGCTCTCAAGAGTTAAAAAATTCATCATATTCATGTAACTTAGCCCAAGTCTACACAACTAGAGAATGTAGAAGAATGGTTTTTGATGTTTATTTGACTGTTTTGCCTGGAATTGTGAACAAAACTGAATTCACCACACAGTGAATTCATTTTGGGGAGAGGAGGAGATACACGTTTACTGGATATGGGTCTGCATGCAACAATATTTGCAGTGTACACAAGCAGATTAATAATAATAATAATAATAATAATAATAAAACTCTAACAAATTCAACATGTCTGTGTGTATTATGCTCAGCTAAGAGTTTGGCCAAACAGTCAAACAGGTTGCCCCTGGTAACGGCACACCATGTTCTGAATTCTGATTGGCTATCAGCCTCGATCCAGCCCAAAGCCCACTGTGTTTGCTTTCCCAGAGAGTCCAGGGCAACTCCACAGACTCTTTCATGAATCCTTCTGTTCTCATACCAGATGCTATAAGGCATACCTGGGCATTATGCGGCCCGGGGGCCAAATGCGGGGCCCTTTGGCTGACTCTGACCGGCCCGGGGACCACTGGCGTGCACAGAGAGTTTCAAGGGCAGGTGCGGAAAATTGAGTTTTGGGGGGTTAAAAACGCATAGAAAACAGCATTTCAGCATCTTTTTGCTCTTTTAAAAAGGGCATGTTGGTCCAGAGAGGGCCACTAGGGGGTGCTCAAACCCCCCTTGACGTCTATGTGTGCACGTCTATGCCGGGGACCACCGCCAGTGGTCCCTGAGAGAGTTCCAGTTAAATATGGAAAGTTGGTTAACCAGATGTAACTCTTTGAGAGCGTGAAAACTGAAACCAAACCAACCATTTGGTTTCATTTTTACGCTCTCAAGAGTTAGAATATTCATCATGTGAATCAGCCCAAGTCTACACAACTAGAGAATGTAGAAGATTAATGGTCATTTTGGTCTGTATGTTTGACCATTTTGTTTCCAGTATCCAGCCTGGTATCGTGCACATGTTTACATGATGCACATGTTTATGTATCTCATTTGGCCCCTTGGGAAAAAATAATTGCCCACCCCTATGCTAAGGTGTTTCTAAGGCAAACTGGACAATGGATCATGAAATGGAAAGAATGGAAGGAGATGGAGCAGTGGTAAATGATAAATGATGGGACAGCTGGTTAACCAAATGTAACTCTTTGAGAGAGTAAACATGAAACCGGGTCCATTTGGTTTCATCTGAATTAGCCCATGTCTACACAATTAGAGAATGTAAAAGAATGGTCATATTTTGATCTGTATGTTTGGTTTGGTTTCTGAAATCCAGCCTGGTATTGTGGACAAAAGAAAAATACATCTTTAGTTTTTGGGTCTGTGGGGCTGAAATGTCATCAAATGGTGGTCCGTGGCTCAAATGCTGAATGAATAGTGGGCCCTGGTATCAAAATGGTTGAAAACCACTGAATGGTCAAGGCTAAAACCGCCTTGACCATTCTGGATGCTGAAACAAAAAAAATAAACAAAAAACAAATGGACTCGCAAGGGTCTGTTTCATTTTTATGCTCTCAAAGAGTTACATCTGGTAAACCAACTTTCCATCATTTAGCCTGGGCACCACCTGGAATCCTCTCAGGGACCACTGGTGGTCCCTGGACCACCTGTTGAAAACCCATACTCCATTTTGCCTCAACCTTTCCTCCCAGGGGTTTTCAACAGGTGATCCGGGGACCACCAGTTGTCCTTGGGAGGGTTCCAGGTGGTCCCCAGGTGTAGGAGCCAAAATATACATTTTGTTCTTTATTGTTTTTATTTTTCCTAATGATTGTTTAATTGGTTCAATTATTCAATTAACTACCTAATTTGCAATTGGCACCTCCTACCTTTTGTAAAGTCAGCTGTGTGTGGGGGCGGGGATTCTTTTCAGTTCAGTTTGAGTTTGTGTTTGAGAACAATGGGGGTGAGCCTTAGGCCCATATTTTCTGTTGACCGTCTACGTTTACGTTTTGTACGTTTACGTTTGGACCGTTTACTTTGATAGTTTTGTTCATTTTCACCAGTTTCAGTATACATTTTTGGATTTTCAATAAACCACCTCAAATGCAGCAACTTTCCTGGATTTATTGGATTTTAAACGCGTCACAGTATAGCCCATTGCTCAGCCTCATGGCACTACTTTTAGTTTGATTTTTGTTTTGTTTGGAGAAGTAGTTGCCACATCATTGTCAACAGAAAATGTCTGGAAGTTCTGGAAGGAAACATTGGAACATGGAGAACCGTGCAGCAGCAGTAGGACTACAGTGACTTGGATTGGAGCATCATGAACAACAGTAGCAGTGGAAATGTTTGATCACACAGCAGAGTATCCCAGCCGTTTGTGGTGAGAAACACACCTGTATTGGGCAGGCCCTTGCCTTCTGTGTATATGGTTGATTTTGAACACAGAGGCAAAGTGGAGAGACTGCGGGTCCATAATTGGGGACTATAGTAGGCTGGAGTTGTGTGCACCCTGCACTGAAATTGATGCTATTTGGAAAGGAACGGCTTTTACGCACCGCTCATATCACTGTATGCTTGCTGTATATTCTTACATGCTGGAAAGTGGCCATGGAAAAGCCAGACCTGAGTGAAACAAATGTCACAAGCACAAACACAAGGGAAACTGGTCTGGAGGATAAAATGGAGGATGAATCAAGGAGGATGGTCAAACTCACGGCCAAAGCACTTGCAAACAAAATCGAAAAGGATCAGAAAGACCGCCACACATGTGTCAAACGAATGAAGGATCTCACTGGAGAAATAAAAGGTCTCATGAAAAATGATGCGAATATAAGGGATGTGCAAAGCACAATGAAGGAACTAATGAATGTCTTTGAAAATGCACAAGCAGCACATAACTCACTACTTGCTTTGATTCCACAGGAGGAATATGAAAATCAAAAGGTGTGGTTTTCAAAGGTTGTAAAACACCATTCAGATTTCTTGGATGATGTAACACTGTGGTTCAAAAAGAATGAAATACAAATGAGTGAAATGACAATGAGCAAAATGCCAATCAATGAAAAGAGTCAAATGACAAGGGATGAAATGTGTGATGTGGATGAATCAAATGCTGCAAAATCAGTGTCCGAGGCAGATACTGAATCTGTTCATTCATCTGAAGTGGTTGAAATTCATGCTGTAAATGAACAACATATTGAAAACCCTCTTGGAGAGGAGGTGGGAACTGTGGAGACGTCTGTGAGGCAGAAGGATAAAATGCTACCCACCACCACTGTTCAAAATAATCCTCCTCAGTCTCAAAATGTCACCCAGTCAGTACGGGCCACATCCGAGGCAGCTGACTTACAGGAGACAATTCAGCCTGGTGACAGTGTGTCAAACATAAGCAAGAAAACCAAGGGATCCAAAGCCTCAAGTACAGAATCGGAGCGTTTGAAAACAGAGGCAGAAACGGCTGCTCTCATTGTGCAGCAAAAAATGATTCAGGGTAGACATGCTCTAGAAGTTCAAATGGAGAACCTCAGGAGACAAAAGGAACAAATGGATCTGGAAACCAACTTGGCCGCTAATATGGCAAAAATGAAGGTGTTGAGCTCAAAGAGATCTGGTGTGTCTATTCAATCTAATGTGACAGATGGTATGATGTCTTATTTTGAGAAGGCACAGCAGGCTGCTGTTGCCACACATTCACAACCTATACAAGCTAATGTCAATGTGCCCTCACAACCCATTCTTGACAGGCAGGCACCCGCACCAATTACAACACCAGGTGGCACTGTGGCTCAGGTCCATACTCTGACTACAAACACATCTACAGAAAGGGCTGCTGGGGCATCAGTGCCAGCGGGCACTGCCACAGGTGGTTGTGTGGATCTGGCTGACCTGAGTCGAAGTACAGCAGCACCTGCAAGCAGAGGCACAGTCGAACAAGGCAATAATGTATACACTGTTATGGAGAAACAAAATGAGCTTACTGCTTTACTCATTCAGCAACAATGTTTGTCTTCAATGCCAAAAAAGGAAATACAGATTTTTGATGGTGATCCGCTCCAATATCATACTTTCATAAAATCATTTGAACATTGTATTGAAACCAAGAATCCAAACCCCACAGATTGTCTATATTACCTGGAACAATACACCCAAGGTCAACCTAGGGAGCTTGTGAGGAGTTGCCTACACATGGTTTCAGACAGAGGATATAGGAAGGCAAAATCTCTACTGAAAGAGCATTTCGGCAATGAACATAAGATCTCTACAGCCTATGTGGAAAAAGCTCTTTTATGGCCATCAATCAAAGCGGACGACACCAAAGCTCTGCAAGCATACACTCTATTTCTGCGGGGGTGTGCTAACGCTATGGAGGATGTTGACTATATGCATGAGCTTGATATGCCATCTAATTTGGTGACCATTATTAGGAAATTGCCTTACCGTATGAGAGAGAGATGGCGATCTGTGGCATCTGATTTCCAGGAGAATCATGGCCGGAGAGCAAGGTTTAAAGATATTGTTGTTTTCCTTGAGAAACAAGTCAAGATCATAACTGACCCCATATTTGGAGATATTAAAGATCCACCTGGGAGCAAAGACACAAAAGGGTCCAAGAGGTCACAACCCGCTGTCAAATCAAAGGGAAGTAACTTTGCCACCAATGTGACAGCAGCAAAAGAAAAAGTAAATAAGGAAGGTAATTTTACTGCAGGAAAGAGATGTTTGTTCTGTAATGGTGAACATGCACTTGAATTGTGTCCAGAACTGGAAAAGAGGACACACAATGACAAATTTACCTTTTTGAAAGAAAATGGAATTTGCTTTGGATGTTTATGCAAAGGGCACGTCAGCGCCACATGTAGAAAAAGACTCACTTGTACTATTTGTGGCTTAAGACATCCGAAAATGCTGCATATAAAGGAATGGAATAAAAGCCAAGTTGAAACGAAAGAAAACACCAGTGACAAAGCCATAGCTTCTGTGCTGACAGGTGGTCTAACTGGGGCCGGTGAAGACACCTGCAAACTTTCCATCGTGCCGGTTCAAGTGAAGGCCACAAAAGGAAACATAACAGTGCATACATATGCTTTTCTTGATCCAGGCAGCACAGCATCATTCTGTACAGAGGGGCTCATGGCTAAACTAAACCTTCATGGAAAAAGATCCAAAATATTGTTGAGGACGATGGGACAAAAGAAGGTGATTGAAACTCACATTGTTTCTGGCCTAGAAGTGGCTGGACTAAAAAGTAATGAATTCTGTGTTCTTCCTGGCATGTATACACAGAGAACTATGCCCGTGCACAAAGGGAATATTCCACAGCAACATGACATTGATCAGTGGCCACATTTGAGAAATATTCACCTACTTAAACTTGACTCTGAGGTGGAGCTGCTGATTGGCTCAGATGTACCCAAAGCACTGGAGCCGATTGATGTCATCCGGAGTGTGGGAGACGGACCATATGCAGTAAAAACAATGCTTGGTTGGACAGTAAATGGGCCACTAGATGCAAAGACTGACGATGCACAAGAGCAGTCAGTAATAAGTGCAAACCGAATATCAGTTGTGAAACTTGATAAATTGTGGGAAAGCCAGTTTAAAACAGACTTCCCAGAGTGCAACAGAGATGACCAAGAACACTCAAGAGAGGACCAACAATTCTTGGACTCAGTCTCAACATCAGCCAAGCTTGTCGATGGACATTATTGTATTGCATTGCCATTAAAACAGAGAGACATACGAATGCCGGACAACAGAAGTGTGGCCGAACAACGCACACTGAACTTGACTAAAAGGTTCAAGAAGGATTCTAATTTTCATTCTGAATACACCAATTTCATGTCTGATATGATATCCAAAGGCTATGCTGAAAAAGTACCAGACAATATTTTGGGACGCAATGATGGCAGAAAATGGTATTTACCACACCACGGGGTTCTACACCCACAGAAGAAAAAACTTAGAGTGGTGTTTGACTGTGGAGCTACATTTCGAGGGGTTTCACTGAACTCTCAACTCTTACAGGGTCCAGACCTGACCAGTTCATTAATTGGAGTCCTGGCCAGATTCCGTAAAGAGCCTGTTGTCATTGCTGCTGATATAGAATCAATGTTCCACCAGGTGAAAGTACCAACTGAAGACCGTGACTTGTTACGGTTCCTCTGGTGGCCGGATGGAGACTATAGTCAGAACATGGTGGAATACAGAATGACTGTACATCTATTTGGAGCAACCTCCTCGCCCAGCTGTGCAAACTTTTCCCTGAGGAAATGTGCGGAGGACAATGTCGACCAGTTCAGTACTCAAGCTGTGAACACCGTTATGAATACCTTCTACGTGGACGACCTTTTGACCTCGGTAGCTACAGTAGAAAATGCAATAGCTCTGTATCATGAACTATGTGCAATCTGTGCCAAGGGAGGCTTTCTACTTACCAAATGGATGAGTAACAATCGTCAGGTCCTGACTGCCATACCTGAAAGTGAGAGAGCAAAGCAAATGATGAACCTTGATTTGGACCATGATGATTTGCCTGTGGAAAGAGTGTTGGGAGTACAATGGTGTATCCAGTCAGACACATTCAAGTTTAAAATCATCTTGAAAAACCGACCTCTCACAAGAAGGGGAATTCTCTCTGCAGTGAGTTCCATATATGATCCCCTAGGCATGTTGGCACCTGTAGTTTTGACAGCCAAAAAAATCCTGCAAAAATTGTGTAGGAAAAAGATTGGATGGGATGATTCAATTCCAGATTTTATTGCACAGGAATGGATGAATTGGATTCAAGATCTCCATCTAGTGGAGGATTTCAAGGTTGACAGATGCTTCAAACCTGCAAGTTTTGGAACAGTGACATCTGCTCAACTGCATCATTTTGCTGATGCGTGTGAGGACGGCTATGGAACAGTCACCTACCTTGTACAGCAAAATAACCATGGCCAGGTACACTGCAGTTTTGTTCTGGGAAAAGCAAGAGTGGCCCCATTAAAATCAGCTACTATCCCTAGAATGGAGTTGACTGCTGCTACCATGGCAAGCAAAATGGACACACTTTTGAAAAAAGAGCTACAGATGGAACTGGCAGACTCTGTATTTTGGACCGACAGCACATCTGTGCTTAAATACATCAACAACAGGACAGCAAGATTTCGAACCTTTGTGGCAAATAGAGTTGCAGCAATTACCAAAGTCTCGCATGTACACCAGTGGAGATATGTTCACTCTATTAATAACCCTGCGGACATGGCTTCAAGAGGCTTGACAATCAAATCATTTCTGAAGAAAACTATGTGGTTGTCTGGTCCTCAGTTCCTTCTTTATCCCGAGAAGGAGTGGCCTCAGAATCCAGACAGGTTGAATGAAATCGCAGCCAATGACTCTGAAGTAAGAACCATGACTGTAAATGCTGCTCAAATCACATCTGAAGAAGTGGATGCTACAACACGCTTCATTCATCACTTCTCATCCTGGTCTCGTTTGAAGAAGGCTGCAGCTTGGATGCTCAGACTAAAAGGACTACTTCTCAACCGTACCAGAAATAAAATGCAAGCAAATAATATCACCACTGACCTGCAAAGAAACCTGCGATCTGTAAAAAAGGAGAAAGGACAGCTTGAAAAACATAAACACCACAGACTAACTGTTGAAGAGCTTGCTGCTGCTGAAATGGCTTTGATCTGCTTCTGCCAGAGAAAGAAATTTGCAGATGAAATCTCATGTTTGAAAAATGGACTAAATGTCAAAAAGTCAAGCCACATTCATAAGCTCAATCCTACCTTGGACAATGAAATATTAAGAGTTGGAGGGCGGCTTGACAGAGCAGCAATGCCAGAAGAAATGAAACATCCTGTCATACTGGATAAAGAGTCTCATATTTCAGATTTGATCCTTCGACATATTCACAAACAAGTGGGACATGGTGGTCGCAACCACATGTTATCCAGACTACGCCAGAAATATTGGATTCCTGGTGCTACTGTTGCAATCAGGAGAATTATGTCAAAATGTGTTGTGTGTCGCCGCATCAATGCTACTCCAGGACAACAGCAGATGGCAGACCTACCTGTTGACAGAATATCTCCAGATGAACCTCCATTCACATATGTAGGAGTCGATTACTTTGGACCTTTTGGAGTGAAACGTGGAAGGAGTATTGTGAAACGTTATGGTGTCATATTCACATGTTTGACTACAAGAGCGATTCACATTGAAGTGGCAGCATCACTTGAGACAGACTCTTTCATCAATGCACTTCGTCGTTTTACGGCCAGACGAGGTCAAATTAAAGAATTGAGATCTGATAATGCAACTAATTTTGTGGGAGCTCAGCGTGAGTTAAAGGAGGCGATTCAAGGCTGGAATCAGGCCCAGATTCACTCTGCAATGCTCCAAAAAGGAATAAATTGGACCTTTAATCCCCCTGCTGGTTCACACCATGGAGGTGCCTGGGAAAGACTCATTCGGTCTGTGAGAAAAGTGCTCAATTCTACACTCAATGTACAACATCTGGATGAGGAAAGTCTACACACCACCCTTTGTGAGGTTGAAGCTATCCTCAACAGCCGACCAATCACCAAGGCTTCTACAGATCCAAATGACCTTGAACCACTTACCCCGAACCACCTTTTGCTTCTGAAGACTGCACCTTCCATGCCACCAGGACAGTTTCAGAGGGATGACATATATGCTCGTCGCAGGTGGAGACAAGTTCAATATATGTCAGATTTATTTTGGAAAAGATGGGTCAAAGAATATCTTCCTCAGTTACAGGAGAGACAAAAATGGTCTAACATCAGACGCAACTTCACACCAGGAGATCTTGTCATCATAGTGGATGACACAGCACCTCGTAACTCCTGGCTGACTGGAAAGATTGTGGAGACCATTCTGGACAGAAGAGGACTCGTACGTCAAGTTCGAATACAGACCAAGACTGGATTTTTGAACAGACCCATCACCAAAATTTGCCTGCTACAGGAGGCAGAGGAAAATTGACTTTGAAGATCACTTTTTTGCCCCGTTTTTTGCCCCTTGCATGACACACACTATACTGATTCACTGCACACATGAACTCTCTATACATGCTATCTTGAAGAAGGAAGAAAAGAAGACTTTGCGTATAAAAAAAAATCGCTATTTTGCTTTGATTGCCTTTTATGAGAGAGTAATTATTATTTGTTGTATAATAATTAGGGGCCGGTATTGTAGGAGCCAAAATATACATTTTGTTCTTTATTGTTTTTATTTTTCCTCATGATTGTTTAATTGGTTCAATTATTCAATTAACTACCTAATTTGCAATTGGCACCTCCTACCTTTTGTAAAGTCAGCTGTGTGTGGGGGCGGGGATTCTTTTCAGTTCAGTTTGAGCTTGTGTTTGAGAACAATGGGGGTGAGCCTTAGGCCCATATTTTCTGTTGACCGTCTACGTTTACGTTTTGTACGTTTACGTTTGGACCGTTTACTTTGATAGTTTTGTTCATTTTCACCAGTTTCAGTATACATTTTTGGATTTTTGGATTGTCAATAAACCACCTCAAACGCAGCAACTTTCCTGGATTTATTGGATTTTAAACGCGTCACAGTATAGCCTATTGCTCAGCCTCATGGCACTACTTTTAGTTTGATTTTTGTTTTGTTTGGAGAAGTAGTTGCCACATCACCAGGTAAGTTGGTTAACCAGATGTAACTCCTGAGAGCGTAAAAATGAAACCAAATGGACCCGCAAGGGTCCATTTGGTTTCATTTTTACGCTTTTTTGGGTGTGAGGGGTGAAACTGTCATCAACTGTTGGTCCGTGGCTCAAATGCTGAATAAATGGTGGGCCCTGGGATAAAAAAAAAGGTTGAAGACCCCTGGGCTATGTGAATGCAACATGCCTTAGAATTTAGGTACATATTAAATAAATTACATGTCCAAGTGCACCTGTGCATCAGTCATTGTCATGCTTATCGCATTATAGACTCTCCCTCTGCCATACCTGGGAGCAGAAAGTATATTATGCACTGAGACAGTTCATATAGTACTGTACTAGCTGGGTCTGTGGGTTGGGTGGGTGTGAGGCCCACCATCCAAACACATTTTGGACACCAAAAACAGAATAAAAAATGGCTCTTAGTTTTGCATGTGACTGTGCATGGCCAGCCACTGGAATGCTCTTCCCTCCTGCAGGGAAAACAACCCATGATTTCTCCTTTGCACCGCAAATAACATCACAAACAATAACCACTTCATACTCTCGAGTCTCGGTGTATATGTGGGGTACAAAATGGGCACGGATCGCCATATAAACAGGCCCTTCTTTGGCCCAAATACACTATCAATCACGACATGGAAAGATACACCTCTGCTTTTAGTGCGAAAGATGCTGTCGGTCTGCTGTCATGCCATCACACTGATCACTGTTGGTAGTGGCACCTACCCTATACTATCAGTATATATAGGCCTAGTATATGGACTGTCATACCTGTGTCTTGTCGGAACTGGTGCATGGAATGCAAGTCGATGATGTAGGGCGAGAGGCGAGGGTCCACCTGGCCCAGAACGACGCTACCACCACCGCCACCACCGGCGCTCCGCGGCGGCTCGCTCCGGATGACTGCAGCCTCGATGTGGTGAGAGACGGCCGGGCTGTAGGGCCGCCAGCGTCCGTGCTCGTTGAGCCATTCCCATACCACCACTACGGGGGACGCTAGTAACATCCTAGGGATGATACTCCTGTAAAAAAAAAAGGGGGGGAAGAAGAAAAAAAACAAAACAAATGAATGCATGCAACTCATTGCAGGGACTTGCACACATAGGGGGGGCTTCAGCCACTGCCCCTTTCACCCGTCTGTAAAACAAACTGCCCTTTCCAGGATAGCAGCGTTTACTAGAATGGTGGAAGAAGAAGGAATGCAAATGCCACACCTTTTCGTGCCAGCATTCGGAAGATTTTTCCCCCACTAAGGTCTCCACTTGAACACAGTATTTTGCTTTGAACAAACTTGTTTTAGAAATCCATGCGATTACACCGCATCTCCATTAGCTACAGGGGGGGTTCTGCGTTCGGCCCTGGAAAAAAAAGCAAAACTACCAGGCCAATCGACCTGCTTGTAGATCGGATATTTTTGTACAAAAGTGCCCTCCTCTGGGATTTCAGCTCCTTCCCCTCTCTAACACTATATCTACACGTCCCTGGAATGCAAGCCATGCAGGGGTGGTCGTTTTCATTTACACAGATACCCATCATCTTCTCGCATCCAGCCTGTGTACACGGAGCTGCCTGCATCCATCTTGTAGAGTTTTTCTTTTTTTCTTTGCGTCTCATCATTATAATAATAATATATCTCCCGTTGTGTATTTCGAATAGCTGTGATGAAGACATTATAGCAGAATCTACAGTACCTTCCATGGTGATGTGTTGTTGTGGACGCAGCGATCACTCCATCCTTCTTCCAGCCCAGAGCGCGCAGACAGGCAGGGCAGCAGTAGCCAGAACAGAATCGAGAGGGCAGTGGTTCCCAAATAGTGGTCCGGGGGACCCCCAGGGGGTCCTGGAGGGAGTTGCAAGGGTGTCCGCAGCTAAATGATAGTTTGGCACCAAGTGGACTTTATTATTATTATTATTATTATTTACAAAATGAGGGTCTCAGAGATATAAATGCCATTAAAGGGGAATTGCACCCATTTTCAACATTCTATAGCAGGGGTTTTCAACCAGTGGTCCAGGGACCACCAGTGGTCCTTGAGAGGGTTCCAGGTGGTCCCCAGGCTAAATGATGGAAAGTTGGTTAACCAGATGTAACTCTTGAGAATGTAAAAATTAAACCAAATGGACCCTTGCGGGTCAATTGGGCTTAATTTCACACTCTCAAGAGTTAAAATATTCATCTGAATTAGCACTATTTAAGTCTACACTGTTTGGTTTGCAAAATCCAGCCAGGAATTGTGAACAAAACCAAAAGAATTATTTAGTTTTAGGACTTTGGGGCTAAAATGTCATCAAATGGTGGTCCGTGGCTCAAATGCTGAATAAATGGTGGTCCCTGGAGTCAAAAAGGTTGAAAACCCCTGTTCTATAGCATTAGTATACCCTAGAGGAGCTGCGTGGACATGATAAAAAAAAAGTTCCCTCATTCTGTGTTCCCTAGAAATGGAGGTCTGAATAAAAACACTAACATGGTGAAACATCTTGATGACATCATCAAGATGTATTTTCACCATGTTAATGGATTTCTTAAGATGCTTCTTCTTTTCTGAGAGCGTACAAATGGAACCAAATGAACCCTAACAGGTTCATTTGGTAGCATTTGTACACTCCCAGAAAAATGTTGAAAATGGGTGGAATTCCCCTTTAAACAGGTGATCCGTACCCTAATGCATGTCATACTGCACGGGGGTCCTTGAAATAAACCATGACAATCACCGCCCTATCTCTAAATTAAGGTCCTTAACAGGAAAAACTTTGAGATTAACCACTGAGCAAGGGTACCAAAAAAACGTGCAGGTTCGTTGCATTTTAGTCCACCTATGTAGATGACGTCTACTGGAATCATTTCCGTACAATCAAGAATCAAGTTAGGGTGAGAAAGGGTGAGGTCTGGCTGCTTTTGCGTCCATGATGTCACCGTAGCTAATCGCAACACCGCCGGACTCAGTGGAAACTGCATTTGTTGCCCCGGCAAAAGAATGGCATTTATGTGCGTGCGTGTGTGCGTGGACTAGCATGCACATATCGGTACGCCCCATTGTAACAGCGCCGTCCTATCAAATTCAAGAAACACTTCCTTCCATTGAATATTCCGCCAATGATGAATAGTGCAGACAGAGCCACAGAGTAAGACAGAGTTGTGACATCTCCGTTCACTTCATGGGGCCAGTCCAATGGCGGCTCTTCTACTTAGACTTGAACATAGAATGGGGGCAACAAATAGGGACAAGTCCTGGACCTGAAGTAGACAGAAATGCATTGGACTCAGGCAACAGACCAGCGTTAATGATATTAAATCTCTTTAATTTTAGTTTAATTTAATTTTTACTGTTCAATATCTCTTGTTTGCGCCGCCCTCGTTGAAAACAATGTATTTCCAACTCCAGTTTGTCCCTATTCGGGCTGCATGAACAGCAGCTCGAGCTCTCAGTATCCGACCCCTCGATGACGCAACTCTTCTATCAGATGGTTCTGGAATTGTGTTCTTTCTGCCATCCATTAGTTTTAATATTTACAAATTATTTCGATCGCGTATGTGACACGGTATGTCACATAATAATTCCTTGCCCATTTAAAAATGAAAAAGATAGGTCTGTCATTATTACACTGATTGACTAAAGATGTGGAGATGCCGGGGATTGAACCCGGGGCCTCATACATGCGAAGCATGCGCTCTACCACTGAGCTACATCCCCAACTGCCACTTACGGTGACGGGATGCGGTTAAGAATATAGCAGGACAGACGGCTCAAGTCATGTGTTAATGCTGTGGGTTTCAACTTTTTGGATACCGGGGCCCACTCTCGTTAGTTATTTTATCAGCATTTGAGCCACGGACCACTATTTAACCACATTTTCACCCCACAGGCCCAATTTCCTTTGGTTTTGTGCGCAATTCCAGGCTGTTTTTTCGTGAACATTTTTACGCTCTCAATAGTTACATCTGGCTAACCAACTTTTTTAACCAACTTAGCTGGGGACCACCTGGAACCTTAAGGACCACTGGTGGGTCCCCAACCACTGGTTGTCCCCACCGTAAGGTGGTGACTATATTTCGTACCCTGTCCGTCTGTTTGTGCACACGTCTGTTACGTCATCCGCAGGGTGACGTAACAGCATGGTGGTGACCCGTCACCCCAGGGTGAAGTAACAGCATGGTGGCGACCCGTCTGTCCATTCACACATCTGTCTGAGCATGCGTTTGTCCGTCCACACGCCTGTTATGTCACCCGCAGGGTGACGTAACAGCATGGTGGTGATTACGTTTACAAGGTGGACTGTGCACATCTTCAAACCTGACCCCTACCCGGACGGTGAGGCCCAGGTCTTGTTGAAAACTAGCCTACTGTTTTGGATTATGGAGTTGTTATTTATAGGCTAAACGTTTTTGTGGGTCGGTCGTGTGTTCATTGAAACATGTTTAATTTCATCCACCATCACTTGATGTTTGTATCATTAAGTTTGGCCAAAGGGTGGCGCTAGAGGAAAGGCTATGGGAACACTGTCACTGAACGCATAAGTCCATGGCTCATCCTAGTTGAGTGCTTTAAGTTTCATGTTTCATGGCAATCTGTCTGTGTCAATTTTGAGATCTTGCTTGTTGCCAAGCTATTGAAACATATTTTGAGGCACTCAAGAAGGTACAGTTAAAAAGCCTTTCTTAGCAAATGGCTGATTGATTTATTGAGGCTAAAACGATAAACACTGATGAAAAGGGTGACCAATATACCAGTGATTTAAGGAGAGTAAAAAACACATTTAAGTCATCAGAGCAAATAGGCCATAATATGGGCCTTTTTAGGCTGTTGCCTGCCATACAAGTTGGAAGAAAAATAAAATCCTATATTTGTGGTACTACTGGTTGCCAACAGTAGGGTTGTAGTTATGACGTGTGATCATCCAGAAAGTGATGTCCAAACATTTCCATGGTATCATGAGGGGTTTTCAACCAGTGGTCTGGTATCATGAAAATGTATTATCTGTTTCTGCAGGCCTATACCACTAGGCTACAACATAAATAAATACACTAAATTATAGACATCAGCCTCCTAAACACAGTCTGAAAACTTTTGACCTCTTGTCAGCAACACATGCTTGTTGATTGAGACCTGATTAAATACCCTGCCAACCTGGACATTGACCACACCCATGGCTCTTGTATCTCTACACAGATAGGCTACAAATGCAGAAAAGAGGAAAAGTCAATTTCTCCATTTAAGAGCCTTTCCATGTGTGCATCTGGAATCATTTGGAATGGGGTCACCAAAACAGTAAGGGCCATTCTGTGGAGATGTGCGAAAAAAATATATGTAGTCCTAATAAAATATATTATGGACTACAGTTTTATGGACCAAGTGTGGACAGATCAGCATACACCTCTATACTGTATTATACTCTCTCTTTCTCTCCCTACTCTCTACTTTCTTGTTCTTTTATCTCCCTGCTAAATAAATACCCCACTACTTGCACCTGAGACCTGATAAGGCTATATAAACTGATTAGTGCCTGGATTTTAAAAGAAAGGTGGTCCTTTATTGTAGTTCAGGAGGGAAACAAACACATTAACACGTTTAATTCATTAAGTCCTTTATGTACATGTTAAACAACATCATATCAGCAGGTACATCCAAGGGGAAATAGAAGTGGACTGGACTGTTTACATGTTCATTGCTCCTACAAAAAATATCAATGTTGTGTTTTTGTTTACAACAGAACAAATGTGTTAAGGCTTTCAATTGAAATTGTATATATATATATATATATATATATATATATATGAGAGTGCAGAAATGCAGCCAAATATTTCTTACTGTAAGGAAGGACACATCCGACCAGCCTCAAACCCTTGAGTATTGTAATCTAAAACTAATGAAAAACCAAGTGTAAACAACTTCAGTAGTTCCAAATTCCAATCCCAAGCATATCTGTCTGTAAAGATAATTTGCCCTTGACATTACAGCAGCTCTGAACTACAACTGTAAATTAAGTAAAGCAGGATAATAACATTGTACCATTCATATGGCAATTCTTTCCACAGCGCTTTGGTTCACATTCACACGTTTCCTGACAGCAGAGGAAAGCTGCACCTTCCTGCATTAAACATGAACATTATTTATATAGCACCTCTCATACACAAATACAGCACAAAAATGGCAGAAAATTAAAACAGCAATAAAACACAAGCAATTATTTAAAATGATATCATAAAACTAAAATAAAATTGGACAGAGCAGGAACACAAATATTAAAACTCAACCAAAGGCAAGACTGAAGATGAGTCTTGAGTTGCGCTTCAAAAATGTCACCTGTACAGAAATTCACAGCTCAGTAGCCTAATAGCTGGTTTCTGTGAAACAAAAACTTTCCAGATAGGAAGAGGACATTCAAACTTTCCATACAGCTGCAATGTTGGTTGCATCATTTGATACAATCCGATGGGACTTCTGTTACGAAGTATGGGCTATACTGTACTGTAGGGCTGCTCTATTTTCACCACTCACTAAACCCCTTATCCCTAAACTTATTTGCCTTTTTAATAATTGAAAAGCATTTTGAATAGTTCCACTAGCAAATCTACATTGGCACAGTGTGAACTTGTAGACTGGCCATTTTAACTATTCAGAAATGCAAAAGAAGTTTAGGGATAAGGGCAGTGGCAAAAATCTAGGCCTTCATGTATTGCTGGATGTAATTGGTCAAGGCCAGGAAGTAGTTCTTTGCCACTCAGCTGACTCAGCGTCGACCCGTGTTAACTTCCAGGTATGATGATACTGTGTGCGTAGTCACTAGTCATTATGCCAATTATTAGAGCCCCACATACATTTCTCAAACTCGAATTCGACTTTTCTGCCACTGTGAGGGGCCCCACCGGGAGGACAAACATTGGATACAGATTGTGCATTATATTCACAGGCAGATGGCGGAGGAACCCTTGCAAGGTGCAAGGCACCAACCTGCACATCAGGAGCAAAAAAATAGGGGTTCAGAGTCTTGCTCAAGGGCACAAGAACTCTGGGGGAGCCCCGGGTTCGAAACATCATCCGGCCACTCTTACCCCCTGAGCCACTGCCGCCCCTTGTGTTCACAGCGCCGTCCGATCGCTGTCGAGGACAATGTTGTCGGTTGTCTTTTCCTCGGACCAGATGGCATTCCCGGAGAACTGCTTTAGGTCTATCAACAGGGCGGTTCCTGCACCCTCCTTGTTTTCCTCCTCCTCTTCCTCCTCACCTTTCTCGTCCACTGACCCGCCCTCTGCCCTCCCCATCTCCTCCTCTTGCTGGCCCCTACGTTTCGCCAGCTCCCTCAGGTCACAGCCGTCCAAACTGGAGTAGTCATCCGATGAGTCTTCCTCATGGTGGTCCTCCTCTCCTGCCTCACTTCCACCTCCCCGGCTCCCCCTCTCCACGTCTCCCCCTTCGCCGCGTGCAAACATTTCCAGTCTGTTCTCCTCCTCTTCCTCCCCGTCGCCCTGAGGCCCAAAGCGAACCGAAAACCAGTACTGCAGCACCGCGACTGCATGCGTCACGCGGTCCCTGAGCCCCCCCTCATCGTACACCATACGGCGGACAGTGTACTGTCCATCAGAGACTCGGTTCAACTTCTTGTAGAGGAAGATGAAAGCGATGATCAGGACAAAAAGGACACAAAATAATAATATGACCTGAGTGTCTGTTTTGGATCCACGGTCTTCTTCCCCAGGTGCAGTCATGCCTAGACGACACAGAGAGGACACAGAGGAAAAAGAAAATTGTATAATTGTATTTCTTTGACTTCTAGCCAAGGAATTGATGATACAAGTGATTTTAAAAAAATCACACTCATGTGAAGAGAGGGGTGCTCTTTATGCATCATTATACATCACATTCCACGCTCAGCCGATCAAATCATTTTCCACGGCACACGCAGACACACAAAGGAGGGTCTAGCGCCTCTCAAAAAATATAATTGTATTGACTTTGCTGTCTGGATCCAACATAGTGTGGTTCCAATGTGGATTTTGGACTTCACCTGGCTATTCTCTGACGTCAGTCATTTATGACATGACATGTCACATACATAGGTCTGCCCTGCTATCTATGACTATGACATATGACTCCATATTCGGTTTGGTTTAGGGTTTCAGGACATTATAAAAAACAAATGATAAATATTTTGAAACATGCAAAATTAGTGAAAGCATTTATACAGTATGTTGCACACAGATTTTGAGATTAACACACATGCAGCACGTTATTAAATAATAAGAAGCAGAGAAGCATTTTCCCAGAAGCAAGAAGCATTTTCCCAGGCACGGTTTGTCCCATGAATGCAATTTAAGCATTCATGGTGTTCACAGCATGACTGTATGTACTGTATGATCAAAGACTTGATCTAAATGAATGCATTTGGTTAAATGGGATATAGAAATATTTAATATTCTCTACCTACCTAGTTTTTTTTTCTGCAAAATATAATAAATCCTGTTGTGATGTTGTTGTGATGTGTTCTTCAGGATGACCTCCAGGGGGTATATTCAGGGTCTGAAAAAAATAAATAAATAAAAATAAATTGAATAGAGTTGATTATCAAGGTAAAACAGTACAACAGTACAAGATATATGGATAGAATAGAATAGTGCCCAATCTTTTTGTCCCTCTCCACTGTTGTACATACATGAGCTTTGTCTTCTGCAAATAAATCTACTAGAACAGTGGTTTGCAACTATTTTCATACCAGGGCCCACTATTTATTCTGCATTTTAGCCACAGACTACCATTTGATGTTGAGTTTAGTCTCTGACCCAAACCCAATGGATTTGGTCAAAATACCATTCTACATTTTCTAACTGTGAAGATTCTTGAAAATCAAGTAATTCTGATGTTTAAATATAATTGAAAAATGAAACCAAATGGACCCTAATGGGCCAAACTTGGGACAGCCAAGCAGCATCTGTATGACATTCACTCAGTGAAGCAGAGGTGCTGATCTCATGTTGATTATGGTTATGCTTTAAGTTGATGAGCTGATGAAAGTATGTGCTGCTGACGGAACTGAAAGGCATCTTTTTTTTTTACTACGATACTGTGATCCTCCACATTCAAATGCGTTCTGATCTTATATAACATAGAATCAGCTGTAGAATCGGAATAAGACATATACTCACGTATGTTGGAGATGTTGAACGGTACCGCTGCTTATAGCACAGGATATCCAACTGGGGCAATTAACTGTACATGACTAGAAACTTTGAAAGGACACACAGGAAACCAAACCAGAAGACGCTTGTTCACAGTTTCTGCTGGTTTCCTGTCTCAGTGTCAGTCAGCCTGCCCTGAATGAATTTGCATGCAGATACAACACCACCACAGTGAGAAAACTTTTAGATTCTCACTGTGGTGGATTATTAAACAAATATATATATAAATACTGTAATCATAAAACAGGTATAATATACTGTTATTAAAGAACATTAAAAAAGAAAAGTTTGACATGAAAACACAAGTTCAGGAAAAAAAATACAAAATGAACAAGTGTGACACAGGGTGTGGGTGGATAGCTGAACAGGAAGGGAGGGTAGATTATAGTAGATTTCCATCAGTAAGTATTAAGTCAACATGAGATGTTTGTAGACACTCATGTAAACACTGCATTAAATGCACAGAAAGATTAAGTAGGCTATATATAATTGGCAAAATAATAACCAAAGGTTTAGGTTTCTCAGCCCAATTGCACCCCAAAAACACTTTTCAGTAGTTTTCTTCTGTGCTGAACTAAAAAAGTACTTTACAATGAAAAAGATACCTGCACAATCCTACCTAACGAGCAGCAAGCTGCTGGACCTGCTTTTCACTCTGTAAGGGGGACAACGACATACCTGTACATTCTACAGAACAACTGTAAGCCTACTTAAAAGCAGTGCAATGCAAAAGCATTGCACTGTTGCACTGTCACAGTAAGGATATACAGATATTTCAATTCACCTACACACACTGTACGCACAACATATTTAATACCAAAGACTGCTATTGCACAACATTCAACTCATCGTTGGGCTGATAATGACAAGGTTCAAAACACTGTTCAAGGAAAAATACACAAGATGGATTTGACCACATCCTGTAGGTAGTTTAGTCAGTTAAGTTTCCACCGCCTTGTCACTTAACTCACTTAGAAACAGGTGGGAGGGAAACAGTGATTTTAGCTGTTGAAAAATAGCAGATCTACAAGCTCACATCGCACCACCGAGTGGCGCAATATGAGCTTGTAGTTCTGCTATTTTTGAAAAATTGTGAAAATGTGATGCACATCTTTGAATATATATTCTTTCGGAAGCAAATATTTTGAACTAAAATCTTTGCTTCTGGGATCCCTAGAACAACATGTTTTCAGATGGAGATCCGCAGCCAAATATAGATCATTCTGGGGGTCATTGGCATGAAATATGTTGAGCATCACTGACACAGGAACATAGGTTTTTCAGAAAAACTAGAATCTGTCAGATACTAGCATGATAGCATCAGAAACAGAAACCATCTTGTGTATTTTTCCTTGACCAGTGATTTTTCAGAAAAACTAGAATCTGTCAGATACTAGCATCAGAAACTGAAAATAGAAACTAGTCAGAAACTAGAATCTAGTGTCAGAAACTACAATCAGGTGTCAAATAGAATATATTCTTAGATTTGTGCATCATTTTCAGTTTTTCAAAAAATATCAGATGTACGAGCTCATATCGCGCCACTCGGTGGCGCTTGTAGATCTGATATTTTGCAATAGCTAAAGTGTAACATAATGTGTTGAACACCAAAACGCGATCAGTACACAAAAGGGTTAAATGAATCCTCCACCTTACACAACTCAACCTCATTTCAACAAGTCAGTGCAGTGATTCTAAAAGGAAAGCCGTTTGATCACGTTTTCACTACCACATTCACCACATACAGCACAGTATAGGCCCCCAGCAGGATGTGTGCTTTTGCCTACATTATGTCAGCTGCTAGTGTGAAAATCGGTACACAGGACCTAACCACTATTATACGATAAGGTATATATCACTTATTTAGATTAGATTTAGTTTGTTTGGAGCATTTGCTGTGGTAGATTATATTTGTCATGGTTGGCAGAAGACAGATAACACTATAATTCTACTGAGCTGTAGGCCCCGATGCACTATATGAATGTACTACATGAGCATAAAACAGAGACTTATAAAGCCACGTGGGTTTGGGCACTGTGTGCAGTTTAATAAAATAAAATCCAAAACCAAACAAAACTGCTCCTGCTAGTTTAAAACACACAGATTATGTTTGGGATTATTGCTGACCATTCCACAAAAGTTGACAAACTACTTAAGCAGTACAATCTGCCCCATGAAATTTTCCAACGAACAAGTCATTCATTTTAATCAACAGCACAAAAAGAGGAACACATGTTTTAATCAGTTTGCACAGAGTATCATTTGCTACCGGTTTACAACCACAAAGAAAAAACAAGTGTCAAACAGTAGTGCATAAATTAATGTCATTTTAAGCTACCGAATGAATCAATAATTCCTGACATGGAATGTAGGTTACAGAATCATTAAAGAGTGAGGTAACATTTGAAAAAGGATTTTTAAAAAATGGGGGAAAGGGAAGTGTAACAAAAGGTAGATGCTGTTCTTTCAAAAATAGCACTCTAAGGAGCTTTAAATCAGGAAATGTGACAGCGAGAGGGGTGGCCAAATTAAGCCATAAGACTATGCGTAGGTTCGCATCGTGTTTCACTTCATTCACATTATAAAAATGTCTCACTTCATTGTCACTTCCTTTTTTCAGTGCACTAGAGTCACTCATTGGACCGTCTGAATCACACATGACACGGTCAAAAGTCACTAACAGGTTTCTCACGCCAATATACGTATCACTGGTGTTTAACATGTTATTACGTACTTTTTCTAATGCAGAACCGTCTCCATTGATGCACGTGAGGAAATCTAACCTCTCATCTGCAGAAGTTGCTCTCTCGATACGAGCACAAATGCTACCTTCTGTTTGGACAGAAAAAAAAAAAACAGAATACATGATTTACAATATACACATGATTTCAACTACATTTTCACCGATTCTCATTCACGTTCCACTATCAGAGTCATCGTTGTCTATTGGCAGACAGAAGTTCTACTTAGTTCCTACTCATCATTACGTTTATGAAATGATTAAAAAAAAAAAAGCACAAGCCAATAATGCATGAACTCACTTATGGTATGACACAATGTTAAAATTCAGCAGCTTATCAATCCCTAGTGGATAAAAGACGCGTATCCATTAGTGATGTTTTAGTGCCACAAATCAAACATTCATTCAGAGGTAACTGCTGTACCGCTGTGATGTGTTTAAAACTTTACCAAAGTCCAACATAATTATGCGTTTTGGTGATTTTTTTTACCCAAGCTATTCATACATCTAAATCCAAAAGCTGTTCTATATGCAACCACAAGGTGTTATTTTAATGCTCCAATAAAGAAAACCCATTTAAAGTTACAGTATATGCAGGTTGACATCCCTTTTCACTCACAGCCTATCAAATAATCATGGAAACATATTGTGGTCTTTTTTAGTCCTTCACTATTGTTCACCTTGTTCTAGGCAACTGTGATTCACAGTTACAGTTAAAAGTCACTAACCTACACTTCAAACTACATTCTCCAACACACACAGCTTAAGGTACAGTTGATTCTAGTAAGGCTATGGTGCATGGAGTTTTCGGAAGAATGGAGCCTTTTTTGGGCTCCTTTTTTTTGCCGCTCATACGTCGCCGTCTTCGATGCGCGCCAACTGCCGCTCCAGCAGCTCGATCCTCTGGCTCTGTGCCAGCACCACTGCACGCAAGGCCTTCATCTCCGCCAGCAGCTCGTTCAGGATGTCGTCCTGAAAGCCAGACGAAAGACCTAAGTTTTCGGTAACTGAGTGGCTCGGCCCCCTTAAGTCAGCCCTGTGATCGCAGAGAGCCGTCGACCCGGCATGCTCGGCCCGACCCGTGGAATGTGCAATCCCTTTGTAGAATTTGTGGAAAACTTTCCATATACTTCAAATGTTTAGGATTGCATGGATAGGACCACGAAAGGTGTGATATCCCTGTTTTAACCCTATGTCATTTAACATATATTATATTTTTGATGTGAAACTGTACCTATACAACTGTATCACTGCTTTATTTAGTCTGGGGAAGGAGGGAGGAAAGGGGTTGTTTTGTGTGTCCATCTGTGTGTGTATCACCATATGAAAACTCAAAAAAAAAGAAAAAAAAAAGAAAAAGAAAGTAGGCCTACTAGATGTTCATTTGATGCAGCAAGCGCCGCCGTCCCCTTGCGCAAACTCAAAGACTACAGCAATTGATTGATTCCATTCCATCCTTTGTGCATTGTTTGCTGATTGCCGTTTTGTTGCATTTCATTTTTGGATAAAATTGGCACTGCCGTTTTGATTTCCCACCCCCCTACACCCACTCTATCCCATGCAAGGCATTATCTCACATTCGCCCGCTCAATGTCCTTGTTCTCGGGAAATCAGCTATTTCCAATGGGACTAAAACAGCACTGCATCTGGGACTCGTGACCCGGATGTTCTTGCACAGAGGATTAGAGGGTGGGGAGTGGTCAAGACACCAGAAACACAATGACGTCATCATAATGTACAACCCGTTTCGGAAATCTGACACATAATATTCTGTATGTAATCCTTGTGTTCGGCGCGAAGACGGTTAATTTCATTTTACGTCGCTGTAATGAATTATGGTAAACAAATCTACTACAAATTAGTCTGGGACTGACTGGGACTGACTGTTCCACAGGTTTGACCCTACTTGGATCAGGGCCGAGCCTTCTGGTATTCAATGAAGTATTCAATGAAATGTCACAAACTATGGGTCAAATAATGTCGTTTTGCCTACCTCTCTCTTTGGCCGCTCCGTCCCGTCCGTCTCTTTGGCCACCCTGGGCTGCGGTGTGACCTCTGCTTCCGTTTCCCTGCTGGATGTGGTTGTCGTCGTGGTGTTACCCACCGGAGGCTCTTGTGAGGCCATCCCCTTGGGCTTGCCCCTCAGGGTGCCGCCGCCGTGCTTGGAGGTAGGAGCGCTGTACCCGCCGCTCAGGGATATCAGCAGGGGAGAGGCGTCCTGCCCGGCTATCCACTCCTCGGCCAGGAGAGAAGGCTCCAGGCTGGCAGTGTCTGGGTAGAGGTCTCCTTGGAACAGATCCGACTGGGGGAAAAAAATCAAATCAGAAGACTAAACTGTATGCCTATACGCTGCAATGTGTGTGGTGGTGTGTATGTTACATTGTCCATCATTCTCAACACATTTACTCAGGGTGTATGTGGAGTATATGGTAGGTGTGGAGCCGACACATGGAAGCTGGCAGTACCCCCGCTAAAAACACCTGGCCTGCAAGTACTATACTTTTGCCCCCTCCTGGCTCCAAAACTATAGAATGCATTTCCCATTGCAACCAGAACCACAAAGTCGCTCCCTATATTCCGCCTCAGTCTGAAAACACACCTCTTCAGTCTCGTATTGCATAACAACGTATAGTACTTGCAGTACCCTCCTGCAAGTACTATACGTCTAATGAGGTGCTATCTAAAGATGTGCTATCTAAACTTTAGATAGCACCTCATTAGACTGAGATAGCAGTGACTTATATAGGAGGTCTAATGTATTACCATGTTATACATTGTAAAGTGTCTTGTAAATTCTGCTTAAATTGTAAACTTTAATCTGTATGATGCATTTCAATGTTTACATAATGCAAGTCGCCCTGGATTAAGAGGGTCTGCTAAATGCCGACTCACAGCTTACCTTTCGTGGTACAGTCATGGAGATTGGTTCGACTTTCCTTTCGTGAAGCTTGTAAAACCTGCAAAAGTTCAAGGAAGAAGAAAATGTGCGAAAGGTTATGAAAGAATCAAGGATAACGTGAATGTAAACTTAATCTCAGAAAATGCATACTCAGAAAAAAAAAAAAAACATGCTCACCTGGCAATTTCACACTTGTTCACATCTACTCCTCTCTTGCTGAGAAAGCCTGCACCTCTCTGGGGCTCTTTGCTGCTATACAAGCTGAGGAAATGAAGGTATGGCGACTCGTCTGTCACCTCAAAGTACCGGATGGTGCAGTCACCCTGAATGAGCAGGACAGATTGGTAGCATGGTTTAGGAATGAAGAGACACTTTAGGCTGTCTATTTGCAAGCTGGCATAAAAGAAGCAAATATTACAGACAACACAAAACTACATCTCGGAGGAAGAGCAACCAAGTGGCTCGAAAGACCACAATGAAACTGAAAGGTTACAGACTTGCAACTTGTAAACAGCAACCTTATCCATCGACATTCAGTAAAAGCAAGCTAAAATAGGTAAAATAGCTAAATGTGAATGTACAGTACCTTTCCACACAAGTAGACCATATTCGTATCAGGGTCGTAGTAGGGCACTAGAACCCCATTGCTGGTGTCCATCTCCTGAACTGCCATTGGCTCGGAGAGATCTTTCTGCGTTTGAAAATCAATAAATAAGTAAGCTCAATCCGTAGTATAATGCACACACAGCGAAGCTCTTTCTGTGCCCTCGCCCTCTCTCATAAACACTGCACCCCTGAAAACAAAAGTAAGCCAAGTGCATGGCAGTGTGCAGAGAACAAAGCAGACTTATAGACAAAAGACACACAAGTCTTTACAGTCCAATGGATGCCCACGAAAATCTCTTATACATTATACTGTATCTAAAGGGATCAGGTGAGTAGTTTCACAGTGTACATACCGTGTCCCACAGAGCCACCTGTCTCTCACTCATGCGGCTGAAGCCTGTGGTCAGAATCTTCCCGTCGGCAAGGAACACGGCTCTCATCGGCCTGGTGCCATCATGGACCTTCTCTCTCACCTAAGAGAAAGAATAGTAAACATGTTGGTACCGGACCAAAATTATTTCTTTTTTTAAATAATTGATTACAAACATCAATCAAGAGGCGTTCAGTCTGTGCATTGCGTTGATAGACGAGTTATTTTGGAATGAAACAACGCACAAAATTGACATGTACTAACGTATATATTCTTATAACCGCCACTTAAGACAGGTTTTGTGGTCCTAATTTAGTCCTCCCTGCCATGATTATTATGGAAATGCCAGTGCCTGGCCTGGCATTTCCAGACTAATATCACTATACCGAGGGCAATGTCCTGTCTCCACCAATAGTTTTCTTATATGATAAAACATTGTTTTAAAAAATTAGCGTCTCACACATATTTTTCCATTGCATAGGGAGAGGGGCGGGGCTTACTGCAAAGGCTATTGCTGCTAAATAGGCGAGGCTTAGTGCAGGGGAAAAAAGTTACACTCACAATAGTGCTGCCTGGGAAGTGAACCTCTGTCTCACCACACAGATTTCCCCCGATTATATTTAAATGACAAAGAGAGAGAGAGAGAGAGAGAGAGAGAGAGAGAGAGAGAGAGAGAGAGAGAGAGAGAGAGAGAGAGAAGTATATCCACCTTGAGGACGGTCCCCCTTCGGGGATCGATGACACGCAGTGCCTTGTCCTTGCAGACGGTGCAGATGGCGCTGCCGTCCTTGTTCCAACAGACGCTGTAGATCAGGTCTGGGTGTGCGTCGCTCAGCTGGTACACCAGCTCTCCCGTGCCCACGTCCCACACACACATCACATTATCAGTACCTGGGGGAAGAGACAACAAGCACAGTTTGCAATAAGCTTGCTGCACGCTGATGTAGAAAAAAAAAAGACACTTACTTACTTAAATTATAAACATCTGAATTACATTAATTTTCAAGAGTCCACAGAATTAGAAAATGGAGAATAATTATTGCCAGTTCCCTTTTGCAATTGTGGACAAAATGTGACATTTCTTAGTTTTGGGTGGAAGAAACTAAACTCAACATCACAAACTGTCAACTGAAACCTCAAATACTCTTTATACAGCAAAAACTTCCAAAACCTTCCAATTCTCCCCGAATATTTTTCATTATAAGTGCATTATTCTTATAGTAGGTAACACCATCACCACTATTTCAAAGCTCAAACTTTCTAGGGGGCCACATTGTGGTATTAAATAGTATTGCATAATGTTTATGGTTGAAGAGAGAAATTCAATTCCTTGCCTGTATAATGTGGGAGGGATTGAGCCGAGTGTCATAGAACACCAACTGAGAAGGCTAAGCTACTGTATGTTGGTTTGGTCTAATGTCAAATGAGGATCAGAATTATTTGCATTGCCAGATGGGTTTGCACACAGCACTCCTCAAAAATAGGAGCTAATCTCTAGACAATGGAAACATAGAGGCAATACGGGAAGTATGAGTAAATACATTAATTATTGCACTTGTGTAAATGTGTACACAGTACACAACACAAAGCTGGTATATCGGTTCAGACTTTTGTTCAAGCTCACTTTACAAGTTGTTGATGAACTGGAAAAGTGACTCGTGTCAATTATTAAGAACTTACCAAGGTGCTAGCTGTGAACTAAAAATAGTCAAGTCACAGAAAGTGGTCATACCACCATTACACACACACCAGGGGTTGACACTAAGGTCTCCGAGGCACTTGCCCATCGGGCAAGTGCAAGTCAGATTCTACTTGCCCTCAGGTCATGGTCACTTGCCCTCCAAAAATATATTGTAAATTTTGCATTTAAGTTTACTTCCTACTTGGGTGCTTTAAACCAGGGGTTTTCAACAGGTGGTCCGGGGACCACCAGTGGTCCCTGAGAGGGTTCCAGGTTGGCCCCAGTTAAGTTGCTTAACCAGGTGTAACTCTTGAGAACGTAAAAATGAAACCAAATGGACCCTTGCGGGTCCATTTGGTTTCATTTTTACACTCTCAAGAGTTAAAATTCATCATCTTAATTAGCCCCAAGTCTACACAACTAGAGAATGTAGAAGATTAATGGTCATTTTGATGTGTATGTTAATTTGCCCGTTTTGTTTCCCAAATCCAGCCTGGAATTGTGGATAGCTAGAAAGCAGGGAAAGACACAGAGGCAGAGTGCAATGACTGCCTTCAAGACAAATTTATCTTGTGTTGTGTTATAGTGCACTAAGTTGCACACTTGCCCGATCGGGCAACCAGTTAACAGTCTTCACTTGCCCCACCATTTTTTTACTTGCCCCAGGCAAGCGGGCAAGTGTTAGTGTCAAGCCCTGCACACACCATAAAGGTTGAAGACGGCGGAGATTACCTGCAGTTACGAGAATGTTTAATGCCGTTGGATGCCAGGCCAAGATCCCCACCCGTTTACTGTGACCCTCGAGGGTCACTGCAGCATCGGTGATGGGAGCGGTCAGACCGCCGTCGGGAATGTGCCACACCTAAAGAACAGGAGAAACCGGTGAAAACTCACACGCTGAGCTCACACGCAGTTCAGAACTCTCACGCAGTTCAGTTAAAGGTAGGGTAAGTGATTTGAAATTCATGGTGTAGTACCAGCCTGGTGCACTACGGGCGCCCAAGAGTAGCTACACTATATGAACCTGCTGCTCGATCCTGATTGGAGGAGAATTCACCCTCCACCTGGAGAACTTTTATTAGCTCCTCTGCTAACATAGGGGAGGGGGAAACTCCATATATTATGGTCTGCACACCTTATAATAGAGCATTTTAACAGAAAAAAAAAATGTTTTTTGGGTGTTATCTGACAAAAGTGAAATCACTTCCCCTACCTTTAAGTTCAGTTTGCTGAACTGAACTGCCTTTTATTTCACAAAATGCGAGAAAACGCTCAGTACCATGGAAACGTGACTTGTAGAAACTGTAAACATTGGAATAACTTTGAAAATGTGTCACAAGACCCGGCACTCTTAGATGAATAATAAAACAGGTGTCGATTACCATACATTATATATCATTTAGAGTTGACATGAAAGAGAATCAATGCTGAACAAGCCCTGTGCCCCCACTGTCCGGGCTCAGGCCTGAACTGTGCAAACCTGAGCCTGACGGAGATATACTGACTACTGACAGCTCCGGAGATATACTGACTACTGACAGCTCCAGAGATATACTGACTACTGACAACTCCATATGTGGAGATATAATGACAGCTCCATATATGGAGATGTGCACGGACGGACATATGGGCTGACGGACAGGGTACGAATTATAGTCACCACCTTACAATGGAGACAATCACCTACCTTTACAGTGCAGTCCTCTGAGGCACTTGCAATAACGTTGTCATCGTGAGGGCACCACTGGATGTCCAGCACAGGCGCAGCATGTCCACAAACGGTGGGTGCAGTCTGGTCAATTCTGCCACTCTGTCAGGGGGAAAAGGGCTGATTTACTGCCAACCATTTTGACACCAGAGCCCTCTATTTATTCAGTATTTGATGACATATTCCCCAAAACTAAAGATTTCTTTTGTTTTCTTCCACAATACCAGGCTGATTTCACAAACAAAACAGGCAAACATAAATAAAAACAAGATTGTGCCCCTACGGGGCACAGGTCTCCACCGTCCGGGCTCAGCAAATGATGATATTATTCTAATATATATAAAACACTAATCACACACGGGACGCAATGACGATATTGATGATGTCATTCTTAAAAAAAAGGGTTGAAGTGTAAGATCAATATATCATATGTGTCAATTATTCACAATTTAAAAAAAGGCTAACAATTGATGTTATTGTTATAATTTATATTGTTATAATTTATATAATTTATATAAAATATGAATGAATCTGAAATTTGTATTTAATTTCCGTTTGGAAATAAAAAATCATTCAAATATTCGAATAGAATTGTGAAATAGTTTGAAAAAAAAATAATGAGTAAAAATAATGAATATATTTGTTGATGCATTCAATAAAGTCCAAAAAATAAAATAAATAAAATTTGGCATTAAAAATTTACCATTAAAGAAATAGTGGTCATAGGCACACATTTGCGAAATTCAATTGTCCAATCAAAAAAGATAAAAGGATTGGTTGAAAAAAAATAGATTTGGAGAAGTGCAGAATTAAAAAAAATAAATAAAAATAATATAAAAATAAAAAAAAAGGAATGTAGTTGTGGATCCTTAGTTAAACGTGACTTACAATATTAAATAAAACAGATCTTTTATGTAAAATTACATTATGCGATTTTAAAAGATGAAAGGATTGGGTGAACGAAGTTACCCGACTGAGTGCGACATAGACCTGTCCTGCATTCCATCTTCGTTGTCCTGCTATTGTCACTACAATTTTTTCTAAAGTTCTTCCTTGAACTTTATGAATTGTACATCCCCATGCTAAAGTGAAAGGAAACTGTTCTCGTGTAGCATATACAGTCTTTTTGTTTCTAATGGTGAATTGAGCAGTATGCTTTTGTATAGGTACTGCTTGGGGAAAGTCTTGTTTGTACTGACTTATGGCTTTGGCACCTTTTCCTATTCTGTCGCTGTCAAATTTCACTAGGATAGTCTGAACTGTGTTTTCGTTTAAAATAATCTGAACAATTGTACCAGTTACTCCATTAGAAAGTCCGTCAGAAACGTTGATGTTGCATGTCAACATGACCCTGGCTCCAACTGCTACTCTTACAGTTTCTCGTAATCCTCCGGTTTCTGATGGCTTGCTTGGCATTCTAATCTTAAGTAGTCCTGTTTTGCAATCTTTCTGAGAATCAATGGCCGTGATGCTGAATATATCTGTGGTCAATGTCTTTATTTTCTCATCGTTGTGTAAATCTGCTTCGGCGTTTGTCGAGAAGACGTGGAGTGCTTCTTTCGGATATGATATGTCACTTTTGTCCACAAGTCTTGTTTGTAACAACTTAATGTCTTCTTCTGTGTGTTTACCAATACGTACTCTTTGGAGTAACTCTGCATACGGTTTGTCATCCTTTTGACGCATAATTTCCTCAAGTTCAAAAAGTTTGAAGTTTTCTCTCCATAATGACCCATAAATGCTTGCATAAGCATCAGAGTGGTTCTCAAAAATTTGGTTTGCCTTGACTGGTGGTAATTGATATAAGTCACCGACTGCAAGAATGCTGATGTTGCCAAAAGGAGAATTTGAGCCAGTGATGTCTTTAAGTCTTCTGTGAATCTGATATAAGAAATCTGTTCCAACCATTGACGCTTCATCAATAATTAACAACTTCATGTTTCCCAGACGTGAACGTAATGTGTTTAGTACGTCTGCTTTCGGTGATTGGTACTCACATGATCTTGTTGGAGTTAATCCAAGGGCTGAATGAATAGTCATTCCATCAATGGCGAATGCTGCTATTCCAGTATATGCAGTTAGTAGAACACAAATTTCCTCAGGTCCGAACTCGCGTGATAGCAACCGATTGGTTTCATAATGAAACAGTTTGATTATGTGACTTTTTCCTACTCCTCCAGGTCCACTTAAAAATATCTGGTAGCTCGGATGGGGTGTACCGTTTTTCAAAGAAATGATTGTCTCTTTGCACCATTTTCTATGGTATTTCACTATTTCCATTTGCTTTGAAGTCAATGATCGCATCATCTTCAAATATTCTTCACGGCTCAATAATGTTTTCTTTCTTTCACAGGTGAAACGTGCTTCTAATTCTGAAATGATAGCGGAATGTCCAACATCAAGATCCACATTTTCTCTGTCATTGTTCTCTGTGTCTCTTTCTAAAACTTTTCCTTCATTTGTCTCTATGGCTCTTTGGTATTCGTTATTTGCTGCAATTAAATCCCAGGCATCTTCTGGCGGTTCCATTTCTGTCATCATTGTTATTGCCTCTTCTAGTTCTTCTGTCTCCACATTGAATTTCTTTTCATTTCCCTGTATTTCTTTTCGAACATGAATGTAATGATCTTTGAAAGAAGAGAAATTATTCTTCAAGTCTTTTTCTTCTTCTCTCCAGGGTAAATACAACATTAATAGGTTTCTGTATTTCTCTTCTCCTTCTTTTTTTTCTTTGTGAAATCTAATTATACAATGTCGTCTTCGGGCTGTCATTTCTCCAAGACCTCCTTTCAAAGTTATCCGAGATGGATATCCATTTTGAGTCCTGTCTTCATGCGTATCATTTTCTTCTTCCATGGAGACGATATGATCACAATGATCTATTCCCTTTTCCCCTTTTGCTGATACATATGTGGCTGCAAATTCAGCCAGACACATTCCATTTATTGAGTCCGGTCGTGCTTCATACCTATCCAAAAGTGATGTGCAGAAAATGTTTTCTTCATCATTGTTCATTTCTTGTATTACATTCTGAGGTTTAAATAGTCTAACTCTTCTGTGTCTGGGTGCTGTGTTGACAAACACTACCTTTCTGCTTCCTCTTTTCAAGGGAAGCGATAGTAATCTATACGCTGCTTCCTGTGCACTTACTTCTCTGTTATTTAGAAATGCATAACCTACCTTTTTTAGTTGTGTGGTTACATCTTCTCCTCTGTTATCATTTGCAACTTTTTTTAACAGTTCACTCATTGCTCTTTCTGATTTCAACATGTAGCTTGTCATGTACATGATACAGGAGTACACATCCGTTACAAATTGTATATCCATATTTCCCTGCCATGTTTCTAGGATTTTCTTGTTGTAATAATTGATCCAACGTTCTTCCGGTTTCCTCTTCAGCACAATTTTTCTTCCTGACCTCATGATCGACAGAGCCCATTGATATTCCTCTTTACTGACACCTGCTTGTTCAAGCAGTTTTTCTAAAGAGATATTTTCTGCAATGTTTTCAGTAATCATTGTAGTTGCTACTTTTTCCAAAATCATTCGTCTTCTTTTAAGAATTTCATCTTTTCTCGGGTCTTTCTCTTCTGTTTCTTTGGCTATCAAGGTGTCATTACTTGGTAGGTGTGGGAAGTTGAATCTGCAGGAACCTCGTTTTCTGCATGCGCTAGAATGATTGTGTTTTTGTAACGACAGTACTAAATCCTTCAATATGCCTTCTTCTGCTGGAATTTCACATGTCTGGTGTTTATCAATGAAAGTGGCAACTTCTTCATCTGTGTTTATGCCAATTTTTGGAGCATCCTTTATCCACAGTAAACACTGCGCATGTGGTGATCCCCTTTGTTGGAATTCTGTGCGTATGAAGTAATCTTCAAGTTTTCCGAGAGGATTTGATTTTCCTCCAAGAAATTCTTTGAAATATGTACGTAGACGATAATCAAATTGACGCGCTGCTGTTACTGGATTACGTCGTAACCATTTGCATTTTTCTTCAAAATTCATGTTTTTCACATCTTCCGCGGTTAAATTCATTCCATATTCTTTACCAATACTTTGTATGACTTCCGGCCATTTCATGTCTGCAGCACTCAATGTTAAGAAGAACGTTGGTATTCCTATTTGTCTAACTGTAGCTAGTAAATCATAAAGAACTGTTTGCCAATAAGCTGGTGATCCTCTTGAGTTTTTCGGAAAATTGAATGCCTTTCCGGCGCGCATCATCTCATTCATCTTTACTTTTGATTTCATCATTCCTGCAGTAACCCTTTCTTCTTGGAATTTTTCTCCTTGACTCTGTCGCACAGCTATTTGAATCTGGTCTTGGACATCTTGAGCTTCTACTATGTATTGAGCCGTTAAGAGATAATCTATGTCTTTTGCAAATCTACCCTTGGAATGTAAAATACGTTGTTGAAAATATTTCCTATGTGTAATTCTTTTTCTCCTTTGTGAGTTCAATCCTCCATTTCCAAATGGATATTTACATGGATTTGCTAATTCTTCAAAGTTTTCGTCTTGGTAGAATGAACGTGGTTTTTGATGTTCCGTTGGAGCAATGTGTATTGTGATGTCATCTTTGAGGAAGTTTTCTTCCTGAAGTAAAGTATCATATGGAATTCCTCTTATCTTTCCAATTTCTTCAAATCTTTTTCTGTCTTCTTCATCTTGCTCTTCTTCGATGTTTATATCTGTTTCCTGTGGAACATCTGACTTCTTCTTCTCTTGATTTCTTCTTTCACCATATGATCCCGTAATACCGTCTTTCTTTTTGTTGTCATTTTCTTCTAACATTGTCATGGCTCTCCATAAGTCTTCATTTTCTTTAATCCATTCTTCTTCCCAATCTTCGCAGATATCAATCTTTGCATATAGAGGATTGTTTTTCTTTAGCCAAACTAATGCTTCCAAGACTTTTTTCGGTCGAACGTATTCATATATATAGTGTCCTGTATATTCTAATTTCCTTTTCAGTTTTAATGGAACAACTTCAAGAGAGTCAGGAAGTCTTGGCAATATTTTGATAACGGTGTTCAAATTTGATGGCACATTAACTGCATTACCATGAATTGCTTTTTGTCCTCCTCTCGGTAAACCAATGAGTTTCATGAAGTGTATTCTTTGACTTATTAATCTTTCTTCTAAAGGCCGTAATTCCTGCAGTTCTTCTGGGATATCATCCAAGGATAATTCGTTGGCCCAGGATTGCGAAGGCAATGTTCTTCTTTTCAAGCATCGGTGACAGGTGTGGCATATCCAATTCTCATCAATTGATGTCTTCTTATTAAGAACTTTTTCAGTTTCATCTCCAGGTTTGTAATTCTCACATTTATATTTCACAACCGTTTCTCTGTAAAGCAAGCGTTCACAACAGAAGCATACGTAATTTGGTCCACTTTCCGCGATTTTCTTTAAGAATGCAAGTCCTGATTCATCAATTCTTGTCACATGTTCTTGTTTTGCCCTATTCTCTTTCTCTCGTTTTTCTTTTTTTCTTTCTCTTTCATTCTTCCGTCGTAGATTCTTGTCATCTGCTTTCTCTTCCTTCCGTTTTGTTTTCATTCTTGTTCTATTTCTCTCCCTTTGACTTATGAGTGTTGCTCCTCTCTGTCCTAAGTTCTTTCCTTTTTTTCTCCTCTTGCCTTTTCCTTCTACATTAGACTGCTGAATTCTCTTTTCTCCATTTTTCACTTCTCTTCTTTTTTCTGCTCTCGCTTCCCTATCTTGTCTCTGTCGAAGTTTCTTCCTTACTTCCGTTTCCTCTTCCCGATACTTTTTCTGTCTGTTTCTCTTCCTACTTAGATTCTGTAGCTTCTTTTCATCGTCTTCCTCTTCCTCCCGTTTCCTTTTCATTTTTTGTCTATTCTTCTCCTTTTGATCTTCTTTTTGATCTTCTTTTCTTTTTTCCTCTTTCGCTTCCCTGTCTCGTCTTTGTCTAAGTTTCTTCGTTTCTTCTTTCTCCTTCTCCCGATACTTTCTCTTTCTATTTTTCTCCCAAATTCTTCTCTGATGTCTTTGTTCCTCAAACTGACGAGTTATGCTTTCACTCTGCTTTCCTATTTGAAATAGCAATGACTCCTGATATTCTACCCCATAGCTTTCTTCAGCATTCATGGATAAGTCTTTGCCCCAAGATTGCGAAGTCAATTTTTCTCTCTTCTCATGACCTTTCCTTTCATTCCATTCTCCTTTATGAAATACTAATAATTTCTGAGATTCTTCCCCTGTGCACTCTCGATCATATATCCTCAAATCATTCTTATTTCCATCTACTGTATGAGAAGACAACATTCTTCTAACGACCTATTGATTTTTATTAAACAATATTTTTAGATTAGAATGTCATCTTTCTTTCTTATATATGCTATGTATTACATCATCTTCTTTTCATTATGTACAAAAATCTCTATTTCACACTTATATCTCCACCGTATCTCTTACCTATGACCTCATCATGACGTCATCTCCAGCTCAGGTCTCCTCCTAGAGACCTGTACCCAGGTACAGATTCAAGACAGATAGTCGTGCAACAGACAGACTTAGGACGTGCACGGACAGAGAATGATTACCTCATCATTCTTTAATCATGGGACAGACAGATTCGTGCACGGACGGAGGGCGTTTTATAGTTCCCACCTTCATCATGACCTCATCATGACGTCATCTCAAGCTCAGATCTCCTCCTAGAGACCTGTACCCAGGTACAGATTCAAGACAGATAGTCGTGCAACAGACAGACTTAGGACGTGCACGGACAGAGGGCCTTTTTCAATCCCTTTTATAATGATTACCTCATCATGCTGTAATCATGGGACAGACAGATTCCTCGTGCCACAGACAGATTTAGGACGTGCACGGACGGAGGGCGTTTTATAGTCCTCCACCTTCGGTGGAGACAAAAATGACCATTCTCTTACATTCTCTGATTCTCTGAAGACTTGGGCTAATTCAGATGAGGGCTAATTCAGATAATGAATATTTTAACTCTTGAGAGCGTAAACATGAAACCAACCCATTTGGTTTCATTTTTCGCTCTCAAAGAGTTACATCTGGTTAACCAACTTTCCATATTTAACTGGAAGCCTCTCAAGGACCACTGGTGGTCCCCGGACCACTGGTTGAAAACCACTGTACCCTTTCACGGGCCGGTCAGAGTCAGCCAAAAGGGTCGCATTTGGCCCCCGGGCCGCATAATGCCCAGGTATGACCTAGGCCGGCGGTGGCCAACCCGCGGCTCGCGAGCCGCATGCGGCTCTTTGAATGACTTTGTGCGGCTCGCGGCGGGGCTTCCATGACAAGCCTAAAAAACGCTCGGCCTGGCGCAGCTATTCATTCCCTACAGTGCTGCCCAAACAACCGCGGCCGAGGAGGGGGGGGTGAGCAGTGTTGTAGTGGTACTTTTAGAAGTGGGGGGACGCCTCTGAAAGGGGAATTCCCCCCCATTTGATTTTTTTTTCTGAGAGTGTACAAATGTGAACCAAATGGACCCTAGCGGGTCCATTTGGTTCCATTTGTACACTCTCAGAAAAAAGGAAACTCATTAACATGGTGAAACACATCTTGATGATGTCCTCAAGATGTATTTCACCATGCTAATGATTTTTTCAGACCCAAAAATA
Organism: Benthosema pterotum; assembly: GCA_039105355.1. Taxonomy (NCBI): domain Eukaryota; kingdom Metazoa; phylum Chordata; class Actinopteri; order Myctophiformes; family Myctophidae; genus Benthosema; species Benthosema pterotum. Next base: position 38,193,812 of record CM076986.1, on the reverse strand, counting down.
TTTTAGATGTGAGAAGTGGGGGGACGCCGTCCCCCCTCCACTACACCCCTGGTGAGTAGCCTAGTTTGTCGGAACGGTGCGCCCGCTGTTCTTTGGAATGGAACGGTGCACGTGCGCCGCCGTTGTACCCTTTCGTGTGCCATTTCATGTTGGTGGTGGTGAATAGAACGGCGCGCACCGCCCGCCGTTGTAAAGCTTCGTGTGCCGTTTCGTGTTGGTGGTGAATGGAACGGTGCGCGGCGCCCGCCGTTGTAAAGCTTCGTGTGCCGTTTCGTGTTGGTGGTGAATGGAACGGTGCGCGGCGCCCGCCGTTGTAAAGCTTCGTGTGCCGTTTCGAGTTGGTGGTGAATGGAACGGTGCGCGGCGCGCGGCGCCCGCCGTTGTAAAGCTTCGTGTGCCGTTTCGTGTTGTAGCCTACATGTTGGGACAGTAGAGCAGATGCTGTACTTTTCTCTGTGGTTCATTTTCATAAGGCAGTTATGGCGCTGTCTGTCTATTTATTTGTGTCTGCCTGCCTGCCTGCCTGCCTGCCTGCCTGCCTGTCTGCCACTGCCTGCCTGTGTCTCTGTCTCTGTCTCTGCCTGCCTGCCTGCCTGCCTGCCTGCCTGCCTGCCTGCCTGTCTGTCTGTCTGTGTCTGCCTGTCTGTCTGCCACTGCCTGCCTGTGTCTCTGTCTCTGTCTGCCTGCATGCCTATCTGTCTGCCTATGCAGCTTGTAAATGACTGTTCTTTGACTATGACTGCACTGCCAGTGTTTGTCCTTTGTAAGTCTACTTCAGCTTATGTGGACATAAACAAGTAGTCAAGATGCTGTGAAGTTAGTTACTGTGCATGTGTGTGTGTGCGCGTGTGTGCGTGCGCGTGTCGTGCGCGTATGATGTGGCTCTTTGCCATAACACAGTAAAAAATGTGGCTCTTAGTCTCTGACTGGTTGGCCACCCCTGACCTAGGCTATAGTATAGGTCTCACCTTGTTAAGTGGCACAACAAGGAAGGCCCCTCCTCCGCCAGCTTCAATGATGACGGCGATGAACTTGGGGTTGGCGGCGCACAGAGGACTGTCCCACGTGACGCGGGAGACCCGGACATCGTCTAGGCAATGCTCCGCCTTCCATGCCTGGGCGAAGACGTGACGGAACTTGCTCTGTCTGACCACACCTCTTCGGAAAGACATGACTGTGGAGGAACAGAATATGATGATGCACACAAATTCAGCCACGAGAAGAAAACACAGTGGCTCAGGGGTACAGTGCAGTGGCTTGCCGGATGGTAACCGCAAGGTTGTCAGTTCGATTGCGGTCTCACCCGGAGTTAGTGTCGAAGTGTCCCCTGAGCAAGACACTGAACCCCTAATTGCTCCTGATGTGCTAATAGGTACCTTGCATGGTTTCCACTGCCATCAGTATGTGTGAAAGGGTGAATGTGATGCACAATCTATGTAACATGCCTTGGATAAAAGCGCTATATAAATGCACCATTTACCATTTAACACAGAATAGCTCAAGAAAGCACAAAAAAAGATTAAGATGGTTCTGATCAAAAACACTGGCTCATGCATGTCAGAAACCGATGTGTGATTCCCAAAGAAATCGCAATCTGTGTGATTCTGCCAACATGGCATTAAAGCGATTGCTGGCCAAATTGTTATCGACCACATAGATCTATGCAGTGAGAGAGACATACAGTGCATACTGAGGAGGAGGAAGCAAGTATTTGTCTAAGCTGTTTTGCATTTTATTTTTCTGAGATCTGTTTATTGAGAAGCACATTAAAATCATAACAATACATTCATATCGAAAAAAAATATTAATTATACAGCCATATTCAATCTACAGTCATATTCAATTTCAAATACATCTTTAACTATATAAGTTAATTTAAATAATACATGTGGTCCTTTTTTAAAATGCATATTCATACCATGTTTTCTCTTAAATTCATGTCCTTCCACTGCGTACGTATAATGGCAAGTGAGCAAGTATTATAGGGACACATATATACACGCATCCAAGCACAATATATACATGCATGTATGCATGCATGCATGTATACATGCATACATGCCAGAGTATATTTCAAGAAAGATATAGGAGGTAAATAAAGTAGATAAGAAAGTCTGCCATCAATACATAGCCATCTACAGACTTATGTAAACCTACATAACAAAAGAAATAAAATAAAATAAAATAAAAAGTGTAAAATAAAATAAAATAAAATAAAATAAAATAAAATAAAAAGTGTAAGGCGTGGCTAGGCCTCCGAGAGCATCAACAGACGTCGCTTAGTCGGAATTCAACCTTGCGGCAGTATATTTAGATTATTACAAGATAGCCTGTTTCTCTCCATAACTTATGAATGGAGCCCAATTAGTGTCAAACTTCTCCCTAGCTCCAGTCACTGAGAATCTGATCTGTTCTAACTTAAGAGCACCCATCACTTCCCTGATCCATTGATTAAAACATGGTTTAATTGCTTTCCAGTTCACGAGGTTTTATTTATTCTTATTTATTCTGCATTTTAGCCACGGGCCACCATTTGATGATGAGTTTTATTCTTTCGGACGCAAAACTATAAAGGATTTTCTTTTTTCTAATCGTGTAGATTCTCGAAAATTAAATAAGTCAGATCTATGTTTAAACATAATTTAACTCTTGAGAGCGTAAAAAGGTCCTCAGGAGTTACAGATCTATAAGGGGCCCTTTGGTTACCAACTGTCCATCATTTAGCTGGGGGCCACCTGGAACCACTGGTTGAAAATTTGAAAAACAACTGGTCTAAGCAGTGCGAGAATGTGAGGCTAGTTGCAAAGTTCACGTTCTGGCTCAGTGGACAAAAGGGGGGCATGATCCGCCTAAAACCAAAACATGGCAGGAAAATAATAAGCTCGGGGAGAGGAGGGGGTTGGGCCGCACACACACAAACACAACTGACCACTGAGGAAGGGCAGGGGAGGAGAAGAATGTAATTCTATACCCGTGGGGGTGCGTGCCACCTAATGCTGTTGGACTAGAGTTGTCAAGGAAGCATGATACTATCATCTCTACTACTAGTGACAACATGCTACATTGTAGCATCTGTACAGTGACAACATGCTACATTGTAGCATCTGTACAGTGACAACGAGGCCTCGTTTAATGTGCAGAATCTCTCTACACTGGTTTTGTACACTACAGTAGTACAATGGAATGGAAGAGAACACCAGACTTGCAGCGATCATGATCTCGATTCTGGGAGAATGCTGGGGAAGAAAAGGTGGGCTTACATTGCATAAAGAGTGGGGCGATCACAACAACAGCAACAAAGGGCATACCTTCAAGAATAGATTGGAGCAAAGCAGATTAGATTATATACCCGTCTACTCTAGTGAATGATGTTCAAGAGACAACTAGCCTACTACTGTACCTCCTCCTCGGGGTTTCAAGCTAAACCTCTCTCGAAATTTAAATGGAACGCCAAAAAAGGAGAACAGAGCAAGGAGGCCAATAAAAAATAATCCGCAAACTTAATCCTATTCCTATGTCGAAGGTAGAGGGAGCCGACTCGACCCCGATCAAGGCGAAAGACACTAACAATAATGATAAAACAAAAACCAAGTGTCGTCTGTGTGTTTTAATTGAGCTCCACGATTTAAAAGAAAAATAAAATCCTGGCGACGATCGAGTAGGCTAATGTCCCGTTTTTTCCCCTTTCAGGGCAGGCCTGGCTGTCTTGCAGTTTGGTCGGTGCATGTGTGCCCGTATGTGTTGCCCGTGAATTATTATATGAAAGAACTAACCTGCAATGGCATGCCCCCCTGCGTGTCTCGTCTCCAAATGTCGGGCGACAGACAGTCAACGATCGATGGACGAAATGATGGGAATGGGCGTGCTGTGTGTGCAGACAGAGATGGGGGAGAGATGCTGACAGTGCGCAGACAGCCAGCCCAGCAGAGCCATAGAGTATAGAAAGAGTTACGACAACTCCGTCCACTTCATGGGGTCAGTCCAATGGCGGCTCTTCTACAAAGGACTTGGAGAGAGAATGGGGACAACAAATAGGGACAAGTCCTGGACCTGAAGTAGGCAGAAATGCATTGGACTCAGGCAACATCCCAGCGTTAATGATCTTAAATCGCTTTATTTTAGATCGTCTTTAGTATTAGTACACTAAGTACAACATGAACATTATCGTACAGTAATCTTGTTACTGTACAATACCGTATACATGTTGAAAGCATGCATAAAATAGCTCTTATTTGCGCCGCCCTCGTTGTTAACAATGTATGTCCAACTCCAGTTTGTCCCTATTAGGGGCTGCTTGAACAGCGCTTGAACGCTCAGTTTCTGAGCCCTCAATGTCGCAACTCTTGTACTAGATGGCTCTGCAGCCCAGCACAGAGCCGTAGAATAGGCTACAGACAGAGTTACGCAAACCCCGTTTACTTCATGGGGGCAGTTCAATGGCGGATCTTACATAGACTTTTGAAAATAGGGACAAAATCGAATCGCATTGGTGGTCTATGGGCTCGCGTGAGTACATGAACCACGTGAGCAAGCTGTTTTTCTGACTCATCAATGTCACAACTAGACATTTAGTTGCGGCAGCATTCTACTACTAGGCTCTGGCTCTGGGCCCAGCAACGCTGCTCTCGCTGTCCGTGTTGGAATGATTGTTGTCTACAATCCCATTCCCGGTAGGGACAGGCCCAGACCCAGAGTTATGACATCTGCGTTCAAGTTAACTGTAATTTGACTGTATGAGGTATTGCAATGTTTCTACTCTACTAAATCGCCCTGGATTAAATGGCAAAATTGTAAATTGTGATGGTACAGTATTCAAGTAAATTTACTTTGTTCTGAACTTCCTGTCCACTACTGTGTTGACTGACATTTGTGTGTATGCCTAATTGCCTATGGCTGTATTAAAGGGGAATTCCACCCATTTTCAACATTCTAATATGTTTTCACCTAACCAAAATGTATGTGTGTAAAACCTTAAAATCGTCTGATGGATAAAGAAAAAACTATAACAAGGTTTAACAATAGTTAAAGGTAGGGGAAGTGATTTGAAATTCATGGTGTAGTACCAGCCTGGTGCACTAGGGGCCCCCAACAGTAGCTACACTATGTGAACCTGCTGCTCGCTCCTGATTGGAGGAGAATTGGTGGTGACCTGGGGAACTTTTATTAGCTCCTCTGCTAATGTGGGGGAGGGGGAAACTCCATATGTGGTTTCCACACCTTATAATAGAGCATTTTAACAGAAAAAAAATATTTTTTGGGTGATATCTGACAAAAGTGAAATCACTTCCCCTACCTTTAATACTTTTTATCTGGTTTTCTGTTTCTCTCTCTTTTTTTGCTGTTGTTTTGCAGTTCACCTCCCGGCCGAGGGGCGCTGTAGCGCAGTTGCGCACATGATGCACTCATTTTGGGTACAGAGAAGAAGTCGAGTAACACCCGGGGGCGGGGTACAGGGATCGGACCAGGATCGGACAGAAATTGATTTCTTAAAAAGCTGATTTATTTTCATACATAGCTCTACGGGGTTGGAAACCCCTTCTATTGCTCCGAAATAGAAGGAAACTGTCGGCAAATCACGGTAAGCTGCTTTGTTTGTGCGTCCGTGCATATATGTAGCGTTATTTGACCGGAGCGATCCCCCCAAGCTGAAATCGGAGGTTATCGTTATAACTCCACTGGAGTCCATCCAAGTAATCTAAGTAAACGCCCTCCAGTGGAAGTTATATATTATGGCTAATTAACATCCACAGATCTTTGACTTGGAGGAACAGACAGATTACAGGTATCTATAGGACTATGTTCTACCGCTGCAAGCAACTGAGGTGGGGAAGAAAAGTTAGACAAAAAGTTAGTTTTACGGGGGCCCAAAGCCAGGTGGGGCCCAAAAAGCTGAGATTAAAAGGTTTTTATGTGTATTTATACTGCAAAGCTGCACAGTGGGGGCCGAGTGATACAAATTTTGCAGGGGCCCCAAAATTTGCAGCGACGGCCCTGCTGGTATGGACTGGTTGAGAGAGAGCACACAGCTGGATGTGAGCCTTATATAGCCAGCAGGTAATGATGATTGGATGAGGGGTGGAGTCAGGTAATGGGCTGATTGGCAGGTGAGATGACTGGGGACTGAAGACCTGTAGAGAGTGAAGAGTGGAGAGAAGGAGAGGAGGGGAGAAAAACAGAGCAACCCTACACTAAACTATACGTGGCACGTAACAGTGTTACATCACTGTACATACTATACATAGCGTGACCAGGGCACATAAAACTGCAGTTTTAATTGCAGAAAGGTCGTACAGCTCTTTCTACACACTGGATTATATGGAAGATATGTGGAAGATATGAGATATATAGCATAGATCGAATACCTGTAACAACTGAGAGGTCTCTGATTCGGTAAAGGATCTTGCCCTTTTTAGGGAAAGAATCCCTACAATGTCATTGAAGCCCAAGGCGGTGAATTTTGAGGAGAAATGGAACGAGCTGGAGCCAACACTCAGAGCAGTACTCAGGCTTCAGCCTGTTGCGAGAGCTACATGGAACAGCAATCTTACTGACATTTACTTCTTGTGTGTTGCAAACCCGCACAGCATGGGTGAAAGATTATACTATTCCACCAAAGAGTACTTGCAGGATCATGTTAAGGATTTGTGCCAACAGACAAAGGAGTCGGACGAGAAGATTTTGGTGATGTACAACAGGTTCTGGACAGACTACCGTGCAGGCGCACAGCTCTTGAACTACTTATTCAACTACCTCAACCAGTATCGCAACCCACTGCATTTCACCAAGCAAGAAAACAAGACAGATACCGAACTCCAAAACGACAACAGCGAGCCACTCCCTGAGATTCAAGAGCTGGCATTAGACATCTGGATGGAGGTGATGATCGATCCACTCCTGGACAAGCTGATCCCTATGCTGTTCAATGAGATCAAAAACGAGCAGACAGAAATTTGCGGGATAATCGACTCCTTCCTGTCCGTCGGGAAGTACAAAAAGAACCAAATGAAGTTCTATCAGGACATTTTTGAGAAGAAATTTCTTCTAAAGATGGGGGAGCATTACAAACAGGAAGCCTCCAATCTCATGCTGGAATCCAACTGTTCGCAGTACATGGAAAGGGTTGTGGCGCGGCTGAAAGAGGAGGAGGTACGCTTTCAGAAGTACCTCATCAAGAGCACATACGACAAAGTCATCCACGAATTCCAGCATAATATGGTGGGTGAGAACCTGCAGTTCCTCCTTTCAGAGTGTCAGAACTTCATCCGACAGGAGAGGACAAGAGACATGTCCAACATGTACACCCTAGTGAAAGACGTGAAAGATGGTTTAATCCACATGACCCAGAAGCTACAGGAACATATCAACGAGGAGGGAAAACGAGCCACTAGTAACCTTTCCCAGGACAATATGCCAACCCAGTTTGTTGAGTCTGTGCTGGAGGTTCACACTAAGTTTTCTGATCTCATTAACACGGTTCTGAGTGCGGAGCCACATTTCTTGAGCGCACTTGACAAGGCCTTGACAACTGTGGTGAACAGCAAGGAATCCAAGCCCAACCAAAAGGAATGCAACATCTGCAAAGCACCTGAACTACTGGCCAGGTACTGTGACAATCTGCTGAAGAAGTCTGCAAAGGGAAGGACAGAGAGCGAGGTGGAGGAAAAACTAAGCAGCTTGATCACAGTGTTTAAATACATTGATGATAAGGATGTCTTTCAGAAGTTTTACTCCAGAATGCTATCAAAGCGATTACTATTTGACCTGTCATTGTCCATGGACACGGAAGAAATCATGATCAACAAACTAAAACAAGCGTGTGGTTACGAGTTCACGAGCAAGCTTCACAGGATGTACACAGACATGACTGTGAGCAGTGACCTCAACAACAAGTTTGAAAGCAACAAAGACCACACAGACCTGGGCATCAATTTCCGCATCTATGTGATACAGGCAGGAGCCTGGCCTCAAACCCACACCGCCTCTACTTTCACCATCCCGCAAGAACTAGAGAAGAGCGTTCAGATGTTTGAGAAGTTCTACAATGGCAGATTCAGTGGTAGAAAGTTGACCTGGGTGCACAGTCTCTGCACAGGCGAGGTTAAGATGAACTACCTGTCCAAGTCTTACGTAGCTATGGTGTCCACGTTCCAAATGGCTGTGCTGCTGGCCTTCAACAACAGCACTCAGACCATCACCTTCAAAGAGCTCCAGGATAGCACGCAGATGAATGAACAAGAGCTACAGAGGACCATCAGGTCCCTGGTGGAATACAAGATACTCAACCATAACTCTTCCAACGAAAACATAGAGGCAGAATCCATGTTTGTCTTGAACATGGGCTTCACCAGTAAGAGGATAAAGTTCAAGATCACGACAGGGATACAGAAAGACACGCCGCAAGAGATAGAGCAGACCAGGAGTGCTGTGGACGAGGACCGCAAATACTTTTTACAAGCTGCCATTGTTAGAGTCATGAAGGCCCGCAAGGTGTTGCGACACAATGACCTGATCCAAGAGGTCATCAACCAATCCAAAGCCAGATTCAACCCCAACATCAGCATGATCAAGAAGTGCATCGAGATGCTCATCGACAAGGAATACATTGAGCGTAGTCAAAGCTCTACTGACGAGTACAACTATATGGCGTGAAAACAAGGGCCGGAAATATCCACAGAGGTCCTCTCACCCACAGATTAACCTGATCAACAGGGTGGCCTGTGCAGCTTAAAATGCATAGCTACAGATAAGGACTCATTAATTACTTGCCTGAGCAGAGAGAGCAAAGGTTAAGCGATCAGTCCGTGGTCCACTGGTCGTCGTCTCGGAACTCCAGCTTTGGTGATGACGTAATGGTGACGACGTAAAATAGATTTATAGCTAATTCCATGAGCATTAGCTTGCTTCACTCACGCACGAGTAGGCCATGGCCTACTTGTGCGCAGCACACAAGTTTGCACTCTACCGAGTGCTGATCTAATTTTGTCCTGCCATTAGAAGACAAAGGATCGTGACCTCCATCTTCAAAGGTGATAGAAGGTTGCCAAACATGTTTAGAAAGTTAAAACACATCACCCGGCCCATCCGTTCACATTTTATACTTTGTAATATTATAAGTATTTATGTGTGCCATCTGTTGAAACGGGAAAGAGCAGCTGATAAATGCAAATAACTGGAAAATTGACAAAAGGATTGCCAACATGTTTGTTTTTATTACATGTTTACCAACAACAATTTTGAGACACATGTACAGATGTTCAGATTTTTTTTCTTCTGATATTTTATTAGTTTTAATTGATACTTTTTACTTTGGTATCAGCTCTAACCGCAATAATCTTGAATGGTGTGACATATAGTAGGCAAGCGGTCTAGAAGAGTGTCTTTGTCTTGCACAACACTGGACCAATCAGTGTTGAATTTCTTGTACACTGTCTGTAGGCCAATGAATAATTTCTTATTTTTTTTCTAAATCCAAGAATACTGTGTCTCAATCAGTTTCATGCGGATCGGTTGAAATGCAGGGCTATGTGATGTGTGAACTAATTTCAAGATCATTATGCCACTGTTCTTTTTCCAAACCACTCAATGAATGACTGATTGTCTGGGAGGCACACAGAACAGATCCATTCATATATTTTCGGATTGTTTGCTGTCTGGACTCCGGAAACAGTCCTTGGCGCACCACAGGACTGTCTCTCCTAAAATCAGTAAACAAGACATCATTTTTTAAACCTTTTACTTACTACTAGTAAGTAGTCAATTGGTTCCAGATATTTTTGACAATGTTTTGATATCTATCTATAAATGCACCAAAATCTCTGTATGTCTTTGTCTTGTGTAATCCACATAGCACCATTAGCCTGAATGGCTTCAAATTTCACAAAGCACTGGGCTGTGGCGCTCGGTGTTGGGATGGTCATCCTCCACCCAGACACAGAATCCCATATATAGGCGTAAAGGGACACAATGAGACATGCATAAATCTGCATATATGGGCATTAAAGATACACAACCGATGTGTGGAACAAGTACTCTGCATCCAGAACAGCGCAAAAACCTCATTCCAAGTAGGCTAGGCACCACTGTACTGTAAAGGCTCCAATGCCTACTATCTGGGCGGAACAGTATATTTACATTGTTCCAAGTAGGCCAGCGCCCAACGGACACCACTGTAGCGGCCCCATGGGCACCGCTCTAATAATAAAGTAGAAATACACTCTGACAGGTGCCAACTTGCGCATTATACATGAGTAGGCCATGGCACTTATGCATTCTTGCAGAGGGTACTTTCAAGTTGACCCTTCAGGAGATAGTACTCATGACAATACTAAGTTATCTAATTACATTAACATTACATCATCAACTAAACCAGCCAATCAACCCATAACAACCCAATGCACTTGCAGACCAGACTTAGATAGCTTTGACTTACATAGGATGTCTAATGCATTACCATGTTTTAGTGCTTACATTGTAAATTCTGTTTAGATTATAAACTGTCATTTCAACTAATCTGTATCCATATGATGTATTGCAATGTTTTTACTTAATGTAAATCGCTCTGGATTAAGAACATCTTCTAAATTCCTAAATTGTAAATTGTAATCAAAGAATCAAACACATCAAAGAATAAAGGGACCCAGAAAACTGTGTCTGCGACAAACAAGTGGTTGGGAAACGATGGATTAGAGAGTATGTTCAGTTCCTCTAGAGTGTACTGTAAACCGAAATCATAGCGCAGGGATTTTATCCCTACACGTCTCAATATTTGACAGTAAAAGACAAATTAGGTCAAAAAGTCTGCCAAATAATGACGTAAATTAAACTTCAAAACAGTAAACACCATCATTGACATCGAATGGAAAATGCATGTCGTACATGTAGGCTATTTAGACAAGCAAATCGGTAAACAATCACATGAGAGTGCTGATCCAGAAGATATCAAAGCTCTACTCATTGGATGATTCATAATGATGTTCGACGACAGTAGCGCCCCTCACTTCACAAGGATGTGATTTTTATTTAACTAAACATCACTTTTGATTAGAAGTGGTGTTTAGTTCCTTTCATCAGGATGGTCGCTGGAAATGACCTCACAGTGATAACCAATCCCTCCAAGGTTCAAGCCAAGGTTACTTTTTTTCACCCCTCAAGCAGGCAAGGATGGATTAAGCCCCACGAGTGCGGGTATTTTCAGGGGCCCACATAGTACATGTGTAAACTTTCTTTTTTTAACCTACATTTAACAAAATCAACAGCCAACGAAGGGCCCCAGGACCTATTTTATGGGCCTCAAATCAAACCAAGTCTGTGTGAATACCAGACATCTCACCTTTTTTCCCAAGTCTCCAAATGAAAAGTCAAGAGGAACAATTTAATTATTACTAATGTATTATACATTATATTATAGAGAATCAGTGTGCTATGTCAAACTTGGATATGTTTTAGCCCTGATAAAAAAAAAACCTGCATGCAGGTCAAAACTTGTTTTTTTAATAAAGTTCTTCTTTTTTATATATATATATATATATATTTTTGTGTGCCCGGATCTCTACTCCTTTCAGATATGTTATACTTTGTTTTTAAAAATGAGCAAATTATTTGTGCAATTAAATAATACAGTAATTAAATGATAAATATGTGAGTAATGACTAGTCTAAATGCCAAAAGGAAGGACCCTGTGCCTCACCAGTCTCAATTACCAGCACAGACATACGAGTCAAAATAGTGTGTAGGGGCAAAAGAAAGCAGCACAAACTATTTGAGAGGGGGGTAACATTAATAAAAGCTAAGGAATAAAAACATTAAAATGGTGAAAGGAATTAGGTTAAGACAATATTGTGGGGTTTTGGGGGCGGTTTTTGAAGGCTTGGTGGAGGCATCTCTGAGCGTTTTAGATAAGCGCTGCAGCCATAGAGTATAGACAAAGTTACGTCACTTCATGGGGCCAGTTCTTCTTCACATACTCGTCCACTGAATTGGGACAACCAGAACTCGTGGAATGAATTGGAGTATAAGGGCTCGCGCGATCACATGAACCACGTGAACAGGCTGTTTTTCTGCCCCCTCAATATCACAACTAGGCCTATACTCCACCATGGCTTCTCCGAGTTTCGAATTCTAGCGTTGTGCTTGTGGCGCCACCTGGCGTTCCCTTTCCGCGTATTCCCACCGGAGCCGTGGTGAAAATAGTGGTGAAACAGTGCTTGTTTCAGCCCTTATTTAATATTTCTTTCTTTCTTTCTTTCTTTCTTTCTTTCTTTCTTTCTTTCTTTCTTTCTTTCTTTCTTTCTTTCTTTCTTTCTTTCTTTCTTTCTTTCTTTTTTTTTCTAAATCCAATATTTAATATTTCTTTCTTTCTTTCTTTCTTTCTTTCTTTCTTTCTTTCTTTCTTTCTTTCTTTCTTTCTTTCTTTCTTTCTTTCTTTCTTTTTTTTAAAGAGCATCAAAGAAACAATAGGCCAGGTAATGACGTAATGATGAAAAGGGTATTTTATCCGAACGTGCAACAGGTGGCTCTGTGATCCTAACAGCTCTTAACAGCTCCTAACAGGTCCTAACAGAGGTCCTAACACATCCTAACACTTCCTAGCAGGTCCTAACACTTCCTAGCAGGTCCTAACACTTCCTAGCAGGTCCTAACACTTCCTAACAGGTCCTAACACTTCCTAGCAGGTCCTAACACTTCCTAGCAGGTCCTAACACTTCCTAACAGGTCCTAACACTTCCTAGCAGGTCCTAACACTTCCTAGCAGGTCCTAACAGTTCGTAACAGCTCCTAACGTCCAATCCGAACAGTCCTAACGTTAAATCCTAACAGGTCCTAACCACAATCCTAACGGTGGGGGTAAAAGAGCCAATCAGCTCTCGGAACACATACTCGTCCACTGAATGTGCTTGTGGCGCCACCTGGCGTTCCCTTTCCGCAGTAAATGTAAGCAATTTGTCTCACGCGTATTCCCACCGGAGCCGTGGTGAAAATAGTGGTGAAACAGTGCTTGTTTCAGCCCTTATTTAATGTCTTTCTTTCTTTCTTTTTTTAAAGAGCATCAAAGAAACAATAGGCCAGGTAATGACGTAATGATGAAAAGCGTATTTTATTCGCATGTGCAACAGGTGGCTCTGTGGCGCAATGGATAGCGCATTGGACTTCTAGGCAATTCTCTAGCGAGGTGATTCAAAGGTTGTGGGTTCGAGTCCCACCAGAGTCGATGTTTTCCTTTTTTCTCCTATGTTGGCCAGTCGCGATTCACTTCTCAAAACAAACCAGTCCAGGCTGCAACAACCTTACCGAAATCACTATTATTATTATTATTTTTTATTCGTTCACTGACGTCATATTTGGTGCCAGACGTTTTGGACAGAAAGCGGCAATGATTGAAATGTAACATTTTTCAGTTCATTTTTTAAATAAATAAAAAGTATGCTAATAATCACTCACACACACATCCGCATTCCTGCGCGAAAAAAACTGTCGGTGTTTCCAAAATTGAGTTTGAGTTTTACAACATGAATTGGTAGACCCAGATATAGAAATTACATTAAATAATGGACCATAGCCAAAAACAAAATAGAGCTTTAGTTTTGGGGTCTGTGGGGCTAAAATGTCATCAAATGGTGGTCCGAGGCTCAAATTTTGAATAAATAGTGGCCCCTGGGATCAAAAAGGTTGAAAAACACTGTCCATTTCCAGGCGACATAGAATTGCGTGGCAACGTCCAGGGTGTAACCAACCAGAGCGTGTAGGATAAACTTACGCCAACTCCGTTCACTACATCGGGCCAGTCAAATGGCGGCTCTTCTACATGGGTTTCTAAAGGGGACCTGAAGTATGTTAGCGTAGAGAATAACAGCTTTAATGATCTTAAATCGCTTTATTTTAGATCGTTAGAGTGCATCATAAGCATTACACAGTCTCCAGATGTTTCTGTACAATGCTTTAAAATAGTTGTCACGTTGCACACCTGTCTAAAATAGCTCTTATTTGCACCGCAATGGTTTAAAATAAACAATGTATTTCTAACTCCAGTTTGTCCCTATTCGGGCTGCATGAACAGCGCTCGAGCGCTCAGTTTTCTGACCCCTCGATGTCGCAACTCTTCCACTAGACGACTGTCTGTAACCCACGAACCAGGGACATTTATTAGAATAGTTGCGACATTGAGGGGTCAGAAACTGAGCGCTCGAGTTGTTCCTGCAACCCGAATAGGGACAAACTGGAGTTGGAAATGCATTGTTTTCAAACGAGAGCGAATTCAATTTGAGCTAGTGTACAGTAACAATAAAAATAAAAGATCTAAAATAAACTATTAAAGACCCCTAGAAGACCGGGGTCTATTAAATAAAACGCTGTTGCCTGAGCCAAATGCATTTCTGCCAACTTCAGGTCCAGGACTTGGTCCCTATTTGTTGTCCCCATTCTCTATTCAAGTCTAAGTAGAAGAGCCGCCATTGGACTGGCCCCATGAAGTGGACTGAGTTGTCGTAACTCTATCTATACTCCTATGGCTTTGCCACGAACGAACATACCGTGCACTACACAGCAGGGCGAACCCCCTGACGTTTAGTTAGCATGGTGCTGCTACTACGAGGCTACGAGAGAGCTCCTGGTCGTTATGAAACAACATGCAGAGTAAAAGCTCCGCTCCGCGGCGTTGTCGTCTGAATCCCTCCTCGCGGCCCTGATTCGCAGCCCCGACATTGCTGTCTGACCCGCCGTGCCGGTGGATTTAGTTGTTATTTTCTCCCCATATCTATATATTTCTTTTGGATGAAGAAGAAGACAGCTAGCTAGCTAACATAGCTAGCTTTTATGGGCGTCAAAGTTAGCCGTGACTTGAAGCTGCTGATCTCAGTCTCACATTACGGACACGTCAAGGTAAACACATCAGCCAACAGTCAGCTATAGTAATAGCCAGGGGAAAGGCTAACGTGTTAAACTTTTACAATACAATACACTATTCTGGCACTATGAACTTCTTCATAACGTGACGTGATATAGACGAATGTTGTTCCCTGTGATCTGTGACTTTAAAAATACATTCACCATGACCCCCTGTGCCTGTTTTTCGTGCTTGCATGTCACCATAGGCAAACATGTTGAGATGAGATCTGCAAACGTAGCAAAGGCTGTATTTGAATAGGGAAGTGGTTATAGTGTAACCACTCAACAAACTAACTCACACTTTAACTTAACAGTGGGTCGTTAACATCATCTGGTCCGTATGTATGAAGATCACTTTCTCTTGATCAAAATTGTGTTATCTGTGCAGTTGGGGTTGTGTTGGGGTGTTTTAACTCTTATAAACAAAAAAAACATGCTGCTATATCTTAAATGTCTTAGATTTGGTTAATAACCTTGCACTATTTTGCCATTAGATGTCTGTGGAATGACCTAAATCTAATATAAAAGGAATCAACTGCTAAAGTTATTAGTTAGTGACTTTGACTGTATTCTACTAGCCTTCATTTCTCTTTTTTTCTCTTGTTATGCAATCTTTCTTGATTCTTACCCTTTGACTTGTCAAATCGATGGGCTCAGCTGCTGCTATCTCTCTATTACTACTAGCAATAAAGCAAAGTCATCATGTCTAAATTAGTCATGTGATTGCACAGAACAAAATCATTTATATACATCAGGGGCGGATGTAACATTTCCCAATTGGGGGAGCAGGCGAAAATGGCATGGGGGCAACTTCATCGCCCGTGGTGTGAAGCGACACCCATACCATTTTCAGTTACAGGACTTGTATTAGTCAAGTAACGCGTCAATAATAACATCAGTTGTTGTTGTTGTTGAAGTTGCAACAGACACGCAGCATGCATAAAGCTAAAGGTCTGACTCAGAGAGTTTTCTGTTTTCAATGATGAAATGCTGTTGGTTTAGTGGTGCCACGACTGTAGTTAGTTAGTAGCAGTAGTAGCACTAATTTTTTGAAATATATTGGGTTGTTGCATGCCATCATGTTTGGTGGGGCAGTCAGGGCATTTAGGGGGGCATTGCCCCCCCCCCCCCCCCATGCCCATTCCTAGATCCGCCTCTGATTCTACTGTGTGTGTGTGTGTGTGTGTGTGTGTGTGTGTGTGTGTGTGTGTGTGTGTGTGTGTGTGTGTGTGTGTGTTTTTCTCAGGTCCCACAGATCCGTGTCTTACTTCGGGGGGGCTGTGATGTCGGAGCCCAGGAGTCCCACGCCGACCCCGGCCGGTGACACCTACAAAGGCTGGGTGTTCAAATGGACCAATTATATCAAGGGATATCAGCGCCGATGGTTTGTCCTGAGCAACGGCTTGCTGTCTTACTACAGGTACGGTTTGACCGTGATTAAAACGTTCTGTACTGTACTTGTGGTGTTTTTATTTTTGGGGACAGCGTGACAACGCAGCACAACAGTATGTTCTTTCAGAGCGAATATTTTGTAGAATCTACGATGGGAAACGAAATGGGTTAAACCATAGACATCGCCATGGAGATGAGCAGCGTCCAGACCAGCCCGGCGCCATGTTAACAATCGAATGCTGCTGTAACTACTGTTTATTTAACACTCAATAGGTTTGCTTGTTGAACCTTTAGTCTCGCGCGTGGCAACACTGTTTGCCTCTCGCAATTTATAAATGCTTCACTTCCTTCTTACAGTCTGGAGCGTGCAAGCTCTTGAGCTCATGAGCAAGCGATAGATAAAAGCGGAAGTGAAGAAAGTTTAAATGTAAGGCAGACTTCCTTAAGGTCAGTTAGTTCCAGACTATATGATAGCAGTCGACTATACAGTTATCTGGCTAGTACACGAGACAAGACTACTTGAGCCTAAATCCATATGATAACTAGAATGAATTCAATTTTGCAATTGCAAACGGGGTTGCCCCGATGATACTGTAATCTGCGATCGAGATGCTAGCCCCACTGATGTTGTAATGGTGACGTGATGCTGCGGTTTTCCATGTTAATTCATTGAACCCTGTGGTGTAGAGCAACATACACATTCTCAGCTGATACATACAGTACCCCCTAATGACCTACCCGTTTTGAAACATGCTTTAGTTACGTCACTAGAACAGCGATTTCTCATTGACTGGACATTTAATAAATATTAGAAAAAAGTTTACAGTCATCAGATGTAAGCACAAGCGACGTGACTTGCTGGGCATTTCTGCCTGACGCACCTCCGACGGTGCCATGGTGCCGGCTGCAGGGTCATCAGCCGGGAGCCACCCTTCACCGATGTTTCGCTCCTTTAATCCCGGAACACCTCTGGGTGGTGGAGCCGCGACAGGGACGTCTCCCTGCCGCCCCCTGCAGCCGGCGAAAAGATCCTTCTGCCCACTCTCTGCTCCCTGTATTATTGATTCTGTGGATATGGAGTGAGCCCCAAGGGACTATGCATGGCAGGGACGTCCACCTCCCTGAGTCAGGCGTGGGCTGACCGCATACCACAGTTTCTCAGTGGGTCAACCTTGCTTTCCCCACGCTTTGTCGTTTCTCCTGAGCCACAACCAGAAGCTCCCTTGTTCTGCCTCCTCTGCCAGAACCTTCAGTGCGCTCTTCAGCTTGGAGCCTTTAATCCCAACAGACTTCAGGAGCCGCTGTGTGGACAGTCCAGTGAAGCCTCTGCACCCAACTTCCACTGGGTATGTGAAAGCTCTCCAACCTGCTTGCGCACACTCACTCGCCAGCTCTGAGTATTTGCCCCTCTTTCTCTCAAATGCAGCCTCCATGCCCTCCTCCCAAGGCACCGTCAACTCTGCCATGATGACCGTCTTCCTAGGGATGGACCACAAGACGATGTCTGGTCGTAGGGAGGTTGTGGTGATCTCTTGTGGGAACTTCAGCTGACGATCAAGGTCGGCCCTCATGTTCCACTCGCCCCCAGCTGAAAGGAGGGACTGTGGACTCTTGGTGCTGCTCTGCGGCCTGCCCCCTTCTTTGACGAACTGGATTGCTTGCCCTGCTGCTCTGGAACTGGCATTGTTTGCCTCCAATCTGCGCACCTCCAGAATTTCAGCTAGCTTCCGCAGAACACGGTCATGGCGCCATCCATATCGTCCCTGCGTCAAAGCCACATTGCAGCCAGAAAGGATGTGGTGCAAGCTTGCGTTCTGGGTATCGCACAGTTTGCAGGTTTGCTCTGTTCCGTACCACACGTGCAAATTCAGGGGACTGGGAAGGGTGTCGTATGTGGCCCTGATGAGAAAACTCAGCCTTGCTTGGGGCATTCTCCACATGTCCGCCCAGGTAATGACCCTGTTGACTACGGCCTCCCAATTGGTCCATCTCCCTTGCTGCTGTTGACCCACCGCCTTGATGATATAGCTCTCCTCTTCCATCTTCACCACTTCTGACACCACCAAGTCTTTCCTTTCTTTCTTTGAGGCTTTGGACCACCTTGTGGGTGCCGTCCCCCATCCAAAATCAGCCCTGCCAGACTGCACTTGTCCAACCACAATAACAGTAGTGGTGTTCCCCTTGGCAACCCCACTAAATATAACTTGACCGTAGTGAGTGTGCGATCGTCAAAATTGACCCCCTTTTTAAATTGAGACGCCATGGCTGTTGTCCAAAGCTTAGCCGTGAAAGTATGTATCAACACCTTCATCTTTATGGTGGCATGTAGTCTGATTCAAGGCACACTGGTCCCAAGAAGTATCCAATTAATTAAATGCCCCTTTCCCCCGAAACTACAGGACGCAGGCAGAGATGGGCCACACGTGCAGAGGCACCATCAACCTGGCGACAGCAACCATTGCCGTGGACGACGCCTGCAACTTTGTCATCTCTAACGGCGGAGCGCAGACGTATCACCTGAAGGCCAGCTGTGAGGTGGAACGCCAGCGCTGGATCACTGCCCTGGAGCTGGCCAAAGCTAAGGCTGCACGCATGCAGGCTGAGTCAGGTACTGACGCTGCTGCTTTCCTTCAAGTATACACAAATACAAATAGAACCACATTATAACCCAGGGGTGGGCAATTATTTTTCCCAAAGGGCCAAATGAGATAAATAAAATATTGTGGAGGGCCAAGACTAAAGGCTGAACCAAAGTCTGCGTAATATTAATTTAATTTCAAGATAAAAGTAAGAGTAAGACCAACCATTTTGACACCAGGGCCCTCAATTCACAAACAAAACAGGCAAACATAGATCAAAAATGACCATTCTTTTACATTCTCTGGCTAATTCAGATAAATATTTTAACTCTTGAGAGTGTAAACATGAAACCAAATGGACCCGCAAGGGTCCATTTGGTTTCATGTTTACGCTCTCAAAGAGTTACATCTGGTTAACCAATTTTCCATATTTAACTGGAACTCTCTCAAGGACCACTGGTGGTCCCCGGGCCGGTCAGAGTCAGCCAAAGGGCCGCATTTGGCCCCCGGGCCGCATAATGCCCAGGTGTGTTAACTTATAACCCATACCTGGGCATTATGCGGCCCGGGGGCCAAATGCTGCCCTTTGGCTGACTCTGACCGGCCCGTGAAAGGGTACTGTGGTTTTCAACCAGTGGTCCGGGGACCACCAGTGGTCCTTGAGAGAGTTCCAGTTAAATATGGAAAGTTGGTTAACCAGATGTAACTCTTTGAGAGCGTAAAACACTCTCAAGAGTTAAAATATTCATCTGAATTAGCCAGGGAATGTAAAAGAATGGTCATTTTTGATCTATGTTTTCTTGTTTTGTTTCTGAAATCCAGCCTGGAATTGAGGACAAAAGCAAAAGAAATCTTTATTTTTGGGTCTGTGGGGCTAAAATGTCTTCAAATGGTGGTCTGTGAATAAAATACTCAAATACTGAATAAATAGAGGGCCCTGGTGTCAAAATGGTTGGTCTTACTTTTACTTGAAATTCATTTAATATTACGCAGACTTTAGTTCAGCCTTTAGTCTTGGCCCTCCACAATATTTTATGTATCTCATTTGGCCCCTTGGGAAAAATAATTGCCCACCCCTGTTATAACCATATAAAATGAAATTGGAATTAAATGCGGCAAGTTGTAACTCCTAACAACGCTTAAGTGGGATTCATGAAATGTCCCTGGGACTCAACCCATTTACATCACTGTCTATCTATTTTCAACCGCTTATCCATAGTCCGGTCACAGGGGCAACAGCTGCATCAGGGAGCACCAGACTTCCGTGTCCCGAGCAACATTAACTTCTGCGAAATCCTGGGACGGTCCAATTCTAAACACACTATGGGCAGCTTTAAGCAATAACATGTTTAGTTTCATGGATGATTACCATTTGCGATTTTCCTAATGTAAATACTATTTGTATTTTTACAAGATTAATTTTCTGCTTCTGAGAATGAGTTTCTTTGGCCAGTCATGCTAGACGAGCGACAAATATGTTTTTGCCGAACCTTTTTTAACCTGAGCATTTGGTCTCTCTTGTTTGTCCTCAGATGATTCTGGGGATGACTTCTCTACAAACTCTCCGCAAGGCCAAGGCGGAGGTTCTTCTCAGAACTCGGAGGTCCAGTCCACTCTCAGGACACTGGGCAGTAAGGTGGAAGATCTCAGCACCTGCAACGACCTCATCTCCAAACACGGCTCCGCCCTCCAAAGGTTGGTCTTTACAGTACGTCAGGGGTTTTCAACAGGTGGTCCGGGGACCACCAGTGGTCCCTGAGAGGATTCCAGGAATGGAAAGTTTTTAACCAGATGTAACTCTTAGAAAGCGTAAACATGAAACCAAATGGTTAAAATATTCATCGTGTGAATTAGCCCAAGTCTGCACAGCTAGAGAATGCAGAAGATTAATAATCATTTTGATCTGTATGTTTGACTGTTTCGTTTCTCAAATCCAGCCTGGAATTGTGGACAAAAAGAAAAGAAATCTTTAGTTTTGGGGTCTGTGGGGCTAAAATGTCATCAAATGGTGGTCCGTGGCTCAAATGCTGAATAAATAGTGGGCCCTGGTATGAAAAAGGTTGGAAAACACTGCAGTATGTGATTACAAATAAACCCCAATGCTGAGCCTCTCGACGTACACATCTTAGCGACCGCTCTATCCGGTTCTTCCGGTGTTCTCGGTCTCAGACTGCAACAATGGCACCTCGAAAGGAACATGTAGATAACGGCTGTTTGGTGGCGTTCTTTTGCAAGGTGATAAGTTGATAACAGTATGGTCAACACATGATTTCAGTAGCCAGCATGTGACCCACAAGCTACAAGTTATTTTGACAGCTTTGTTGCCATTGCTATGGCGGTGTGACGTACATACAGGTTCATCTTCTCATTGAATTAGAACAGTGGTTTTCAACCATTATGATGCCAGGGACCACCATTTATTCAGCATTTGAGCCACGCACCACCATTTGATGACATTTTCACCCCAAGGACCCAAAACTAAGGAATTCTTTTGGTTTTGTCCACAAAACCAGGTTAGATTTTGCAAACATAACAGTGTAGATTTATTAATTAAGTGGCGCTAATTCAGATGATGAATATTTTATCTCTTGAGAGTGTAAACGTTGCAGGTCCAATTTGGTTATGCTCTCAAGAGTTAGATCTGGTTAACCAACCTTCCATCATTTACCTGGGGGACACCGGGAGCCCTCTCAAGGACCACTGGTTGGAAACCACTGAATTAGAATATTGTGTAGCAGTTCCCTTTCTTCCATAATATAATTAAAGGGGAATTCCACACCAAAACGCATTGGGCATCAATGGGTCATGAAGTCTGAGTGAAACATGCATCAATACAAACTGTGAGAGTGGAGGAGGACCTCAGGGTTGACACATAGAACAGGGGGCATCTATGACAAAAATCAAGTAAACTATATAAGATGTCACAGGATCAAGGTAGATTGAGGCCTACTGTGTTTTGGTGTGGAATAATCCTTGAAGTGGAACTTTAATATACTTCAAACCACTGTTCATTAAGCATTTAAAACTTTGTTTTGTTTTAATCTTGACAATTATGGTGTACAGCTCATGAAAATCCAAAAATCCAATCGTATTGAATTAGAATATTTTACTAATTATTACAAATTATTTCATCAATGGGGTGTGGCATGGAGGTGACTGTAGCACTGTTGAGGTTTTATGGAAGCCCAGCTTTGCTTTGGTAATGGCCGTAAATGAATTTGTATTCAGTTCTATGTCTCACACCTTTCTCTTGACAATAAACCCAGATTCTTTGTGGGGTTTCAAGTCGGGGCAGTTGGCTGGTCAGTTAAGTGCAGTAATACCATGGTCAGTGCAGTAGTTACTAGTAGTTTTGGCTCTGTATGAATGTGCCAAATCATGCTGGACAGGAAAATTAACATTTTCATGATGCTTGTCAACAGCACAAGTTACTCTAAAAAGACAGCTGTATTGAAACCATTGTCAAGGCTTCAGTGTCTATAGATCGACACCAGCCGATAGCATGGACTAAATATTGTGTTTTGCCATGTCTACTCAACACAACAATCAAAAATGATATTTTACAGCACTGTGTGGCTTTGTACGTCGACCAGCTTTTTATGCTGATCTTCCCTTTACTGCAGCATTTGGCACCTGCTCACAGATATGATTTTTACACAATGTTCTAATTCGTTGACCTGTATTTCAAACGCATGTTTGGTGAGAGAGGTTTTGTGGAGAACAGGATGTAAAACTCGCTGGAGGGGAACTTTAAGCATATATTATACATATACTGTTTAAACATTTGCACGCCACACAGTTAACAGTATGTGCACTCATAGACTATATGAACAAGATTTGTTTTCGACAATCTTTTGCAGGTCTCTGTCAGAGCTGGACAGTTTACGTCTTACCGGAGAAGCCGGGGATAAGATCCGTCAGGTGACGGAGAGAGCTACACTGTTCCGCATAACATCCAATGCTATGATTAATGTGAGTGACCCGCTTTTACCTTTTCCCCTAAGTAGGCTGCTAAGATTTGACCCAAAATAGCCTACCCAGATTGGCAGAGGATGTGTAGAGCCCAGGATCACATTAGGAATTGGCACCGGGTGATAAGAATGGGGGTGCCCAACCTTTTTTGACCCAAGATCTACTTTTCGGCAGCCAACCCCTCTGAGATCTACCAGTCCAATATCAACATTTCAAACCACACGCATCGTTGCCAGCCTGCAGTAACTTCACAACAACACAACACTACTTTGTTTTACCACTTTACTTTATGTCCATATAAGCATAAAGTACAACAGACTTGTCATAAGTAGGCCTACAACAGTACAACATAAGTACAACAGACTTGGACAAACACTGCCATTGCAAATGCAATCATAATAAGAACAGTCCATCACAAATTGCAGAACAATACTGTTGACATAATTCACAGACAGCAGACAACAATCCTCCAAATGAGCCACTTTGTAGACAGACAGGAACGAACACACACACACACACACACACACACACACACACACACACACACACACACACACACACACACACACACACACACATTATATAAATTGTGGGTCATGGTAAATTCAGGAGGATCACTTATATTAGGCTGACGTCTTTGCCAAAAACCTGTTCCTGCAGGTTTTTCTGCAGGAGCAGGTTCTGAAATCCCAATGATGCCAGTGGCTGTCATTAACATGTGCTGTGTCTGAAAATAGATCTACGGTAATCTAAAATATAAATAACCGTCAGGTTTCGGTAATGTCAGCCAAGTAAAAAGCAAATTGTAAAACAAGGGCGTTCTGTGGATGTTATGTCAAGCTGACATATTTCTATACTCACAGTGGTCATAATAAACACTTGAATGGGCTGTTGAGTGCCTTTCTGAAAAAATAAATGAATAAATAGTTAAAAAGCATCTCTCAACCTAATCAAAAGGATTTAAATTTTTACCATTTGGAGCACAAATGCCTTTTGGCCTTCTATGCATTATCTTGTACTTTAGCTATTGAAAAATAGCAGGTTGACAAGCTCACAGAGCTTTATGCTATATGAGCTATATGAGCTTAAGTGTGAATGTGGCGCAAATATTTGAATATTCTCCCTCACAGCTAATGTGTTTAAGTCAAATATTTTGCTTCCGGGGACCACCAGTGGTCCATGAGAGAGTTCCAGGTGGTCATCAGGCTAAATGATGGAAAGTTGGTTAACCAGGTGTAACTCTTTGAGCTGCGTAAAAAATAAAACCAAAGGGACCCTTGCGGGTTTGTGTGCTCATGATGGATGATGGAAAGTTGGTTAACCAGATGTAACTGGTTAAAATGAAACCAAATGGACCCTTGTGGGTCCATTTGGTTTCATTTTTACACTCTCAAGAGTTATAATATTTGTCATCTGAATTAGCAGCACCTAATTAAGACGTTTACACCGTTTTGTTTGCAGAATCCAGCCTGGAATTGTGGACAAAACCAAAAGAATTCTTTAGTTTTAGGTCTTTGGAGTGAAATTGTCATCACATGGTGGTCCGTGGCTCAAATTCTGAATAAATAGTGGGCCCTGTCATCAAAAAAGGTTGATAACGCAATGTAAAAAATGTATATTTGTGTGAAATCTCCCTCCCCTCCACCAGGCCTGCAGGGACTTCCTGTCGCTGGCCCAGGCCCACAGTAAACGCTGGCAGAAAGCCCTGCAGGCTGAGCGGGAGCAGAGAGTCAGGCTGGAGGAGACCCTGGAGCAGCTGGCCAAGCAGCACAACAACCTGGAGAGAGCCTTCAGAGGAGCTGCACAGGTCAACGCCGCCACCGACAACAAAGGTAAAACCAGAGGGCTCGCTCTCCAATATCAACCCATTGTGTCATGTCTAGATTTCGAGTTGCTGAATAACATAATATTCAAAGATTTGCTCCACGTTTTCACGATTTTTCAAAAATAGCAGAGATACAAGCTTGTACAGGGGTTGACACTAAGGTCTCCGAGGCACTTGCCCATCGGGCAAGTGCAAGTCAGGTTCTACTTGCCCTCAGGTCATGGTCACTTTCCCCCAAAAAATATATTGTAAATTTTGCATTTAAGTTTACTTCCTACTTGGGTGCTTTAAACCAGGGGTTTTCAACAGGTGGTCCGGGGACCACCAGTGGTCCCTGAGAGGGTTCCAGGTGGTCTCCAGCTAAGTTGGTTAACCAGATGTAATGGACCCGCAAGGGTCCATTTGGTTTCATTTTTACGCTCTCAAGAGCTAATAAATTCATCATCTTAATTAGCCCATAGTGGTCACAGGCCCAGTGGTCCCTGACCCCAGTAAAATGATAGTTTGGAACCAAATGGACCTGGGAGAGAGATAGGTAGAGATAGCTAGAAAGCAGGGAAAGACACAGAGGCAGAGTGCAATGACTGCCTTCAAGACAAATTTATCTTGTGTTGTGTTATAGTGCACTAAGTTGCACACTTGCCCGATCGGGCAACCAGGTAGCAGTCTTCACTTGCTTCACTTGCAGTCTTCAAGTATTAGTGTCAAGCCCTGTTGTAGATCTGCTATTTTTCAATAGTTAAAACATAATGCTTAGAACACCAAAACGCGTTCAGTACACTAAGGGTTAAGCCTGGGTCTCTCTCCTTCAAACCCTCTCTCTCCTACATTATGGCAGTATCTCTCGCCCCAGCCACTCACTGTCCTGGACAGGCAAACAAATATATAGTTGAGGTTTTCAACCAGTGGTCCGGGGACCACCTGTGGTCCCTGAGAGGATCCCATATGGTCCCCAGCTAAATGATTGACAGTTGGTAACTGTCCATCATTTAGCTGGGGACCACGTGGAAATGGACCCTTGTGGGTCCATTTTACGCTCTCAAGAGTTAAATTATACTTAAACATCTGAATTACTTCACTTTCAAGAATTTGCACACATTTAGAAAATGTAGAAGAATTGTTATTTTGACCAATGTTTTGCCAGTTATCTCACCTAAATTGTGGACACAAACTTCAAAATCCTCAATTTTTGGGGTCTGAGACTAAATTCAGCATCAAATGGAGAATAAATAAATAATAGAATAATAAATGCAGAATAAATAGTTGGCCCTGGTATGAAAAAGGTTGAAAACCACTCATTTATATCAGTAAAGTAACACAACAACAAGAGAACAAGGTTATCGCAAAAAAAGCATGTGTAATGAAGGTTAGATAAGGTCCAATGTGGCACACATGACTTATCACCACCGTATGGTTTCCCCCTCCAGGTATCGCCGGGCCTGGTATCTCTGGACCGGGTATCTCTGGACCAGGTGTGGCCGGACCAGGGAAGGGGGAGGCCAGTGACGACGAGGACGACAACGAGTTCTTCGACGCCGTGGAAGAGGCGCCAGAGTTCATCACCGTACCTGCAGACCCCCAGTTCCATAAGTCAGTCCGAGTGATCAGACCTGATTACTTGATGATTACCGTAATTTCTGTACTCTAAGCCGCACCTGAATATAAGCTGCACCAGCTTTTGATCCCAGGGGCCACTATTTATTCAGCATTTGAGCTACAGACCACCAATTGACAACATTTTCACCCCACAGAACCCAATCTAAACATTTCTTTTGGTTTTGTCCACAATTCCAGGGTGGATTTTCGCAAACAAAACAGGCAAAACATAGAGATCAAAATGACCATGACTTGTTAATTAAGTGGTGCTAATTTAGACGAATATCATAACTCTTGAGAGTGTAAACATGAAACCAAATGGACCCGCAAGGGTCCATTTGGTTTCATTTTTACGCTCTCAAAGAGTTACATCTGGTTAACCAACCTTCCATCATTTAGTCTCGGGACCATCTGGAACCCTCTCAGGGACCACTCGTGGTCCCCGGACCACCTGTTGAAAACCCCTGTGAGAGCACCGTTGGTGGCCGCTACCTGTAAAAATCCATAGATTGGCCGCACCGTTGTATAAGCCACAGCGTCAAAAGCATGTGAAAAAAGTAGCGGCTTATAGTCCAGAAATTACGGTATTATTATATTTATTAGTGTGGTTGGCGTAGGCAACCAGAATATTGCTATCTAGGCACTTTTTTATTCCGTCCAACATTTGGCACGCTGCTCCTCTCATTTTTTTGCCACATCCACCGAGCCAATGCAAGCACACCTCTACCGGCTTCCTCGCTATAGGTGTGCTTGCATTTCTTCTAAGAGATCCGTCGTTTCTAGGAGTACGAGGGAGTGATTTTTGACACCTCCAGGAGATACATATGACGATACTTTTATTACGCCACCATTACATCATCGCCTAAACCCCAAAAAAGTGCCAATAGTCTGGTTCCTGTCCCTTCTACATTTCTAATAACGAAAATTCTAGGTATCATTACTTTTTTGAGTGAAAACATTCACAGCATAATTCCCCATGGTCTTCATTTTATATATACATTATATACTGTATATACGTTGATTACAGCTAGTCTTGGGCAATATACCGGTATTACCGTTTATCGCGATATTGGAAATCAATACCAAGTAATATCGTTGGGTCTGTGAAAAATATCGAATACCGAATATCGTCAAATACCGACATTATACTGTATTCTATTAAAATATGAGCACTGAGACTTAATTGTAACTATACAAACAATTTTCATGTTACACACATGCCTAAACTAGCCCTTATTTGGGCTAGGCTTTTTGGAGTCAATGTATTTCCAACTCCAGTTTTTCCCTATTTAGGCTGCTTGAACAGTAGAGTGCTCAGTTTCTGACCCCTCAAAGTCGCAAATTCTGAGAACTAGGTGACTGGTGGAGCGTTCCAACTCTGATTGCCGTCAATACCGGTAATATCAAATATCGAGCTAATTAAGACATTATCAATACCGATATTAAAAAATCAATACCGCCCAAGACTAATTACAGCTGCCTTAAGTATCAACGGAAGATACTGTACAGTACATATATGCAAACAAGACTCAACTCAGTCGGCTCGCAGCATGTGGACAAGACGTGACAAGATTGTCGTGATAAGCAACATACTGGGAATTATCACTTGATCTATTGTAGGTAGAATGAGCTAGATCATGATAGTCATTGCCAAATATCGAGAGACATTGGATATTTCTGCATCTTTTTCATGGTGCTTTGCATTGTTGGAATAGTAGCAGGGGTTGATATTTTGTAAGCAATATAGGGCCTTGTCAAATAAATGATTTTATCATTTATTTCTGTAGTATCAATGATGGAATATTCACAAATATTCACCAATTCTTCATTCAATAGTTTACTCATTGACTTTCTTAACTTTTCTTGAGCTTTACTAATATATAAAAAAATGCATACTGGCATTGTGCAATGAAATAAAAATAACGGATGCACAGACACATACTTATGTATAGAGTGTGTGTCTAGACAAAACAAATCCCTTGTAAATCAAAACAAGTGTGACAAGCAAATCATAATAATCATGCCTTTGTTTGTAACACGTGGTCTAATTGTGCACTTAGTTCTAGACATGACATGAAAATAGTTCTACATAATAGAAACTATTTCATGTCTCCTTTTGAGACATGAATTAGTCACAGTTTTTAAACTGTCCTGTGCTGTCATTCAATGTCTTTGAACAGAAGATCGAGCAGCAGCATCAGCGGCTTCAACAGTGAAATCGGCTCCGATGATCAGTCGGTAGGTGTCGCTCTCGTTTCAGCCAAATCGAGCCAAGCGTGAAAACTACTATTCACACTATAACAACATGATAATTAACACGTCATCCACTCATCCGTAGCTCAACGAGGAGCCTCTTGCCAGCAACCACGAATCACCGACTCAGGAACTGCTGCCAGTAAAGAAGAGACGCACCCGCATCCCGGACAAGCCCAACTACTCGCTCAACCTGTGGAGCATTATGAAGAACTGCATTGGCAAGGAGCTGTCCAAAATCCCCATGCCTGTCAGTATCACCGCAAATAGCACCAGGAAATGAATGAGAATCTGTTTGATAACACAATTGTTATATAATAGTTATGTAATAGTTATATAATTTGTCGGTTAAGCTTAAATTCTTAATCATTAATAACTAATCTAATGAATCAACACATCTCTGCTTTTACATGTGATGTGGTAGACAGTTTGACTCTATTTATCATACAAAGAACTGATGCCTTGTATCGCAAATGATTTGACAAATAATTTGATTTTATTATAAGAACCAGCTTCAACGGATCATATAGGAATATAACAGAAGACATATCCCAGTTCTGTTTCCAATCACTTGCTCTTCAATTAGCAGAGTACACGATTTTATTGGATCTGTGTCCATCAGACGTCAAAATGTTGACATCAGCTTAGAGCAGGGGTTTTCAACAGGTGGTCTGGGGACCACCAGTGGTCCCTGAGAGGATTCCAGGTCATCCCCAGCTAAATGATGGACACTTGGTATCCAAATGGACCCTTATAGATTTGTAACTTTCCCAAGAGTTAAATTAAACATCTGATTCTGAATTACTTAATTTTCAATGTTCTTAAAGAATAGAAAATGTAGAAGAAGGTTATTTTGATCAACAGTTTGCCAGTTATCTCTATTGTGAACAGAAACTCTGAAATCCTTATCCTAATGCAGGGGTGCCCACACCTTTTTGACTTGGGAGCTACTTTCAAAATGACCGGCTCAACAAGATCTACACATCAAAAATGTGATTGTTCCATTACTGAAATCCATTTCAAAGCCCCCTAGAAAGTTTGAGCTTTGAAATAGTGGTGATGGTGTTACTTACTTGATAGTGTTTAAGAATAATGTACTTATAATGAAAAATAGTGGGGGAGAATTGGAAGGTTTTGGAGGGTTTTGCTGTATAAACAGTATTTGAGGTTTGAGTTGACAGTTTGTGATGTTGAGTTTAGTTTCTTGCACCCATAACTTTCACATTTTTGTCCACAATTGCTAAAGGGAACTGGCAAAATGTTGGTCAAAATAACAATTATTCTCCATTTTCTAATTGTGTGGACTGTTTAAATATAATTTAACTCTTGAGAGTGTAAAATTGTAAAAGAGTGTAAAATCATTTTAACACTCAAGAGTTACAGATCTATAAGGGTCCAAGTGCTGGGGGGACTGTCATGTGATCTACCTGCACAGCCTGTGTGATCTACTGCTAGATCACGATCGACCTATTGGGCAGCCCTGTCCTAATGTATATGCAACGCACGCGTTAATCATCTCTCTCGTGCGTCTGGTCTTCCCCGTTCCAGGTGAACTTCAACGAACCCATCTCCATGCTGCAGCGGCTGTCAGAGGACCTGGAGTACCACGAGCTGCTGGACAAGGCTGCCAAGTGCCAGAGCACCCTGGAGCAGCTGTGCTACGTGGCAGCCTTCTCCGTGTCCTCCTACTCCACCACCGTCCACCGCACCGGCAAGCCTTTCAACCCCTTACTGGGAGAGACCTACGAGCTGGACCGACGGAGAGAGAGCAGCTACCGCTCCCTCTGCGAGCAGGTGAGGAGGCCTTCACAATTAATCCAAATCAAATCGAAATCGAGGTTTCAGAATTTGGACAAGTAAAAAAAAAAACGTGGTTTCCCCTTTCCTAGCGCATTTACGGTACAACTGTGTCACACTGGCTCACACAGCCAACCTTACTGTAAAAAGTGTTCTGTTAAATATGAAAAGAAAAATGCAATGTGCTCTTCTGTTTACTTTAAGATAGGGGTGTCAAACTCAGATACAGCGTAGGCCAAAATTTAAAACTGAACAAAGCCGCGGGCCAAGTTTGAACAAACCTTTTAAAGGTGAATTCCACCCATTTTCAACATTTTCCTGAGAGGGTACAAATGGGTCTGAAAGAAAAATCATTAACATGTGAAATACAACTTGGTGATGTCATCAGATGTATTTCACCATGTTAATGACTTTTCAGACCTCCATTTTTAGGAAATACAGAATTGGGGGAACTTTTTTTTATCATGTCCACACAACATCTCTAAGGTATATATTAAAATGTTGAAAATGGGTGGTCTTCCCCTTTAATTTGATAATGTTTCAAGGGCCAAATGAAATTAGGGCCAGAGTTTGACACCCCTGCTTTAAGCAAAGGTAGTCCAAAACTCCAATAAGAGAAGTGAGGTTTGCACATCATTTGTGTTCAATAAGAACCACGCTATTCTCTGTTAGAGGGAGGAGAATCAAATAAAAACATTTTTTTAAAAATAAGTATTTTTTATAATTTACCCCAGAAAATCTAAATCGAAAATCTAAATTCAGCTTTCAGAGAAAATAAATCGAGGTTTTATTTTTAGGCAAAATCGTGATGCTCTTACAGGTGAGCAAAGGGAGCGAGACAGAGACACTTTGTTTGCTGTGATTGTTTGTTGGTACGACAACAGGCGGGTTGACAAAACGTAGTGAGGAAGCTGCCAGGTCACGCTGTGATGATGGAGTGATGCTAAGAGGTGATAAGAGCGGAATGCAGAGGGGAATGTTGTTGGAATGTGGATAACGCCACTGCCAAGTTTCATCGTGGGGTAACAGATAAGACGGGCGTGGGCATCGTTTGGCACATCTTTAAGAAAAAAACGTACGCACACGTTGGAATGTCATGACAACAAAAAGCATCCATTTATTTTTAGGTGAGTCACCACCCCCCGGCGGCAGCACACCATGTGATCTCCGATCGAGGCTGGACCCTGAGACAGGAGATCACCGTTGCCAGCAAGTTTAGGGGCAAATACCTATCAATCATGCCCTTAGGTGAGTCACAGAGACGTTTTAATACACACTGTTGTTCAGGACAGGAGTGATGTGCAGTATGACATTTTGACACTGCATGATGGCACGAACGTTATGTAGAGATTTCGATGTGAGTCATACCCGTCTGATATGATAAATGCGATTGTATTAAATTATATGGTAGAAATAGACCACATAATAAGCAGTAAAGTGGCAGAGCTGGGCGACTAACTAACAAACTATTCAACTAGTAACCGAACAGTCCATGTGTCGTGTGTAGTATAGCTCCATTGCCTGAAGGAGCGCATGCTTTGATTGGTTCAGAAACCGTCTGTGCCAGATAATCGTGTGTGATCCATAATAAAAACCCCACCGTTTCCAGTTTATTCCACCTTGAAACATTCTTGATGGGTCTAAGTGTGGCTATTAACACAAACTTATATCAGGCTAATGCGTAAAAATTAATAGTCATGCATGTGTATTGTTGTACAAACATCTTGTGTCGTCCTTGCAGGCACAATCCATGCCATCTTTGAAAAAGGCAACAATCACTACACATGGAAGAAAGTTACCACCACCGTGCACAATATCATCGTGGGCAAGCTATGGATCGATCAGGTGAGACGGAAGAACGAAATTGGTAGAGGTACAATGTTGTGTTGGTATGAAGTGCCCACTTGACAAATAAATAATAAACACTTCATCTTTGTCTGTGGAAATGTTTCTACATCTCCTCCCCAGTCAGGAGAGATAGATGTGGTCAACCATACGACGGGGGATCGCTGCCATCTGAAATTTGTCCCCTATAGCTACTTTTCCAGAGACGTGGCCAGGAAGGTGAGTGGAGGGGGAAAAAAACTAGGGCTGTTGAATGATTAAAACATGTAATCAAATTAATCACGGCTTCAACATTAATCTAATCATGATTAATCACCATTCGAACTACATCCAAAATATGCCTGTTTTCCTATACAGGATTTGAACAAAAAAGAATTCAGGAAAAAAGATCTGTTTATTGCCTAAATAATTATCAAAACATGTGATCTACAAGCCCTCAATGCTTGTAGATCTCTCGAGCTATACCCTATGGCTCTGCTTACAGGGAGACACACAGCTCTGTAAAACCTCTCCGTAAAACCGTGCTCTACCCATTTTTTTAATTAGAAAATGCTCAGTGTTCACAAGAGTTAATTGCATTAAAATTTTTAATCGGATTAATCAACAAAATTAATTTAACAGCTTAAAAAAACAAACAGAACATTTCAGTGTCGATTGCAACACGTCTTCCTTCACACCATTAGTCATAGACAAGTTCTGCTTTTTCTGAGATTCCGCCTGACTGCTCATTTTTCTTTCATTTGTGGTTTTCTGCCTAGCAATGCTGAGTCCTGTGGTTTTATTTTCATAGACTGTACTAACAACATGACGAAGAGCCTTCTCTTTTCTTTCCCCTGTCTCGTCCCTTTCCCTCCTCCTCCTCCGGTCAGGTGACCGGTGTGGTGACGGATAAGGACGGTAAAGCCCACTACGTGCTTTCGGGAACGTGGGACGAAAAGATGGAGTTCTCCAGGGTGATGCAGAGCAGCCGAGGAGGAGAGAACGGCACCGAGGGGAAACAGAAAACGGTCTACCAGACACTGAAGGCCCGCGAGATCTGGAGGAAGAACACACTACCGTGAGCACTGACTGCCTGCCTTTGTACATTTGGCGTTTTTGAGTGTGTGAAGTGTACTCGGACCTATAGGGCCACTTTGAGTAAAAGTGCAAATAACATGGATTCCTAAAATGTCCCTCAAGCTTATTTCTAATGGTTTGAGGCTCAATCACCACTGATATAACCAGTCCTTGTCATTTCTTTATGAACAGTTGAGTTCAGTTTAGATTTATAGAGGATATTTTATAGCAGTCATTATAATACTGATGTTAGATAAAACCAGGCTTGTTTGAATTCCATCTCAATTTGGGAAATCAACAATGGTGGACATTATAAACAAAGTGGAAATGCAAATTTGGAATTGAAGAGGAGGAGAGGAGGAATTATACAAAGCAGGATGCATTGATGATATCATTATGAGGCCAAAATCAAACAAGCTGTTCCTCAAAGCCATTTACATCAAAGCTCCTATATGATATGAAAGACAGATTGTTGAAACTAGATAATTTGTGGGGATAGAAAACACAGATGAGAGCACCAAAAACTTGAATTTCATGTTATTCCCCCTTTAAGAAACTTGTCGGCTTGTCAGTTAAAAGTGTCGGCTTGTCGGTCTTTTGGCAAGTGCTTGCTGAAAGGATTATGCAACAGAAATAGGCCTGTTACTAGCATGGCGGGTGTAACTGTATCTCTTCCCAGCCTCTAGGGGTTAGCTCAGTTGGTATAGTAGGCCAGGGTTATTGCCGCAAATAAAGTTTTTGTTTCTCAGCTAGGTCAACAAGATGTCCAACTCATAATATCACATTTCTCATCCTTTCGCCATAGGCCATTACACAAACCAAGTTCAAGTTCTTTATTAATGTCCCTGGGGGAGGGGGGATTTAGTTTACAGCATATCGTAGACTAGAGTTTTGACATGTAAAAAAACCCTCAGCAAGACATGTGACGACATAGCAGAGGACGACAGCATGGGTGTGTCTGTGCACCCGATGAAAGGATTAGAAGATGAAAGAGCAGCGAGCCGAGCATGTACTGTACCACACCAAAAAAAGAAGCATCATAACAGTGCCGTTGTCGTAAACAAAGTGCCATCATTATCATACAGTGAGCAGAGTGCTAGGTATTAAAACATCATTGTCGTCATCACTTTTTTGCCTTCTTTTGGCAGCATTTACTGCTCGAATCAAGGCAGGAACAAAAGAGTATTTCTGTATCTGTTTGTTCGTATTTTTTTAACAAGACAAATGAACGATAAGAAACAATAATCACATTTAAGCCCTTCAAACCAAAAGTATAACATCTAGGTCTGCAACAATCAATTAATCGATTAATTGTAATCGAATCGATAATTCAATTGTCAACTATTTTAGTAATTGATTAATCGGTTCGTCAACTGATCACTGAAGCCATTTTTTTTCCAGTGTTAAGTGTAACAAATTCCACCCATTTTCAACATCTTACTGTCATTAATTAATAGACCTTAGAGTTGTGTGTGTACATGATAAAGAAGTTCTCTCATTCTGTGAAATGGAGGGCTGGAAAATCGTTAACATGGTGAATCAAGTTGTGTTTCACCATGTTAATGATTTCACCATGTTAATGATTTTTCTTTTAGGGCCTATTTTTCTGAGTGTACAAATGGAACCAAATGGACCCATTGGGGTCTATTTGGTTCACATTTGTGCACTCAGGAAAATTTTGGCTGCAAGCTAAATAAGGGTAGGGCTAAATATGGGTGATAGTTAAATATTGGCATAATCTGATTAATCAATTGTCGATCGATGAGTAGATCGTGAAAATAATCGTTTGTTGCAGCCTTAATACCATCATTCACAGCATCTTCAATTTTTTTAAGTCATTTCTCACTCTTATCTTTTCATGTCCTCAATATTGTCCAGCAGGCTCCTCCATTGTTTGTAGTCTAAGAATCTTTGCCAGGTATTGATCTCCTGGTTGGACTGATTCTTTTATGAGGCATGTATAATACCAGGCAGGATTGAGGAACATAATGTCCCACAAACCCACATCTCAGCAGTGACAAAGGAGTATTTGTACCGTTGTTTTTTGTTGTCCAAGGGAAACACAACAGATGGATGGGGCTTGTTTGATGCAGCTGTCTTTTATAAAAGAAAAACATTCCGGTTTGTAGTCGATGTAGGCGATTTTAGTCTCTCCCAGCAGGGGAGGCACTTATAGACCTGTAACTCTTGAGAGTGTAAAATGAAACCAAATGGACCCACAAGGGTCCATTTGGACCCACAAGGGTCCATTAATACCAGGCAGGATTACCAGGCAAATGGACCCACAAGGGTCCATTTCGTTTAAATTGTATGTAGACATCTGAATTATGTAATTTTCAAGAATTTACACAATTAGAGTTGTAGAAGAATAGTTATTTTGACCAACATTTTGCCAAAATCTCCTATATTGTAGACATAAACTTGAAAATCCTTACTTTTGGGTCCGAGAGACTAAACTCAACATCAAACGGTGGTCCTCCGTGGCTAAAATGCAGAATAAATATTGGGCCCTGGTATGAAAATGGTTGAAAACCACTGCTACAGAATATATGCTAGATAAGTACTAGTTTTTTAGACACTGATTTTTTTCACACTGACATGACACGTCAATGAAGGTTCTATATACAGTATATAACTTTTTTTTCACAACTTTTTTTTTTTGAGGTCATCGGGGAGGCAAGTGCCCCCTGGAAAACCCTCCTAAAATCACCAATGGATGAATAAATGACCCTCTTTTTTTTGCTTTTCCTTTCGTACAGCGAGGGCGCAGAAGCCATGTATTTCTTCACGGACCTGGCGCTCAGCCTGAACGAGCCCGAGGAGGGCGTGGCGCCCACCGACAGCCGGCGGCGTCCCGACCAGCGTCTGATGGAGGACGGCCGCTGGGACGAGGCCAACGCCGAGAAGCAGCGGCTGGAGGAGAAGCAGCGCACCGTCCGCCGAGAGAGGGAGAGGGAGGCCGCCAGCCAGCGCACCGCCAGCCAGTCAGAAGAAGGTAAGATTGGGTGGTTGGTTGGTGTTATCGTCGTGCCTTCTAAATGCTCTGCTCTCCCTCCAGTGTTGCCAACTGCCCAAATTCAAAATGCACTTAGTGGCACTTCCAAAATGGGCTAGATGCTCGCCTGGAAGGGAATATGACCATCAAATGACCATTAATCTTTCTCTCTCTTACATTCTCTAGTTGTGTAGACTTGGTCTAATTCATATGATGAATATTTTAACTCTTGAGAGCGTAAAAATGAAACCAAATGGACCCTTACGGGTCCATTTGGTTTCATTTTTACACTCTCAAAGAGTTACATCTGGTTAACCAACTTTCGATCATTTAACCTGGGGACCACTGGTTGAAAACCACAGAGAATGAGGGTTTTATCGCTGGCGCCTGCCAATCAATTTCACCCCAACTCATCAGCAAAAAAGCACTAGATTTTCCGCCAGGAGTTTTTCCACTAATTTTGGCGCTAGGGGGGTCTGGAAAAGAGCTAGATATAGTGACAAATGCGCCAAGTTGGCAACACTGTCTCCCTCCCAAACTGCAATAAACCTTTCAGTCAGCCACTTCCCAAACTGCTCCAATGGCCCAATCACAGCTTAGCACAACATGTGATAGCCAAACCTGCTGTATATGCTAAAACATTCTTTAAAAAAAATACATGTGTCACACACATTTTTCCACTGCATAAGACAGGCCTTGTCGACGTATTTGGAAGAGATTTTGAAGGTCTGGTTGCAAAAAGAACCAGTATTTAAAGTGTAATGTCCATTATATTTACATTGGAATGAATGAGCCCGGCTGGAAAGTGATTGGTTGGACACTTGGGACAAGGCAGGGCTTAGTGCAAGGTCTATTGTAAAAAAAAACCTTGGAACACAACTGCCAGACAATCTCTTTTAACATTTTTTTCTTTCTTACAAGCTGTCGATGAGGACTCTTTTACTGACTCCTCTATAAAAAGCAAGTATTTCTGTTATTTATTCTTTTCACTCTCTCTCTCTGCTTTCCTATCAGTCGGCATTCCGTTTCATTGCTTCTGATTGCTGGTTCTCTTGAAAAGCGATGTGTGGAACTTAAACTGTACATTTCTCTTTTTGACTACAGACAACTAATTCTGTGCTATTATTTGCCCTCCCGCCAGGTGCACACCACGACAACTACAAGGCCATATGGTTCGACCACTGTGAAGACCCCATCACAGGTGAGCCGGTTCATATCTATAAGGGAGGCTATTGGGAAGCCAAGGAGCGTGGCAGCTGGGAGGACTCTCCAGACATATTCTGACCCCAGCCTTGACTGGAAGCCGGTGCCCACTAACACGGCCCTGCGCTGGAGAGATCCGGCCCAGAGCTCCCCGTAAAGCTCCCAGCTCTACCAACCCATCGTACCACACCCCACAGCAGATGAATCCAACCAGGGCTCTCTGTTCTAAGAGAACCTGAAGGATGGGGCACTGCGGTCGGTCTGATCCAGCGGGGAAAACAGGGTTCCTCCCCTTACCGCCCCCCTATCCATTTTTGATCCTGGCTCCTTTTGCCCCATGGGGTTTTAAGCCCCGTCCCTGCCTCTCTCTCTCTCTCTCTCTTTCACCATCACGTGTCTGACGAAAAACGGGAAGATTGAAAACAGTCGGAAGCTTTTTGTATGAGCCGACTGTAGCGTATTTAGTCACAAGTCGAAGAACTTTGACATGGCGTGGATAAGAGACCAGGGAAGGAACTTCAACAGGCAGAACTAAATTCTCTTTTCATCACGTCTTGACCCCTGTCATAGTCACTGTACCAGATCAAGAGCAGATACTGTCTGATCAGTCAAAACACCTTCTTCTCTTCTACCATTGTGTGCCGCTAGTAGCACCCTTTATCTGTGAGACGATGCCATGGGTTTGTTTTCCAACCAGGGCCTTGTGCTCCAGTCCCTGACACAGGGGGGCGTAAGAACACCTGGATCATAACATAGTCGAAAATAGTGTTGTTAAAATGCTGACTGGTGGCCTTCAAGAAAATAGACTTTTTCTTTTTTTCTCAAAATCCATATCTTGTGCTGACCTAATGAATCGAAGGATGCCGTGCGTGTGCTTGTATGTACATGGTTTCACAGTTCCATCGGTTACCTGTACTGCCATTTTGCAGTAAGCAAAACAAAAATCTCGTGCCCAAAATACTGCAAACCCCACCCCCCCAAAAAAACAGAAGAAAAAAAAAAGAAATTTATTTTTATTTTCAGATTATTCTATTGTTAACGGAGCCTTTTTGTATAGTCTTGTTTAAAATTTCAATTCAATGGTGCAATTATGTTTTTATGGTTTTAATTTTGGAGTGTTGGGTGGTAGTGTTTGAAGAGCTAGAGGCACAATCTCTCTTTACTGTTACTTCGCACCACATTGGGCCAAATTTATATGTTGATCGATCAGCCTTGTCACTCGACGGAGTAACAGATTGTCGGGTGAAAATCACTTTGCATCCATCGACACCAACCAAGTATTAGACTTTAGAAATGGGCCAAGTTTCTCTCACCTGCCTTTAAAATATACACATAAATATATAGGCTATAGGTTGGGTCTCGCATTGGAAATGGGCAATAAATGATAACTAATACACTATGGCAAGGATTTGTTCCATATGGAGGAAATTCTATTTGTTCCAATAACAATGAATGATGTTAAAGGAGCACGTTGCCCGTTTTCAACCTGTCATTATAAGATGCCACACTGTCTTGTCTACTCACTCGTCTGAGAATATCACTGTGAACTGTTCAGAAACCGGCTTACCGCTGACACCATTGCGAGTCAGATTTGGACATTTCAAACATATTATTTTGAAGGCTACTAGCCCCTCCTACGCCCAGCATTGCATGTGTGTGTACCACATTGTGATGATTTGATTGTTTGAACATTGAACGTATGAGGTATGTATGAGGTAGTGTACTGTAGGAAGAGAGTAGCGACGCGCTCGGATCTTGCGCCTCACACTGGCTGGAGCTCTGCCAAGTTCCAAACATGGGCCTACATAGCTAACCACTGCATCATAGCACAGCCTATTTTCTTATAATATACATTAACTAAAGCGAGTTGTATCACAAATCATTATTCACTAGAGTTACGAGAGGTCTGTTGTGTTAAAATAAAATCATGAAATGCCATAATTTTGCCAATTTAACTGCGAACGTGCGATCTGCGGTCAATGGAGCTGAATGACCACAGTGGTTTGTTTGGAACTTGAATCCCTCCTTACTAGGCGGTCACATGACGCTTTTCAGCCAATAACAGTCTCTTTTCAGCCGTAGCATTGGAGTCAATGGGGAGTGTCGCTACTCTGTCCTATTCCAGATACTCTAGTCTGACGATAAGAGTTCCCCTCACTTAAATACAAGTGTGGTTCTTTTTCTTATTAGTTTTAGAACAATGGCTTCTATTTCATCACGCCAACTCTTCCAGGAAGATAAAAAAGGCTGTAATTTCTATTATCTTGGAATCTCCATCAGTGTCATTGGTAGGCTGGTATTCTGAACTGTTCATAATGAGACGCAGTGTGAATATCATTGGTGTCGACCGATTGAAAATGGGTGAATACTACTTTTAATAGTTCTGACCCTTAACCACTCAGGCCCTATTTTATACTAATATATAAGTCATATGGCGGTATTGGGCAAAAATAGTCACTCAGGCCAAGTGTGTGTTGCATCGCAACACATTTTTAGCTTGTAGATGGGCTATTTTCTTTTTTGTGGTTAAGGAATAGTATTTTGCCATTTTGTATGTAGAGAATTGCTAGTTACCCCAGGTTTCATGACACTAAAAGTCCTTTTAAAGTGTGTCGTTATCCGGTGAAGTACTTGCTGTGAGTTTTGTGCCGTAAAAAGAGAAAACCGGTGTGAGTAATGCAAGAGAGAGTGAGTGCAGTAAATCCATAAGAAATGAATGCAGTGGGGAATCAAAAACAACCCGTCACATCACAGTGAATACACATTTGCGTATTCTGACAAATTTCTACATTATGCAATGTGTTTTTCTTTACACCAAAAATATGGGATATACTGTGTGCGTGAATTTCTTAATTTTGTTTGTAAGTGTACTTAAAAAAATGAAGAATAAATAAAGAAAATGAATTTAAATGCATTGCAAAATAAGTGATTTTTATAAATGTATAGAACATGTTATTATAATATAGTATTGATAATTGTATGTTGTCTTTTTTCTCCTCCTTATTTTCTTATACTGTAGTTCCTCTAATATTATGGGGAAGAGGAACATAATTTAAAGGGAGCTTCCAAGCTTTATCTTGTGGGAACCAACATGTGACCCTGTTCAGTATTGTCTTAATAATAGGAGCGAAAACCTTTTTTATTTCAAACAAATGATACTGTATGTTGTATGCCAAACAAAGTAATTTCATACAGTTGTCTTTTCATTCTGTTTTCATACAGTTAAGTTCACTAATTGGATAAAACGGTTGCCAATTGTTTGCCAAATCAGTGTAGAGATTACTGTCATACTTCAGTACATGCTGTGCAATTGATGGGGATAACTTAATCTTATGTTGACCATGAAGTAATAAAAAGCAAACCAAAACTCTTGCTGTCTTCAGTTATTTGTTTTGTTTTTGTTTAGATTGAGTTCATAGGTAGACAAAGGTGTATACAGCATATAAACGGTAGGTATTATGGTTTGTATTATGGCTTGTAGTTTTTTTTGGAGAATATTAATTCATACTCATAGCTTATAGCGTAACATTTACCTAAATGATTTTGCAGTCAAAAGTAAAGTATCGCTTCTTTCTCTAATTTCTTAAATGGTGTGAAGAAATTGTATTGTATTTTATGGTGGTAAGAACTGCTTGAAAGCGTTACTACACTATCCATGGCTTATGGACTGGGTCCACTGCCTCCAAACGTATTTAGCGGCAGGCCTTTTCTTTATGCCTGTGTCGTTCCAGCATGTTTATTATGAGCAGATTTCCTGAAAGGCAGACTGGAACCTACCATCCTATACACTGGGGGACTGCCTGCCGGCTGGTGCACTACTGCTGACGACACTGGGAGGGGCTTTGGAGTCGACGGATGCCAGCCAGGAGCACCAAAGGAGTTGCTGCACCGCACCACGCTCAGAACCCAGCCCTGTACCACTGGTTAGAGAGAGGGTGAGACTTTACATTACGCCAGTAACTGGGGTTGAAAATGATGGAGTGAGGAGGAGGCGGAGGAGAAGGAGGTTGTATGAAAATGCTGAATCACTGAAACTTTCTGAAAGCCTGGGAGAGCTAGGGTAAAGTGTCTGCCAAGGAAAATGATATCATCCAGGGTAGGCTGGGATGTCCCGATCAAAACGAGCTATCCTTCGTTTTAACTGTTGCCTCGTCCACATCTGTTGGGAGTTTTAAAGGCTGCCTGATGTTTAAAAGCTACATATTTCAGGTGTGAGGGTGAAGTCTGAAAACGGCACTGGTCCTGCCCGTTTCGTCACGTTGTAAAAGTGCGCAGAGGTAAGGTTTTAGAAATCAATTTGCTTTTAGGTTCTTAGGCGTTGTTTGCACTGTAATACTGAGAGAATAACCAGGTGTCATTGATAGTTCACTACTCTAGACAGCAATGATAACATGTGTTGTGGAAATGACAAATTGTTACATGGATATATTTATCGCCTTTATCCAGAGTCCTTTTTCCATGTGCTGTGCATTACATTGACCTATTCACACACTGAGCGATGCCAGAGGAAAACTATGCAGGACACCAACCAGCCTGCTCATTTGGAGCAATTTGGGTTCCATGCCTTGCTCAAGGGCATCTAGGTGGTCGGTGGACGTCAATCTGGTAAAATACAAAAGTGTCGCCTCCAAATTAGAAAGGATTAATTAAACGTTCTACTGCAGTGGTTTTCAACCAGTGGTTCTTGAGAGGGTTCCAGGTGGTCCCCAGACTAAATGATAAACTTGGTTAACCTGATGTAACTCTTTGAGAGTGTAAAAATGAAACCAAATGGACCCTTGCGGGTTCCATGAGTTAAAATATTCCCCATTTGAATTAGCCCAAGTCTACACAACGAGAGAATGTGGAAGATTAATGGTCATTTTGATCTGTATGTTTGGCTGTTTTGTTTCGCAAATCCAGTCTGGTATTGTAGACAAAAGCAAAAGAAATCTTTAGTTTCGGGGTCTGTGGGGCTGAAAATGTCCTCAAATGGTGGTCCGTGGCTCAAATGCTGAATAAATAGTGGGCCCTGGGATGAAAAAGGTTGAAAACCACTGTTCTACTGTGTTAAGATCAGTTGATTCATCTTAAAACTGTAAGTTAACCCATTGTGTCCTGACCCTCGATTGGAGTTTCTGACACCAGATTATACAGTAGTTTCTGACACCAGATTATAGCTGCAGCAACATTGTAGCTTTTGACGCTAGATTCTACAGTAGTTTCTGACACTAGATTCTAGTTATTGACACTACATTATAGTTTCTGATGCTAGGATCTACTTTTTGACACTAGAATCTAGTTTCTGACCCTAGAATCGAGTTTTTGACACTAGATTCTAGTTTTTCTGAAGAATCTGTGTTCCTGTGTCAGTGATGCTAACATATTTCAAGCCAAGGACCACCAGAATTATCCATATTTGGCTGCAGACCCCCATCTGAAAACATGTTGTTCTAGAGGATCCCCCAGAAGCAAAAAAATGAGCTAAAATGTTTGCTTCCAGAATAACATATTCAGAGATTTGCAGCACATTTTCAGATTTTTCCAAAAATAGCAGAACAACAAGCTCATGTCGCGCCACTCGGTGGCTTGTTGATCTGCTATTTTTCAACAGATAAAACACCAAAATGCGTTTAGGACAAAGGGTTAAACGGCCAGATTTCACGTTTACCTTCTCCCTCCCCTGCAGCCGGATGGAAGAAGAGGTGTTGCGTCTGCCGCCCCTGCCCAGGGTAGCTGTGTGTGGTGGTACTCATGGTAACGAGCTGTCTGGGGTCTACCTGGTGAGAGAGAGACTGAGGACGGCGGCAAAGGTGGAGGAGGAGGACAACGACGATGGCCTGGTCTCTGTGCTAACAGTGATGTCCAACCCTCGGGCCGTGCAGCAATGTCGCAGATACACAGAGACGGACTTGAACCGCTGCTTTACGCAGGCCACGCTCAAGTGAGTAGTGTAACCATTTAAGCCATTGTGTCCTGATCAGATTCTAGTTTCTGATGCCTTTCACAATTTTTCAAAAATAGCAGAACTACAAGCTCATATCGCGCCACTCGGCGCCACTCGGCCACTCGGTGCCTTATTAACAAGCTCATTAACTCACCGCACACCGCCTCATGAAGTCCTTTAAGTGGTGATTGCACTACAAAACTCAGAAAACACCTCACACTGACACACACTTTACAACTATAAAATTGATAAATAATATAATTTAAATATTATATATATATATATATATATATATATATATATATATATATATATATATATATATATATATATATATATAT
Organism: Benthosema pterotum; assembly: GCA_039105355.1. Taxonomy (NCBI): domain Eukaryota; kingdom Metazoa; phylum Chordata; class Actinopteri; order Myctophiformes; family Myctophidae; genus Benthosema; species Benthosema pterotum. The sequence continues at coordinate 38,150,152 of CM076986.1, read as the reverse complement.
ATATATATCAAGGGTGGGCCGATATCGGCGATATCGTGCTACGTTATCGCGCGGCTCATGTCGCGCGATAGAAAAAACATCGCCGTTATCTGCACTCCACAGACCTACAGTTTGTCCCTATTTGCGAACGGTTTCTGACCCCTCAATGGCGCAACTCTGATGGCTCTGGGCCTGCACAGCAGTAGCAGAGCAGCGCCATAGAGTAAGCACTACGCAACCCTCTGTTCACTTCATGGGGCCAGACCAGTCTAATGGAGGCTCTTCTCTTTTACCTAGCTGCACGAACAGCGTGAGCGCTCCGTTTATGACCCCCTCGATGTCGCAACTACTAGATGGCTCTGTAGCAGAGTAGGCTTAAGACAGAAACAGGAAACGGCTCAAGCCGGTTGAAATTAAAACAACAACAACAGGAGCAGCGTGACACATCAAACTAGTAAGCCGACATGGGGGACGCTGTGCACCCCGGTGTACTGGGGGGGAGATTTTTTTTCAAGAAGCTTCCCGATGGAAACCTCGACAAGACCAAGGCGATTTGCACTTTGTGCAAAGCGGAATTGGCTTATTGTAGGAGTACTTCGAGTCTGAAATATCATCTCCGGGCAAAGCATGCCATTGCTGATGTTTGTGAATCTTCTGCGGGACCAAGCACACCCAAGGCTCCGGGGAAAAGTGTTCGCCAAACAACATTGTCTGAGTGCACGCGAGGCAAGCCCGTCAGCCCAGCTTTATCAGCCAAGCTAACTACACTTCTAGCTCAGTGGATTGCAATCGACTGCCGGCCCATCAGCGTGGTTGAAGACGAGGGGCTTGAGCTTCTTCTCCGGGCAGCTACAGGTGACCCGACTTATAAACTACCTGCAAGGCGAACTATAATGAGGAGAATCCATGACAAGCACGCCACAGAGAAAGCAGCGAAGGATGAAAAGTTGACCGCGGCGGCGTGCGTAGCACTGACCGGGGACCACTGGACATCTGTCAACAACGACAACTACCTTGGCGTTACTGTACACTTGATTGATGTCACATGGGAACTTCATTCATTCGCCTTAGGTACGTTTATATTACTAATTTAATTTACCACGATGAAGTTGCTATCAGGCTCGATAGTAAGAGTACGCAACGAGCCTTTATAGTGTATTTTATAGAACTGATTGTTTTCATACTGGATTGCTTACTTTCATTATTGCATGTATAGCCAGCCAGCCAACATTATCTACGCTTGCTATAGCCACAATAACACCATCCTACTGATTTAAGCTGCATACTAATAGCAAACTTATTCTGATCCACTGTCCTATTATAGGTGTGATGAAAACAGAGGAGCGACACTTCGCAGAAGCGTGTGCCAGGCAGTTTCTTGACGTCGCGAATCAGTGGGGCATAGCTGAAAAAATCACCACCATTGGAACAGACAGTGCTCCCAACATGATAGCTGCAGGGAGGATATTACCATTCGAGCACTTGCCCTGCGTTGCGCATCTTGTACAGAGGGCTATCGTAATGTCACTTCGAGCTGGTGGCTTTGATGCTGTACTGGCCAAATGTCGAAAAGTGGTCGGACATTTCAAACACAGTCCGGCCAACTCAGATGAGCTGCATGCCCAGCAAGCTTCCCTTGGAAAAGACCAGCAGGCACTCGTTCAAGACGTTCCAACACGATGGAATTCAACCCTCGATATGATCAAGATTCTGAGGATCAACAGAGACGCAGTGCATGCAACGCTGGCTCAGCAGACACACAAGCTGGTCCTCCCAACAAATGATGAATACGAGAAGTTGGCAAAGCTGGAGAAACTGCTGGAGCCATGCAAGTATGATGTTTAATTGGCATACAAGTTATTTATTTTAAAAATGTTAAAAAAAAGAAATGCCTGCACTCTTACATTCATAGCGTTAAGTGAAGGGGAGATTCCACCTAAAGGGGAATTCCACCCAAATTCAAAAATCATTAGCATGGTGAAACACAGCTTGATGTAATCTATTGGTGTGTGTGTGTGTGTGTGTGTGTGTGTGTGTGCGTGTGTGTGTGTGTGTGTGTGTGTGTGTGTGTGTGTGTGTGTGTGTGTGTAGGTACATCACTAAGCTCCTTGGTGGGGAAAAGTATGTATCCTGCTCTGTGGTTCTTCCTGCCCTGTGCCATCTTCAGCAAGCGATGAAGATCTCGGATAATGATCCTGCCTACATTGTGCGATTCAAGGATGCTTTCACCAAGGACCTCAACCAGCGGAGAGAGAAAACAAACCTGGAATGGCTGAAGGTATGTGAGACTAACCAGAAGATAACTGTATTGTCTGACCATTATAGACTGTTATAACAGTAGATTGATGAATGAGTCATGAAGAAATATGGAGCATTTGTAAAGTTAAATCTTCATCTCTCAGTAATTCTTATTTTATTGATCAAAGGTGGCCACTGCCCTGGACCCACGGTTTAAGGACCTGAAATGCCTGCCCAAGTCAGAGAGGGAGCCACTGTGGGAGAAGCTGGGTGAGATGGTGAAAAAAGAAGAACCTGCTCTGCAGCAGCCCAGGGAGGAGGACGCTGTCGCTGAGCCACCTGAGAAACTACTGGTACTGATGGGATCCGAGTCTGAGTCGGATGAGGAGACTCCAGCAGACAACGTTGTGCAGAGGTACAAGGTAGAGCCCAGTGTCAGCTTGGATCAGTGTCCACTGAAGTGGTGGTCAGAGCACACCGCTGTTTATGGTAAGATGGCCAACATTGCCCGGAAGTACTTGGGGACTCCCGCCACAACTGTCCCATGCGAGAGACTGTTCTCTTTAGCAGGCCATATTGTACACAAGAAAAGATCTAGATTGTCACCAGACAATGTGAACAAGCTGGTCTGCCTGAGTGACTGGTGGAAGAAGGACAAGTAGAGGTTGGACTCAATCCATGCCACTGACTGTTAATGTTCATGACCTTATGTAGGCATACAGTTGAAAGATATGATCCCAAAAATGTGTTCTTGTGACCTTGTGTTCACTATAAAGTTGAGGAAGGGGTTTGTCAGTGACCGCCATGTTTAATTGAATAAACAATTTCAACTTCATATACATTGTATTGAATATTATTTATACCAATTATCATAAGGTTCTTGGTCAAGGACTTATTCCTGGCCATTATTTGGGGTAGTACACACACATTTTGGATGCCTTCGGCAGTGGTCAAATGAGGCATTTTAATCGCGATTAATCGAGTTAACTCCAGGGTAGCAGTGCGATTAATCGCGATTAAGAAAATTAATCGTTGCCCACCACTAATATATATATATATATATATATATATATATATATATATATATATATATATGCATTTATCTTTGAATGAGCCCTGGAAACAGTGAAATGTGAAAATACAGGCAGGTTTTGTCAGATGTATTAAAAAAAACTGAAACACATTATCAACAAATTTTATGTTTCCCTTAAAGTAGACACCTTAAGCTGTATTTGGATCTCATTAATTTGCACAAATTCACAACAGAGGATTTTCTATAAATTCTTTTATTTGGTAAACCAGGGGTGCCCACACTTTATTGACTTGAGAGCTACTTTCAAAATGATCGGCTCAACAAGATCTACACATCATTAATCCAGTTTGACTTTGAAAAAGTGGTGATGGTGTTACTTATTGTTATACTGTTTAAGAATATTGCACTTGAAAAATGGAGGGGGGGAATTGGAAGGTTTTCTTGTATATGCTACAACTGACGTTTGAAAACAGTATTTGGGGTTTGAGTTGACGGTTCGTTCGTTGAATTTAGTAATAGTTTCTTGCACCCGAAGCGAATAGCTTTCACGTTTTCGTCCACAATTGGGAAAGAGAACTGGCAAAACGTTGGTCAAAATAATAATTATTCTCCATTTCCTAATTGTGTGGACTCTTGAAAATTACGCAATTCAGGTGTTTAAATATAATTTAACTCTTGAGAGTGTAAAATGAAACCAAATGGACCCGTAAGGGTCCATTTGGTTTCATTTTAATGCTCTCAAGAGTAACAGATCTATACATTTTAGGGGACTGCCATGACGAAGTAGTTGTTGTCTCTCTTCCCCAGTGGGCCTGTGTCTGACAGAAGCCCCTACGAGATCATCAGGTCACAGGAGCTCAACTCTCTGCTGGGTCCCAAAGGCACTCCTCAGGCGGTGGATCTGGTGTGTGATCTCCACAACACCACCGCCAACATGGGCCTCTGCCTCATCGCCTACTCTGACTGTGACTGGATCTGCCTGCACATATTCAGATACCTACAGGCATGTATGAACCACGTTCTATACAGCGGAGTGAAAAAAACTTAACCAAGTCCGTTCGAGACTTGAGGCTGCAGCCCGCACAAGTGGCGGATTTGCAATAGTAAGCCCCCCCCTGGATACACAGACGTTCAGGGCTCCCCTTTTTAGAATTTGGGGTATTTACTAGCCTACAATTGTGGCACCACCAGACCAACAGCATTTCTCTGAGAAAACTCTCTGAATCAGACCTTTAGCTGGATGAAACATTTCCCCATTTGGGAAATGTTTCATCCAGACCTGCATCCACATATGTTCATCTTCCTATTCATCCACAGTGTTTGAATCACAATGGCTACACTAATGATAGCAATGACATATTTCCAGAGACAGATGACAGACACTCCAGTACGGTATATCCACTTTGATCTCCCTCCAAAAGAAGCATTTTCCCTCGATTCAGTAGGAAAACACGGCTTTGGTGAGTTTTAAATGTCAAGATATATCGCTCATAGTTAAAGGATAACATGCTTGACACAACATCATCTCGATATAAAAGCTACTGTGTGTGTTTTGTGTTAAATCTGTGTCCTCTGCAGCGGTAGAGGTCGGCCCCCAGCCGCATGGCGTGGTCAGATCTAACATCTACACAACCATGAAAGTTGCCGTCCAGCATATACTGGACTGGGTCCGTCTCTTCAACTCAGGTACTAGGAATAGGATGTTCACCCCCTGACCTGGGATTATCACATTATACACACAATATACATCTCTTAGCATAACAGCAGCTGTAAGTCTGCTGTTCTTTTTCTTTTTCAAACTAATTTGAGGTAACACGTCTGCATGTTAAAGTGTGTTAACCAACATTAGATACGGTGCCAACACTAGATACAGAGATTGGCATCAACAAGTTAGCTTTTAAGTTTGTTTATGCATCATACGCTTGGTGTATAAAAAATACAATTATTATTATTTATTAATAATAAATTATGACAACAATAATTATATTTAATAAATAATCATTGCCATCCACTTCTAATTCATAGGATTAGTGTGGCTTTTGGACCTTCTTCAGTTAATGTTGGCACGGTTGGAAACGCTCCTAATTTGCACAATTAATCTACCTCTTTGAGGTGCTGTCTTTGAGGGGGATTTGGTAGAGGTGTATTCCAGGGTTAAGAACATTGACTACCCAAGAGATGCCGAGACTCTCAACATCACAGCAGCCATTCACCCTGAACTTCAGGTAAAGAAAAAATCTGTTTTTGTTCACTACATATCAATGAAATTGTACCGGGAAAATATCCTAAAACAGGGGTGCCCAAAAGGTAGATGGTGATCTACCAATAGATCACACAGGCCATGCAGGTAGATCACATGACAGTCCCCCCAGCACTTGGACCCTTATAGATCTGTAACTCTTGAGAGTCTTAAAATGAAACCAAATGGACCCAGTTTCATTTTACACTCTCAAGAGTTAACTTATCATTAGACATCTGAATTATGTCAGAGTCCACACGATTAGAAAATGGAGAATAATTGTTATTTTGACCATCATTTTGACAGTTTTCCTTCCCAATTGTCGACAAAAACATAAAAGTTCTTAGTTTTGGGTGCAGAGACTAAACTCAATATCACGAAATGGAACAAACCTCAAATACTGTTCAAACGTCAGTAATAGCATATACAGCAAAACCTTCCAATTCTCCCCCTCTATTTTTCATTATTCATTAGTGCATTATTACTTATTAGTGCATTATTCTTAAATAATGTATAACAGTAAGTAACACCATCACCACTATTTCAAAGCTCAAACTTTCTAGGGGGGCTTGAAATGGATTTTCAGTAATGGAACAATCACATTTTTGATGTGTAGATCTTGTTGAGCCGGTCATTTTGAAAGTAGCTCTCAAGTCAAAAAAGTGTGGGCACCACTGTCCTAAAACAATCTAACAGAAATGAACTGCGTCTTCCGGCAGGACCAAGACTTCTGCCTCCTCCGTCCCAGTGACCCAGTGTTCCAGACATTCTCAGGACAGACAGTGAGGTATAAAGGGAACGAACCTCTCTATCCGTTTTTCATTAACGAATGTGCGTACTATGAGAAGGGCATCGCTCTCTCCTTGGCACGAAGGAGGTGTGTGAAGATACCAGCCATCCAGATGCAGAAGAGGGTAGAACTTCAAGAAGACAATGGAAGTACCAGCGTGTCAGAGTAGTCCAGATTGTACAAGACATTATATGTAACAGTAGCCTGGCTCAGCCCTGAATCAGCACCTTAAAAATACTAGCTTATTTTCCCCCTGTGATTCAAGGACTGGCTTCCCTGCCTTTGGGGCCGTTTGGGGCCAACAGCCCTGTCAATCACTTTGACCCCAACGTCGTCTAGGGGTCTTATGGGTTCATATGAACCAATGACTGTTAAGACTGTCACTTTGACCACACCCATCCCAGAAACTGCTGTGGTGGAGAGGGACTTAAATGGTAAATGTTGCATTTATATAGCGCCTTTATCCAAGGCACTTTACATAGCTTGTGCATCACATTCACCCATTCACACACACATTCATTCACTGGCAGTGGAAACCATGCAAGGTACCTACTAGCACATCAGGAGCAATTAGGGGTTCAGTGTCTTGCTCAAGGACACTTCGACAGTAACTCTGCGGGAGCCTGGGATCGAACCGGCAACCTTGTGGTTACCATCCAGTGACTCTACCGCTGATCCACTGCCGCCCCATTATTCAGACTTCAGTCTGAATAATCAGACTTCAGTCTGAATAATGAAATCGAAACGAAATGACAATTCAGACTGAGGTCAGGCTAATGTATTAGACAGGGGTTTTCAACCTTTTTCATACCAGGGCCCACCATTTATTCAGCATTTTAGCCACAGACCGCAGTTTAATCTCTCGGACTCAAAAGCAAGGATTTACAAGTTTTTGTTCACAATCTAGGAGAGAGAACTGGCAAAACGTCGGCCAAAATAATAATTCTTCTACATTTTCTATTCTTTAAGAAAATTAAGTGATTCAGATGTCTAAATATAATTTAACCCTTGAGAGACTAACATAAAACCAAATGGACCTGTGAGGGTCCATTTGTTTTCATTTGAACACTCTCAAGAGTTAGAGATCTATAAGGGTCCATTTGGTTACCAACTCTCCATCATTTAGCTGGGGAGCACCTGGAATCCTCTCAGGCACCACTGGTGGTGCCCGGACCACCTGTTGAAAACCCCTACCTACCACAGTTTGGAAATGGGCAGTGGGTTTGTTGTCAGGAGCCAGAGGCAAAGTTGGATAAATAAAAAAAATCAATCTTTATTTTAAATGGTAACAGCAGTTGCTTGGAACACACACACACACACGCACACACACACACACACACACACACACACACACACACACACACACACACACACACACACACACACACACACACGCACACAATTTTACGTATACAAGTACAAGCTCACTATCGAAGAATACACATTCACAGCAGATTCACAAACGCACATTTATACAGTAATGCTATATTTAATAGTATTTTTAACGTTACAGCAGAGCCAAAAATAGAACCATTGTTCACATATTTAAGAGAAGGGCAACTGAGAGGAGTGCAATGCATAGTTTACCTCAGTGCATGCCAGTAAGTCAGGATACTTTGTTTTTGCCAGTCAACAGAATGCATCTTATCCGCAGATTTGCCACTGACATATATATATTTTTTTATCAGATGCAACTCTCGATATGTTTAATAATTATTAAGTGCAAAAGGAGAAGAGTATAATTATGGCCTTTGAAAATACATTCATAATGCTTATAATAAAATAAATCCACCAATGAAATGATGTTGGTTGTCTGATCTTTTGATATATTGTGAGCTTTTCTCCTGAATAATAAGAAATAATAGAACATTGTGGTATAGTGTACAAAAAATGTATGGCAAATGAATGAAACAAAACGTCATACCACAAAAGGAAATTGATACACACTTTCAACAGCATATAAGATCTTAAACAACATAACATAACATGAAATGATACATAGCCACCCCGATTAACAGGTGACTTAAAAAAGCTACACAAAATATTCTTGAATACAGAAAACTAATAAACATACTATTCATTCATAATAATAACAAAAACAACCTATATAAATAGAATAATAAATAGAATAATGTGTAGGTGCATCACATAATGACATACAGTAAGGAGGAAGTACAGTACAATAAAGGCAGGCATCCTGCCTTTTCGGTTCATAGTTCATAAAGTACATCTGAAAATACAGAATAATTATACCTGAAATATTTTACCGACCAAAATGTTGTAGCAGAAGTAAAATACTGCCTGTACAGAGAAATGTGCAGGGTGCAAAAAGTAAAACAATGTATATATTTTTATATAATAGATACTTCAGTCTTCAAAAAACGAATGGAGTTAGACTAGCGGTCAGTAAAGACTTCAACTACTCCCTTCTTTGTGCATGCAGCAAAATCCTGACCTGAGCGTTAATTGAACATGTAAAAAATGTCCAGGAAGGTTCAATCTCTACCCTTAAAGGAGAATTCCTCCCCACAAGGCTTTCTTACCTCATTTGTTTTTTGATATATTTCCAAAAAAGTGGTCCAATTGTTGTTTTGTGTTGATTGTTGTTTCATGTTTACGCTCTCAAGAGTTAAAATATTCATCTTATGAATTAGCCCAAGTCTACACAACTAGAGAAGGTAGAAGATTAATGGTCATCTCCATCTGTCCTAAATGCATTTTTTGATATACAGTATACTCTTTCCACTGTGTCAATAGTCTACGGTTTATGGCTGAACCACTGCAAAATAAAGGTAAGAATGCCTTCTGGGGTTGCCTGGATCCAGCCCTGAATAACCAACTTAAATTATTTTCCCTTGGGAAGTGAAACGAAATGATGAATAAGATTGAGTGTCCAGGCAACTTCTGTGGTGAAATTCTCTTTTAAGATGTGTGCAGCCTGGACGTTTTATCGTGAGAGATGATTTGGGAAAAAAGGAACAACAAACAGGAATAAATTCAAGACTTTCAAAACTTCTTTCTCTCCCCCCAACTATGCCACCCGGTACGCTGTCATGCGGTAGTAGTTCTGGCTGTGGCTGCGCGCCGCCCACACCAGCAGCGCGGCAGCCATCATGTGCAGTGGAGAGGACATCAGGGCCAGGTACAGGGACCAACCCAGGGAGCCGTCTACTTTGTCCGGCAGTACAGAGACTCTGTGGAGCAGGTCCATCCCTGCTAGGTAGCAGCACACACTGGCAAGAGTGCATAACCCTAGAAGATACCAGAAGACACATCCCTCTGATTGTTGTTGTTTTTCTTAGAGTTCATGAGTTTCACCTGCGCTAGGCCTGGATAAAGTCAAAAATCGGTCAAGTTTGACCAATTAATTTGTGATGATATCAATAAAATCCAAGAAGCCCCTTAATTCCTCATGCCCGAGGAATGTCTTTGACCTATTTTTTTTTTTTTTTTTTTAATGGGATGCAATATACCTATTCAGTGATTTAACCCTTTAATACCTTTTTATTCTTTTTCGGAAAATAATAATAATCTGAGCCTGGGGATATTATTGGGGATATTATTGGTTATTTTTCATGATTGCAATAATGTTTGACAATTTATGAAAGCTTAAGTGATTAAAGCTAGGAAAGGTACACTTATGTCATGTCACAATATCACAAATCCTGGATAAGATATCTCGTCTATGTCACAATATCGATTTAAAGTCACTATAATACTGCCATGCCCTAAGTTGCACTTACATTCACCCCTTTTCAATGAAGCAGTTTGACAATCCTCGTGTTTCTACACAATTACCTTGCATGTTCAGTGTTCGCTTGTCGGTAATTTATACTTTAGATGACATATTCTCAACAGGGACAAAGTGCCTTGCAGCAGGTATTTTTTTCCCCCTCTTCGTGACATGGGCATGGTATTGTGCCCAGCTATCGGCCTTTAATGCAAGTGTATGTTGATTGTTGATGAGCTCTTACCAGCCAGCAGGTGGAGCAGCCCAATGCCCAGCGTGGGGGACAGGCTGCGACAGACGCAGGCACAGAAGCCGATGAGGCCTGCCAACACCACCAGGCCCAAAGACACCAGAGGCAGCAGGAACTGGCACCGCCACAGATCTATGCACATGCACATTATATAGAACGTATGATATGCACACACAGACACACACAAGAGGCCTGTGTGAGTTATGTTATAGGTCTGTCACCGTGGTGGCACGGTTAGGAATAATCCATATGAAAAATATTCATAATCATTTCAAATGATTGCGATTAGGTGATTATGCAATTACTGGCCTGAGTCAGTGTTTCTGCAACCACGCTCATGTCACAGATGGAGATGCCCATAGGGCACTGCCATTTTGAGCGGTCATGGTGGTACAACATAATTAATGCATTGTAGGCTATTTAGACCAGATGCTGCAATAGATGTACTGGAGACATGCCTTCCATGACATTACAATTAGAGCCTGATCGATATGGAATTTTGGAAACAATATCATAATCTATGCAATAGATATATACAACCACCGATTTGCAAACGTTATTGGATTTGGTTTTTAGCTGCTATAAAAAGAGACCATTTTTCTTTGTAAATCATGCAAAGATTTCGTGGCGATATGATTTACACAGTCGTTGTCACATTGAGAAGTAGTACAGACAAACTGCTTTCTTAAATCAATGTCTTCAACTTCAAGACATTTCTTTCTTGTTTTTAACTTGTTCAGTCAAGCTGTTAAGGAACAAACGGAGTAGAGTCAATAGTGACAAACAAATACCAGCCCAACTCTCCAGCACCATTGGCTAAAAAACACTGTAGCAGCTCGTAATGTGCACTTTACACTTTTTTTTTCAAATTCTGACAATTTCACCGATACAATAGGACCACCGATAGAAGGGGGATCCCCCAATATGACCTTTCATACATTACAACCAGCCATGGCATGTTGTGTATGTTTTGTTTTTGTTTTTTTACTTACAGGTGCGAAGCATGTCTTCTCCACTGTTGTGGTTCCCTGGTTCTTTGTACTTGTGGGTGAACTGCTGGGACAGAGTGAAACTCCTACAGTCCATCACCATCTTGGCACCTGGAAGTTTAAATACAGGTATATCACAGCTCTGTTTGACCCTGTACATAATGATGATAGACAGGCTACACTACAGGATAGCTGGGCGCCATATCTGGCCACCTCAATGTGACATTGGAAAATTTGTCCAAGATTTCAAAAGAAAGAACAAATGGGGGGATATACAGTACATTGGACCTATTACAGATATTACAGAAGTATACATGATTTCTGTTGTAACATTTTAGAAAAACGGCAATTTGTAGGTACCCAGATTACTGAGTGTTCACCTTTCTTGTTACCTGTTAAAGGTGTATGACATACTTGCCATTAATATAGCGGTGTCAACTGTATTAATTGATGTCCAAAGTCCTGTGTTGGGAGTTCTGCTCTGTTTTTGCTGATATATGAAGTAGTTCCGGTCATTTTGTGGGGGTCACTTGGACCATGCAAAAATGGCATGGGGGCGGCTTCGCATCCATACCATTTTTGGTTACAAGACAATCTGTAGGAGACTGTCTATGTATATTCCCATCTGTTCCATAGGCAAGTAAGGCAAGCCAAGTAAAGCATCAATAATAACATCAGTTGTTGTTGAAGTTGCAACAGACATGCAGCATGCATAAAGCTAAAGGTCTGACTCAGAGTGCTTTCTGTTTTCAATGATGGAATATTGGTTTAGTGGTGCCACAATTGATGTTAGTTAGTAGCAGTAGTAGTAGTAGTGTTTCAAGTCCTTTTTACTATAAGTACTTTAATTGAATTATCTTTGCGTTGTTTTGCATTCCATCATGTTTGGTGGGGCAGTCAGGGAATTTAGGGGGGCATTGCCCCCCCGTGCCCATGCCTAGACCCGGCCCTGTGCAATGGGGCCGGCTAAATCATACCTGGCTCTTCTCTGAACCAGTTGTTGCTGGCCGGCACCAGCACGCAGCGCCACCAGAGGCCCGTGGTGCCGTTGAGACGGAACAGGGTGTCGCTGCACGTCTTCTCGTCCAGCTCCCCGCCGTCCTCGCCCTCCTCCTCCTCCGCCATGAACTCCTCGTGCAGGGCGCGCAGCTCCGACACGTTGGCCGTGCCGCGCACGCTGGGGCTGGAGTACTGGTACCAGTGCTGCGTCCCCACCGCCACGGACAGGTACACCGTGCCGATGATGCTCAGCACGCAGCCGATCACCAGCGCGGTGGCGTAGCGGTTGTCGACCATGACGACAACTTATCTGTAGACCGTTCAGGTCTCGGCGGAGTCGCTGAGAATGTGTGCGCTCTGCTCGCGCACAAGTAGGGCACTTGCGTGCAACGCGCACAAGTTGTCAATGGGCAGACTAGTGCCGTGCTAGTTCCGATGCCGAATAAGACACGTAGCCTACAGCGAGGGCATATGGATTAAAGTGTTATTATGCCAGAGGCTGCAGCAGCAGCAGCAGTAGGTTGTTTGTTTGCGCGATTGCGACGCATCGATCTGGTCACAGACTCACACCGTTATTAGCGCTCGATCTCTCCCATCATCAGCCATGATTCCCCGCCCGACATTCTAAAGTAGTAGCGCACGCAGCGAGTAGTACAATAAAAAAAAGTACGATAACGCTGTCTGTCAATGGTGGATGGTGATGGCCGTCTTCTTGGTCACGTCCAGTAATAATAACAACCTATTTGTTGTTGGCACATTCGATCGCAGCCTGGGCCCAGCAGCAGCAGCAGTCGCTGTCGTAAACGCCATCTGTTGTCCCACTTCAGTCTCTCTCTCCACAATCACTGACTGATGCAGATGGTGGATGGGGTGGTTCGACGCGGTGACAGATTATAGTAATGCGGGCGGATCATTCCATCCACGCATAAAATAATCAATGCCTGCAGCTGACTAAAGAAAGGCTACCAATTACATGTCGATCTCAATATATGTACCGCTTCGCAAAACGATACAGCTTTACTTTACTTCTACTACAGTGCTGCAGCGATAGCCTGGCTGGCTGCACTACCCCCGGCGTTGCTTGGGACAGTTTCGCCAACTGTAAACAGTACACTATAGCCTACTCAGAGAGCCTTATAGCAGACAGAGTTCTGTGACAACTCCGTTGACTTCATCGGGCCAAGTCCAATGGCGGCTCTTCTACATAGACTTCTATTGAGAATGAGGATAACAAATAGGGACAAGTCCTGTGCCCGGAAGTAAGAAGAAACGCATTGGATTCAGGCATTCAGGCAATAAAATGTTTTGTACTAGTAATAGTACAACATAGACATTAGTTATTGCGGTACAATCATTTAAAACAGTTGGCATGTTGCACACGTGCATACAATAGATATTTGCTAGCCTGGTACCACAGACTGATTTGTCGATGGCAACATAAACGTTCACATATGAACGTTGGAAGTTTCCATCTCCAAACTCAATTGGAGACGGGAACTTCAGCGTTCATATGGGAACGTTTATGTTGCCATCGACAAATCCGTCTGTGGTACCAGGCTAGATATTTGCGCCCCTTTCGTTGAAAACAGAGTTGGAAAAAGCATTTCCAACTCCAGTTTGTCCCTCTTTCAGGCTGCACGAACAGCGCTCGAGTGCTATTTTCCGCCCCCTCGATGTCGCACGTCTTCTACTAGATGGCTCAGACTATGCTTTACTAATCCATGCGTTTTCCTTTTCCGGCCGTACCGTATATGGTGCTTGCATCATATGGGATAGGGACGCCCGGACAGCCGGACTACAGTTGTTGTGTATGATGATGTCCACTGGGACTTAATCAGCTTTTGAACTGTGTACAGCTGACATAGGCTGCATATACAGTTTGTTATCCACAATATTAATGATCCATATGATAATGAATTGTAGGCCTAATATTCTCGTCAGTTATTTTATCTCCATTTTAATAGATCTGTCTTATTTGTATACCGGTTGGTCGGTCTTGTCTATCTTGTTTCCATCTGTATTCATATGTTTTAGCTGTGTCTATTATTTTGCCCACAAATTGACATTGAGGCAATACCAGGCATTGAGATGTTATGCATTTTATTGAATACTTTTACATTAACATGATTTTTCTGTAGCCTCTGCCTATCTGTGTACAAAACTGATGACATTAGTGACAACAGTGCCTATGGGGAGGGAGGGGGGAATATTGTTAAATTGTGACAAAATCAACATATTAGACCCCCCTCACATCCCACCAGGTTCAGACTCTGCTCAGGGAGTAGGATGCCCCTGCCGGTGCATATTCCAGCCACAGGGAGCGGCAGTGAGACTTCCCTGACCGGGGCCCCACTATTGCACTATTGCAGTGTTGCCAACTTGGCGCATTTGTCACTATATTTAGCTCTTTTCCAGACCCCCCTAGTGCCAAAATTAGTGAAAAACTCCTGGCGGAAAATCTAGTGCTTTTTGGCTGGTGAGTTGGGGGGAAATTGATTGACAGGCGCCAGAGATAAAACCCTCATTTTTCACCATTTTTCCTCCTATGACAGTGGTTTTCAACCAGTGGTCCCCAGGGCTAAATGATGGACAGCTGGTTAACCAGATGTAACTCTTTGAGAGCGTAAAAATGAAACCAAATGGACCCTTGCGGGTCCATTTGGTTTCATTTTTACACTCTCAAGAGTTAAAATATTCATCATTAGCCCAAGTCTACACAACTAGAGAATGTAGAAGATTAATGGTCATTTAATGGTCCCTTCCAGGCGAGCATCTAGCGCATTCTAGTGCATTTCGGAAGTGCCACTAGTGCATTTTGGATTTGGGCAGTTGGCAACACTGCACTATTGGAGATGTTCTGGGATGAAAGGGTCGAAAAATGAACCCTGTAGTATTGGTTACATTGTGGGGGGAACGTTTGCACTGGGGTCCCGGGGGAACAGTTTAATGAAGACACCCGACCTACTGCAGCAACAACAATAACAACAACAACGTGTCAACTCTCCGTCTACAAATGTACTGTGCTTATATACTGCATATAACACACTCGACATGGTATCAGAAGTGTCCAGTAGTGTTTGCAAGTAGTTTACCCCGACGTTTTGTTTGTTTGTTTTGGTTCCGTGACCCATTTTGACCGGCTGGTAGTGGTTATCGTCACAACCTCGCCATGAACCAGTTCCAAGTCCCCCCCACCGGATCTCGTTCCAGCAAGATGAGGGAGGGAACTTTGCTGCGCCCATACAGTAAGTAGCTCTATCTGCTTCTAGCAACTCATATTTGATGTTTATTTCACCCATGATTGTCTAGTGACAATTTCACTCAACGTTTCTTATGCAAACTGCTAATGCTCAGTTTTTGCAGTCAAGTATGAGAAATAGTGAATAGCCTACAGTGCACTATGAATATGTAAACAATAAGATTAACTAAATCATTCAGACTATTGCTTTGCTTTATAGTCCATCATTATCCTGCTCTGCATATACATAGGATAATTAAGATTAATAACAAGTGAAGTAGGAAAAGGTGCTCTTTGATATGAGCATGATACAGTTTACCAAGTGGGAAAAAGGATAGATGCATGACTGTAATACACACACACACACAAAAAGTCACGGTACTACTATAAAAGGTAAAATATTCACCTCAATAATGTTTGTTTACCTTTAAGTAAAACTCCAACTGTATTTCTTATAACTGTGGCTATGGTTATAAAGGAGGTGAATTATTATATATGCTTCTCTTATTAAATATTTGTTGGTTAATTATCCAACTGAACTAGTAGAAGTGGATTGTGAATTGTGGTCAATGTCTCTGGACAATCAGCAGTGTGCATCCATTTTACATAATAATTAAATAATAATTTGACCATTTCTTTAAAAAAAAGTCCTCTGAAGCAGGAGTGCAACATCTTCTGTCTCTCGTGACATGTAAGTCCCTTCTCATGCCATTGATGGTGACATAGCATTGTTGTCTTATCATCTTGGATGTACTTCAGGGGTGACACTATTGCTGCCTTGACAAGAGCCATGCCAACACCACCAGAGACAATGCAGTGAAGATGCTGGTCTTCTGGAGTGCCACACTCGAAGAAACAACTGTTAAAAAAAGAGAGCGTCATCAGGACTGGGTGAGGAACTGAATGATATGTCTACATCCTGGATGATTGATTAATTGCTGGAAACAAAATGACAGGTCAAAATTTCACGTTAAGCAAAATCTGTTTACATTTTTAAGGTACTTAAAATTTATTTCAACAAGTCCATTTACTTAAAGCTAAGCAAAATTAAGAAACCAAGTCAATGGACAGATCGAGCTATAGTTGACTGTATGCCAAGTATACTTAAGGCTGGTGCACACTGCACGATTTTTTGGGACTTTCACGACCCTGTCACACTATGGCCTATGCGAGCCCAACCAGTAGATCGGGATCTACCGGTAGATCTCGGCCTGATCACAAGTAGATCTCAGGAGACGTGGGGGGAAAGGAAAAAAAGAGCGATTTTCGTGTGTGTGTGTGTGTGTGTGTGTGTGTGTCTCATTTTGAGGATTGTTGTCTGCTGTCTGTGAATTATGCCAACAGTATTGTTCTGCAACGTATAATGGACTGTTCTGCAACTTATAATGGACTATTCTGGACTGTTCTTATTATGATTGCATTTGCAATGGCAGTGTTTGTCCAAGTCTGTTGTACTTACAGTATGTTGTACTGTTGTAGGCCTACTTATGACAAGTCTGTTGTACTTTATGCTTATATGGGCATAAAGTAAAGTGCTAAAACAAAGTAGTGTTGTGTTGTTGTGAAGTTACTGCAGGCTGGCAACGATGCATGTGGTTTTAAATGTTGATATTGGACTGGTAGATCCCGGAGGGGTTGGCTGCTGAAAAGTAGATCTTGGGTCAAAAAAGGTTGGGCACCCCTGCCTATGCGATTAAAATTGCATAATTCGTTGACGATCATTTGTCTCGGGAGTGTTCACACTGCACGTCCACGACGTGTTGGCAGCGGGGGAGGTGCTCACAAAAATATTACCTGGCTCCGACGTAAAGTCAGGAAGGGGGGGGTCTCTGTATATTAACTGAGTGTGACAGCAATGTTATCTCTTTATACACTACTACGTTTATGCCATTAATCCTGATATGAATGATTTTACGGGGGGTGTATTATTGCATGCGTGGGAATGATGGGGCATGTTTTTTGTCTGTTGCAAGAGAGAGAGGGAGAGAGAGAGTTTCATGTTTACGCTCTCTGTAGCAAATCTTCTGCTATCTTCTAGGGCGTTTTTTACTTTATTTTATGGACGTGGGTTCAAAGGCTGTATCATCATTCAATCAATCAATCAATGCCCGGGCAGCTATTCCTGTGTGTGCGCACACCCAAGTTAGTTTTCTCACGTGATGCGTCTGTATAGCAAGACATTACAGAAATCATTCAATTCAATTCAATCATTCAATAACATGTAGGCATCGAAGCAAAAGTCAAAGCAGAACAGACTGCGCTCGTGAGGCTGACCAGCTTTACACACGACAAGAGAGCGTGCGAGAGAGAGAGACATTTACATTTGCCAGCACAATGCAAACATCGTGGGGTTGTCAGAAACAATGTCACACTGGATGACGAAATGTCGGAAAAATCCAATTTTTCTAATATCGCCGAGATTTTGTGTGTATGTGTGTGTGTGTGTGTGTGTGTGGGGGGCTTTCACCGCGAGTCACTTCGCGGTGAAATGGTTTCACTGTGGCGTAGTTTTTAAGGCTTTACCCTGGAGCAGGGCTTGACAATAACACTTGCCCGCTTGCCCGGGGCAAGTAAAAAAAATGGTGGGGCAAGTGAAGACTGCTACCTGGTTGCCCGATCGGGCAAGTCTGCAACTTAGTGCACTATAACACAACACAAGATAAATTAGTCTTGAAGGCAGTCATTGCACTCTGCCTCTGTGTCTTTCCCTGCTTTCTAGATATCCACAATTCCAGGCTGGATTTGGGAAACAAAACAGGCAAATTAACATCAACATGACCATTAATCTTCTACATTCTGTAGTTGTGTAGACCTGGGCTAATTAAGATGATGAATTTTAACTCTTGAGGGTGTAAAAATGAAACCAAATGGACCCGCAAGGGTCCATTTGGTTTCATTTTTACGTTCTCAAGAGTTACATCTGGTTAACCAACTTAGCTGGGGACCACCTGGAACCCTCTCAGGGACCACTGGTGGTCCCCGGACCACCTGTTGAAAACCCCTGGTTTAAAGCACCCAAGTAGGAAGTAAACTTAAATGCAAAATGTACAATATATTTTTGGGGGGCAAGTGACCATGACCTGAGGGCAAGTAGAACCTGACTTGCACTTGCCCAATGGGCAAGTGCCTCAGAGACCTTAGTGTCAACCCCTGCTGGAGGATGTATGAGCCAGAGTGAAGTCTTAAAAAGACTCTTCACCTAATCTCACTTCAGCCTGGAGTATGTTTGAGCCTTAAGGCCGCGAATATTAAAAAAAAAAATGTGTGTGTGTGTGGGTGGGGGCTTTCACCCCGAGTCACTTCGCGGTGAAATGGTTTTACTGTGGTGTAGTTTTTAAGGCTTTACCCTGGAGGATGTATGAGCCAGAGTGAAGCCTTAAAAAGACTCTTCACCTAATCTCACTTCACCCTGGAGTATGTTTGAGCCTTAAGGCCGCGAATATTGAAAAAAAAATGCATACCTGCACTAACGCTGTCAGGGATGATTCTCAGGGAGGTGGAATTACTGCTAATAGCATCAGTCATCACTCCTGTAACAATGTTTGCAGGAACTGGTCTTTTTCGGAACACCAGTATCATGTCAGTAACAACTGATCCTGGCCTGTAAAGTGTAAGAAAAGACAATTGTGACTTTTAAATTGCAAATCATTGCCAAACTCCTAATGTAAATTATTTAAGTAAGCATTTGATCAGAATTCTGTCTTACCTGAAACTGATTACTAGAGCGCGTAAAAATAATGGATTGAGGACACTGCGTCTGTAAATAAGGTTTACCTGAAAGAGAAGAATGCAAATTGGTTTAGTTCAATAGTAGATGGAAATAATTCTGCCACAACTACAAAATGATGACCTGCATCATGTAATGTAATACAGTTAAATAAAGACAAGCCAAAGCCAAAAAATAAAATACAATCCACAATCAAATAAATCTTATGATAGAGCGTTCTGACAGAAGCAGTTATTGATTGGCTTCTATATGGCGGAACATTGCATCACATGAGAGGATTGTGTTTTATTTTGTGCATTGTATTGTCTGCTTTTAATCTGTTGTACGGTGATCTTGAGTGCCCTGAAAGGCACCTTATAAATGAAATGTATTATTATTAGAACGTAAAAGCTTTATTTCTGCCTGCATTGGATATTGCTAATGGGTTAGAATAATATGTAATGCCTAAATACCAACAAGGAACATCATTTGTCTTACTTCTGAGACCACTATGGCAGCCTGAGTCTGGAATGCTAGAGTCGAAGAGTCGAAGAGATCATTGTTGAAGGTTTGGTTGAGACTAAACCTAAGAAGTGCGACTGCCCCGACAGATCCTCCCAATGTTAATGTTGCAGTGGTGGTAATAGCGGTGGTGGTAGCAGGTGCAGCAGTGGTAGCAGCAGTTGTTGGGATTGGCGGCAGAACCACTGTTAAAATCAAACATATAGAATTTATCAGAAGACTTTGGCATGAGTTTCAGACCCACTTATACAATACATATTCTATACTGACCAGATATGTACAGGGTTGAAGAGGACAGGAGGACAGGAGGAATGGGTGGGGAGTGATCAACATACTATGGAATGACAGAACAGGTCACCTCCATATATGAAGATAGATCCATATATACATACTGTATATGCTATCTAGGTGATGGCCCAGTCTTCCACATGTATGGTTATTAGTTATCCAGGGTTAGATGAGGACTGGGTAAAAGTGTGTGTGTAAGTGCCCAAATATGCCAGCTCGTGGACACGCCTCAAATAACGCACGTACACACCCACACATCCGGCGCTAGCTTCCATAGTAAGTGCTCACAATGTTTGCAGTTACATTTGAATATACTGTATGTATGTATTCATGTACCAAGTCACTGTCTGTGTTGCCCTATCCACTTCAAATTCAACATGTTTTCCAGTGTGTCGAGTTAGTCGGACCCGCGGTTGTCCAGAACCACAACAAAAATGCCTCTGCCGAGTTCTGCATAGGGCCCTAGCTTCCAGGCCCCATCAGCACCTCTAGTATATTAAAAAAATGCATACCTGCACTAACGCTGTTAGGGATGATTGTCAGGGAGGTGGAACCACTGCTAATTGCATTAGTCATCACTGTTGTAATGTTGTTTGCAGGAGGAACCGATCCTCTTGGAAACACCAGGTTCATTTCAGTAACAACTGATCCTGGCCTGTAACGTGAGAGAAAGGCAATTGTGACTTTTAAATTGCAAATCATTGCCAAATAAAACTCATAATGCAAAGTATTAAAGTAAGCATTGATCAGAATTCTGTCTTACCTGAAACCGATGACTATAGCGCGCAGAAACAATGCAAGGCCACTGCGTCTGTAAATAAGTGTTACCTGAAAGAGAAGAAATTGATTGATGCAAATTGATTTAGTTCGATAGCTGATGGAAATAATTCTGTCACAACTAGAAAATGATGGCCTGCATCATGAAATGTAATGCAGTTTAGTTAAATAACCTTAAATCCGCACCCATTTCTCTCTCCCTCTCTCTCTATCTTTCTCTCTCACACACACACACACACACATATGCACATTTTTTGATTAAGGACTATAATGCCTTTTGTATTATTCCTATACAGTATACCGTATACCAGCAACATGTGGTTTTTTATGGTAGACTTTGTGAATATTGACAAGCTTTGTTTACAAAAACGTGCTTATCAACTAACCGATTAATGATCGATAGCCTTACCAAAACTTATCAATTAACTGTTAATTAATTAATTTATAGTTCCCATAATTCCCATCCCTAGCTCTAGGTTTACTAAAGAAGTGTCCAAGCCAAGCCAAAAATAATCGTATGTGACGGAACCTTTCTGCCAGAAGCAGCTATTGATTGTCTTCTATAGGGCGGAACATTACCTCAGATGAGTGTTTTATTTGTGCATTGTATTGTCTATTGTCTAATCTGTTGTACGGCGACCTTGAGTGCCCTGAAAGGCACCTTATGAATAAAATGTATTACTATTATTATTATGAAAACGTAAAAGCATCATTTCTGCTTGCATTGGATATTACTAATGCCTAAATGCCTGAATACAAACAAGGCACATCATTTGTCTTACTTCTGAGACCACTAGGGCAGCCAAAGTCTGAAATGCTGGAGTAGACGAGTTGAAGAGATCAGGGGTGAAGGTTTGGTTGAGACTAAAAGTAAGATTTGCAGCCTGCTCATTAGCGTTGGGAGGATCTGTCGGGGCAGTGGTGGTAGTAGTGGTCGTAGCAGTTGCACCAGTTGTAGCAGGTGCAGCAGTCGTAGCAGGTGCAGCAGTCGTTGGAGGCAGAATCACTGTTAAAATAAAACATTCCTTATATATATATATGTGTGTGTGTGTGTGTGTGTGTGTGTGTGTGTGTGTGTGTGTGTGTGTGTGTACAAGGGATAAGAAGTTCCCTTGCTAGTACAAAGGAACTTATCCTGTGTTTGATAAACTACTGACCGGATAATGGACTTATTGAGTGTATAAGGTTGGATGAGGACAGGAAGGATGGGTGGGGAGTGATCAACATATGCAATGTCAGAACAGGGGCCTATTTCACGAAAGGTGGATTAGGGGAAAATCCAGGATTTAACTGATATCCTGGTTTATTATTATGCTGGTATAGCGTTCATTCGGTTTCATGAAAACTGGTTAATGCCAGATTAACTAGACCGGTTAACCTGGATATGTTGAGGCTTGATTTGGTTTCATGAAAGCAATGCCACATTAGTTCCCATGGAAACTAATGTTATACACTTAGCCTGCTCCGGACCAGGCTAACAGTCAGGTTTAACCTAATCCTCATGTCTTTGCTGTTTATTAGGCCAATCCAATGACTTTTTACACACGTTATTTCAACACCTGTGGTTGTATATGGACTCAACTTGATTAGCTCCACAGGGGTGCACTTCTGTGTGGAGGGACCACCACCTGTGCAGTCGTAGATTTCCCTTTTTTATGTCTAAAAATGATAAAAGTTAGCAGCACAGAAGTGATTTATCCACCTTCACTTACATTTAGGCTAATATTGAGGCTGCGGGCACTTACCGGTCTGTAGTATGTTTTTGTGCTTTATTTATTGCTTTCATGTTATACCCCTCATGCTTGTTCTGTATATCAAAAGTTAATATTAAATACTGAACGTCTACCAAAATGTGACTATTTCAGCTTATAGCCTGATATAGCCGCGTTTTAAACAGTAGCTCACCCTCCCCATTTTGGAGATATGATATGGTCTTCAACTCCCTGGCCTTATTAATTACACTCGTATTGTCCTTTATTAATGATCGCCTTCGAGATCATCATCAGCTGCTGCTGCGTTTCACAGGGTAAAATGAATAGAACAAACGTACACATACACAGACTGGCCATGTCTGTGACTTGAGACTGTAGCTAAACAGTTACTATATACTGTAATTTATCAGGAGAAAGAAGGAGATGTCATTAAATATGCCATTATGAAGGGGCATTCTGATTCTGATTTTATCCGTTAAGTCAACAATTCTTACCTTTGGCTGTGATAGACGATGTGACAACAGGAAGGGACGAGAGATTGCCGCTGGTTACAGCTTCCGTCAGAGTATTTATTACAACTGTGGCGTTTGGTGATGGGGCATTTACCACTGGGTTGAATATTAAATCAGCATCCACTATCACTGATCCTTGTCTGTAAAAGTGACGTTTGAAAGGTTTTTGAATTGCTACATTTAGTTTTTTTCATTCATTCATATGTTTATTAATGTAATAATTTAGTTAGTTAATGGTGGTACGAATCAATAATATGTAATCAATGAATACAAAAACACATACAATACAGTAATACAGCATACATTACCATTGATATACAATACCATTGATGCATACCTGAAGCCGTTTACAACAGTGGTATTGAAATTAGGAACATCTTTAAAGACTTCATTCATCTGCAAATAAACAAAGATTATTAGTGATAATAATAACTTGTATTACTCTTATTCAGAATAGTAAAATAATCCCTATTATTATGTATTACAATTGTCGCATTGTCTAGGGGTAAATGATTATATTGGTGTTGACGGGCGACACTTGACTTGACACGCGGTAATACTGTGGCGCTATGCCACGCATCCAGTGTGCGCAGGGCTTTGATGTTGTCAATATTAAGCCCATGAATAGTGATCCCTGATGCAGGGGTTGACACTAAGGTCTCCGAGGCACTTGCCCATCGGGCAAGTGCAAGTCAGGTTCTACTTGCCCTAGGTTATGGTCACTTGCCCCCCAAAAATATATTGTAAATTTTGCATTTAAGTTTACTTCCTACTTGGGTGCTTTAAACCAGGGGTTTTTGACAGGCAGTCCGGGGACCACCAGTGGTCCCTGAGAGGGTTCCAGGTGGTCCCCAGCTAAGTTGGTTAACCAGATGTAACTCTTGAGAACGTAAAAATGAAACCAAATGGACCCTTGCGGGTCCATTTTTACACTCTCAAGAGTTAAAATTCCTCATCTTAATTAGCCCATAGTGGTCACAGACCCAGTGGTCCCTGACCCCAGCAAAATGATAGTTTGGAACCAAATGGACCTGGGAGAGAGATAGGTAGAGATAGCTAGAAAGCAGGGAAAGACACAGAGGCAGAGTGCAATGACTGCCTTCAAGACAAATCTATCTTGTGTTGTGTTATAGTGCACTAAGTTGCACACTTGCCCGATCGGGCAACAGGTAGCAGTCTTCACTTGCCCCACCATTTTTTTTTACTTGCCCCGGGCAAGCAGGCAAGTGTTAGTGTCAAGCCCTGCTGATGCCTTCGATATTGGCAAAGAACTCAAAACCCTCAGATCTCACGTGGAGCTAATCTGTTCTGACATTCCATTCCGTTGCTCCTTCCCCCTTCCATCCTTCCTCTTTGGTGTCTACCGTTTGACAGATACCTGTCCATTTAAACTCTAGACAGCACTGCCCCAAAGTTATTAGTGCAGCCGTGCCCGGCAGACAGGGAAAACTAGAGTTCTTAAGAGGCCCTAAAGGCGAGGTCGCTTCTTGCCCTCAGGTGGTAGATTTATATTTCATAACTAGAAAATGTGCCCTCTGGACACAAGTCTCTGATTTGAAACATTTTGTAAAAAAAAAAAAAAAAAAAATGTTTTCCAAAAATTGACCTAAAGGTGGTGCTATAGCAGGCCAATTTGAAAAGGGTGGTATTTATTCCTCAGTCCTGTCCGGAAGTGGGTGAAATATTTTGTGTAAATTACGTGCTGCCTTCATGATTTGAGGCTTTGTGTTCACTTGACTATAGAGATACTGTGTGACGATTTGCAGGCATTTTGGACTGAATATGGAGTGTTTTACAAATGTCAATGGAGTGTTTTACAAATGTCAAAGTGTTTTACAAATGTCGGCCTCCAGGCAGATGTTAAAAATGCAGATCAAAGGTCTTTCTTTGACCTCTAGGGAGCATGCATACAACGTTTCATGCAGATCCGTAAAGGTATGAACAACTGCATCATGGTGGCACTATTACAAGCCATTCTGGAGAATTTGGGGTAGAGGTTCATTGTTGACATCCAGGGAGTGTGGTTGTAAATTTTGGCATTTGGCATTAGAGTTAATGGTGCCGGATATTAGCTATACAAGGATGGCCGGACAGGCATAGAGTGCAAAACATACTCTCTCCTCTTGCCTTCGGCACGGGTGGAGACAATTAGAGAGTAAGAATGTTCTTGAGAAGTTCCTCAAAATTATCTACAGAATATAGGTACTGCCTGAGATCAGTATTACAATAACAGTCATGGTATCAATATCTTTAGGAGAAATCCTTGAAGATCTGGGGAATGTTTTATTGACAGGCTGCACATCATAATATGTAATATGTACTTACCGCATTAATTACTGTGTTTGATAGGTTCCTGAACTGGGCAGAGGATGTGTTGTTAAGGTCTGCTGAGAAGGTTTGATTTAGGCTGAATTCCAACTCGACCGTTGGCACCGCTGGCGGAGCAGTTGTTGTAGCTGCATGCCATGCCAGGCACATATTGCGTAAAAAAAAAAGTTAGTTGCAGTTATACTGTATATTAGTATATCTAAACTGAGTAATGATTCAATTAAAGTGATTTGTGGTGACTGCGGTTGTGGCAGTTGTGGCTACGGCGGTTGTCCCTGAACCTGCAGTGGTGGCTACGGCGGTTGTCCCTGAACCTGCGGTGGTTGCTGTGGCGGTTGTCCCTGAACCTGCGGTGGTTGCTGTGGCGGTTGTCCCTGAACCTGCGGTGGTTGCTGTGGTGGTTGTCCCTGAATCTGCGGTGGTTGATGTGGTGGTTGTCCCTGAACCTGTGGTGGTTGCTGTGGTGGTTGTCCCTGAACCTGCTGTGGTTGTTCCTGGGCCTGCAGTGGTGGTTGAAGAAGGTGGTGTCGAAGAAGGTGGTGTCCCACCCGAAGGCAAAACAACTGTTAAAAAAAGAGAGTGTCATCAGGACTGGATGAGGAACTGAATGATAGGT
The DNA here is from genome assembly GCA_039105355.1 of Benthosema pterotum. Classification (NCBI taxonomy): domain Eukaryota; kingdom Metazoa; phylum Chordata; class Actinopteri; order Myctophiformes; family Myctophidae; genus Benthosema; species Benthosema pterotum. The sequence continues at coordinate 38,124,206 of CM076986.1, read as the reverse complement.
CTACATCCTGGATGATTGATCCTCGGCTGGAAACAAAATGACAGATGTAATGTCAGATGTAAACGTTTCTCCTGTTTTGAATCTCAGACGCCTAGTGAAGAGTGCTTCAGTCTGCAAAAAACAACTTTGTACAAATGTCTGGCCAGTAAGTGGCCACTCTTCAAGCTTATTGCTGCCATGTGTTCTGGGCTTCAAGATCTATGTATCTATACATGTACCACTACCAATACATGTACCTATACATGTACCAAGTCTCTGTCTGTGTTGCCCAACCGACTTCAACCTTAACATGCAGGGGTTGACACTAAGGTCTCCGAGGCACTTGCCCATCGGGCAAGTGCAAGTCAGGTTCTACTTGCCCTCAGGTCAAGGTCACTTGCCCCCCAGGTTCCAGGTGGTCCCCAGTTAAGTTGGTTAACCAGATGTAACTCTTGAGAACGTAAAAATGAAACCAAATGGACCCTTGCGGGTCCATTTGGTTTCATTTTTACACTCTCAAGAGTTAAAATTCATCATCTTAATTAGCCCAGGTCTACACTGTAGAAGATTAATGGTCATTTTGATGTGTTAATTTGCCTGTTTTGTTTCCCAAATCCAGCCTGGAATTGTGGATATCTAGAAAGCAGGGAAAGACACAGAGGCAGAGTGCAATGACTGCCTTCAAGACAAATTTATCTTGTGTTGTGTTATAGTGCACTATGTTACACACTTGCCCGATCGGGCAACCAGGTAGCAGTCTTCACTTGCCCCACCATTTTTTTTACTTGCCCTGGGCAAGCGGGCAAGTGTTAGTGTCAAGCCCTGACATGTGTTCCACACCACTGCAGGGGGTGCAGTGCGTCGAGTTGGACACACGGTTGTCCAGGACCGCCCCAAAAATGTCTCTGCCGGGTCTGGATAAGGCCGCTATTTTTCAGCCCCCACCAGCACCCCTCTCGTATATTAAAAAAAAACATACCTGCACTAACGCTGTTAGGGATGATTGTCAGGGAGGTGGAATTACTGCTAAAGTAAGCATTTGATCAGAATTCTGTCTTACCTGAAACTGATGTAGTTGCAGCAGTCGTGGCAGGTGCAGCAGTCGTCGGGATTGGCGTCGGAACCACTTAAAGTAAAACATTTCTATCAGTATTAAGACCTTTAAATACAAATACATATTCTTTACTGACCAGATACCAGATGTACAGGGTTGGATGAGGACAGGAAGGGTGTGTGGGGAGTGATCAACATCTTGAATGTCAGAACAGGTCACCTCCATATAGAGCTGCGCAGTGAGGTCACCGCCCCTGTTCCGGAAGTCTTTTCCCAATTCATTTTTCTCATAGACTTTTCGAAAATTATTTATATCAAGACGATTACGCCGCGGACAAAGCCAACTCGAGTCGTGACGAATCATGATGACACACACAAACTTTTGGGACAATAAAATAATTTCTAAGATGAAAAACGAAACAAAAGGTCTTGTATCATGCCGTTTTCTACTTCTTCCCAATTATATATTATATGACGATATTGTGCTTGTTGTCATGATTTGTCACGACCTGAGTTGGCTTTGGCCGCGGCGTAATCGTCTTGATATAAATTATTTTCGAAAAGTCTATGAGAAAAATGAATGGGGAAAAGACTTCCGGAACAGGGCGGTGACGTCACTGCGCAGCTCTATATGAAGATATATAGGTTTGAGGTCAGATTGCTGGTCAGCTCCATATATGCTATCTAGCTATCTACCCAGTCTTGCAGATGTATGGTTATTAGTTATCCAGGGTTAAATGAGGACTGGGTAAAAGCGGGAGTATGGAGTATGCAAATATATGGAGCACAGTGTGCACTGCACTCCATATTTGAGCTGTGTTCAAATGGAGTGTGTGACGGACGTACACATAGACACACGCACGTTCGGCCTTGCTTTTATAGTAAGTGCTCACGACGTTTGCACTTACATTTGAATATACTTTATCTATGTATACATGTACCAAGTCACTGTCTGTGTCGCCCAACCCACATGTTCAAATTCGACATGTGTTCCACACCACTGCAGGGGATGCAGTGTGTCGAGTTGATGATTCCAGGCCCCATCAGCATCCTTCTAGTATATTAAAAAACACATACCTGCACTAACGCTGTTAGGGATGATTCTCAGCTTGGTAAAACCACTGCTAATTGCATCATTCATCACTGTTGTAATGTTGTTTGCAGAAGGAACTGATCCTCTTGGAAACACCAGGTTCATTTCAGTAACAATTGATCCTGGACTGTAATGTGAGAGAAAGACAATTGTGACTTTTACATTGCAAAACAGTGCCAAACTCATAATGCAAAGTATTAAAGTAAGCATTTGTTCAGAATTCTGTCTTACCTGAAACTGATGACTACAGCGCGTAAAAATGATGCAAGGCTACTCCGTCTGTAAATAAAGGTTACCTGAAAGAGAAGAATGCAAATTGGTTTAGTTCAATAAGCTGATGGAAATAATTCCGTCACAACTAGAAAATGATGGACTGCATCATGAAATGTAATGCAGTTTAGTTAAATATAGTTAAATCCGCACCCATTTCTCTCTCCCTCTCTCTCTCTCTCTCTCTCTCTCTCTCTCTCTCTCTCTCTCTCTCACACACACACACACACTTGCACACTTTTTGATTCAGGACTATAATGACTTTTGTATTATTCCTATATACGAGCAACATGTAGGTTTTTATGGTAAACCTTGAGAAATTGGGAAATTACTGGTAATATTGACAAGCTTTGTTTACAAAAACGTGCTTATCAACTAACCGATTAATGATCGATAGCCTTACCAAAACATTTCAATTAACTGTTAATTAATTAATTGATAATTTACAGCCCTAGCTCCCTAGGTTTGCTAAAGAAGAAGTGGCCAAGCCAAGCCAAAAAATAAAATAAAATCCACAATCTAATAAATCTTATGTGACGGAATGTTGCGCCAAAAGCAGCCATTCATTTGCTTCTATATGGCGAAACATTCCGTCACATGAGATCTGTTTTAATTTGTTGTAGGGCGACCTTGAGTGCACTGAAAGTTTCCTTATGAATAAAATGTATTATTATTATTATTATTAAAATGTAAAAGCATAATTTCTGCTTGCATTGGGTATTGCTAATGCCTAAATACAAACAAGGCACATCATTTGTCTTACATCTGATTCCACTTCGTCAGCCAAAGTCTGAAATGCTGGAGTAGACGAGTCAGAGAGATCAGGGTTGAAGGTTTGGTCGAGACTAAATGTAAGAGTCGCGGTGTCCTCATTAGCAGTGGGAGGATCTGTCACAGGGGTGTTGGTAGTAGGTGCAGCAGTCGTTGGGGGTGGAACCACTGTTAAAATAAAACATTTCTATCAGTACTTAAAACTAGGGGAAGTGATTTCACTTTTGTCAGATATCACCCACAATTTTTTTTCTGTTAAAATGCTCTATTATAAGGTGTGGAAACCATATATGGAGTTTCCCCCTCCCCCACGTAAGCAGAGGAGCTAATAAAAGTTCCCCAGGTGGTGGCGAATTCTCTTCCAATCAGGATCGAGCAGCAGGTTCACATAGTGTAGCTACTGTTGGACGCCCCTAGTGCAATAGGCTGGTACTACACCATGAATTTCAAATCACTTACCCTACCCCACATGTACAAATACATTTTCTTTACTGGCCAGATACCAGATGTACAGGGTTGGATGAGGACAGGAAGGATGTGTGGGGAGTGATCAACATATAGAATGTCAGACAGGGCACCTCCATATATGAAGATATATAGGTTTGAGGTCAGAATGCTGGTCAGCTCCATATATCCATATATGCTATCTAGGTGATACCCAGTCTTCCACATGTATGGTTATTAGTTATCCAGGGTTAGATGAGGACTGGGTAAAAGCATGTGGGGAGTAGGGAGATATGCAAATATGGAGCACAGTGCGCACTGCACTCCATATTTGATCTTTGTTCGAATATGGACGCCTATATGGAGTGTGTGACGCACGTATACACAGACACACGCACGTTCGGCCTAGCTTTCATAGTAAGTGCTGATGACAATGTTTGCAGTTACATTTGAATACACTGTATCTACTGTATGTATATGTACCAAGTCACTGTCTGTGCCGCCCAACCCACATGTTCAAATTCAACATGTGTTCCACACCACTGCAGGGGGTGCAGCCCTACTGTATCATGTTGATCGGACACACGGTTGTCCAGGACCACCCCAAAAATGTCTCCGCCGGGTTCTGGATAAGGCCGCTAGCTTCCAGGCTCCATCAACACCCCTCTGGTATATTAAAAAACGCATACCTGCACTAACGCTGTTAGGGATGATTCTCAGCTGGGTAGAACCACTGTTAATTGCATCAGTCATCACTGTTGTAATGTTGTTTTCAGAAGGAACTCTTCCTCTTGGGAACACCAGATGTATTACAGTAACAATTGATGTCACATTGATGTCACCTGGCCTGTAATTGTAAGAAAGACAATTGTGACTTTTGAAATTGTAAATCATTGCCAAACTCATAATGTAAAGTATTAAAGTATTTGAGTCTTACGTGAAACCTATGACTCTAGAGCGTGAAAAAAGGGGAAGGCGTCTGTGAATACGGTTTATCTGAAAGAGAAGAATGCAAATCGGTTTAGTTCAATAGAAGATGGAAATAATTCACAATAAGTCGCAACTAGAAGATGATGACCTGCATCATGCAATGTTTAGTTAAATCAAGTTCAATCCGCACGTATTCTCTCTCTCTCTCTCTCTCTCTCTCTCTCTCTCTCTCTCTCTCTCTCTCTCTCTCTCTCTCTCTCTCTCTCTCTCTCTCTCTCTCTCTCTCTCTCTCTCTCTCTCTCGTCTATCACACACATTGTTTGATTTGACTTTGGGAAATTGGGAAAGTTCTGTTTACAACAATAAGCTTATGAACGTTTTGCCAGAAGCAGCTATTGATTGACCTCTATACGGCGGAATATTCCGTCACATGGGCAGATTGTGTTTTATTTGTGCATTGTATTGTCTGTTATTAATCTGTTTGTATGGCAACCTTGAGTGCCCTGAAAGGAACCTCATAAATACAATGTATTATTATTATTAAAACATAAAAGCATCATTTCTGCCTGCATTGGGTATTGCTAACGCCTAAATACAAACAAGGCACATCATTTGTCTTACTTCTGAGACCACTAGGGCAGCCAAAGTCTGAAATGCTGGAGTAGACGAGTTGCTGTGATCAGGGATGAAGGTTTTGTTGAGACTAAACGTAAGATTTGCGGTCTCCTCATTGGCATTGGGAGGATGTGTCGGGTGAGGGGTGGTATCGGGTGCAGCAGTTGTGGAAGTCGTACCAGCAGGCGTAGCAGCAGTCGTTGGGGTTGGCGGCAGAACCACTGTCAGAATAAAACATTCCTATTCAGTACTTATGGACTTAATATATAATTTATAATATACGTACAGTATGTGTGTGTGTGTGTGTGTGTGTGTGTGTGTGTGTGTGTGTGTGTGTGTGTGTGTGTGTGTGTGTGTGTGTGTGTGTGTGACATCACATGACATAATCAAGGATGGAGAGCAATAATGTTGTCAATATTAAGCCCATGAATAGTGATTCCCTGGTCATCGATATCGGCAAAGAAATCAAAACCCTCAGATCTCATGTGGAGCTAATCTGTCCTGACATTCCATTCCTTCCCCCTTCCATCCCTCCTCTTTGATGTCTGCCATTTGACAGATGCCTTTCCATTTAAACTCTAGACAGCACTGCCCCAAAGTTATTAGTGCAGCCGTGCCCGGTAGACAGGGAAAAATACAATGCTAATAATAAGCCTGTAAAAATATTAGTTACCAAATCATTTGGTGAGGCGAGACCCAACAAATACTCGCTGCCTCCATAGATATGGATCTGGCACTAGCCCTAAAGGGTGTAAATCTTAGCCGCCACAGAGGTACCATTTAAATTACTGCTGATAAAATAGTACTACCTGTTGGTGGAGCTGTCGGCACAACCACTGTTGAAAAGAAAACGTTCATCAGTATCTGCAGGCCATAATATATCATTTTTAAGAACAAAGAAAAATAATAATTAAAAATGTCATTGTAAAGATGCATTCTGCTTTTATCAGTTAACAATTGTTACCTTGAGCTGTGATAGACTGTGCATCCACACTAGGAAGGGCCTGAGAGAGGGAACCGTTGGGTGATGCAGCCTCCACCAGAGTAGTTGTGACATCTGTTGCATTTGGTAATGCTGTGGCATTTTCCACTGGGTTGAATATTAAATCGGCATCCACTACCACTGATCCTTGGCTGTAAAAGTGATGTTTGGAAGGTTTTTTTGAAATGCTATATAACACTCAGTTCAAGCGTCTCTTGAGATACCCACATTTATTTCTCATTTTAAGATCACCTAAAGATCACCTATGCCAGGGGTGGCCAACCGGCCACAGACTAAGAGCCACGTTTTTTACTGTGTTACTGCAAAAGAGCCACATCAAACGGTAATAAAACCTTGTTTGCCGGATGTAACTCTTTGAGAGCGTAAACATGAAACCAAATGGACCCTTGCGGGTCCATTTGGTTTCATGTTTACACTCTCAAGAGTTAAAATACGGTATGCATCACGTCAATTAGCCCAAGTCTACACAACTAGAGAAGAGTAATGTTCATTTTGATCTGTATGTTGGACTGTTTTGTTTTCTATGAAATCCAGGCTGGAATTGTTGACAAAAGTAAACGAAATCTTTAGCTTTGGGGTCTGTGGAGTTAACATGTCATCAAATGGTGGTCCGTGGCTCAAATTCTGAATAAATGGTGGGCCCTGGTATAAAAAATGGTTGAAAACCACTGGTATAGGGAATGCATGACTGCGCCACTCCGAGCGTTTCTGGCGCTTTCATGTGGAAGCCCTTTAAGAGCCGCATGTAACCAGCTAAAGAGCCGCATGTGGCTCGCGAGCCACAGGTTGGCCACCCCTGACCTATGCCTCTTTATGGCTCCTAAGATGAATACTAGGATCCACAAATGAGGCAAAGCTAAAGTCTCTCCATTGGCTGCTCCAGATGTATTTTAGAGATAAATGAGAAAAAGCTGAAATCTTGCTATATGCGTATATATAGGAGCCATAAAGAGGCATAGGTGATCTTTGGGTGATCTTAAAATTAGAAATAAACATGGGTGTCTCAAGAGACGCTTCTGAGCTTAAACTGAGAAGCATTTTTTTCCTCTGGGTTGGCATCAGGGGGTCAGATCTATATATGGAATTGATTCTCTACTGTCCATATAAGGTGCTTGTCTTGAGTGTACAGGGTTTGATGAGGTTGAATGGACTTGTGGAATGTCAGGATATACATTATATCAAATGTATGGAGAACTCAGATGAGATCAGTGTCGCAATTTTCCACCTGTCTTGGGTATGTGAGGTCACGATATCAGACTGATAGCTACTGTACATGACAGTATGATGTGGACCCTAAGATCTCAATTTAATTAAAAACCACCCACGACCAAGAAATTAATTCCCCATTAATTTTCCTCATAGACTTTTCCAAAAATGAATTATATAAAGACAAGTATGCCGCGGACAAAGACAACTCGGGTCGTCATGACAAATCATGACAACACACACAATGTTTTGGAACAATCAAATAATTGGTAAGAAGAAAAACAAAACAAAAATTGTTGTATTTTGCCATTTTTTTCTTATTACTAATTAGATATAGTATGATGATGATGATGAATACATAAATAAACATAATAACACTAATAAAATGTCAAGTGGCTTCTCTTCCTCACCCTAGTGGGGTGTATTATGTATATACATAATACAGTAAATGCAATTGATCCATACCTGAAGCTGTTTACAACAGTGCGGTTGAAATTAGGAACATTTCGAAAGACTTCATCCATCTGTAAACAAACAAGGCTTCAATTATTCTTCTATTCATATTTCATGATTAATTGATTAAAGATTACGTACTTGAGAATTGTACAATTGTATTATTGTATCTTTGCCTGAGATCAATACAATCTGTGGAATGGTTTATTGATAGGCTATACATCATAATAATGGACTTACCGCTTTAGCTATTGTGTTGGATAAGTTCCTGAATGCAGCAGAGGATGCGTTGTTAAGTTCTTCACTGAAATTTTGTTGCAGCCTGAATTCCAACACAACCCTTGGCTCTGCTGGTGGAGCAGGTGTTGTAGCTGCATGTGGGGCACATATTGGGTAAAAAATAGTTAGTCAAACTTATATATTAGTATCACTAAACTGAGTAGTGATTCAATCAAAGTGTCCCTGAACCTGCGGTGGTGACTGCAGCATTGGTGGCTGCGACAGTTGTCTCTGAACCTGCGGTGGTGACTGCAGCATTGGTGGCTGCGACAGTTATCTCTGAAGCTGTGGTGGTGACTGCAGCAGTGGTCGCTGTGGCCGTGGTGGCTGCGGCAGTTGACCCTGAGGCTGTGGGGGTTTCTGTAGGGGTTGACACTGAGACTGTGGGGGTTGCTGTAGGGGTTGACACTGAGACTGTGGGGGTTGCTGTAGGGGTTGACACTGAGACTGTGGGGGTTGCTGTAGGGGTTGACACTGAGACTGTGGGGGTTTCTGTAGGGGTTGACACTGAGACTGTGGGGGTTGCTGTAGGGGTTGACACTGAGACTGTGGGGGTTGCTGTAGGGGTTGACACTGAGACTGTGGGGTTTGTTGTATGGGTTGACACTGAGACTGTGGGGTTTGTTGTATGGGTTGACACTGAGACTGTGGGGTTTGTTGTATGGGTTGACACTGAGTCTGTGGGGTTTGTTGTATGAGTTGTTGTATGGGTTGACACTGAGACTGTGGGGTTTGTTGTATGGGTTGACACTGAGACTGTAGGGTTTGTTGTATGGGTTGACACTGAGACTGTGGGGGTTGTTGTATGGGTTGACAGTGAGTCTGTGGAGTTTGTTGTATGTGTTGTTGTATGGGTTGACACTGAGACTGTGAGGTTTGTTGCATGGGTTGACACTGAGACTGTGGGGGTTGTTGTATGGGTTGACAGTGAGTCTGTGGGGTTTGTTGTATGTGTTGTTGTATGGGTTGACACTGAGACTGTGGCGTTTGTTGTATGTGTTGTTGTATGGGTTGACAGTGAGACCGTGGGGTTTGTTGTATGGGTTGTTGTATGGGTTGACAGTGAGACTGTGGGGTTTGTTGTATGGGTTGTTGTATGGTTCGACAGTGAGACTGTGGGGTTTGTTGTATGGGTTGTTGTATGGTTCGACAGTGAGACCGTGGGGGTTGTTGTATGGGTTGTTGTATGGTTCGACAGTGAGACTGTGGGGGTTGTTGTATGGGTTGTTGTATGGGGTGACAGTGAGACTGTGGGGGTTGTTGTATGATGAGTTGTTGTATGGTTCGACAGTGAGACTGTGGGGTTTGCTGTATGGGTTGACAGTGAGACTGGGGGGTTTGTTGTATGGGTTGTTGTATGGTTCGACAGTGAGACCGTGGGGTTTGTTGTATGGGTTGTTGTATGGTTCGACAGTGAGACTGTGGGGTTTGTTGTATGGGTTGACAGTGAGACCGTGGGGTTTGTTGTATGGGTTGTTGTATGGTTCGACAGTGAGACCGTAGGGTTTGTTGTATGGGTTGACAGTGAGACCGTGGGGTTTGTTGTATGGGTTGTTGTATGGTTCGACAGTGAGACCGTAGGGTTTGTTGTATGGGTTGACAGTGAGACCGTGGGGGTTGTTGTATGGGTTGTTGTATGGTTTGACAGTGAGACTGTGGGGTTTGTTGTATGGGTTGTTGTATGGTTCGACAGTGAGACTGTGGGGGTTGTTGTATGGGTTGACAGTGAGACTGTGGGGGTTGTTGTATGAGTTGTTGTATGGTTCGACAGTGAGACTGTGGGGGTTGTTGTATGAGTTGTTGTATGGTTCGACAGTGAGACTGTGGGGTTTGTTGTATGGGTTGTTGTATGGTTCGACAGTGAGACTGTCGGGGTTGTTGTATGGGTTGACAGTGAGACTGTGGGGGTTGTTGTATGGGTTGTTGTATGGTTTGACAGTGAGGCCGTGGGGGTTGTTGTATGGGTTGTTGTATGGTTCGACAGTGAGACCGTAGGGTTTGTTGTATGAGTTGTTGTATGGTTTGACAGTGAGGCCGTGGGGGTTGTTGTATGGATTGTTGTATGGTTTGACAGTGAGACCGTGGGGTTTGTTGTATGGGTTGTTGTATGGTTCGACAGTGAGACTGTGGGGGTTGTTGTATGGGTTGACAGTGAGTCTGTGGGGGTTGTTGTATGGGTTGTTGTATGGGTTGACAGTGAGACTGTGAGGTTTGTTGTATGGGTTGTTGTATGGGTTGACAGTGAGTCTGTGGGGGTTGTTGTATGGGTTGTTGTATGGGTTGACAGTGAGACCGTGGGGTTTGTTGTATGGGTTGTTGTATGGGTTGACAGTGAGACTGTGGGGGTTGTTGTATGAGTTGTTGTATGGTTTGACAGTGAGACCGTGGGGGTTGTTGTATGGGTTGTTGTATGGTTCGACAGTGAGACTGTGGGGGTTGTTGTATGGGTTGACCCTGAGGATGTGGTGGTTGCTGCATGGGTTGACCCTGAGGATGTGGGGGTTGCTGTATGGGTTGACCCTGAGGATGTGCTGGTTGCTGTAGGGGTTGCTGTGGTGGTTGTCCCTGAGCCTGAGTTGGTTGTTGCAGTGGTTGTTGCTGAGACTGCAGTGGTGGCTGCACTGGTTGTCCCTGAGCCTGCGGTGGTTGCTGTGGTGTTACTGGTAGCTAGATCAATGAACACCACTTGGGAAAAAAATAATCAAAAATCAGAATGAATTAATGGATTGATGAATTGATTTATTAAATAATCAATGAATTCATGGATTAATTAGAACAGTAAAGGGACACTTCACTCGCTTTGCTAAGCATATTGTATATCTTAATGGGGTCTTTATGTGTCTAGTAATCTTCAATGCGTCAGCCGGCGTAATGGGCATAATCAATTAAGTAAGTAGTAAGTAATCGTGTTGTTTAAGATATAAAGTTCCGGGCAGTTTCTAACATAAAACCTCAGTGTACTCATTATGCCTGGGCTCACATTCTGGCAAATGGACTATCTCCACTCCGCTCTCTTAATATTATGGTAATTCATTCATGTGGTAATTTAAATGTGTAACACTTCCACTTGTTTCCTCAATACCGTAGTGAAAGTGTCTCACATTTATTTTACCACTTGTGGGAGTGTCTTTGTCAACAACTTATGTTAACAAAGACACTTCATACATTTGAAAACGTATTTTTTATTTAAATTGACTGCGGGCCCGCCCCGCAAAAATGTGCACCCTCAATTCATGTTCGATGTAAAGTTTAAAATGCACATTATTGCCCTGATCATTACAGAGCCTAGTGGGAGAGGTGCGATATTCCCATTCACTCCTATGTCCCCGGGCACTCGCGCTGCTGGAGGAGCTTGGAGCCAATAGCACCCCATTCACAAATTGTTAACAACTGACGCCTCAATATCGCAACTCTCCCACTATAAAGCTATGGCTCATTGTAGCAACATCTTCTCCCTAATTACACCTGTGTGCCCACTGCTCTACCAGTGCTGTTGTTATTCAGCAGCACAACAGAGCTGTTTAGTGATGCCCTCTATGACAGTGGTTTTCAACATTTTTCATGCCAGGGCCCACTATTTATTCAGCATTTGAGTGACGGACCACCATTTGATGACATTTTAGCCTCACAGACTTCTTTTGCTTTTGTCTACAATTCCAGGCTAGATTTTGGACAAAACAAAACAAACTGGCAAACATACAGATCAAAATGACCATTAATCTTCTACATTCTGTACTTGTGTAGACTTGGGCTAATTGAGTTGGTGAATACTTTAACTCTTGAGAGTGTCATTTTTACACTCTCAGAGTTACATCTGGTTAACCAACTTTCCATCATTTATACTGGTGACCACTTGCAATCCAAACCACCTGTTAAAATCCACTGCTCTTTGCTACCCGGGAAGAGGAAAAGCTTGAAAAACAATTTTCTCTGTGGAGCCTTCTTAGACTATAGTGGCTGCAGAACATTGACATTAGAAAGTGATTAAGAGCTAGTAAAAATATAAAGTAAACACTATCAGTGGTATAATGAATGTGAGTATGTGCTGGAGTATTCCATAGTTGCTGCTCGTAAGTTAGATATTTTTCTTCTACTACTATGCTATTATTTGGCCACATGAGAGAGGGGCTATTTAGGCTATGCATATAGGCTTATTCTAGTCTAGAATGTATGCTATCTGCAGTGCTGCCTTATTTTATACAAGCAGCAGAATGCTGCTGTCAAACTTGGTGCTGGTTGGCACACTTCCAGCTCAAGAGCTGAAAAAAGGTCACGCTCTGTATCACATGACATTTTTTGACTGGTGGATTGTAATTAAGCTTGAGAATGCTGTGAAGGGCCAGCTTCCTGGGAAAAAAAAAAAAAAAAAAAAAGCTTTGCCCTAGTGTAAAATTCAAGTTGAGCCAAACTTGAAGTACCATTGACAACCAGAAAAAAAAAAAAAAAACGCGCAAAGCTATGGGCACATTTGCAGACAGTCAGACACTGACTGACAGCCTCCCTACAGCTGTGCAACACACCAGAGATAATATTATAGGATCTCCTCTCTGGTATTTCTTTGTTTTTTCATGGTCAATTTAAAATATGTAGGTATAGCCTTTCTAATGTATGTTTTTTGTTAAAGAGCTGAGCAGTCTCGCCCACTTGTGATGTTGCCCCTGTTCCAGAAATAGATTCCCCATTCATTTTTCTCATAGACTTTTAAAAAATAATTTATATAAAGACGATTACACCACACCAATAATCCAATAATCAAATAAATTCTAAGAAAAACAAAACAAAAAGTGTTGTATCCTGCCATTTTTTTTTACTTCTTGCTAATTTGATATTGTATGGTGATATTGTGTGTGTTTGATTTAAGACCCGAGTTGTCTTTCTGTGTGGCGTAATCGTCTTTATATAGATCATTTTCTAAAAGTCTATGAGGAAAATGAATGAGGATTCCATTTCTGGAACACGGGTGACGTCATGAAAGGAAATGGGACTGCTCAGCTCTATACCTGTAGAACATGTCTTTCTTGGCAGGGTGGCAGGCAGTCCGGCCTATTGAATCATTAACCGCTGAATCGCCTTATGCTTCATTTATTTGGGGCTCGTTTGGAAATGTGCCTCAGCACGTTGGTGTGCCCCTGTGTGCCCTGGGGTCGTTTGTTTATTCAGGGCATTTGGTGTGGTTTTGTTCGTTTATTCAGAGTGTGGGGCACAGCGTGTGCTTGGTGCATGCACTGTGCAACCCCACGCTGGAGATAGGGTGGGTCAGTGTGGAAGGTGTGATTGCGTCACAGCTATGACTGTAGTGTACTGTGGTCCCGCGACTTTTCAATGTCTGTAAATCTGCACATTTACCCACACTTATCATGCATGCGGACAGAAGTCGGCAGTCAGAAGTGTGCCGCTGTCTCATTTTTGTGTAGTCCTTGCGAATCTTTATTACACACAAGAAAAAGTGTTTTAAATATTTTAACCATCATGAACCTAATATTGTTTTTGCGAAAAGGGTGAAGTGTTCCTTTAACTAAATAAACATTCATTTTATAGATTATCTCATAAATCAACTTACCCAGTAGAATGAACAAGGTTTTTTGTATTGGTCCGAACATCCTGTCTCCTGTTGAGACTGGGGGAAAAAAACACAGATATCAACATCATGCCTTCACAATATGTATGTATCTCATCTCAGTTTCAATGACCTTCTCAAGGCTCAGTCATACTCCACGGTGAAGTGTCTTGCAGTGAAAGGGTTTCATTGTGGTGTAGTTTTTTAAGTCTTCACCCTGGAGTATGTGTGATACAGGGGTGAAGCCTTAAAAAAAACCACTCCGTGGTGAAACCCTTTCACCGCGAGCCACTTCACCGTGGAGTATGACTGAGCCTTCAGTCTGACAGACCAGATTCCTTTGAGGCATACCTGGGCATTATGCAGCCCGGGGACCAAATGCGGCCCTTTGGGTCGCATTTAAAATATTAAAAAATATTCATCATGTGAATCAGCCCAAGTCTAGAGAATGTAGAAGATTAATGGACATTTTGGTGTGTATGTTTGACTGTTTTTTCCCCAAATCCAGCCTGGCCAAGTGCACAAAAGCAAAATAAATCTTTAGTTTTGGGGTCTCTTGGGCTCTGGTGGGCTCTGGTGGTACTCTCTGGCTCAAATTCTGAATAAATAGAAGGCCCTGGTGTCAAAAGGCTTGGGCTTAGCTTACCCTTACTTTTATCTTGAAATGAAACTAATATTCCGCAGGCTTTAGTTCAGCCTTTAGTCTTGGCCCTCCACAATATTTTATGTATCTCATTTGGCCCCTTGGGAAAAATAATTGCCCACCCCTGCTTTGAGGTATCAATTAAACTACTGCTGAAATGAGTGACGTATGCATTTGGGTATGATTATCCTCTTTCTATCTGCAAAGCATTTAGAAAGCATTAAAAAATCCACCATAGACATGTCATGAGCTACTTTCTGTCAATAAATTCTCTGCAGGTGATCATTTTTCCTGGAGTCCTGGAGTTTGAAAGAGCGCATCATCAGTCTGGTCCTAGACTAGTTAATTAATTTCACAGTGAACACTGGTTTGGCCAGCCAGCCAGCTGTTGCCAAAAGAATAAAAAAATGCACTGTGTCCATGTACCGGCATATACTGAAGTATGCTGCCAAGCAGGCAGTACGGCAGTGTACGCGTTTCAGCTTACAACCTTCGTCAAGGTTGTACACAACACCTCTATTGTTTTACGAAACCACTGGATGGATGGGACATTATTATGTGGAATGGCCAGAACATGATTTTCAGTGTTCCTTGTTCCTTGTATTTGTTTTTTTACCTTGTTCGTCTGGTTACATAAAAGGCTGAGTCACGCACGCTTGCTGTTCACAGAACACCACTGAAAAAAGACCATTACTATTAAGCGACCCTACGTGGTCGGTTAAAACTGAGGTTCACTCCATGAATCTACTGACGATCACTCCATGAATCTGTTGTCCATGGTTGGTTGGACCATATCTATGTTCCCTCAGCTCTATGCCCCCTCACTTTGCCTAAACTAAACCTCAGTAAAACTATGCCTAAACCTAACCTTAACCCCCATCTTACACCTCAGTGCTTAAACCTTGAGGGAACATAGAGTTGAGGGAACAGAGACATGACCCCAGCTGGGGTTCTTATGGAACCATTGCTCAAGCTGTTTCTCCTTTTATAACAAAGTATATCAACAGCTACGTGAAACATTTCTCGACTTCTTTCCTTTAGACTACAAAACTTGTCCTTGCCTTTTTTTCAAAGATTGACACAATCGCCGGCCACATGGTTTACCCATGATAGCCTCATGATATACAGGTATACTGTACATCAAAACGTGCAGCCTGGCCTGGAATGGTGTGCTTGTGATTATATTTTTGTCACGCGTTACCTTGGCGACCTAAATCGCAATAAAAATGCACGTTTGAACTCTAATCTCTCAACCGTTTCGGATGTGGAAAGGTTTGCTGAAACCAGTGAGTGAGTGATCCATGTGAATGTTCCAGACAGCAGCACATCTTGTATAGAGGTTGTTTATTTCCCCCAGTTTGATCTTAACTTATTGCTAAAATTTAATGCTTGATATGTTTCCCTGTCTGAGATGGTTGTCTAAACTTTGGAGCGTACACCAAAATATTTGCGCATGTTAGTGCATACTTATCTTTTTTTAATTGGTAACTCAGTGAGAGTTACCAAGTGAGAACACAAGTACTTTGCATAGGTTTCCACTGTGTTGTCAACTGTGTTTAAGTATGATTGTTTGGCACCTGGCTCTCCTGCAGTACTGGTGATACTCTTGATTAGTGGAGGAAGATACTAGTGACGTTCGTGAACGAACCGAGTCATATGAACGACTCCTTTACATTACGATTGGATCCGTTTCACAGTATGGAACGGTCCCTTTTTGTATAGAGGAGAGTCGAATGAACAGATCGCATTGCACAATGGAAACGCATGCACACACACTGTGATGGCACACTCCAGAGAGGCAGGCCAGGCAGGAAGGCAGTATGGAGAAGGGTGAATAGCGCAGCACACACACACACTGACGTTACAGACACACATTCCAGGCAGCAGTGTGCACAGCGTTGCAAACTAAATAGCGGGTCCATTTGGTTCCCTTTCTACACTCCAATACCAATTCTGCCAACTGATTTATGAATATAATACTATTTCTAGAAGGGACCAAGTGCTATAGAGCAGGAGGGCTGTCTGTTTTGTGTTACAAAAAACACTTATATTTTATGTTATATGTTCTGTTTATCTTGATGTTGGGGCATAATGTTTCTGAATGGTAAAGAAATTGGTTTAGTAAAACCGGGTAACCATGTAAATGAACTCATTGGCTACTATAGAGGGAGGCTGCGGGTTAGTAGGTTCAGTTTGGCTTGAGACGACCACATCCAGGGAGAGCCGCTAGACCAGGGCTGCCCAAAAGGTAGATTGTGATCTACCAGTAGATCACACAGGCCATGCAGGTAGATCACATGACAGTCCCCTAAAATGTATAAATCTGTAACTCTTGAGAGCGTTAAAATGAAACCAAATGGACCCTTACGGGTCCATTAACTCTCAAGAGTTAAATTATATTTAAACATCTGAATGATGTCATTTTCAAGAGTCCACACAATGAGAAAATGGAGAATAATTGTTATTTATTAGTTTTGCCAGTTCTCTTTCCCAATTGTGGACAAAAACGTGAAAGTTATTAGTTTTGGGTGCAAGAGACTAAATTCAACATCATGAACTCAAATACTGTTTTCAAACGTCAGTAATAGCATATGCAGGAAAACCTTCCAGTGCTCCCCCTTTATTTTTCATTTTAAGTGCATTGTTCTTAAGCATATAACAGTAAGTAACACCATCACCACTATTTCAAAGCTCAAACTTTCTAGGGGCCTTGATATGGATTTTCAGTAATGGATAATCACATTTTTGATGTGTAGATCTTGTTGAGCCGGTCATTTTGAAAGTAGCTCTCAAGTCCAAAAAGTGTTGGCACCCCTGGTTTACAGCCTAAACGCAGTTTATCAAGTTCTGCGTTTGCTTCTGTAATTTGTTCTCAAGTAATTTTCTTGTTTTTTGTTTATTAGACCTGTGTTTAAACCTGTAAATTCACTGCAAATGGGTAAAAAATACAAACCTAAACGGTATTTCTAGAGCCTTGACTGCTTTCTTTAGTTTTAGTGATTTTAGCTACACACAAGGAGATAGATATTATTATTTTAATTCTACTGTCGTCCTACTAAACCCCCAGGTAATTACATCAGGCCACAAAAGATCACAGGATCTTTTCAATGTGAAGGAGGCTGCCTCTACACGTCGGAAACCACACTTTAGGCTCACTATGGAGGTTTGTCACATTCTGTAGATCAAGTGATCTTTTGTTTCCAGATTTCCTGGGGTGTATTAGGACTAGATAATAAAGAATTATAATTATAATGTAAATAATAATGTAATCATAAATAATGAATACAAAATATAATGAATAACACTACTTATTTTCTCTAAAAACAACTTAAAACATGAACCTTGGCTGGGGGAAAATGTCCTTTTTGGTGCCTTCCTTCAGATTTTGTCCAAAAATCCTGCAAATTGGTCCCCAGTATTTTATTGTTACATGATCAAGAGGGCCCTGTCATCATGTCATACTTGATACTCCATCCTCTTTGACTAACATTTGGCTTCCAATGTTTGCTGGATTGGCCTGTTTTGAACAAAATGCCTCAAATGATGAAGAATGGCACTGTTTTCACATTGGCCTATTATAGCAAAGCCAAGAGGCCACAATAACCTACTTGCCCTGGCAGAGATGTCTGCTCCATGGAGCACATTTTCTAGTTTACTATAATAAAGGGCCATTTCACTTCCAAATGAAATAAATATTTAAAAAAGGAAAAGGAAATCACATCTCCCTCATGCGTATCTTTCCTAACTGGCTTGGACATCTTTCCCAAAATCTTTTGGGGACTTCCAGGGTACCCAGCAGTTTTGAATCCTATTCTGTACATTCTTATTTACAGCCTTCATATAACTAAAAATGTAATCCATTATTAACTGGTGCATTAATTGTACATACCAATATGTTATATCATTTGTAAACGTATATACGGTAATTTAACTCCTTGACAGATTTACCACAACTTTCGCAGATCTTCAAGCTCATATCGCGCCACTCAGTGGCGCAATATAGAAAAAGAAAAACTAGATTCTAGTGTCAGAAACTATAGAATCTAGTGTCAAAAACTCGATTCTAGCGTCAGAAACTAGATTCTAGTGTCAAAAAGTAGATCCTAGCATCAGAAACTATAATTTAGTGTCAATAACTAGAATCTAGTGTCGGAAACTACTGTAGAATCTAGCGTCAAAAGCTAGAATGTCGCTGCAGCTATAATCTGGTGTAAGGAACTACTGTATAATCTGGTGTCAGAAACCCAAATCACAATGGGTTAAATATAATGAAAACCAATCATTTCGGGGAAAAAATAACACTCTGAAAGGGATGTAACTTTATAGGTTACATCCCTTTCAGATCTGGAAGAAAAGGCATCTGGCACTAAAACATGATTACAATAAAAGGTATACTTACTCAGAAGTCAGACTTCATGAATTGGGACCCTTTTTAATCTGTATTTATACTCCCTTATGCTCTATATTTAAATTCCCAGTCAGGTGTGATGGTTGTGGTGCACGTCTTTGGGGACAATAAACTGCCCGTTAATGTCAGTAACTTATATATGGCTGGCATTGGCTGCAGTAACAATTGTATCCAGTAGTGACACCAGTTTAGTAAAGGCCGAACAATGGATGGCAATCGTGCCAGGAAATAGTAAACCGGAATTCAGAGAATCTCCTTTGTCCTCATTTCCAAAGGTGTGTCAGAAGCTGCACGTGCACATGTGTGCGCACGCACGCTTGCACGCACACACACAGACAGGGCAAACTAAGGTTATACAGTCGAAACAGTCAAAATTATTCAGTACTTCAATTACTACCCTGTTATAGCATGTAATGCATGATGACGCCTGCATTGATTGAATGATGCCCCTACTCGTTATGTCAAACAGTACGACAATGGTCAACGGGTGGTCCGGGGCCCACTAGTGGTCTGTGAGAGGATTCCAGGTGGTCCCCAGGTTAAATGATGGAAAGTGCAATATATAATTAGCAAGAAGTAAAAAAAACGTTTTTTTACCTTAGAAATTATTTGATTTCCCAAAAGATGGTGTGTGTTATCATGATTTTTCACAACCCGAGTTGGCTTTGTCCGTGAATCATTTTCAAAAAGTCTGAGAGAAATGCATGGGGAATCCATTTCTGGAAGAGGGGCGACGTCACAAGGGGGCGGGACTGCTCAGCTCTATATCACCCTGGAGAGTTTGAAAACACTACTGACCGCAAAACTGCAAATATCACAGCAGCAACATCTGTGTGCAGCTGTGACAGGCAGGAGTGTTGCTTTTTTTTTCTTTCTTTTTTTTTACTCACACATCACGCATCACGTTCATACAGTAGTTCATACAGTAGTTCATAGAGTAGTTAACTATAAGCGCCCCAGAACCATTAGCACCCATTAAATCAGTGTGCCTGTGATCGTTTCCAGACCGAGTTTCAGACACACATTTTGTCGCAGGACTTCATCTTAGTAGTGGCTATAAAAGATTAGCCAAAGCAAAGAATCAACAATCGGGAACAAAGGAAGGTCATATTACGTTGTACTAAAACATAATACTGTGACTAGCAATGATGCCACTATTCGAATTTTATAGCTTTTGATTCAGGAAATGTTTTATTTAGGAGTTATTTGCGCAACTGGACAACTTTGGATGACGGTCCTGTCAATTTATGGCAATTAGACTGTCGCAAACTAGGCGAGATCATACAGTAGCCTCCGGAGCTTCGATTAGGATTAATTGATCTCTGTCTTTTTGATTAAATCTCCATCTTTTTGATTTTGATTACACTCCATCTATGATCCACTGAGAGACTCAATTAACTTAACTAGGGCCTTACCCGTTGTGAATATATGAACACCAAATGATGTACTCACTGTGTGGGTAATGTGAATCCTTCATCACATTATGTGATGAAGGATTGCTTTAATGCACACGCACAGACACTGCAATGGCCAGTCATAAAGTGTGTGTGTGTGTGTGTGTGTTTTGCCATTTGCATTGCCCCCTGTGGCCGAAAAGGGAATTGCCAATGTTAAGCGAATGGGGAAATTTAATTCACCAATAAATTCATTATTAATCAACAATTTGTTAATTTGAAAAAAGGGCTTCATCAGTCTCTTCCTACTGTTATGGTCAATGACTGTGTGAAAAATCATAGTGATCGGTGCAGCCAGTGATGAGTTATGCTCGCTTCAGACATTCAGACAGACATTCAGACAGACAGACATTTCCTTAATTATAGTATTGATTAAACAGAGTTCTCTGTTTATGCAACTTATAGTGTTAAACAAATGCTAACGATTTGATTTGGGTACTCGATTCATACTCAGGTGTGAATCTGTGTTGCGGTTGGACATCGCTGGCAGTAGCTAGAAACCTGTCTTTCGAGTAGGCTAGCCAGGAGGAAAGCTGGAATTTAGCATTTTTCTGGGTCTACGTGAGGGGAGCGCATTCTCGTGCACGCGTGTGCACCGTTCCGTTCCGTCCCTATGAGATTGATGTCAAAAAACTATGTGTTACCACGTGGTACCGGCATGATACCACTGGTGATAGGAGAAGCATATATCAAATGGAACACA
This sequence comes from Benthosema pterotum, assembly GCA_039105355.1. Taxonomy (NCBI): domain Eukaryota; kingdom Metazoa; phylum Chordata; class Actinopteri; order Myctophiformes; family Myctophidae; genus Benthosema; species Benthosema pterotum. The sequence goes on along the minus strand of CM076986.1, from coordinate 38,103,345 downwards.
ACCACCCTAAGGACTACTAATCATTGTGTGTATTCCTGCACTATTTGCGTTGAGAGATCTTGCTACAATTTATTGGAGATTCTGGTACATTTCGTTATTTTGCTTTGTGCTTTGGCAATGCAATAAAGCGCATGTTTTCTCATACCAGATCTTCATCATAGATGTATAAAGGGTGTTTCACATGGGGATTGATAAAATGCTTTTGCTTAGTATGCGCCGTGCGACAAGGCAAGCGTGTATATTGGCTTTCAATTGTATGCGCCCCTATCGGTGGGAGGAGTGTGTTTCATTATTCGTGCTGACCGCACTGCCAATACAAATTAATAGGGGGATGTGCTCCCAGGGTGCATCTGTGTGATTACCAAACTTACACCAACCCCGAAGAGTAGCACGGGGAGCTGGGATAAAAAATCTTTTTATTAAACAACACGGCATGCTGCAATCTTAATTTCGGGCGCAACAAGTGTCTAACACCCGTAGAAACAAATGTGAGTACTTTTTATTCAAAAACGGAATGTTTATGTACACGTTATTTATGTAAATGTAGCGATCTGCAAAAATGTCTAATAAGTCACTGCATGACATTCATGTTTCAGGAGGCGATAGAAGCTCTGGAATCTTATTTGGCCAACGGTCTGAGGAACAGGAGCATATTTACTGAGCAAACACGATGATTACATTCCAACAAACTACCGTATTTTCCGGACTATAAGGCGCACTTAAAAGCGTTAATTTTTCTCAAAAATCCACAGTGAGCCTTATAATCCAGTGCGCCTTATATATGGATTGTTTGACTGCAGTAACTTCTATTCTATGTTAACTGCAGTAGCTTCTATTCTCTGCTGCACCTTATAATCCAGTGCGCCTTATATATGAAAACAGTTTTAAAAGGTGCGCCTTATAATCCGGTGCGCCTTATAATCCAGTGCGCCTTATAGTGCGGAAAATACGGTATCCTAGAACTTAAATTTGACTATAAAACTTCTTTGGTCATTTTAATGTCTACCTTTGTGTTTACCCCGCAGACAGTTTGCAAGTTCCTCAATTCAATATTTTGATCATTTGATTCCTTCCTAACCCATTGTAACTTCATTTGGACCAGTGGTTAAAAGCAACTGTGTGTCTGTGATCCCCAGTGGGGCCTTGATGGTGTGGCCAATAGGGATGCCAAGTAGTAAATGGTCTATAACTTGGAACATTGCCATGAGGAAATCATAAGCCGCCACACCTTAAATGTTTGTGGGATTGTTCTCGACTGACATGGAAAATGAATTCAAGTCTGCAGACGGTGTAAAATGGTGAGCTAATAATGCTATACAATGTTGTCTCTTGTCCCGTATTAGAGCTGCAACACCTGCGGCCATCTCTGTTGTAACATACTGTATAATGAGGTTAATCATCAAGGCACTGTTCTGATGGCTGATGCTGAAACAAATGGATGAGCATGCCAGTAAAGTGGTGGATGGGTGCATTAATATGCAGAGGTAGCAGGGGCGGATATAACTTGTCCCATTTGGGGGGGCAAGAGAACATGTTGGAGGGGCAAGAGAAAATGGTATGGGGGCGGCTTCATCGCCCGTGTCGCTTCGCGCCACGGGCGATGAAGCCGCACCCATACCATTTTCGGTTACAGGACTTTTATTAGTCAAGTAAAGCATCAATAATAACATCAGTTGTTGAAGTTGCAACAGACACGCAGCATGCATAAAGCTAAAGGTCTGACTCAGAGAGTTTTCTGTTTTCAATGATGAAATGCTGTTGGTTTAGTGGTGCCAAAAAAGTTAGTATAGCAGTAATAGTGTTTCAAATCATCATATTTAAATACTAGTGCCGAGAGAACGTTGCCTGTGTGGATCAGTCGGCAGTCGCCTGGAAGGCGAAACAGCGAGAGCAGAGAACACTGTACCCAGCGCCAATGGCTGTAGCCGATGGCTGTAGCCGTAAGGGAAGGTGATACGGCAAACTGTGACCACAATAAATGTGTCTCCATGACACGTGATGGTTTTTTTTATCTGTATCCGGTGACACGTCATGTGCGCGAAGATTCTTTTTTGACACAAATGTATTAAAATTAAAATGATGGGCATAATGTTTGGTGCTCATGAGCCGCGCATATTGGTGCTGGATGATAGGGCTGTGTGACTCGAGGTTCAGTGAGGCTGTCCGTGCGCCGTGGCGTTACGCAAATGGAGACAAATGACACAGTACAGTTGCACAGGAAGTGTACAGACAGACACGCTTGCTTGAATTATATAGAGAGATAAGCACTTTAATTTGAAATATCTTGGGTTGTTTTGCATGCCATCATGTTTGGTGGGGCAGACTGGGCATTTAGGGGGGCATTGCCCCCCCAATGCCCATGCCTAGATCCGCCCCTGAGAGGTAGAGGTGTGTGTAGTTTGTGCCTGTATTGACACTGTCATGGTCTGAGCTGGGATTGTCATTGATATCCTGTTTGCTCTCTATTCTGAGTGTAGGCGATCTGTGTTCAGTAACGATGATGCAGCAGTTTCAGTTTCAGCATCAGTGTTGCAGATCCTTCATCAGCTACTGTCACTGCTGTCGTGTTTTGGACCAGTTTTGCATTGATTTCAGAGTACACTGAATCTGCAGTTTTATGCTGTCAAGGAGGTTATTGGTTTAGGTGTGGTTTGTGGTAACAAGGTTATATTGTGAATACTTACGGACATGAATTGAATGGTTTGCTCAGTGGTTGCGATTGTGCTATCGTCTGTATAGCTTATTAACTGGTCTGTCCTGTTTCAGGGGAGCTTTTAAGTGTATAGATTTCACTTTTGATGTACTTATCCTTGTAAGCTCTGTAGACTGTTGTCCTGCGTTTGTCCCCATGATGCATGACTGCATATTTGCCCTAGAGTGAGTGCGTGTGTGTGTGTGTGTGTGTGTGTGTGTGTGCGTGTGTGTGTGTGTGTGTGTGTGTGTGTGTGTGTGTGTGTGTGTGTGTGTGTGTGTGCGTGTGTGTGTCTTCTTGATTTGTCACGACCCGAGTTGGCTTTGCCTGCGGCGTAGTCGTTTTTATATGAATCATTTTCGAAAAGTCTGAGAAAAATGAATGGGGAATCCATTTCTGGAACAGGGGCGACGTCACAAGGGGGCAGGACTGCTCAGCTCTATGTTCAGTGTATCTTATATTCAGAGGTTTTACAGTCAAGGGGATGTACTGTATATTGTATATTAGTCAATTTTACACCGAGGTGCCCGTCAAAGGTGCCAACTACAGTTCTGCAGTGATAGCCTGGCTATGCTATTGGCGTTCCCCACTACAATTTTGCAAACTATAAACCGTACACTATACTCAAAGCCTTAAAGTAGAGACAGAGTTCTGACAATTCTGTTCACTTCATGGGCAAGTCCAGTGGCGGCTCAGGGGGAGAGTCACCGGATGGTAATGGCAAGGTTGCCGGTTTTTGTTCCCGATGTGCTGGTCTGTACCTTGCATGGTTTCTACCGCCATTGGTGTGTGAATGGGATCTACAATCTATGTAAAGCACCTTGGATGAAGGCACTATAAAAATACACCATTTACCATTTTAGAATGTAAACAACAAATAGGGAAGAGTTCCGGGGCGGAAGTAGGCAGAAATGCACTGGACTCAGGCAACAGCCCAACAGCTTTAATGAAATTAAATCTCTTTATTTTAGATTGCTTTGTGGTAATAGTACAACATAAAAATTACAGATACTTGAGTCATTGCCGTACAATACTTTAAAACAGTTGGCATGTTGCACACATGCGTAAAATAGCTCTTATTTTAGCTCTGTTTAGCTCTAACAGTGCTCAGTTGCCACAGATACACAAATACATTTTTCTCTAAGCAAAGCTGAACTTGATTACAGTCAAGTCTGATAAATACAGTGCATTATAAATATGTAAACAATAAGATTAACTAAATCATTCAGACTATTGCTTTGCGTTATAGTCCATCATTATAATGTGCATGGGATTAATAACAAGTGAAGTGAACTAGGAAAATCTGCTCTTTGGTGATACAGTTTACAAAGTGAGGGGGTAACTGTAATCAAAGAAACCAGTTTTTAATTTGGTATCACAGTAAAACATGTATTCACTTCAATAAGCTTTGTTTACATTTAAGTAAAACTCCAACTGTAACTTGGGTTATAGTTATAAAAAAAAGGTGGATTATTTCAATATATATGTTTCTCTTATTCTCATGATAACATATAAAACATTTGTTTGTTTCTAACTGAAATAGTGGAAGTGGATTCCGGTCAATGTCTCTGACAGACAGTCAGCACTGTGCGTTCATTCTATATAATAATTATAATTTGACCATTTGATAAAAAAAAATCTAAGTCCTCTAAAGCATGAGTGCAACATCTTCCGTCTCTCGTGACATGTAAGTCCCTTCTCATGCCATCGATGATCACATAGCATTGTTGTCTTTCATCATCTTGGATGTACTTCAGGGGTGACACTACTGCTGCCTTGACAAGAGCCATGCCAACACCACCATAGACAATGCAGTGAAGATGCTGGTCTTCTGGAGTGCCTCACTCGAAGAAACAACTGTTTAAAAAAAGAGAGCGTCATCAGGACTGGGTGAGGAACCGAATGATATGTCTACATCCTGGATCAGGGGTTTTCAACCTTTTTGACTCCAGGGACCACCATTTATTCAGCATTTGAGCCACGGACCACCATTTGATTACATTTTCACACCAAAGACCTAAAACTAAAGAATTCTTTTGGTTTTGTCCAGAATTCCAGGCTGGATTTTTGCCAACAAAAGAGTGTAAACTTCTTAATTAAGCGGTGCTAATTCAGATGATGAATATTTTAACTCTTGAGAGTGTGAAAATGAAACCAAATGGACCCGCAAGGGTCCATTTGGTTTCATTTTTACAATCTCAAGAGTTACATCTGGTTAACCAACTTTCCATCATTTAGCCTGGGGACCACCTGGAACCTTCTCAAGGACCACTGGTGGTCCCCGGACCACCTGTTGAAAACCCCTGTCCTGGATGATTGATTCATTGCTGGAAACAAAATTTGAATTTCAGACGCCTAGTGACTGTTTCAGTAGTGGCAACGTCTGCAAAATGTTTCAATCTTTTCAGACAAATTAAAGGGAACACCCCAGACAGGCTCATGTGAACACCCCAGACAATTCATGTTACTCTATTCATTATTTTTTAGATCATTGTAGTTCATTGATCCTTTTAGCTGCCCCACTCTCTCCCTATACAAACCCATCACAAAAACTCAATTCTAACCATAATAGATTAATCTAAAACACCCAATCTTTTTTTTCTGGTGACTGATCTTGTCCTCCTAATATGTGAGAGGGCCATATAATTTCATTTACAATTTAGTTTTAAAATATTGTTTTGGAAAATGCAGCAGCCTCCATATTTGGGCATACCAACGCTGATTGTGGCCAAACGAATAAAACAATATTTTTAAAATATATGAAAACGGTAAATGAAAAAGCACGGCCCTTTCACATATTAGGAGGATAACATCAGTCACCAGAAAAAAGATTGGGTGTTTTTGATGAATCTATCATGGTTAAAATGTGGTTTGGATAGGAAGGGTAACTGTCTGGGGTGTTCACATGAGACTGAGTAGACCATAAAATGAGCAAAAGTTTTTTGAAAGTGAAATATCCCTTTAAAAAGGCACAAGTAAGTGGCCACTCTTCAAGCTTATTGCTGCCAAGCGTTGTGAGCTTCAAGATCAGTTGTAGATCCGCTGTTAATTTATCATACATTACAGCCAGGGCTTAAAGGGGTACTCCACTTTCAAAAAAACTTTTGGTCATTTTATGGTCTACTCAGCCTCATATGAACACACCAGACAGTTTATACGTTACTCCTTTCAGTATTTAGATATTTGATGTTCATTAATCTGCCGGAACGTCCTTCCTATACAAACCCATTATAACTTAAAACTCCATTTTAACCATGACAGATTATTCGAAAACAACCCATCTTTTTTCTGGTGACTGATATTGTCCTCCTAATACGTGAGAGGGCTGTGGAATTTCATTTACAGTTTTTATTTATTTTTAAAATATTGTTTTATTCATTTGGGTGGGCATGCCCAAATATGGAGGCAGCTACATTTTACAAAACAATATTTTAAAAATAAATGAAAACTGTAGATGCAATTCCACGGCCCTCTCACGTATTAGGAGGACAATATCAGTCACCAGAAAAAAGATGGGTTGTTTTCGAATAATCTGTCATGGTTAAAATGGAGTGTTAGGTTATAATGGGTTTGTATAGGAAGGATGTTCTGGCAGATTAATGAACATCAAATATCAAATATCTAAATACTGAAAAGAGTAACTTATAAACTGTCTGGTGTGTTCACATGAGGCTGAGTAGACCATAAAATGACCAAAAGTTTTTTTGAAAGTGGAATACCCCTTTAAGTTATTGGCAGAAGTAGAAGACTTTTGGCGTAAAATACCGCTCAAAGTAATTACATTGACGCATTACCGAGGTGTTCACCTCCACTGTGAATGAAAGGAGTGTTGTGATTGGTTGAGAAATACTGTATTGAGGGGAAGTCTGATGGATGTCTGCCTGGGTGATAGCAGACAGCAGGCAGCTGGGTGAGCGCTGGTAGCTGCTTCCACCTCTATCCATGGATTGAATAGAGCATAATCACCAGTAATCATACGAATCCAACGAGTAGACGCAGATAACAGATACCCGCCGGGCAAGTAGATATTTTGTATTCATTGCAGCGGTGGCTATAGCTTCCAGGACCCATATTAAAAAATTCATACCTGTATAAACGCTGTCAGGGATGATTCTCAGGGAGGTGGAACTACTGCTAATTGCATCAGTCATCAGTCTTGTAATAAAGTTTGCAGGAACTGGTCCATTTGGGAACTCCAGTATCATGTCAACAACAATCGTGTCTGTCCTGGTGACTTTGATGACCCCTGGCCTGTAAAGTGTTAGAAAGAGAATTGTGACTTTTAAATTGCAAATCATTGCCAAACTCATAATGTAAGGTAAGCATTTGAACAGAATTCTGTCTTACCCAAAACTGATGACACCTGCCCTGTAAAGTGTTAGAAAGAGAATTGTGACTTTTAAATTGCAAATCATTGCCAAACTCATAATGTAAGGTAAGCATTTGAACAGAATTCTGTCTTACCCAAAACTGATGACTAGAGCGCGTACAAACTTGAGGACACTGCCCCTGAAAATACGGTTTACCTGTGTGTAAACCACACACACACACACACACACACACACACACACACACACACACACACACACACACACACACACACACACACACACACACACACACACACACACTTTTGATTAAGGAATATAATATGTAGGTTTTTATGGTGGTCTTTGAGGGAAATTAAGATTGTTTACAAAAACACGCTTCTCAACTAACCTTACCAAAACATATCAATTAACTGTTAATTCATTAATTGATTATTTATATCCCTAGCTTCATTTCCGCCTGCATTGGATATTGCTAAAATGTAATGCCTAAATACAAACAAGGCACATCATTTGTCTTACTTCTGAGACCACTTCGGTAGCCAAAGTCTGAAATGCTGGACTAGACGAGTTGGAGAGATCCGAGGTGAAGGTTTGGTCGAGAATAAATGTAAGAAGCGCGGCTTCCTTGACAGATTCTCCCAAAATTATTGGGGCAGTGGTGGTGGTAGTAGTAGTAGCAGTCGTAATAGTAGTGGTAGTAGGTGCAGTGGTAGTAGGTGCAGTCGTAGTAGTAGTGGTAGTCGTCGCGGTTGTCGTCGAATCCACTGTCAAAATAAAACATTCCTATCAGTACTTGTGGCCTTAATATATACTGTAATTTATCAGAAGAAAGAAAGCCATGTCATTAAATATGTTATTATGAAGGAGCATTCTGATTGTATCTGTTATAGGTAGGGTCCCAGATAGCAAAATGGATTGATTCAACGTTGAATTTTGGTTATCTAACCAGAATTCAACGTTGAATCAATACATTTTGCTATCTGGGGTAAGTGATTTAAAATTCATTGTGTAGTACCAGCCTGGTGCACTAGAGGCGCCTAAGAGTAGCTACACTATGTGAACCTGCTGCTCGATCCTGATTGGAGGAGAATTCACCCTCCACCTGGGGAACTTTTATTAGCTCCTCTGCTAACCTAAGGGAGGGGGAAACTCCATATATGGTCTGCACACCTTATAATAGAGCATTTTAACAGAAAAATATATATATTTTTTTGGTGATATCTGACAAAAGTGAAATCACTTCCCCTACCTTTAAGTCAACAATTCTTACCTCTTTCTGCAATAGATGATGTGTTCACAGTAAGAGAGAAGTTACCGCTGGTTACAGCCTCCTTCAGAGTAGTTATTACAGATGCGGCGTTTGGTTGCGTTTGGTTGAATATTAAATCAGCATCCACTATCACTGATCCTTGGCTGTAAAAGTGACAAATGAAAGGCTTTTCAATTGCTATATTTTATTTCATTTGTTTGTTTATTTGTTGATTATTTTCTTACTTGCTTACTACATTAAAATGTTTGGTATGTATGGTATACATCAATTATGTGTTAATCAATGAATGCAAAAACATATAGGTCTACCTAGCACAGTAAATACCATTGATGCATACCTGAAGCCGATTACAACAGTCTTAACGAAATTAGGAAAATCTTTATAGACGGCATTCATCTGTAAATAAACAACAGATTCATTGGTTGAAACATAATGATTCCAAATAGTAAAATAATCCCTATTAATCCCTTTACATAATTACATAATTGATAGCAGCAAAGTTTGGTGGGACTGATTAATGGCCTGTGAGCATTACAGCGATACAAGAGTGTATTCTTGTGACCTTCGAGTCCACTAAGCCTGCGTGTGTGTGTGTGCGTGCGTGCGTGTGTGTGTGTGTGTGTGTGTGCGCGCGCGTGCGTGTGTGTGTGTTGGATTGATCACCCAAACTGACATCTGAGTACTGCAGTCAGCCAGATCATATAGGGCCCTCCACCAAAGCATCTACTGTATCCGATCTGCAGAGCTCATTTACCGGCTACATGCATTTGTGAGTTGGCTCCAAACTACCAGTGTTTCATTGACGGCTCCAAGGCCGACAAATTGAACCCAAAGCTGGGCTGAGTGAGTGATTTCAACAGCACCAAAGAGCCGAAATCAGGACTGTTCCTGCCCCCCCCGAACCTGGAATGTCATATTTTCGGCTCTACAGAGCTGAACTGATTTATTCGGCCCTAAAATAGGAGTATAAATCGATCCTGAGAGTTAAAAGCTGGAGACAGGTATGCATTACTTAAGATTGGACCAAACAAGCAGAAAACATTGCCATAGACCTACAGAATGTTACTCTTTGTATAGAGTGCATTTTTATTTATTTGTCCAAGATCTGTATTATAATGAAATTCATAGTAATTCAAAATCTTAAGAGGAATCCCTAAAGATCTGCAGAATGTTTGTTTGACAGACTGTACATCATCATAATGGACTTACCGCATTAACTACTGTGTCTGATAAATTCTTGAACTCAGCAGAGGATGGGTTGCTAAGTCCTGCTGTGAAGGGTTGATTCAGGCTAAATTTCACCTCAATCTTTGGCCCCACTGGAGCAGGTGTTGTAGCTGCATGTGAGGCACATATTGGGTAAAAACAGTTAGTTGCAGTTCCTGTATACATGAGCATCATTAAACCGAGTAGTGATTCAATCAAAGTGATTTGTGGTGAAGCTGTTTTGACTAATGACTTACTTGTTTCATCTGGAGTTGTAGCTGCAGTGGTAGTAGGTGCAGCAGTCGTAATAGTAGGGGTAGTGGGTGCAGCATTGGTAGGCGCAGGTGTAATAGTAGGGGTAGTGGGTGCAGCATTGGTAGGCGCAGGTGTAATAGTAGGGGTAGTGGGTGCATTGGTAGCGCAGGTGTAATAGTAGGGGTAGTGGGTGCAGCATTGGTAGGCGCAGGTGTAATAGTAGTGGTAGTAGGTGCAGGCGTGGTAGGTGCAGATGTAGTAGTATTGGTAGCAGGTGCAACAGTGGTAGGCGCAGGTGTAATAGTAGGGGTAGTGGGTGCAGCATTGGTAGGCGCAGGTGTAATAGTAGGGGTAGTGGGTGCAGCATTGGTAGGCGCAGGTGTAATAGTAGGGGTAGTGGGTGCAGCATTGGTAGGCGCAGGTGTAATAGTAGGGGTAGTGGGTGCAGCATTGGTAGGCGCAGGTGTAATAGTAGGGGTAGTGGGTGCAGCATTGGTAGGCGCAGGTGTAATAGTAGGGGTAGTGGGTGCAGCATTGGTAGGCGCAGGTGTAATAGTAGGGGTAGTGGGTGCAGCATTGGTAGGCGCAGGTGTAATAGTAGGGGTAGTGGGTGCAGCATTGGTAGGCGCAGGTGTAATAGTAGGGGTAGTGGGTGCAGCATTGGTAGGCGCAGGTGTAATAGTAGGGGTAGTGGGTGCAGCATTGGTAGGCGCAGGTGTAATAGTAGGGGTAGTGGGTGCAACATTGGTAGGTGCAGTGGTAGGCGCAGGTGTAATAGTAGGGGTAGTGGGTGCAGCATTGGTAGGTGCAGGTGTAATAGTAGGGGTAGTGGGTGCAGCAGTGGTAGCAACAGTCGTCGGGGTTGTCGTCGGATCCACTGTCAAAATAAAACATTCCTATCAGTACTTGTGGCCTTAATACTGTATATACTGTAATTTATCAGACGAAAGAAAGAAATGTCATTAAATATGTTATTAATTCTTACCTCTTTCTGCGATGGATGATGTGTTCACAGGAAGAGAGAAGTTACCGCTGCTTACAGCATCCTTCAGAGTAGTTATTACAGATGCGGCGTTTGGTTGCGTTTGGTTGAATATTAAATCAGCATCCACTATCACTGATCCTTGGCTGTAAAAGTGACAATTGAAAGGCTTTTCAATTGCTATATTGTATTTAATTTGTTTGTTTGTTTATTTGTTGATTATTTTCTTACTTGCTTACTACACTAAAATGTTTGGTATGTATGGTATACATCAATTATGTGTTAATCAATGAATGCAAAAACATATAGGTCTACCTAATACAGTAAATACCATTGATGCATACCTGAAGCCGATTACAACAGTCTTAACGAAATTAGGAAAATCTTTATAGACGGCATTCATCTGTAAATAAACAACAGATTCATTGGTTGAAACATAATGATTCCAAATAGTAAAATAATCCCTATTAATCCCTATTACATAATTGATTGCAGCAATACCAAATATGAAAGTTTGGTGGGATTGATTATTGGCCTGTGGGCATTACAGCGATACAAGAGTGCATTCTTGTGACCTTCGAGTCCACTAAGCGTGTGTGTGTGTGTGTGTGTGCGTGTGTGTGTGTGTGTGTGTGTGTGTGCGTGTGTGCGTGTACGTGTTTGTGCGTGTGCCTGTTTGTGCGTGTGTTGGATTGATCACCCAGTCTGATATCTGAGCATTGCAGTCAGCCAGATCATGTAGGGCCCTCCACAATGCATCTACTGTATCCGCTCTGCAGAGCTCATTTTCCGGCCACATGCATTTGCAATTTGGCTCCAAACTACCAGTGTTTCATTGGCGGCTCCAAGGCCGACAAATTGAACCCAAAGCTGGGCTGAGTGAGTGATTTCACCAGCACCAAAGAGCCGAAATCAGGACTGTTCCTGCCCCCCCTGAACTGATTTATTCGGCCCTAAAATAGGAGTATAAATCGATCCTGAGAGTTAAAAGCTGGAGACAGGTATGCATTACTTAAAGAGGGGGTGCCGTGATTTTTGTCTTTTTTCCAATTTTGTACATGTTTGAGAGGTGACAGTATGTAAATAGACCCCTAGGTGTGTTTTTTATGTGCAATGATGTCTTCCCTTTGTATTAGGGTTTCCTCCTGGGGGCTGAACCTTTCCAGTTAAACGTGCGAATGAAAAAAACTGCAATGTAGTGACATCACCTGTTCAGCCCCTCCCCTAACCCCTCCCCCTTTATCATGTAACTAAAGCTGTGGGTGTGGCTTCAGTTCAGCTGGATCTCCACTCATCACCACCCACCAGGCAAGCCAGGCATACATAATGAACTGGTTGAGTGGAATCATAAAAATGACAGTTTAACAAACACTGTACACTTTTTGGGGAAAAAAATCTTACTCTTCATATAACAATGATACCTGATGATCATGTTTTAGGGTAGAAAAAAAATCATGGCACTCCATCTTTAAGATTGGACCAAACAAGCAGAAAACATTGCCATAGACCTACAGAATGTTACTCTTTGTATAGAGTACATTTTTATTTATTTGTCTAAGATCTGTATTATAATGGAACTCATAGTAATCCATAATCGTAAGAGGAATCCCTAAAGATCTGCAGAATGTTTGTTTGACAGACTGTACATCATCATAATGGACTTACCGCATTAACTACTGTGTCTGATAAATTCTTGAACTCAGCAGAGGATGGGTTGCTAAGTCCTGCTGTGAAGGGTTGATTCAGGCTAAATTTCACCTCAACCTTTGGCCCCACTGGAGCAGGTGTTGTAGCTGCATGTGAGGCACATATTGGGTAAAAACAGTTAGTTGCAGTTCCTGTATACATGAGCATCATTAAACCGAGTAGTGATTCAATCAAAGTGATTTGTGGTGAAGCTGTTTTGACTAATGACTTACTTGTTTCATCTGGAGTTGTAGCTGCAGTGGTAGTAGGTGCAGCAGTCGTAGCAGGTGTAGCAGTAATAATAGTAGTGGTAACTGGTGCAGCAGTCGTAGTAGGTGCAGCAGTCGTAGTAGGTGCAGCAGTCGTAGTAGGTGCAGCAGTCGTAGCAGGTGCAGCAGTCGTAGTAGGTGCAGCAGTCGTAGCAGGTGCAGCAGTCGTGGCAGTGGTGCCAGCGAGCGTAGTAGTTGCAGCAGTGGTAGCAACAGTCGGCGCGATTGTCGGCACAACCACTGTTAAAATAAAGCATTCCTATCAGTACTTGCAGGCCTTAATATATCATTTAACAGAAGAAAGAAAGAAATGTCATTGAACATGTCATTACGAAGGGGCATTCCGATTTCATCTGTTAAAGGGACTTTTCACCGTTTTCACAAAAGAATATGGTAGTGACATTTAGAAGATTTAGAGCACTTCCCTGGTGATCTTTACTGTACTGTAGTTTTATATCTTTGGATGTTAGCAGTGAGCCCAGACAGTGTCTCTGATGTCATGGACAATGGACTACATGTTATTTCAGTAGGACAGCCCTCCTCGTAGCCACAAAGAGGTGTAGTGCACCAAAGAACTATTGGAATTGTAGCCCACGAAGTAGTGTCCATCACACCAGTGACACTGGGCTCACTGCTAGCATCTAAAATAAAGATCACCAGGAATTTGTTCTAATCCTTCTAAATGTCATTACTCATTAACATATATATTTTTGTGAAAATTGTGAAATGACCCTTCAAGTCAACAACTTTTACCTTTGGCTGTGATAGACGATGCATCCACAGGAAGGGAGAGGCTACCGTTGTTTGCAGCCACCTTCAGAGTATCTGTTACAGCTGTGGCATTTGGTGGTGAGGAATTTGCTGCTTGGTTGAATATTAAATCAGCATCCACTATCACTGATCCTCGTCTGTAAAGGTGACATTTGAAAGACTTTTCAATTGCTATTATTTATTTATGTATTTACTTACTTAGTAGTTCATGGTGTTTATGGTATTCATGGTACAAAATCAATTATGTGCTATTCAATGAATGCAAAAACATATAGGTCTACCTAATACAGTAAATACCATTGATGAATACCTGAAGCCGTTTACAACCGCCCTGACGAAATTAGGAAAATCTTTATAGACGTCATTCATCTGGAAATAAACAACAGATTCATTGGTTCAAACATGATGATTCCAAAGAGTAAAATAATCCCTATTAATCGCTATTACATAATTGATTGCAGCAATACTTCTCTCCTTTACACACGTTGTGATTGTATGCATGCAAGCCAAATATTAAAGTTTGGTGAGATTGATTATTAATGGCCTGTGGGCATTACAGCGATACAGTAGCGTGTTCTTGTGACCTTTGAGTCTGTTGAATATAGCTTTGAAATAGCTTAATTGAATTGCACTGTTGTGTTTATAGCACTTTAAACATGACAATTGGACAATGACCATTCACACCTAGTGTTATCCCTAATCAGTGGGAATTGGCCCATGCTGTGAGTGCTTATAGACAGGAAGTGACACTCGGATTCAGATTGAATTGTTTGGACTTGGACTTGCCAGCATTGTTTCACCTCCCCTTTCCTCTGTTTTTTAGTATTGTTAAACGTATAGGAAATAAATGGAGTTTAATTGCAACTTTAAGAAGTTGTCCTGTCTGCTGATATTCGCACCGCTACAGAGTCCACTAAGCGCACGTGTGTGTGTGTGTGTGTGTGTGTGTGTGTGTGTGTGTGTGTGTGTGTGTGTGTGTGTGTGTGTGTGTGTGTGTGTGTGTGTGTGTGTGTGTGTGTGTGTGTATTTGTGTTGGATCGATTGCCCAGTGTGACATCTGAGTACTGCAGTCAGCCAGACCATATAGGGCCCTCCACCAAAGCGTACTGTATCCGCTCTGCAGAGCTCATTTTCCGGCCACATGCATTCGTAAGTTGGCTTCCAAACTACCAGTGTTTCATTAACAACTCCAACGCCGACAAATTGAACCCAAAGCTGGGCTGAGTGAGTGATTTCACCAGCACAGAAGAGCGGAAATCAGGACTGGACCCCCCCCCCCACCACCTAGAATGTCATATTTTTGGCTCTACAGAGCTAACGTATTTGGCTCTAAAGTACGAGTAGAAATCGGCCCTGAGAGTTAAAAGCTGGAGACAGGTATGCATTACTTAAAGAGTAGGTATCACGGATATTTCCTTTAAAAACTAATGACGCATATCTATCAATGACCCCCTAAAGATGTTCAGAAAAAATACAATATATAGGCAGAGTTGAAGAAAGAAGTTGAGCGCCCCCCCTGCTTCCCTGAAAAGCAGTTGCATTCGGGAAAGAGCCGAACGCGCCATTGCGTGACGTATACAGTGGTACGCTCGGCCAACTTCTGCGAGCAGGTTGTGCAGCTGAGCTTCCGGCTAAAGTTATCCACAGTAGCATAGCATAGCATAGTAGTAGGATAGCCTACCCAAATACAATACAATTAAATTATATTTGGCAGCGATCAGCTGCTTAGTTGTCATGATCTTCAAGATCACATGTGCGTTGGTGCATACGCACACACACGTTGCGATCGAGGTGCGACAATAATACTTTTATAGAGACTAACTAATGTTCTTCTAGCTCCCACTCTGCTCCGTCCCTCCGCTCCGAGATGGGAGCTGCACTAGAGGAAGCACAGGGTAGAGTGTAGGACCGCAACCCTGCTTTCTGGTCTCAACTCTGGGTTGTCATGCTTTGTTTATAGATTTGTCTTTGTTTATAGATTTGTCCATATTTCTAGAGATGAGCCTCGCACCGTCCCAAGTTGGATGTATGCCGTCTCTCCCTATCAGACCAATTTTCCCCTCAAAGCTTTGCCAATGATTTATAAAGCCCACGTTGTTATCTGGACACCACCTAGACAACCAGCGGTTGAATTGACTCATACGGCTATACATGTCATTGTTGATCATGTTTGGCAGGGGGGCAGAGAAAATTACGTATGACTATGCTTCCTTCCAGTAACAGTCACCCAGCCGCCGTCACGATCTGATTCGTGGGGACCCCGATCAGCCGCGGACCGCGGCTGATCGGGGTCCCCACGGTGGCGTCCCTGTGTCCGGGTGCGAGCGGTGGGCGAGCTAGCCGCACCACCGCTAGCACTTTTAACCAGAGCCTCCAGCTCGATCAGCCTCTCCGTTAGCCCCGTTCGTGACACTCTCATCTCGCTGGCGATGCTGACTACAGCTCCTCGTAGCTGTAGTCAGCATCGCCAGCGAGATGAGAGTGTCACGAACGGGGCTACCTCTCCGTTAGCACAGAGATCGCATTGCATTTGTTACACAGACCCATCGTTCCAAAAGTAGTGGGGTCGTAACTATGCATGCGGCATTCGATGCACACGATAGGGCTAGAGCGAGCGGGGGGCTCGGGAGAGGATGCAGCCGCCGCCATCACAGCCCGGTACTAGCAGTAGCAGTAGCCGCTAAGCCGGTGCCACTGCTAGGTGGCTACTAGGCTATCAAGCCAAACAGCCAAGAAGTTACTACATACATTAGAGTCTATGGGCTCGCGCAAGTACATGAACCACGTAACCAGACTATTTTCTGCCCCCTCAATATCGCAACTCTGTCTATTTCCCCCCCATACCGACACAGAGTAAACTCACTAGCCTGCCCAAGAGAGGTAATCTCTTCATGGGCAGGCTAGCGAGCGTGGCCCGCTGGAACCAGCCTGGAGGATACAGTGACTCAAGAAAGACACGCCCCCCAAGCCTGTGTAGAAATGCGAGCCGTGCACAGCCGTGTTTCCCAGTAGATTATGCAAAATCGGCTGGCGGATTATTTACAAAAAATCTCGAGTGCATAGTATAGCGGTCCCTGGTCATGCTAACCAAAAAAGATTTTTATTTACTTCATTAACATGACGCTAAAATAATGGAATTCCGAGGAGTTTTTTAACATGTGTTCCTATGTGTTCCTAGAGGTGTGACGTCAGCGTGTTCTACTGGTGACGCGCTGTTTTGGGTCGGGCTTTTCCGAGCTGGTGGGAGGGGTTTTTCAGAAGAGTGTCCTCCGACTGGAAACAGCATTGAAACGGCTTTATATAGCCATATGTTTGCATTTTCGAATGTTATCACAACTTTGTCATAGTTAAAATGAGAAAAAGTTGATATTAGCATGATACCCTGTCTTTAAGATTAAGATTGGACCAAACAAGCAGAAAACACTGCCATAGACCCATAGAATGTTACTCTTTAAATAGAGTACCTTTTTATTTATTTACCAGAGAGATCAGTATTATAATAAAATTCATAATTCATTATCTTAAGAGGAATCCCTGAAGATCTGGGGAATGATTTATTGGCATACTGTACATCATAATAATGCACTTACCGCTTTAGTCACTGTGTCTGATAAGTTCTTGAACTCAGCAGAGGATGTGTCATTAAGTTCTGCTGTGAAGGTTTGATTTAGGCTAAATTCCAACTCGACCTTTGGCACCACTGGAGCAGGTGTTGTAGCTGCATGTGAGGCACATATTGGGTAAAAACAGTTAGTTGCAGTCACTGTATCAGTATCTATCTATCACTACACTGAGTAGTGATTCAATCAAAGTGATTTGTGTTAAAGCTCGTTTGACTAAGGACTCACTTGTTTCATCTGGAGTTGTAGCTGCAGTTGTGGCAGTGGGTGTAGCAGTTGTGGCAGTGGGTGTAGCAGTTGTAGCAGTGGGTGTAGCAGTTGTAGCAGTGGGTGTAGCAGCTGTGGCAGTGGGTGTAGCAGTGGGTGTAGCAGTTGTAGCAGTGGGTGTAGCAGTGTTGTCAGCGGTCGTAGCATTTGCTACCGTGGTAGCAGCAGTTGTAGCAGTTGCTGCAATGGTAGCAGCAGTCGTTGATGCCGTGGTAGCAGCTGTCGTAGCATTTGCTGCAGTGATAGCAGTGGTCGTAGCATTTGCTACAGTCGTAGCAGCAGTTGTAGCAGTGGTAGCAGCAGTCGTAGCTGTTGTTGCAGTGGTAGCAGTGGTCGTAGAAGTTGCTAAAGTTGTAGCAGAGGATGTAGCTGTTGCAGCAGTGGTAGCAACAGTCGGCGGGATTGTTGGCACAACCACCACTGTTAAAATAAAACAATCCTATCAGTGCTTGCGGCCTTAACATATCATTTAACAGAAGAACGAAATGTCATTTAACATGTCATCATGAAGAGGCATTCCGATTGTATCTGTTAAAGGGACTTTTCACTGTTTTCACACACACACTGGTGCGGTTTTATATCTCTGGATGTTAGCAGTGAGCCCAGTGTCTACATGTTCTTTCAGTAGGACAGCCATCCCCATAGCCACAAAGAGGTGTAGCGCACCAAAGAACTATTGGAATTGTAGTCCAAGAATTAGTGTCCATCACATCAGTGACACTGGGCTCACTTCTGGCATCTAAAATAATGATCACCATGAACGTGTTCTAAACCTAAACCTAAAGTCATTAACATTTTTTTTGTGTGAAAATGGTGAAATGACAACAACTTTTACCTTTGGCTGTGATAGACGATGCGTCCACAGTAAGGGAGAGGTTACCGCTGTTTGCAGCCACCTTCAGAGTATTTGTTACAGCTGTGGCGTTTGGTGGTGAGGAATTTGCTGCTTGGTTGAATATTAACTCAGCATCCACTATCACTGATCCTCGACTGTAAAAGTGACATTTGAAAGACTTTTCAATTGCTTTTTTAAATGTATTTATTCATTTATTTACTTACTTACTACTTTAACATGTTTAAGTAGTTTATGATTTATGGTGTTTATCGTACAAATCAATTGTGTGCTAATCAATGAATACAAAAACATATAGGCCTATCTAATACAGTAAATACCATTAATGCATACCTGAAGCCCTTTACAACAGTCTTAACGAAATTAGGAACACCTTTAAAGACTTCATTCATCTGGAAACAAACAACAGATTTATTGGTTGAAACATAATGATTCCAAAGAGTAAAATAATCCCTGTTATTCCGCCAAGATTATTTCATGTTTTATGATTAATTAGATCCCCCCCTTAGATCCCCCTATATGGATCTAACCTGTTCAGACATTTCATATGTTGATCCATCCATCCTTCCTTTTCGATCCCTGCCTTTTGACTAGTATCTGTCCATTTAAACTGTAGAAAGACCTGCCCCAAAACTGCAGCGAAATGTGGCTAAACTTAGAGTTCTCTATATGCCAGAAAATTTAAATCTCCCCTCCCATGGGGTCAAAAGCCAATTTTGGTATTTTGGTTAGTTTCTATATGATTTTAAAGTGCTGAATCCAACTCTGCCGTATGCCGAGTGATACGACACACTGTTAAGTCATGAATTGGATAACTAGCACAAATAAACATTATAAAAATGTAAATGACTGCCAAATTTACGAATGATTGTGCCTAATGTGTTGTTTCTATGATTTCGATGTGCTGAATCCATTTGTGCCATATCCCAAGTACAAATGAAGTGTTTTATTGACAGGCTGTACATAATAATAATGGACTTACCTCTTGAGCTACTTTAGATGATAAGCTCTTGAACTCAGCAGAGGATGGGTTGTTAAGTTCTGGTGTGAAGTTTTGTTGCAGCTTGAATTCCAACTCAACCTTTGGCACCGCTGGAGCAGGTGTTGTAGCTGCATGTGAGGCACATATTGGGTAAAAACAGTTAGGTGCAGTTATATATTAGTAACACTAAACTGAGTAGTGATTCAATCAAAGTGATTTGTGGTGAAGCTCTTTGACTAATGAATTACTTGTTTCATCTGGAGTTGTAGCTGCTGTGGTAACAGTGGGCGTAGTAGTTGCAACATTGGTAGTAGAGGGGGTTGCAGCAGTGGTGACGGCCGTCGTACTGGGTCCTGCAGGAACAGTAAATGCAGCACAATTAACATTTAAGTATGTTGTACGTATGAGTATATGTCATGCTTATCGAGAATCACCCCTTGTTAATGTGTGTTTGTGTCCAGCTCCAGCTGCAGACCTAGCCCAGGAGTGGACGTGCCTCACAGTTGATGTGATGACGTCACACGCTGTTGGCTGTTGCCATGTCCCCATGTCCCACCCGCTTCTTATCAAGCGATAATTCCCAGTAGGCTGCTTATCAGCACCATCTTAGCTTGCGGTTAGGTTTAGGGGTAGGTTTAGAGAAGGGTGTAGCAATGTTTGTAGCAAAACCCTAGCCCTGTCCAGGAGGGGTTGGAGGGGGCTAGGGTTTTGCGTCTCGGACTGCAGAGCATGGCCTTCGGCCTACAACAACAGGGGTCTGTGGGTTGATGTGACGTCATCACATCAACTGTGAGGCACGTCCACTCCTAGGCTAGGTCTGCAACTGGACGTATCTCCATTATGTTACATATATGTATGTTATATGCACCATATTACCAGCTCACTTCTCTTCACTTCGATTTCACATGACGTGCCCCCCCTATCGATAAGCTTCAAATAATAGAAGAGTTCACTATTAATATTGTTTGTTTGTGGTTGAAATACACAGCATGCCTAAATAGCAAATCATGTACAAATACCTTGTATATACTAAAAATGTGTAATGAAACAAAATATACATCTCTATTATTATTGTTGTTGATAAAATGGTAGTACCGGTAGTCGCATTGACTGTTGGTGAAGAAGTCGCATTGACTGGTGTTGGTGAAGTCACATTGACTGATGGTGAAGTCACATTGACTGATTGTGAAGAAGTTGCATTGACTGTTGGTGAAGTCACATTGACTGATGGTGAAGTCACATTGACTGTTGGTGAAGAAGTCGCATTGACTGTTGGTGAAGTCACATTGACTGTTGGTGAAGAAGTCGCATTGACTGATGGTGAAGAAGTCGCATTGACTGTTGGTGAAGTCACATTGACTGATGGTGAAGAAGTCGCATTGACTGTTGGTGAAGTCACATTGACTGATGGTGAAGAAGTCGCGTTGACTGGTGGTGAAGTCACATTGACTGATGGTGTTGATAAAATAGTAGTACCGGTAGTAGTAGTTGGTGGAGTTGTCGGCACAACCACTGTTAAAAGAAAACATTCCTATCAGTATTTGCAGGTCATAATATATCATATACATACTGTATTGAGAGAAAGTAAGAAAAGTCATTAAATACATCCATTATAATGATGCATTCGGCTTTTTAAGTCAACGATTCTTACCTTCGGCTCTGATAGAGTTTGCATCCACACCAGGAAGGGTCTTGGAGAGGGTACCGTTGGGTGATGCAGCCTCCTTCAGAGTAGATGTTACAGCTGTTGCATCTGGTAATGCTGTGGCATTTTCCACTGGGTTGAATATTAATTCAGCGTCCACTTTCACTGATCCTTGGCTGTAAGTTTGTCAAAACATCGTACAAATTTACATACTACTTTGTAACAAAACATGTCTTTCAGATTTTTCATATTCCATCCTGATAATATCGACAACATCAGTTATTTCTGTCACAAATCAATTACAGTATATGTTAATCAATTAATACAAAGTCATATACTTAGAAAATACATTGATGTATACCTGAAGCCCTTCACAACAGTGCGATTGAAATTAGGAACATTCTTAAAGACTGCATCCATCTGTAAACAAACAAGGATTCAATTATTACAGGGGAAATACACACACACACACACACACACACACACACACACACACACACACACACACACACACACACACACACACACACACACACACTGTATATATAAAATGTAACATAATAAGTTAATAATTAACATAATTATTATAGTACATACTTATATATAAGTATGTACTATATGTATTATTTGAGAATTGTACTATATTGCATTATTGTATCTATATTATTATTATTATATTACAATAACATAGTATTATAATAACATTCATAATATCCTTATCTTTAGGAAGAATACCTGAAGATCTGGGGCATATTTTATTGACAGACTGTAAATCATAATAGTGACTTACTGCTGTAGCTACTGTGTTTGATAGGTTCTTAAATGCAGGAGAGGATGTGTCTAGAAGATCTGCTGTGAAGTTTTGTTGTAGTTTGAATTCCAACACAACCTTTGGCTCTGCTGGTGGAGCAGGTGTTGTAGCTGTAGGTGATGCACATATTGGGTATAAACAGTTAGTTACATTTCTGTATTACCCTATTGACCTGAATATAAGACAGTGTTTTTCCCCATGAAAATATCCTAAAAATGGAGTCATCTTAATTGAATTGATTGAGTAAACCTTTTTTAGGATTTTGAAGACATTATTGATGATGAGATTTAATTTATTGTCAATGCACAGTATAAATACAGTACAACGAATTTTGAAGTCATTATTACCAGTAAAACTACGCTACGCGAACACTGTTCACTTCCCATATACACTCCATATTGGGCACGCATATAAGGGCATACCGAAAATATGGAGCATGTGATGCACTGACAGACACAACATTCGGGTGTTCCTAAACATTGAGCGTGTGATGCCCCCTTACCAAATGGACAATCACGGGTCCATTTGGTAAAGGGGGCTCTAGGTGACACACGCATACGCGCACACAGAAGCACACACAGACGCGCAGAAGCAGACACGCACACGCAGACATGCACTCAAATACGCACGCAGCCGCACAAAGACGCGTCTGCATCTGTGTACGTGTCTGCGACTTTGTGCGTCTGTGTCTGCGTACGTCTGCGTGTGCGTCTCTGCGTCTCCGTGCGCGTCTGAGTGCGGCTATAGTCAAGTATGAAGCAACTATGTACTGTAAAAAACATTAGCTTAGCAATAAGATGCTACCTGGGAGACAGTAGCTCTGCTGGCAATACAGTAGAGTAAAGTAGTACAATCTGATCTGATCTGGTTAATTTTGCATTCCCCAAGTGACATCATCAATGACGTTAAGTTATTTTGATTAGCAAATTAGCTCCTGAGGGGTATGTCATGCCCCCTTAAGCTGATTCAATCGAAATTATTAATGGTAACACTCTTGTAACCAATGATTACTTGTTGTAGCTGGAGTTGGAACTGCAGTGACTGATGGTGAGGTCACATTGACTGTTGGTGAAGTCACATTGACTGTTGGTGAAGAGGTCGCATCGACTGATGGTGAAGTCACATTGACTGTTGGTGAAGAAGTTGCATTGACTGTTGGTGAAGTCACATTGACTGTTGGTGAAGTCACATTGACTGGTGGTGAAGTCACATTGACTGTTGGTGAAGTCACATTGACTGTTGGTGAAGAAGTCACATTGACTGTTGGTGAAGAAGTTGCATTGACTGTTGGTGAAGTCACATTGACTGTTGGTGAAGTCACATTGACTGGTGGTGAAGTCACATTGACTGTTGGCGAAGTCACATTGACTGATGGTGAAGTCACATTGACTGATGGTGAAGAAGTCGCATTGACTGATGGTGTTGATAAAATAGTAGTACCGGTAGTAGTAGTTGGTGGAGCTGTCGGCACAACCACTGTTAAAAGAAAACATTCATATCTGTATTTGCTAGCCTGATTGTCAGACTCTGAGCCATGGCTCAAGAGTCTGACATTGGCCCCATTGTAACCGATTTACAAGGAGGCGGGCCCTTGATTTTCCCTCGACCAATCACTGGAGACGTTGTTTGCAGTCGACAACAACAGTTAACTAGCAGTTAACTAGCAGTTAACTAGCAGTTAACTGACTAGCAGTGCAGTTGGCGTCGGACATTTTCACTATTTATAACTAAATGCAGTATTAAAGAATGAAACTCTACAATGAAAATCTAGTTACAATGAAACTCTAGTTACAATGAAACTTTAGTTACAATGAAACTTTAGTTACAATGAAACTGAATGGATGTGTGCTGTTTTTTATGGGAAACTGCTCTGTTGTGGCAGTTAGATGATCCTCGGTGTTGATTGGCTATTTTTTTAGACCCGCCTCCAACTCCATCGCTCATTGGCCGAGCCGTTTTTCCGGACGAGATAAATCGAAACTCTTCATCACAACACCAGACCACAGAACCCAGCAGAGTGGGCGGGGCCCAACGGAGTAGATGGGGTCTGTGGGCTGAACCCAGGCTATCAGTATTTGCAGGTCATAATATATCATATACATATAGGGAGAAAGAAAGAAAAGTCATTAAAAACATCTATTATAATGGTGCATTCTGCTTTGAAAGTCAACAATTCTTACCATTGGCTTTGATAGACTGTGTATCAACAGGAAGGGTCTTGGAGAGGGTACCGTTTTCTGATGCAGCCTCCTTCAGAGTAGATGTTACAGCTGTTGCATCTGGTAATGCTGTGGCATTTTCCACTGGGTTGAATATTAATTCAGCGTCCACTACCACTGATCCTTGGCTGTAAAAGTCATGTTTGAACAATTGTTTTAGTTTATGGGGCATTATGTCCAGTGCAAACACAAACACAGGGTTGGTCAAAACATCGCACAAATTCACACACTACTGTGAAACAAAACATGTCCGATTTTTATACTCCATACTGATTATCTAATATCGGATATCGGCTTTCAAAGTTTGCTGCAGTGCTCTGACAACATCAGTTATTTAGTATGTCTAAAGTTATGTCACAAACCAATCAATTAATCAATTAATACAAAGTCATATACTTAGCAAATACATTGATGCATACCTGAAGCCCTTTACAACAGTGCGATTGAAATTAGGAACATTTTGAAAGACTGCATTCATCTGTAAACAAACAAGGATTCAGCAGTTATTGCAGGGGAAATATACAGTATATATATATATATATATATATATATATATATATATATATATATATATATATATATATATATATATATATATATATATATATATATATATATATATATATTATTATTACAGTAACATGACTATTATTGTCTATTAATGTCTATTATTCTACCAAGATCATTTCATAATTATTTATTAGTATTTGAGAATTGTACTATATTGCATTATTGTATCTTTGCCTGAGATCAGTATCTCTCTATATAATTCAAGCAAGCGTGTCTGTCTGTACACTTCCTGTGCAACTGTACTGTGTCATTTGTCTCCATTTGCATAACGCCACGGCGCACGGACAGCCTCACTGAACCTCGAGTCACACAGCCCTGTCATCCAGCACCAATATGCGCGGCTCATAAGCACCAAACATTATGCCCATCATTTTAATTTTAATATTTGTGTCAAAAAAGAATCTTCGTGCACATGACGTGTCACCGGATACAGATAAAAAAACATCACGTGTCACGGAGACAAATTTATTGTGGTCACAGTTTGCCGTATCACCTCCTCTCTTACGGGTACAGCCTTTGGCGCTGGGTACAGTGTTCTCTGCTCTCGCTGTTTCGCCTTCCAGGCGACTGCCGACTGATCCACACAGGCAACGTTCTCTCGCCACGGCGCGGTGTTGCCGCTGTTCCGCCTGCTAGACGACTGACCAACACAGGCAATACTCTCGCCACGACGCGGTGACATACGCGATACGCGGTCCGGGTCGCCTACAACTTCTTTCTACTACCACTACACTGCAACGCCTGGATATTCACGCGCGCCAGCCCACGGCATCCAGTCCTCTCCAAAGTTATTATTCAAACGCCACATTTACGCGTGTGCGTCTGTGTACGTGCGACGGTCCGGGTCACCTACAACTTATATCTACTACCACTGCACCGTCCGTCTGGATAATAATGCGCGGCAGCCCACGGCACCAAGTCCTCTCCAAAATCATTATTCAAACGCCACATTTACGCGTGTGCGTCTGTGTAAAGAGCGACTACCAGGATGTGTGACAGAGCATAGGCTACAAGGTGTCATCTCATCCATACACATTGTAACGACCCTCTGGATTTCTTACAATTACATTCACAACGACTAAAGTCTAACATTAACAATAACCATATGACATTCATTTTGTGACCCAAGTTCCACCCGATTTTCCAACATCAACAATTCCCTCCCAATCAATGTGATCTGCAGATAATTTCCAGATCATATAATACACAACGGGTATAGGACTAGTTATAATAACATTCATAATATCCTTATCTTTAGGAGGAATACCTGAAGATCTGGGGCATATTTTATTGACAGACTGTAAATCATAATAGTGACTTACCGCTGTAGCTACTGTGTTTGATAGGTTCTTAAATGCAGGAGAGGATGTGTCTGCAAGATCTGCTGTGAAGTTTTGTTGTAGTTTGAATTCCAACACAACCTTTGGCTCTGCTGGTGGAGCAGGTGTTGTAGCTGTAGGTGATGCACATATTGGGTATAAACAGTTAGTTACATTTCTGTATTACCCTAATGGCCTTCATATAAGACAGTGTTTGTTTGTTTTTTCCAATGGAAATATCCTAAAAAACCGAATCATCTTGTATTTGGGAGCTATATTATTTGACATTGAATGTTGTTTTTACACAAATGAGTCATGAAAAATGAAGGTTGTCTTTTATAACCAGGGTTGTTTTATATTAGGGACAATACGGTACTATCACTAAACTGACTCAATCATATTTATTAATGGTAACAGTCTTGTAATCAACGATTACTTGTTTGAGCTGGAGTTGTAACTGCAGTGACTGGTGGTGAGGTTGCATTGACTGATGGTGAAGTCACATTGACTGTTGGTGAAGTCACATTGACTGATGGTGAAGTCACATTGACTGATGGTGAAGTCACATTGACTGGTGGTGAAGTCGCATTGACTGATGGTGAAGTCACATTGACTGATGGTGAAGTCACATTGTCTGGAGGTGAAGTCACATTGACTGATGGTGAAGTCACATTGTCTGGAGGTGAAGTCACATTGACTGATGGTGATGGTGAAGTCACATTGACTGATGGTGATGGTGAAGTCACATTGACTGGTGGTGAAGTTGCATTGACTAGTAGCGAAGTCGCATTGACTGGTGGTGAAGTTGCATTGGCTAGTAGCAAAGTCGCATTGACTGGTGGTGAAGTTGCATTGACTGGCATCAGCGTGGTTGCGTTAGGTGAGCTTGTTGATGTTGCTACAGTTTTAGCTAGTTCAGTGCTCACGACTTTGCATGGAATACAAAATGACAACAAGCAAACAAATGATTAGAACATTTGGTAAATAATTATGTAAATAAGAACATTAATTTAACGGGAGAAATAATGATCTCATGAATCCACTTACCCAGTAGAATGAAAAACGCTTTTAGCATTGATATAAACACCATCCTGTCTCCTGTTGAATCTACACAATAAAAACACAGAAATGAGATGATATTTTGCAAATATTTGTTTCAAGAAGAGGGTCATTGTTGGGTTGGTTGGTTGGTTGATTGGAAATTCTACAGGTTGAAATTTCTATCAACATCTTGCATTTACATTTACACTACATTTCAATATCACGATATCAGACAAGTGAGTGAATGACATCATTAAGCGTTTTTAGACTCTTTACAATAGGGGCCATAATGTTCATTTCATTTAGAGATGTACAGTATATAGCCAATTTTGTCTTTTGGTGTGAAAATATTGTCACCCACTCAAAGCCATCTGCCTTGCTGAGAATACTAAAAATATTTTCCAAGTCGAGGGAACTTATTTTTCAGTGAGCCTGAGTGAGACTTCCACTATATCTGGCTACCAGGCCATGCCATAACTGTTTGAGAATACCAGCCAATAAGATTAAGGCAGAAAAACTCAGTTAAAGGATGTGTGGATAATCATCCCTACTATAGAGTGTGGTGACCCTCTATAGCGGGGATATAAGGCCTTTATCCCCCTCCCCAGGGAGCCCCTGGGATAAAAAAAAAATTACGAAACATTTAAAAAGAAAGAAAGAAAGAAAAATAGTGTTGGCAGGGGCGGATTGGCACATATTTTCCCACCGTGACAAATTTGCCTTTGCCAGGCCACCCTGGGAAGGGGGCAGCTGGTTAACCAGATGTAACTCTTTGAGAGCGTAAAAATGAAACCAATTGGACCCACAAGGGTCCATTTGGTTTCATTTTTACACCCTCAAGAGTTAAAATATTCATCATGTGAATTAGCCCAACTTACTCTACACAACTAGAGAATGTAGAAGATTAATGGTCATTTTGATCTGTATGTTCCAGGCGAGCATCTAGCGCATTTTGGAAGTGCCACTAGTGCATTTTGGATCTTGTCCAGGCCACTAGGTGGCGCAGGCCACCGGGAAAACTCCCTGTACTCCAGATGGCCAATCCGCCCCTGATTGTTGGTATGGGCTTTGGATGGATCTATCTATCTATCAATCAAATTGTTTCGCCATTGTTTTTTGGTCTGATTCATAAACCTCCTTGCACTGGTAGAGCAACTACACGGACATCTATACTGTAAGAGCTCATTTGAACTCGTTTGAAGTCCTTAGCCTGGTTTACAGCCTGCTTCGCTGCGTTCTGCACATCTGAAATGTCACTTGGCAAATCAGTCTGGGCAGAGCCTGCTTGACTGTGTTCAAACAAACGTGAACCGCAAACAAACCACAGACCAATCCTCAGCATTTCAACCTTCATACATTATGCAGGGCTTGACACTAACACTTGCCCGTTTGCCCGGGGCAAGTAAATAAAATGGTGGGGCAAGTGAAGACTGCTACCTGGTTGCCCGATCGGGCAAGTGTGCAACTTAGTGCACTATAACACAACACAATATACTGTACATGTAGATTTGTCTTGATCCCAAAATTAACGATTTCTCTTGCTTTTGTCCACAATTGCAGGCTGGATTTGTGAAACAAAACAGGCAAATTAACATACCTGTTGAAATGACCATTAATCTTCTTCTCTAGTTGTGTAAACCTGGGCTAAGATGATCATTATGATCATCTTATCATAATGATCATTAAGATGATGAATCATTAAGATGAATGAATTTTGAATTTTAACTCTTGAGGGTGTAAAAATGAAACCAAAGACCCTTGCGGGTCCATTTGGTTTCATTTTTATACTCTCAAGAGTTATATCTGGTTAACCAACTTAACCAGATGTACCTGGACCACCTGTTGAAAACCCCCGGTTTAAAGCATCCAAGTAGGTAGTAAACTTTGGGGGGGCAAGTGACCATGACCTGAGGGTAAGTAGAACCTGACTTGCACTTGCCCGATGGGCAAGTGCCTCGGAGACCTTAGTGTCAACCCCTGATTATGTCCCGCCTAGCTGTGGAGATCTGGCTCCTGGCCAGACTGTTTTGCAAGTGACATTTCACATGTGCAGAATGCAGCAAATCAGGCTGGAAGTCCTTAACCAGAAACATAATTATAATATAATACACAGAGCAGCATGTTCACCAAATCTAATCCGCTATAAGCTACGGTCAACAAACCAAATCAGTGGTTTTCAACCTTTTTCATGCCAAGGTCCACCCTTTGATGACATTTTAGCCTCACAGAAAAGATTTATTTTGCTTTTGTCCACAATACCAGGCTGGATTTCAGAGAAAACAAAACATACAGATCAAAATGACTGTTAATCTTCTACATTCTCTAGTTGTGTAGACTTGGGCTGATTCACATAAATATTTAAATAAATAAATATTTTAACTCTTGAGAGTGTGAACACTTTTTACACACTCAAAGAGTTACATCTGGTTAACCAACTTTCCATCATTTAGCCTGGGGACCACCTGGAATCCTCTCAGGGACCACTGGTGGTCCCCGGACCACTGGTTGAAAACCCCTGACCTAAATACACGTTCGACAACCTTAATGTCACACACATCTCCTAATCAGACACACAATAGTCAGACAATCACTATGCAAACAACCCAACACCACCATTTAGTTCAGACAGGTCTCAATCCTGTACATTCATGTTTTAATGTAAATGTAAATGCTTTTAGTTTTAACTTCTATAAACAAAAAAGAAATAAGATAAGGAATAGCAATTTATGTTTAGAGCTGAAATCAATAATTGATCAGTATCCTGACTAATTAGTAGACTAATGCTACAGTAGTTCCATATCTATTTGATCCCCTCCTTTTTTTTCTCTCAGACATGTTTGTTGCTGTTTTCAATGTTAGCAGGCATGCAACGATACACTCAAATCATGATCAGATAGTACAGGGTAGAGAGGGGATTCATGGCTCTTTTAGGGGAGCCAGATCCCTTGGAGCCGTTCCTTTCAGAGATGTTAAAAAACTGGCTCATTTGTACCGTATACTTATATATTTCTAGAAGTATTTGTTGTAAGCTTTCCAAAATTGCATGTTTGGCAGCATGCAGTTCTACCAGTAGATCACAAGGGCTGTGCAGGTACAGTACTGAACATTCTATGTTCCTTAAAAAATGCCTCTTGAATTGAGGTCTGTCAGCTAAACACACAATGCAATATCTTGTTGTTCCGCAACAACGTCAATAATATTAAAAATGAAATACAAAATATATATACATTCCATACTTGAACTATATATATATATATATATATATATATATATATATATATATATATATATATACATAATATATATACATTCCATACTTGAACTATTTTCAGCAATGGAATATTTTTTTCAGAGGGTGATCGTGTCGAGATGGTCATTTTGAAATTAGCTCTCAAGTCAAAATATCGTGATCCTATCGCTGTGGGTAGCATCACAATGAGGTTCACAATACAATTTTTTACTATATACAGCGTATATATATATATATAGCACAAATATTTTTTATGATATATATGTTTTCAATAGGGATGTCACCACCTTTTTCATTTGCGATCTGATCCCAATACCACAATGTCTGTGTTAATAATAACTTTTTTCCAACTTTTTTTTTCCTTTTGCCACCGGGCGGGGCAAGTGCCCCCCTGGCACCTTCCTAAAATCGCCAATGCAAAAAGTACCCCTCGGGGTAACAGGTCTCGACCAGGATAGATACGTTAAAGCATTAAAAACAAATGCTAAGTGGCATTTCTTCCTCAGCCTAGTGGGAATATGCGTGCACAGTATCATCACAATGGTGACGCTGCGTTAATGTATTGTAGAATTTTGTGGAAAAACTCATGTAAACTTTGGAAGGTAAACTTTACCAATGGGGATGGAATATGATAAACCCAACAGATCCATCTTGACCACATGACTGTAAAGATCATGTGTACTGATTTGCATGAAATTTGCGTAAATTATGTGTTTTATATAAGTCAACCTCCTGGTGGCGCTATAAAGAGCAGATGTGAAGAATACAGGGCAAACAGGTTTGTATTTGGCTTCTAGGGAGTGTACATGCCAACTTTTGCACAGATTGGTGCAGTTCTAGGTAAAGACACTTAACGGCCAGTTATAGCGCCACCATGAGCCGGACGTATAGACAAAACATACTGTCCCTATGCCTTCAGCTTAGGTAGACAATAATAACTCTACATTTAATGTTGTGAATATGCATAGCTGCACTACGCCATACCTGGGCATTATGCGGCCCGGGGGCCACCAAATGTGGCCCTTTGGCTGACTCTGACCGGCCCATGGTTTTCAACTAGTGGTCCGGGGACCACTAGTGGTTCTTGAGAGAGTTCCAGTTAAATATGGAAAGTTGGTTAACCAGATGTAACTCTTTGAGAACGTAAAAATGAAACCAAATGGACCCTTGCGGGTCCATTTGGTTTCATTTTTACACTCTCAAGAGTTAGAATATTCATCATGTGAATTAGCCCAAGTCTACACAACTAGAGAATGTAGAAGATTAATGGTCATTTTGATCTGTGTGTTTGGATGTTTTGTTTGTGAAATCCAGTCTGGAATCAAATGGTGGTTCTCTGTGGCTCAAATACTGAATAAATAGAGGGCCCTGGTGTCAAAATGGTTGGTCTTACTGTTACTTTTATCTTGAAAATTAAATTAATATTACGCAGACTTTAGTCTTGGCCCGCCACAATATTTTATGTATCTCATTTGGCCCCTTGGGGAAAATAATTGCCCACCCCTGCACTACATCATTTTCAAAATATTACCCTATTGGCCTGAATATAATAAGACTTTTTTTTTCTCCAATGAAAATACAGGTATATTTAAAAATAAAGGGGTTGTATTATATTCAGGTCTATACTGCTTGGTATTCAATGTTTTTTTTCTGCAAATGTCTTGAGTTATCTTATATTCAGGACAATACGGTACATTTCTCATTGGCATGGTGACCATAGCCAGTTCTGTTTATAACTCATCATTTGTTTTGTAACTCCAGTTAAACTATTGCTATGGCACATATTCCATTATGCAACAACAACAGATGCAAAACTTGTGATTGAGACACTACTATAGCAACATATACAGTAAATTACCTTATTGGCCTGAATATAAGATGTCAATTTCCTAAAAACATTTAGGGACTATAGGCCTATTATTTGACATTCAATGTTATATTTACACAAATGAGTATTGAAAAATGGAGGTTGTCTTATAACCAGGGTCGTCTTATTTTCGGTACAATGCAGTATATGTAAAGTCGTTTAAGTTCCTTACATCAGATTCTGTCCAAAAATCCTGCAAATTGGCACACACTATCTCTATACGTAGTCATGTGATCAAGATGGACCCATAATATTTCATATTCCATCCTAACTGGCGAACATTTGTCTTCCAAATGAAATAGACCCTGAAGAATATATAAATAAGAAATGTAAACATCACAGACCCTCACGCATGTCCTGAAGTTAGGACATACAGTATTTCCCAAAACCCTGTAGGAAACTCAAGGATACCCAGCAATGTTGTGTAAACTTATATAAGGCCATTGCATCTTCATAGTGGTTGTGAATATACATGAATAAAAATAGACTTGAATATATTAATTTATAATAAAATCCAGTATTGCCAAATTAACTAATATTAGACAACAATGGAAAAGATTCTGCAATATTTACTTAATCCTATTCCAAGGTGTGTCATGTTTACCAGATCAATTAAATGTCATTAATATATGTTTGAATTAAATCTAACTAATGTGGGGAAAAAAACACTAAAAAGTGTATAGATCTGTCATTGCCTTCACATTTACAAGAAAAAGCATACTAAATATGTGTGCACGATAGAAGGTGTACTTACTCAAAAATTAGAAAACATCAAGAAAGTCAGACTTCATGAATTGTGCCCGTTTTTTAATCAGTTTTTATAGTCCGTTATGGTATTTCCAGTCAAGTGAGGTGGTTGATTGCGGTGCGCGGTGTCTTTGGGGACAATTAACTGTCAGCTACTGTCAGCACCTTTTTATATGCGTGAAGTAGTATCACATACTTCATCTACATCACATAGTGGTGACATCACAGCAGTAAAAGGCCAAACAATGAATAGCTGCCACCTGTGTCAGATCCTCTCGTTCTGTAGAAGGGCAACAATGCGCAATTAACACAACAGCAGGATCAAGCTGTTGTGATAGGAGGAGGTTGTACCAGTATCATCTTTCAGTCTGAGAAACAGCAGCATATTTACCGTAGAGCGCAAACACGAGGATTACATTCACACACAGTATACTAGGACTGCTTTAAAGAAGTATTTCACTTTCAAACTTCTCGGTCATTTTAATAGCTACTTTTGTGTGCACCCCAGACAGTTTATAAGTTGGCTCAATTCAATATTTTTTGATGATTGTAAAGAACATTGTGAAAGATGTGCACTGCGTTTTCACGATTTCCCCCCAAAAAATAGCAGGTGCTCACGCCCCATGATCTATTAAAAAAGTAAAAAAAAAAAAAAAAAAAAAAAAAAAAGTGTGTGTGTGTGTGTGTGTGGGGGGGGGGGGGGGATTTTATTTATGCTAATTAATTAATTAAATAATTAATTATAATAAACTCAAAAAAAGATTTTTGGGGGTATCTTTTAATATGATGAATGTACATGTTCTAGACATTCTAATAATCACAAAAATATATTTATTGCTGTCATTTTACATACTTTTATTAGGGTTAAAGGCTAAAGGTCAAAGGTTAAAAATCAAGTCCAGAGATTAATTGAAGAGGGTAATTGCAGCCTCTGTGGGGGGTATTGTTATGCAAATATAATGACCAATTTCAATGAAATTCTAAACCATCAACCTCAACCATGATAGTTATGTGAAAAAAATAATAATAATGATAACATTTTTTTTTTTATAATTAATAATAAATAATAAAGGGTTAAAGTTGCTAAAAAGCAACACTGGGCCTTCTAGGGTTAATGGTGAAGGTACTGTTCTGATGCCTGATGCTGAAACAAATGGATGAGCATGTCAGTAAAGTGGTGGATGGGTGCATGAATATGCAGAGGTAGAGGTGTGTGTAGTTTGTACCTGTATTGACACTGTCATGGTCAGAGCTGGGATTGTCATTGATATCCTGTTTGTTCGCGGACTGTGTTTAGCAACGATGACTATGCAGTTTCAGCCTGCATCGTCTTGAACAAACAAACGAATGAATGAATGAATGAATGAATGAATGAATGAATGAATGAATGAATGAATGATTGAATGAATGAATGAACGAACAACTTAATGTTTTTTTATTTTCAGAAATGCAGAATTACAGTACAAGTCAAGTACACACTACTATACATAAAACTGAATGGACTGAAACACAGTAGTTAAGCATTCCACTTGTTTACACTCGTGGCCACCATGTTCATTTCATCAAGACATTTAGAGACGTACAAAGTATTCACTTCTGTAAAGTCAGAAGCAACAACCATAGTGGAGGTAAGAGGAAAAAAAGAAATATACATAGAGGGTGAATGGGGCGGGTGAGAGGAAAGATGCTTCTTCAGGTACTGTACTGTCACTGGTGTTGTGTTTTGAAACAGTTTTGCTTTGACTTCAGAGGATGCTGAATCTGCAGTTTGTGCCGTCAACAAGAATATTGGTTTGGGTGGTGTAGTTTGTAGTAGCAATTGTTAATACAGCTACTTATGCACAAGAATTGTCAGTTTGCTCATTGGTTGCAAATCGATTGGAACGTCATGTGCATAGCTTGGGTATGAACTGGTCTGTCTTGTTTGAGGGGAGGTTTTGTGCAGGTTTCACTTTTCATATACTTATCCTTGTGCGCTCTGTAGACTGCTGCTGTATAGCCCTGCGTTTGCATGTCCTCTTGACTCATGACAATGCAACATTTGCCTTACTGTATTGTTGTAGATCAGGGGTGCCCAAAAGGTAGATGGTGATCTACCAGATCACACAGGCCGTACAGGTAGATCACATGACAGTCCCTCCAGCACTTGGACCCTTATAGATCTGTAACTCTAGAGAGCGTTAAAATGAAACCAAATGGACCCTTACGGGTCCATTTGGTTTCATTTTACACTCTCAAGAGTTAAATTATATTTAAACATCTGAATTACGTAATTTTCAAGAGTCCACACAATTAGAAATGGAGAATAATTGTTATTTTGACCAATGTTTTGCCAGTTCTCTTTCCCAATTGTGGACAAAAACCTGAAAGTTCTTAGTTTTTGGTGCAAGAAACTAAACTCAACATCACAAACTGTCAACTCAAACCTCAAATACTATTTTCAAATGTCAGTAATAGCATATACAGGAAAATCTTCCAATTCACCCTCTATTTTTCATTGCATTATTCTTAAACACTATAACAGTAATTATAACACCATCACCATTATTTCAAAGCTCAAACTTTCTAGGGGCCCTTGAAATAGATTTAGCCGTAATGGAACAATCACATTTTTGATGTGTAGATCTTGTTGAGCTGATCATTTTGAAAGTAGCTCTCAAGTCAAAAACGTGTAGGCACCCCTGTTGTAGACGGAAGGCTGTAGTTGGTTTCTGTATTGATATGTTTTATGCTCACTCATGAAGGAGAGCCCAAATCTACTGTATGTTGTAATAGATTTGGGCTCTCTGACATATCTTGGTTAGTATGGGTTTCACTTGTGGTTCAGGTTATCAGTGCATTTTTTCCACTCTACATAGCACATCGTACAATAATACATCCCCTTGACAATAAAAACACATATTTTAATTGTTATTGTTAATTAAGCGTCAGCTTGTATATCTGATAAAAGTGCAATTAGGCATAGAATCCTACTCCCTGAGCCAAGTCTGAACCAGGTGGCAGCTGAGGGGGGTCTGATACAGTATGTTGATTTTCTCACTATAGCCCTGACTGAGTCCAGCTGCAAGGAACGGCAGCAAGACTTCCCTGACCGCGGGACCCACAATCTGGAGATGTTCTGGGATGAAAAGGGTGAAACATCAACAACAACTGATGACCATCTTGCCATCAAGCAGGACCAGCAAGAGGAGGGAGGAACTTGCAACACCCGGTAAGTAGTTCAAAAGGCAGTTGCGGAGATTCTGCATGTAACAAAGCATATTTGATGTTTATTACACCTATGGTTAGTCTAGTGACCATTATAATATCACTTTTCACTCAACATTTCGTGTGCGAATTGCTGTTTGTGGCACACCTCAGCATACACATTGTTGCCACAGACACAGATGCAGGTTGTGCAGCTGATATGCATGGAACAGAAAAAGAAAGACAGAAAAGTAACACAAAAACACAAAAGTAAATGGTCATGAGTGACACAAAAAATTAATTTAACATCGGTCCAAAGCATCGGTGTAAGTCTTTCCAATAATCGGTATCTGCCCCAAAAATACGGCATCGGTCGAGCTCTGAAGCTGAACTCAATTATGTTTCTGAATACAGTCAAGTCTGATGAATACAGTGCATTATAAATATGTAAACTATAAGATTAACTAAATCATTCAGTTGCTTTAATATGGTCACATCATGGGCCTGTATACTGTACATGGGATTAATGACAAGGGAAGTAGGAAAAATCTGCTCTTTGTCCCTCCTCAAACCATGGATGGTCACATAGCATTGTTGTCCTTCATCATTTTGGATGTAATTCAGGGGTGACACTACTGCTGCCTTGACAGGAGCCATGCCAACACCACCAGAGACAATGCAGTGAAGATGCTGGTCTTCTGGAGTGTCCCACTCGAAGAAGTTGGTGGCGAAACAACTGTTAAAAAAGAGAGTGATATGCTATAATAGCATCAATACAACAAATAGGTATGTACAGTATGTCTTGAATTGATAGGGTACTCACGCATTCCATTAACATTGACGGAGTTT
Source organism: Benthosema pterotum (assembly GCA_039105355.1). Lineage (NCBI taxonomy): Eukaryota > Metazoa > Chordata > Actinopteri > Myctophiformes > Myctophidae > Benthosema > Benthosema pterotum. The sequence goes on along the minus strand of CM076986.1, from coordinate 38,066,657 downwards.
GTGTTGATGTCGAAGGCTGTGATTATAGCTGCTGCTTTGAACAAAACTTCTGCAATCCGAGTGTCATTAGGACTGGATGAGGAACTGAAGGCCAGGTCTACATCCTGGATGATTGATCCTTGGCTGGAAGCAAAATCACACACGCATTATCAGCATGAGATGGTACTACTTGTCAGGTTCTAAATGTTGCACAGGATGCATAGTTTTGCAAGATGGTTTGATGGGGTCAGTTATTACATTTTAGCCGGAAAAAATGTGGGAAAAATTAAAAACAAGAGGCCCAAGTCCACATAGCCTCAATAACATGGGAAGGCACGAATTCATTCTGTTGTAAATAGCATGTCAAATTGTCAAACTAGGAGGTTTTCATGATTCTGATTCCATTCCAAGCATTTGTTTTGCACAAAAAAACACTCCTTGGGCTAAAAAATTGGGCAAGTACTGTAGATATGGCCGTTTTTAGGACAAGGAGTGTTTTTGTTCAAAACTAATTCCCAGAATGGATTCAGCATAATGAAAACCACCTAGTGTGACATGTAACATGCTACTTAAAGCAGAACAAATTTGAGGTATTTTTTGCCTTATTGTTGCTGTTCCCATGTTATTGATGTTAATCTCGTTAATTTCACCCACATTTTTTGCCAAGGGCTCCTAGGCTAAGATCCTTCAGTAATTCATCAGTAATTTGGCACTTTTATCTGCAAGTGGTTAGTGCACAATCCACCAAAATGTTCTAGTTTGTTTTTGATTAATTAAAAACAAGTTCAAATTCACTGCTTTCATTCAAAAGCAAGTAGAGTTTCGTATCAGCATGTTACCTGAATGCAACCACTGTCAGTGATCTGAATGTGCTGCTGAATTCCTTTCTGTAAATGGGTTCAAGCTGTAGAAATAACAAGGAATCTGTCAGTGATTACCCTCTTGATAGAAAAGTTAATATACTTTTAAGACAGGGGTTTTCAACCCCCTCATTTAGCTAGCCTGGGGACCACCTGTTGAAAACCCCTGCTTTAAGATACAGCCCACACATTGCTTTCTTTAATATTGACACGGTTTTCTTTATCAGTTGGGTTACATACATTATCCTTTATCAATTTGGACCGCTGTTGAAAAGCAGAAGATGATGAACTCAGCAGGTCAGATGTAAACGTTCCTCCTGTTTTGAATCTCAGACGCCTATTAGTGGCAACCTCTGCAAGAAAAAACAATTTTGTACAAATGTTTCAAGCTTTTCAGGCAACTTAAAAAAAAAAACGTTATAGGCACAAGTAAGTAACTGTGGCCACTCTTCAAGCTTATTGCTGCCATGCGTTGTGAGCTTCAAGATCAGCTGTACATCCGCTGTTAATTTATCATACAACATTACAGCCAGGCTTAAATTGTCAGCGGAAGTAGAAGACTTTTGGCGTAAAATACCGCTCAAGGAAATTACATTGATGACAGTTGTGTTTACATCCATCGTGAATGAGAAAAAGTGTTCTGATTGGTTGAAAAATACTGTATCGAGGGGAAATCTGATGGATGTCTGCCTGGGTGGGTGAGGGCAGACAGCAGGTGTATGTGTGAGTGCTAGTGCTTTGGCATGGGTTTCAGACCCACATATACTGTACAATACATATTCTGTACTGACCAGATATGGACTTGAGTGTACAGGGTTGGATGAGGACAGCAAGGATGGGTGAGGAGTGACCAACGTATGGAATGTCAGAACAGGTCAGCTACAGTAGGCTAAAGGCCTGTTCATACTCTCTTCGACCTCCAAACTTTTCTCCAAAAGTTACGTTAGAAAGTTGCAAAGTGACGTCACTCGGAATGTCTGAAACGCATTCCTCCGAAATTTTGTTTTGAAAGCTGCAGCGTTGGATGTTGTGACTCTGACCTCAACTTCGGAAGAACGGAGAATGTCATTGTTCAGTTGCCCGCAATCGCCCCCAACAAACACACATACATGCACGCACGTGCACGCTGCTGCTACTACTGTATATATATATATATATATATATATATATATATATATATATATATATATATATATATATATATATATATATATATATATATATATATATATATATATATATATATATTGTAGGTTGTTTCGTTTGTTGAAATGGCACAACAATCAGGATGGGCATGAACATTGTAGTGTGAGAGGCAGTGGAGCCATTTGAAGAGAGGTTAGCAGAGCACGCTCACGGGATCCGTGAGGGTGCAGCTGGGTTCGATTGGACAGTGATATTGCTGCACTGTATCGGTGCATGTTGATGCACATGGCTTGACTCCACGAAGATCGTCAAAAAGGCCCGCAGACAGGATAGAAAAGTGCTTTTCCTCGTCTATATTCCTCATTGGCATGAGAATGTTGCTATTTTCCAGGTCCCATCAGCACCCCTCTAGTATATTAAAAAAAACACATACCTGCACTAACGCTGTTAGGGATGATTGTCAGGGAGGTGGAACCACTGCTAATTGCATTAGTCATCACTGTTGTAACCTCGTTTGCCGAAGGAACTGATCCTCTTGGAAACACCAGGTTCATTTCAGTAACAATTGATCCTGGCCTGTAATGTGAGAGAACGACAACTGTGACTTTTAAATTGCAACTCATTGTCAAACTCATCATGCAAAGTTAATTAAAGTAAGCATTTGATCAGAATTCTGTCTTACCTGAAACTGATGACTATAGCGCGCAAAAATAATGCAAGGCCACTCCGTCTGTAAATAAGGGTTACCTGAAAGAGAAGAATGCAAATTGGTTTAGTTCAACAGCTGATGGGAATAATTCTCTCACAACTAGAAAATGATGACCTGCAGGGCCGGATCTAACTAACTAATCAATTAATTAATCAGTAATTTACATCCCTAGCTCTATGTTTAATACTGTAAAGGAGGAGAGGCCAAGCCAAGCAAAAAAATAAAGTAAAATCCACAATCTAATAAATCTTATGTGACAGAACGTTCTGCCAGAAGCAGCTCTTGATTGGCCTCTACGTTGTATATGGCGGAACATTCCGTCACATGAGCAGATTGTCTGCCTGCATTGGATATTGCTAATGAGAAAAATGTAATGCCTTAACACAAACAAGGCACATCATTTGTCTTACTTCTCTGACCACGATGGCAGCCTGAGCCTGAAATGCCGGAGTGGACGAGTCAGAGAGATCAGGGATGAAGGTTTGGTCGAGACTAAACGTAAGAGTTGCGGTGTCCTCATCAGGAGTGGGAGGATCTGTCGGGGCAGGGGTGGTAGCAGGTGCAGCAGTCATCGTAGGTGCAGCAGTCGTAGCAGCAGTCGTAACTGGTGCAGCAGTCGTAGCAGCAGTCGTAGCAGCAGTCGTAACTGGTGCAGCAGTCGTAACTGGTGCAGCAGTCGTAGCAGCAGTCGTAGCATTTGCTGCAGTGGTACCGACGGTCGTAGCATTTGCTGCAGTGATGGCAGTAGTCGTAGCATTTGCTGCAGTGGTCGCAGCAGTCGTAGCATTTACATTTTGCGGCACAACTGTCGGCGGGATTGTTGGCACAACCACTGTTAAAATAAAACATTCCCATCAGTACTTGCGGCTTTAATATAGCCTATCATTTAACATAAGACAGAAAGAAATGTAATGATACATGTTATCATGAAGGGGCATTCTGATTTTATCTGTTAAAGGGACTTTTCACCGTTTTCAACATGTGGTCCAAAGAACAATGGGAATTGTAGTCCAAGAAGTAGTGTACATGAAATCGGAGACGCTGGACTCACTGCTAAAATTTAAAATATCTAAAACCACACTTTACACACATAAAGATCACCAGGAACGTGTTCTAAACTTTGAAAATGACCCTTCAAGTCAACATTTTTTACCTTTGGCTGTGATAGACGATGCGTCCACAGGAAGGGAGAGGTTACCGCTGTTTGCAGCCACCTTCAGAGTATCTGTTACAGTTGTGTCATTTGGTGGTGAGGAATTTGCTGTTTGGTTGAATATTAAATCAGCATCCACTATCACTGATCCTCGTCTGTAATTCGACATTTGAAAGACTTTTCAATTGCTATTATTTATTTATTTACTTGCTACTTTAATATGTTTAAGTAGTTTATGGTTTATTGTGTTTATGGTATTTATGGAACAAATCAATGATGTGGTAATCAATGAATACAAAAACATATAGGTCTGCCTAATAAAGTAAGTATCATTGATGCATACCTGAAGCCGTTTACGACAGTCTTAACGTAGTTAGGAAAATCTTTAAAGACTTCATTCATCTGGAAACAAACAAAGATTCAATGGATGAAACATAATGGTTTCCAAACTGTAGAATAATCCCTGTTTTTCCAACAAGATTATTTCATGTTTTATGATTAATTGCAAAGGTTGCAGTTAACTTTGGAATCACAAATTTCCCGTCAGTGTGTGTTAGTCACACACTGTGTGATCATGACATCAAGGACAGATCATATGACATCAGGTGACATCATCAAGGATGGAGATCCATGATGTTGTCAATATTAATCCCATGAATGAAGATCCCTCATGTCATCATTGCCTACAGAATGTTACTCTTTAAATAGAGTACATTTTATTTATTTGCCAGTGAGATAGGAGAGATCTGTATCATAAAACAATATCCATATGTTAAGAGGAATCCCTGAAGATCTGGGGAATGTTTTATTGGACTTACCTCATTAACTACTGTGTCTGATAAGTTCTTGAACTCAGCAGAGGATGCGTTGTTAAGTTCTGCTGTGAAGGTTTGATTTAGGCTAAATTCCAACTCGACCTTTGGCACCACTGGAGCAGGTGTTGTAGCTGCATGTGAGGCACATATTGGGTAAAAACAGTTAGTTGCAGTTATGTATCAGTATCACTACACTGAGTAGTGATTCAATCAAAGTGATTTGTGGTAGAGCTCTTTTGACTAATGACTTACTTGTTTCATCTGGAGTTGTAGCTGCAGTGGTAGCAGCAGTCGTAGCAGTTGTAGCAGTGGTAGCAGCAGTCATAGCATTTGATGCAGTGGTCGCAGCAGTTGTAGCATTTGATGTAGTGGTAGCAGCAGTCGTAGCATTTGATGCAGTGGTCGCAGCAGTTGTAGCATTTGATGTAGTGGTAGCAGCGGTTGTAGCATTTGATGCAGTGGTCGCAGCAGTCGTAGCAGTTGCTGCAGTGGTAGCAGCAGTCGTATCATTTGATGCAGTGGTCGCAGCAGTCGTAGCATTTGATGCAGTGGTCGCAGCAGTCGTAGCATTTGATGCAGTGGTCGCAGCAGTCGTAGCATTTGATGCAGTGGTCGCAGCAGTCGTAGCATTTGATGCAGTGGTCGCAGCAGTCGTAGCATTTGATGCAGTGGTCGCAGCAGTCGTAGCATTTGATGCAGTGGTGGCTGCAGCGGTTGTAGCTGGGGCTGCAGTGGTGGCTGCAGCGGTTGTACCTGAGGCTGCAGTGGTGGCTGCAGCGGTTGTAGCTGGGGCTGCAGTGGTGGCTGCAGCTGTTGTTGCTGGGGCTGCAGTGGTGGCTGCAGCAGTTGTAGCTGGGCCTGCAGTGGTGGCTGCAGCAGTTGTAGCTGGGCCTGCAGTGGTGGCAGCAGCAGTTATAGCTGGGCCTGCAGTGGTGGCTGCAGCAGTTGTACCTGGGGCTGCAGTGGTGGCTGCAGCAGTTATAGCTGGGCCTGCAGTGGTGGCTGCAGCAGTTGTACCTGGGGCTGCAGTGGTGGCTGCAGCAGTTATAGCTGGGCCTGCAGTGGTGGCTGCAGCGGTTGTAGCTGGGGCTGCAGTGGTGGCTGCAGCTGTTGTTGCTGGGCCTGCAGTGGTGGCTGCAGCAGTTGTAGCTGGGCCTGCAGTGGTGGCTGCAGCAGTTGTAGCTGGGCCTGCAGTGGTGGCAGCAGCAGTTGTAGCTGGGGCTGCAGTGGTGGCTGCAGCAGTTGTAGCTGGGCCTGCAGTGGTGGCTGCAGCAGTTGTAGCTGGGCCTGCAGTGGTGGCAGCAGCAGTTGTAGCTGGGCCTGCAGTGGTGGCTGCAGCAGTTGTACCTGGGGCTGCAGTGGTGGCTGCAGCAGTTGTACCTGGGGCTGCAGTGGTGGCAGCAGCGGTCGTAGCAGGTCCTGAGGAACAGTAAATGCAGCACGGTTAAATCTGTGATTAACAAGACACATGTGTGCATGAATATATGCACAACCACATACTGTATATACCAATATATGTTTTTTGAGAATCATCTCTTGCAAGAAAGTGTGAAATTATTTCTTAAATGGTCTTAGTTACTCTATCCCAACCTACAGTACACTGTTCTGTCATGGATGCCATTTCAACACCTCATTTCACTTCACTCCAAAACAACGGTTTGCCATGTGTTTATTTATGGTAAGAATTCAATTATTCAAGCATTTGATTGTGGTTCAAGTGTTTACAAGAGTGTTTGCTGCTGTGTGGTTGCCCTGGTTGCGTTTGCACTGGTTGGAATGGATTTCTACAGGTGGGCTTCCTCATGCTACAAAAACAGGATGACAAGGCTACTTACCTGTAGTAGTAGTTGATGTAGCTTGCTGCACAATCACTGTTAAAAGAAAACATTTGTATGAGTACTTGCAGGCCATAATGTATAAGAAATGGTCTAATACAGTGGTTTTCAACAGGTGGTCCGGGGACCACCAGTGGTCCCTGAGAGGGTTCCAGGTGGTCCCCAGCTAAGTTGGTTAACCAGATGTAACTCTCGAGAACGTAAAAATGAAACCAAATGGACCCTTGCGGGTCCATTTGGTTTCATTTTTACACTCTCAAGAGTTAAAATATTCATCATCTGAACTAGCCCAAATCTACACAACTAGAGATCTTAGGTTTGCCTGTTAATGTTTCCGAAAACCTGGAATTGTAGATAAAAAAAAAAGAAGAAATCTTTGGGTTTTGGGTCTGTGGGGCTAAAATGTCATCACATGGTGGTCCGTGGCTCAAATTCTGAATAAATGGTGGTCCCTGGTATGAAAAAGGTTGAAAACCCCTGGTCTAATAAGTCAATAGTTCTTACCTTCGGCTTTGATAGACTGTGCATCCACATTAGGAAGGGCCTCAGACAGGGTACCGTTGGATGCAGCCTCCACCAGAGTAGTTGTTACAGATGTTACATTTGGTACTAATGTGGCATTTTTCACTGGGTTGAATATTAATTCAGCGTCCACTACCACTGATCCTTGCCTGTAAAAGTAATGTTGAAAGGTTTTTGAAATGTCACAATAATAAGATGCCCTAAGGATGAGGTTGCATGCACACAACCGCCGCTTTGGTGGTAGACTACAGGACGAGTGCTGGTAATTTGGCATGGGGGGGTTAGATCAACATAGATCCATAGCAGTAGTCAGTATATCTCCATACATGGAGCTGTCAGTAGTCATTATATCTGCGTCAGGTTAGATCAACATATGGAATGTCAGAAATATATATTATATATCCAGCATATCGCAAACTATATGGCATATGATTTGATAGGTCAGTGTTGTGATTTTCTGCCTATCTTGGGTAGGTGAGGTCACAATATCACAGGCATATCTACATTATGGAGATGTGACCATACAGTACACGTAGGCTTGTGACCATACAGTACATGTAGGCTTGGGTGATGCCATATGACACATGCTCTTTCGCCTAGGGTGTGACAAACATACGCGACACACACACACACACACACACACACACACACACACACACACACACACACACACACACACACACACACACACTAAACAGAATTTGTCCAAACATCACACTTTTCGAAAAAATCTATGAGGAAAATTAATGAAGAAAACTATTTCTAGAATAGGGGCGACGTCACGAAAGGGGCGGGACTGCTCAGTGCTCAGCTCCATAGAGCTGAGCAGTCCTGCCCCTTTCATGACATTGCTCGTGGCTCAGAAGTAATTTCCACTTTCATATTGTTCATAGACTTAAAAAAAAGTTTTATATGAAGATGATTACTTGACCAATTATGAAACAAACACATTTATAACAATGATAATGTGATTTTACTGCTGTAACACGTTTTTTTTTTTTTTTTATGACAGTTATAGTACAAATAAATTATGTGTTAATAAAAAAAACATACTTAATAATGTAAATACCATTGATCCATACCTGAAGCCGTTTACAACAGTGCGATTGAAATTAGGTTCATTTTTGAAGACTTCATCCATCTGTAAACGTACAAGGAGTCAATTATTGAAAAAAACGATTTCAGAGTAACAGTAAAATAATGCCTAATATTCTACCAAGATCAATTCATATTTTGTGATTAATAGATCAAATAGTAAGTCTGCTCTTAGTATGTTAATAGCCAGTGTTACTTGAGAATCGAGAACTATTGTATTATTGCATTGTGATCTGAGATCAATATTACAATACAATTAATTATATCTATATCTTTAGGAGAAATCTATGAAGATCTGGGAATGTTTTATTGATAGTCTCTACATCATAACAATGGACTTACAGCTGCAGCTATTGTGTCTGATAAGTTCCTGAAGGCGACAGAGGATGTGTCATTAAGTTCTGCTGTGAAGGTTTGATTTAGGCTGAATTCCAACTCGACCTTTGGCACCACTGGAGCAGGTGTTGTAGCTGCATGTGAGGCACATATTGGGTGAAAAATGTTAGTTAGTTACATTTTCTTTTACAATTTTTCTATTACTGTCACTAAACTGAGTGGTGATTTAAAGTCAAAGTGATTTGTGATAAAGCTCTTTTGACTAATGACTGAATTGTAGCTGTAGCTGTGGTTGTGCCAATAGTGCTTGAACCTGCAGTAGTGGCTGCAGTGGTGGCTGCAGCAGTGGTGGCTGCGGTGGTGGTGGTGGCTGCGGTGGTGCTGGCTGCGGTGGTTGTCCCTGAGACTGCGGTGGTTGTCCCTGAGACTGCGGTGGTGGCTGCAGCAGTTGTACCTGAGACTGCAGTGGTGGCTGCAGCAGTTGTCCCTGAGACTGCGGTGGTGGCTGCAGCAGTTGTCCCTGAGACTGCGGTGGTGGCTGCAGCGGTTGTCCCTGAGACTGCGGTGGTGGCTGCAGCGGTTGTCCCTGAGACTGCGGTGGTGGCTGCAGCGCTTGTACCTGAGGCTGCAGTGGTGGCTGCAGCGGTTGTACCTGAGGCTGCAGTGGTGGCTGCAGCGGTTGTACCTGAGGCTGCAGTGGTGGCTGCAGCGGTTGTACCTGAGGCTGCAGTGGTGGCTGCAGCGGTTGTACCTGGGGCTGCAGTGGTGGCTGCAGTAGTGGCTGCAGTGGTGGCTGCAGCGGTTGTAGCTGGGGCTGCAGTGGTGGCTGCAGCGGTTGTAGCTGGGGCTGCAGTGGTGGCTGCAGCGGTTGTACCTGAGGCTGCAGTGGTGGCTGCAGCGGTTGTAGCTGGGGCTGCAGTGGTGGCTGCAGCAGTGGTGGCTGCAGCGGTTGTACCTGGGGCTGCAGTGGTGGCTGCAGCAGTGGTGGCTGCAGTAGTGGCTGCAGTGGTGGCTGCAGCGGTTGTAGCTGGGGCTGCAGTGGTGGCTGCAGCAGTGGTGGCTGCAGCGGTTGTACCTGGGGCTGCAGTGGTGGCTGCAGCAGTGGTGGCTGCAGTAGTGGCTGCAGTGGTGGCACCTGGGGCTGCAGTGGTGGCTGCAGCGGTTGTCCCTGGGGCTGCAGTGGTGGCTGCAGCGGTTGTCCCTGGGGCTGCAGTGGTGGCTGCAGTGGTTGTCCCTGGGGCTGCAGTGGTGGCTGCAGCGGTTGTACCTGGGGCTGCAGTAGTGGCTGCAGCGGTTGTAGCTGGGGCTGCAGTGGTGGCTGCAGCGGTTGTAGCTGGGGCTGCAGTGGTGACTGCAGCAGTGGTGGCTGCAGCGGTTGTCCCTGGGGCTGCAGTGGTGACTGCAGCAGTGGTGGCTGCAGCGGTTGTCCCTGGGGCTGCAGTGGTGGCTGCAGCGGTTGTAGCTGGGGCTGCAGTGGTGGCTGCAGCGGTTGTACCTGAGGCTGCAGTAGTGGCTGCAGCGGTTGTCCCTGGGGCTGCAGTGGTGGCTGCAGCGGTTGTCCCTGGGGCTGCAGTGGTGGCTGCAGCGGTTGTAGCTGGGGCTGCAGTGGTGGCTGCAGCGGTTGTCCCTGGGGCTGCAGTGGTGGCTGCAGCGGTTGTAGCTGGGGCTGCAGGGGTGGCTGCAGCAGTTGTACCTGGGGCTGCAGTGGTGGCTGCAGCGGTTGTAGCTGGGGCTGCAGTGGTGGCTGCAGCGGTTGTAGCTGGGGCTGCAGTGGTGGCTGCAGCGGTTGTACCTGGGGCTGCAGTGGTGGCTGCAGCAGTGGTGGCTGCAGCGGTTGTCCCTGGGGCTGCAGTGGTGGCTGCAGCGGTTGTGCCTGAGGCTGCAGTGGTGGCTGCAGCAGTGGTGGCTGCAGCGGTTGTCCCTGGGGCAGCAGTGGTGGCTGCAGCGGTTGTCCCTGGGGCTGCAGTGGTGGCAGCAGCGGTTGTAGCTGGGGCTGCAGTGGTGGCTGCAGCGGTTGTCCCTGGGGCTGCAGTGGTGGCTGCAGCGGTTGTAGCTGGGGCTGCAGTGGTGGCAGCAGCAGTTGTACCTGGGGCTGCAGTGGTGGCTGCAGCAGTTGTCCCTGGGGCTGCAGTGGTGGCTGCAGCGGTTGTAGCTGGGGCTGCAGTGGTGGCTGCAGCGGTTGTAGCTGGGGCTGCAGTGGTGTCTGCAGCGGTTGTCCCTGGGCCTGCAGTGGTGGCTGCAGCAGTTGTCCCTGGGGCTGCAGTGGTGGCTGCAGCAGTTGTACCTGGGGCTGCAGTGGTGGCTGCAGCAGTTGTCCCTGGGGCTGCAGTGGTGGCTGCAGCGGTTGTCCCTGGGGCTGCAGTGGTGGCAGCAGCGGTTGTACCTGGGGCTGCAGTGGTGGCAGCAGCAGTTGTAGCTGGGGCTGCAGTGGTGGCTGCAGCAGTTGTACCTGGGGCTGCAGTGGTGGCTGCAGCGGTTGTAGCTGGGGCTGCAGTGGTGGCTGCAGCGGTTGTCGCTGGGGCTGCAGTGGTGGCTGCAGCGGTTGTCCCTGGGGCTGCAGTGGTGGCTGCAGCGGTTGTAGCTGGGGCTGCAGTGGTATTTTGACTGGTAGCTAGATCAGTGCTCACCACTTTGCATGGAATTCAGAATGAATGAATTAATGAATGAATGAGAACAGTAAAGGGTCATGTTGTCTGTAGTAGACGGTAAAAAAATAAATGGCTTTAAAATTGTGTGAACAAATATGTATTTTGGGCCCTGTTCGAATGCCACTCCCATAGCTAAATCCCCTAATCCTTCTCTAATAACAACTTAAAACATGAACCTCTAGTTATTAGAGCCTTTAGGTTAGGCATAGAGAGGGAACATAGAGCTGAGATAAAATAGTTACGGCCCAGTTTACACTGCAGACACACTTAAGGCTGGTACACACTGCGCGATTTTGGGGGACTTTCACGACGTCGTGCACGACGTACCCTGTCACATTATGCGATTAAAATTGCATAATTCGTTGACGATCATTTGTCTTGCGAGTGTTCACACTGCACGTTCCCGACGTATTGACGGCGGGGGCGGTGCTCCCGACAATATTACCACCGACATAAGGTCGGGAAGGGAGGGTACCTTGCGTCAGTCTCTGTATATTATCTGACTGGTGTCACAGCAATGTTGTTTCTTTATACACTATGCCCCATAAAGTCATCCGTATGGCGTTTGGTGACGACAGACACACAGACAGTGAATCCATGCCAGTTGGCACAAATGTAACCAAATGGACCCCCAATGTGCCTATAGTTCATCCTTTTGGTTACAAATAATTGACACATAAAGGGGAAAATTCCACCTATTTTCCACATTTTACTATATGACAGAGATGTTTTGTGGAATTAAATAATGATAAAACAAATTACCCATGTTCCGTTTTTTCCTGGAAGTTGATGTCAGAAAAAAAACATCAACATGGTGAAATACATCTTGACGCTGCACATCAAGATGTGATCACCATATTAATGTTTATTATTATTATTATTATTATTATTAACATGGTGCTCATTAAATAGCTTAAACACGCGCACACGGTGTTGTGGAACGATCGGTGTGATCTGTCACACTTTTAAAAAAAAGTTGTCGTTTTTATGCGCGGGGAGGAGAGAGAGAGAGATGACGGAGCCAAGCCAATAATAAAAGGCCAGTAACTATTTGTCATCTTCTCAGCGGTTTCACTGCATCCCTTGCGTCCACTATTTATTCAGAATTTGGCTCAAATTTTGAGCCACGGACCACCATTTGATGACATTTTAGCCCCACAGAACGCAAAATACCTCTTTTGTCCACAATTCCAGGTTGGATTTTCGGAGAAAACAAAATGGTCAAACAGATCAAAATGACGATGAGCCTAATCTTCTACATTCTCTAGTTGTGTAGACTTGGGATAATTCACATGATGAATATTAAATCTTGAGAATGTGAACATGAAACCAAATGGACCCATTTGGCTTCATGTTTAAGCTCTCAAAGAGTTACATAGGCCTATAGTTAAACCAACTTTCCTTCCATTTAGCTTGGGGACCCACCTGTTGGGGAAAAAAAAACGTTATAGGAGAAGCAGCCACCTTGTAGTAGCCTGCTATGTTTTTATTTTATTTTATGTACGTGGGTTTTGTAGGCTATCATCAATCAATGACCGCCGGCATTGTTCCCTTCCCATCGTCCCCTTTCACTCAAATGCGCAAAAGTTAATTTGAGTACAAAATAGGCCTATAGACAATGCATAAATCATTTGACACGCGTGGTATAGAATGTTGATCCCTGACAACTTTACGCACAGAGAGAGAGAGAGAGAGAGAGAGAGAGAGAGAGAGAGAGAGATGATCGAATTACAATGTCATACGTTTGCTGCGCTATGATGCTTTGGATCAGAATTATTTGAATGATAGGAGTGGTCCGTGCGTCCATGGGGATGTAGCCTCGATCTCCAGGCTCTCATCCGCGCTGCGAGATGAGATGAGATGGGGGGACAGTGGCTGCCGGCCGGCTTTGCAATGTTTTTACATTTGCCAGCACAATGCAAGTGTCGGGGGCTTGTCAGAAACTATGTCACACTGGACGAGGAAATGTCGCAAAAATCAAAATTGTTTAATATTGCCGATGTTTTGTCGGGGGGGTCCCGACGGCAAAATCAGGCCGATTTTTTGTCTTTTTGAGCTGTCACACTACAAGACGAAAAGACGGCCGTCAAACTGTCGGGAGTTGAAAAATCGGCCCCGACAGAGGAATTTTGTCGTGAGTCCAAAATCGGGGCTAAATCGGGCTAAAAATCGCGCAGTGTGTACTAGCCTTTACAGCGCATGAACTCGAATAAAACAAACAGTTCACGTTCTGTGTCATGTGGAGCATGACAGTTTCAGTTCTGATTGACAGCCACCGAGCTGCACAACACACCAAAGACAATATCAAGCTATAGGATCTCCTCTCCTCTCACACACAGACATTTCTACCTGGCTTACATAGTAATCTCTGTATCATTAAAAATGTCTGCAGGCCGGGACAAGACAAGCCATTGTTATTTGACTTATCTAGTCCAATGTGATGTCTAGATGTATGGGCAATGTGCAGTGGGCATGAAAAGGTCTCAACCTATAGCTGTGTGTTATTTTAATGCTGGACTTCTATGGGCTGGCCTGCAATACACCGTTCTAATGGATCAGAAATAAGCTGCTGTCTCATTTGGGGTTGTGAAATGTATAGTCCCTGCTGTGAGTCTATAGAGCTGCGCAGCCACGCCCCCTCGTGACATCGCCATGGTTCCAGAAACAGATTCCCCATTCATTTTTCTCATAGACTTTTCAAAAATGATTCATATAAAGACGATTATGCTGCAGACAAAGCCAACTCGGGTCCTGACAAATCATGATGACACACAATCTTTTGGGACAATCAAATAATTTCTAAGATAAAAAACAAAACAAAAGGTGTTGTATCCTGCCGTTTTCTACTTCTTTGAACATACAGTATTTATGCAGGTGAAGAAAAAAAAAGGGTCCATATAACTAAATAGGAACATTCATTTCATAGGATTACTATTTCATGGATCAACTTACCCAGCAGAATGAACAAGGTTTTTAGTATTGGTCCAAACATTTTGTCTCCTGTTGGGTCTGGGAGAAAAAAGCACAAATATCAGCGTCATGCATTTATGCCTTTACAATATGTAAAAAATGAATAAATAATAATAATACATATATATGTGAGCTCAGTTCAGTTTCAATGTCCTTCTCAAGATCTAACATCAGGCCAGATTCCTCTGAGGTATAAGTTAAACTATTGCTGAAATTATGTTGGCTATGTTTTTGATGTAAACTGTAAATCTAACTACTACATATTCCTATGTTTGTACTTTGTAGGCTTCGACTCCTTTAAACAGGTGTTGATAACTATACTATTAAAATAGATAATTTGTATATTATGGTATATCAAATAATAATTAATGTAAAAATTAGGATATTAGGATCAATATGGCAGTTTGTCGCATCCAGTGATCTTTTCTGTTCAGGTGTAATTTCCTATGGACTATATATATGGACTATAGCTAATAAGACTAATAGCTAATAAGAAAATAAATGGCTATAAAATGATTAAAAAATATGAAATAACGACCTCTAATAACGACCTAAAGCATGAACCTTGGCTAAAACAAATTAGTTGCAAAGTAAATCCATCGTTCCAGATGATGAAAAATTGTGTGCTAATAATGGTGTGCTGCCTTTTGTCCCGTCTTAGAGCTGCAATGAATGCAGTCATCTCTGTTGTAATGAGGTTAATTATGAAGGTACTGTTGTCATGGCTGAAATGAGCATGTCAGTGAAGTGGTGGATGGGTGCATTAATATGCAGAGGTAGAGGTGTGTGTAGTTTGTGGCTGTATTGACACTGTCATGGTCTGAGCTGGGATTGTCATTGATATCCTGTTTGCTCTCTATTCTGAGTGTAGGCAATCTGTGTTCAGTAACGATGATGCAGCAGTTTCAGCTTGCATCAGTGTCGCAGATGCTTCTTCAGCTACTGCGACTGATATTATGTTTTGGACATACAACAAAATTAATTTGTGACCGTGGTCATATGTCGTGATGTGCGGCCAAACGGTCACAACGGGTGGTCAACGATTCTGATGGGTGGTGTGACCACTGTAAATTAGTTGCGACCGGTAAAAACGGTCAACCGTTTTACTAAAAACATTGGGACAATTAGCCGCTACCGTTCCTCACCGGTCACTACTTGCTACTAAACCTAGCTACTAACCCTAAACCCTTTGGAGTGACGCCCACTCCGAAAGGTTGACTCCCACTTCTAGGCTACCGCGGCTAACAGATTAGTCCAAGCTTTCCGTTTTCACGCAACACAGACGAAAATGAAAGCCTGGGTGTCAAGGCTATAAACCGAGTAATACACTTTCTGGATGCCAGAATGGGATCTCTGACAGTATTTCTGACTGTAATCCATCTACCTGTGATTGCTTTCTATTGGCTTTTATTGATGTGGTCCTCGACACATCATCACATAGTATTTCATATTTGTTTTCGTTTATTGAAAATCCATTTTTATGGAGTTTATATTTATAGAAGGGTAACATCTGAACCAATCAATTTATCCAAAGCCATTACCTTTAAGAGATGAGTCAATGAGCTAAATTTTAATATTTCAATGTGTTGTGTAGTCCACACACATACAGCTTTCATTTGATGTATAGAACGATGCATGAAGGCTTTGAGCCCTTTTTGATTGTCTTACCCCTCAGGAGATAATTTATAATCAAATTGACGAAAGGCCTGTTCATACTCCCTCCAACTTCCGAACTTTTCGGAAGTTCCGAAGTTTTTCGGAAGTGACGTCATCCGAAATGTCTGAAACTCATCTTTCCGAAATGTTGTTCTGAAAGCTGCAGCGTCGGATGTTGTGACTCTCCGAATTCCACGTTGGAAAGTTGGAGAATGTGATTGGTCGGTTGCCCGCAATGCCCCCCCCCCCCCCCTACACACACACAGCTGCTGCTGCTGCTGCTACTGTATCTGTGTGTATATTGTATAGTCGTTTCGTTTGTTTTGGATCCGCGAATTGGTGCAACAATCAGCATGCATGGACATTGTAGTGAGAGGATCAGTGGAGCCATTTGAAGAGAGGTTAGCAGAGCAGCTCACAGGATCTGCAAGGCTGCAGCTAGGTTCTATTGGACTCAGCAGGCGAGCTGCTAGATTGCTGCACTCGGTGCATGTTGAAACACATGGCTTGACTCCATGCAGATTATCGGCAAAAGCGGCTTGCAGTTATATCGGACCTATGAGGATGTTGTACAGCAGTGGTTCCCAAACCTTTCCATGTCATGGACCCCCAAAATGATACTAATTAGCTCGCGGACTCCCCATTGTGTTAGCAGCTCCAGCATGTTTAACCAATCTGTAGAGACATTCTCGCTATTTCCAAGCGAGTGAAGCAGGTGAAGTATGAACGTCATCTGTGTTCGGAACGTTGTTTTTTTTCCCGGAAATTAAAAAAAAAAAAAAAGTGATCTTTCCAAACTAAAGTTTAGACGTCGGAGAGAGTATGAACAGGGCTTCAACTTCATTGATGGGGGCATCACACGCTCCATATTTAAGAATGCCCGAATGTTGTGTCTGTCTGTGCCCATATATGGAGTGTATATGGGAAGTGAACGGTGTTTGCATAGCGTAGTTTTACTGGTAATAATGTCTTCAAAATCCTAGAAAAGGTTTACTGAGGAAAAACCCTAAAGGTTTCTTTTATTGCAGGTGCATGCTCGATTTTCCCTGGAGCCACCCTTACCAATGGCATGGGTGTTAACCATTTGGTCCATTCTTAACCTTATATCACAGTAAAAGTGATTGATGATAAGGAAGTAACCTTACTTTCTCAACTCAATTTATTTACTTTCTCATTTCACTACAAAAGCAGTGCAGGAAACTGAGCTTTAATAATGCAATCAGTGTTGAGTAATAAGTTACTAATTAAATAGCGAAAGTAAAGACATTGCTCTGCCAAAATTTGTAATAAATAATATGTTACTCTGAAAAACATGCCTCATTACTTTTGAGCTTGTTGTTGCATGTGAAAATAGAACATATTTGCAAACTACCAACAGATAAGAACAGAGATGCACTGTAGTTTATAGATCCTTATCCATCACAGCGTTCTGCACACATGACCTACACTACATTTATCGCTGTTGTCGCAAGTTGCCAGTAAACAGATTGTGTTTTACATCTCTATTCCTTTGCACGTGAGAGGGGGGACTTGGGAAGTTAATATTGTAATATGTAATACAGTATATTATTCTTTCATTCAAGTAATAAGTAAACCACTTTTTCTAAGGGGTCATAAGTAAAGTACAGATATTATTGACCAACACTGAATGCAATCAGTTTTGGATGAATGCAGTTTCAGCTTTGCATTTCTCTCACTATTAAGGGACGTTCATGATTTTTGAAGGAAAATTACTTGTGCTGTTTTCCTTCGACATCCTCGTAAAAACAGTGCCTTGTGTGTTGAAACACAGTCCGGCGGGTCCGGCCCTCGACATGCACCAATTGTTCTATTTTGGCCCGCTGTGTATTTGAATTTGACATCCCTGCACTACACTGTAAGAAGGCAGGTACTCAAATGTATTTTCAAATTATTACTAGAGCTGCCAGTCGATTAAAATATTTAATCGCGATTAATCGCATGATGGCCCATAGTTAATCTTCAATTAATCGCATATTTTCATTTGTTCTAAATCTGACTTAAACACTCTGACTTTAACACTCTTATCAAATGTAAGCAGAGACAAATACTTCGCCAGAAATGCTTATTTTATTGTGCGCGGGGGGGGGGGGGGGGGGGGGGGGGGGGGGGGGGGGTTAGCCAAAATTAAAAGGTATGACAAACATACAGTACATAGCAGGCAAAGTTATTGACTTTTTCATTTAATATTATAGGCAGCGTTGCTTAAAAGATCTGGCCCAGATTCAGACTGGCATGATTGACTGCCAGCGCACGTGTCTCTAAGCTGCGTGGATAAAAAGAACATCTATCTTCATATTGTTTGATGAAAAAACATGGCCTATACCTATACCCAATGAAAATATAAAATATATACTGTAAATTATGCACTGTATTGACAAGTTGAAATTAAAACAATCGCTTGAAAACTGAGTGAGGATGGCACATTTGTAATCTCACGTTTTTGGATCAGAGCGCGCATTGGAGCCTTTGGTGCGCCCGCACCTTTGTTGTACAAACCGCTGTACAAACCGTTGTACAAACCGATTTGTACAAACGCTATGTACAGGCGCACCGAGGAGAGCCATCGTCAGTGCGTTAATCTCGCGTTAATTTTTTTGACGCCGTTAACGCACAGCTGAGTTAACGCGAGATTAACGCGTTAACGCCGACACCTTTAATTATTACATTTCTCGTTGGCCACGTTGTACCATAGGCAGTTCTGTTAATAAATCACCATTTGTTTTGTAACTCCCAGTTAAACTATTGCTTCCCAAAAGTGTATCTTACCTATCCTATTATGCAACGACAATAGCTGCAAAAGTGTTCTGTCAAAAAAAAAAAAAAAAATCCTGCAAATTGTTATACACTAACTCTATGGTCATGTCATCAAGGTGGATCTGTCAAATATTTCATATTCCATCATAATTGACTAACATTTGACTTTCTAAAGTTTGCATAATTAGCCTGTTTTGAACAAAATGCATCAAAACATGAACAAGAATGTACATTTTTTATGAAAATGTAAGAAGCGATGGCACACTTTTCATATTGGATTATTATAGCATCACCAATGAATGAGCCACACTAACCTACTGTACCTGACTGGTTGAAGACACACTGCACTTATTAAAGGAATATTTCACTTTAAAATTACATGTAAAGTGTGAAGAAGTAAAGAAGATATAAACCTAGAACACTAAACATGGGTAAATTTTACCCGGGTGACTGTATTTTTACAATTTTCATACTGTTGCTGATATCTGAGATGGGTGGGTCTTTCAGTAGCTTCATGATGCTCAGTGACATTATAGAATGTGGGCTTGTTTCCCTGCACACACCCTTAGTTTTTTTTTTTCTCCAGGAAGGTTTTGGGTAAATTTTACCCATGTTTAGTGATAGGGTGAAAAAAAAATCCCATTCATTCACAACAGACTTTTATTTTTTTCTTCACTGGATCAATCTCACAGGTCTTGCGAATGTCTGGACCAAAGGAGAGGATCCCAACTTAATTCCTCTTTTTTTAAGGATTACCCCCATGATAGAAAAGTCATGATGAAATATAAAAGAGTACCCCAAGTTACCATGTATAGCTGTACTTCCATATATTCTGATGAGAAATATTTTTATTAAATAGGTTACATTGGTTAAAAATTAAAAATTAAAATATACCTGTGTTTAGTGATGGAGTAACAAAAATTAAGTTTAGTGTTCTAGGGTTAAATAAGAGTAAGAGCGGCCCTATGGGTACCCTATGGGAACTTCAATGATACCCAACATTCCTAAAACTGTCCATTTCCCTTTACTGCACTATTAAAACAATGATTTCAAAACGGATACATGAATAGATTACAAATAATATAAATTTATAACAATATGCACTGTTTAATACAATACAATTACTTTGAATCAGCAATTGAGAATACACTAAAAAGTGCATACAGTAGCTGTGCCTTTCGCATTTACAAGAAAAAACAACTGATGTGTGCATGATAAAAGGTGTACTTACTCAAAAATTAGAAAACGTCAAAGAAAGTCAGACTTCATGAAATGTGCCCTTTTAATTGGTATTCATAATCCGTTATGGTTATTTAAAATCCCAGACAAGTGATGTTTGTGGCGTGTGTCTTTGAGGAGAATAGACTGTCAGTTACTATCAGTAACTTTTATTCTGGTGTAGTTGCATCACGTAGTGATAACAATCGTTTTCAGTAGTGACATCACAACAGCAAAGGTCAAAACCGGAAAATCTGAGAATTTTCATTGTTCTCAGTGGCCATGGCGTGCCCGCCGTGCCCCGCCTTTAAAATGAATCTTGGTCCAGGGCTGCTGTTAGTGGCGATCTGATTTGGCCAATGGTCTGATGAACAAGAGCATATATTTACGTTGTACTGTAGAGAGCGAACAGGGTCATTACACACACACACACACACACACACACACACACACACACACACACACACACACACACACACACACAGACACACACACACACACACACACACACACACACACACACACACACACACACACACACACACACACATACTATGTATATACAGTACTAGCAGCACTGCTTTAAAGGAAACTTTATTTTTTTATTTTCTTCAACAAGGTTCATTACAAGGTTCATGTTTTACGTTGTTATTAGAGAAAATAAAAGATTGGTGTTAATTGTTTTACATTCATTGCTGTCTTAAAGAAAGAAATCCCACTGAAGAAGGTTTCTTCAGTTTTAGGGATTTTAGCTACATCATTTTTACATAATTTTAAAACGATCTTTTTACTATCTTCTACAGTCCTAATAAACCCCAGTAAATTACAACTGGCCACAAATGATCTACTGAATGTGACAAACTGCCATATTTACCCTCTGGGCATACGCATGTAAAGTTAAGCATATGTAAAGTTAAGCATTACACTTGTTTACAATAGTGACTATGTTGTTCATTTCATCAAGACATTTATATATATATATATATATATATATATATATATATATATATATATATATATATATATATATATATATATATATATATATATATATATATATATATATATATATATATATATATAGGGGAAAGGGGGTGGGTGAGGGAAAGATACTTCTTCAGGTAGTGACGCTGGTGTGTTTTAAAACGGTTTTGCTTTGAGTTCAGAGGATACTGAATCTGCAGTTTGTGCTGTCAACAAGAATATTGGTTCGGTGTAGTTTGTAGTAAAAAATTGTTAATACTTACGGGCAAGAATTGTCAGTTTATCACTGAATTGTGAGTTTATCACTGATGCATAGCTTAGGTATGAACTGGTCTGTCTTGTCTGAGGGGAAGGTTTCACTTTTTATATGCTGTACTTATCCTTATGTGCCCTGTAGACTAGTGCTGTATAGTTTGCATCTCCTCTTGACTCATGACAAATGCAACATTTGCCTTACTGTATTGTTGAAGACGGAAGGCTATAGAATTTCTGTATTGATATGTTTTGCTCCCTCATGAAAGAGAGCCCAAATCTAATTTAGACATAGCATGGTTAGTATGGGTTTCACTTGTGGTTCAGGTTATCAGTGTATTTGCTCCACTGTACATTACATCCCCTTGACTGTAAAACCCTATTTTAATTGTTATTGGTAATTGTCCAGATGTCCAAGGTGCTCACTTGACCTGTTACCCATTGGCCTAAGTCAGCAGTGTGGAGTCATTTTACATAATAGTTATCCTCATAACTAGTCTTCTTATGCCTGAGAGCAATATCTTCTCTCTCTCTGTCAGGGCCTTCACATACCATGGATCATCATATACTGTTATGCTTCATTCATTATGCTTGGATGTTCTGTACTTCAGGGGTGACACTATTGCTGCCTTGACAAGAGCCATGCCAACACCACCAGAGACAATGCAGTGAAGATGCTCGTCTTCTGGCGCGCCTCACTCGAAGAAGGTGAAGAAGGTGTCCCACCCGAAGAAGTTAGTGATGAAACAACTGTTGAATTAAAGAAGAGAGTATCAATACAATAGATAGTCTTGAATTGATCGGGTACTTTAACAAATCTCCTGTGACGTCATACCTATGACAGGCAATGCCCAGGGATAAAATTCTGAAGTTTTTTTTTTTAAACTAAAGAACATACACTTACTGTGTGTGTTATGCTGTGAGTAAATGCTCAATTCTAGTTATAGAGGACAAGTATAGTCTAATTTATCCATATGAGGCTTATTAGCCTGGGATCCTTAAAGCATGTCTGGGGTCAACCCTGTACCCCCCCCCCCCCCCCCCCACCCCCGCCCCTCATGGCGCCCCAGGCAACTGCCTAGTCTGCCTAATGGCAAAAACGCCCCTGACAAGATGGTATGTTCTGAGTCTACAATGATCCGTGTGTGTGTGTGTGTGTGTGTGTGTGTGTGTGTGTGTGTGTGTGTGTGTGTGTGTGTGTGTGTGTGTGTGTGTGTGTGTGTGTGTGTGTGTGTGTGTGTGTGTGTGTGTGTGTGTGTGTGTGTGTGTGTGCGTGTCCAAGTAGTCCAGGGCTAGCCACATACTTGCAGTGATGCTGCCAGGGATGACTTTCAGGGAGGTGGAACCACTGTTAACTGCATTGTGCATCACTGCTACGATGTCACTCTCGGGAGGAACGGAGTTTTTTGGGAACACCAGTGTCATTTCAGTAACAACTGATCCTGACCTGTAATGTGTGACATATAAGCTTTTAAATTGCAAATCATTGCCCCAATCATAACTTACAAGTATAAGCAATTGATCAAAATTCTGTCTTACGTGAAGCTGATGACTATAGCGCGTGAAAATGACGCAAAGCCACGTCTGTAAACGAGGTTTACCTGAAAGAGAAGAGCGCAAATTGGTTTAGTTCAGTGGTTTTCAACCTTTTTGACACCAGGGCCCACTATTTATTCAGAATTTGAGCCACGGACCACCATTTGATGACATTTTTCTTTTGTTTTCTTTTGTTTTTGTCCACAATTTCATGCTGGATTTTGGAAACAGAACAGTCAAGCATACAGATCATAATGATCATAATCTTCTACATTCTCTAGTTGTGTAACCCTCCAAGGCCCGGACTTATGTCTACTTGAAAAAAACTGTTTTCAAGTTACTACTAGATGCATGATATATTAAAAAAGTAAAATAATAATAATAAAAAAAATATTCATGCCAATTAATTAATTAAAATTAAATAATTAATTAATTATAATACATTTAAAAAAGAAATTGGGGGGTATCTTTTCAATGACACGTCCATCCGTCCATCCATCCATTCATCCATCCAGTTTGCATGTTCTCCCCATGTCCCCTAGTGGTAGATACCCTCACCAAAACATTACACAGTAATCCAGTAATCCTCTTTATTTTCGTTATTTTTCGTTATTTTTCTCTGCCTTAGTTAAAACCTAAAACTCAGTTAGAGTAAAAATCTAATGCCTAAACAGAAACAAGGAACATCATTCGTCTTACCTGTGAGATCACTAGGGCAGCCAAAGTCTGAAATGCTGCAGTAGATGAGTCTGAGAGATCAGAGGTGAAGGTTTGGTCGAGACTAAATGTAAGAGTCGCGGTGTCCTCATTAGCAGTGGGAGGATCTGTCGGTGCAGCAGTCGTAGCAGGTGCAGCAGTCGTGGCAGGTGCAGCAGTCGTGGCAGGTGCTGGTGCAGAAGTCGTGGCTGGTGCTGGTGCAGCAGTCGTAGCAGGTGCAGCAGTCGTGGCAGGTGCTGGTGCAGCAGTCGTGGCAGGTGCTGGTGCAGCAGTCGTAGCAGGTGCAGCAGTCGTAGCAGGTGCGGCAGTCATAGCAGCAGTCGTAGCAGGTGCAGCAGTTGTAGCAGGTGCAGCAGTTGTAGCAGGTGCAGCAGTAGTAGCAGGTGCAGCAGTTGTAGCAGGTGCAGCAGTCGTAGCAGTCGTAGCAGGTGCAGCAGTCGTAGCAGGTGCAGCAGTTGTAGTAGTCGTAACAGCTTGAACAGTCGTAGCAGGTGCACTAGCTTGAACAGTCGTAGCAGATGCACTAGCTTGAACAGTCGTAGCAGGTGGACCAGTCGCAGTAGGTGCAGCAGTCGTAGTAGGTGCAGAATTCATAACTGGTGCAGCAGTCATAACTGGTGCAGCAGTTGTAGCAGGTGCAGCAGTCGTAGTAGGTGCAGCATTCGTAACTTGTTCAGCAGTCATAACTGGTGAGGCAGTTGTAGCAGGTGCAGCAGTCATTGTAGGTGCAGCAGTCATTATAGGTGCAGCAGTCATCGTGGGTGCAGCAGTCACCGTAGGTGCAGCAGTCGTAACTGGTACAGCAGTCATAACTGGTGCAGCAGACGTAGCAGGTGCAGCAGTCGTAATAGTTCTGGTAACTGGTGCAGCAGTCATAGTAGGTGCAGCTGTGGGAGACGCAGGTGTAGTAGGGACAATAAGGAAAGTGTTAAATCTTCTAACTATCATAAACAGTACATTATATGGTATTTGTGAAAGGGGTGAAGTGTCCGTTTAACTAAATAGGAATATTAATTTCATAGGTTACTAGGTTACTTACCCAGTAGAATTAACAAGGTTTTTAGTATTGGTCCAAATAACATCCTGTCTCCTGTTGACCCTGGGGGGGGGGGGGGGGGGGGGGGGGGGGTAAGCATGAATATCAGCATCATGCATTCATGCCTTTACAATATACTGTAATATGTAAAGAAATGATGTGACCTCAGCTCAGGGTAGTGTGTTTGTGCCTTTACAATGTGGTGATAGATGCACATGCACCATAGATGATATATGTTGTACACAGTCACACACATTAATGGTGGCATCCTATACTATGTGGCCCGTAGTTTTTAGTCGGGCAGTGGAACTTGCACAAATATTATTTTCATAAAAATGGCCACTGTGCAGTAAATATGACAGTTGCATGGATGCAATATAGCCTATGCTGTGTGCACATACAGTAGGTGCTGGAGCTGTTGTGCATGTTGAGATGTGTGCAAAGGTTGTGGTGTGGTAGGAGAAGTGTGACAAAGCCGGACAGATACTGTCTTAGGCACATTAGGCAAGGCTGAGTGTGTGGATTAATCAATACAAGAATAGTGTGGTAATCAAGATGTGTAGTCACAAAGATATTTGGCACATTTAAGAGGTGATTTTAAATTCCAACACCTATTTCCCAAATATTTTGACAAAATTAACAACTTGAGGAGCTGCATGACAAACACACCCATGAACACACCTCCATCCACAAATAATGGCATAATAGTGCACAGTGACGATAAATGAAAATACCAAGAGTTAGAAAGCTTCATTTCATGGGCAGTGGGTGACTTGCGGGGTGCTTCGATGTGAGACCTATGTATGAACTTAGCCATATTCTTAAATCACAGTAAAACTACACCTGAACTTAGCCGTATTCCTAACCTTAAACGCCAGTAGAACTACAGTATGCATAACGTTAACCTATATCTAACCTCTTAGAGGGAACCAGATTAGGAAGGCGCAAAGCTCAATCAACTTTTTAACTAAAAAGAAATACATTGGCCAAATGCCTTTCACATTTACAAGAAAAAGCAGCTGATAGTAAAATGTGTGCACGATAATAGGTGTACTTACTCAAAAACTAGAAAACGTCAGGAAATTCAGACTTCGTGAAATGTGCCCTTTTAATTGGTATTTATATGGTGATTTAAAATCCCAAAGTGATTTGATTGTTTGTGGTGTCACGTCTTTGAGGAGACTGAAAATCTGAGAATTTTCATTGTTCTAAGTGGCAGTGGCAGTGGCAGTGGCAGTGGCGTGCCTGCCATGCCCCGCCTTTAAGCACTAGCACCACTACTACTAGCAGCACTTTTTTTTTATTTTTTTTATTTATTTTTTTTTTACATAACTTTAAAGTGATTTCTTTTTTATTACCTACTACAGTCCTAATAAACCCCAGAAAATTGTAGATTTTATTGAAGGGACAGCTCCTTGAGATGCAGCATCTCATTTTCGAGGGGGACCCAAGGGTCAAAAATTACACCTGGCCACAAATTATCTACCAAATGTGACAAACTGCCATATTTACCCTCTGGGTCAGGCATGCCCATTGTTCATTTCATCAAGACATTTAGAGATGTACAAAGTATTTATTTCTGTAAAGTCAGAAGCAGTGAATCATAGTGGAGGTAAGAGGAAAAAAAGAAGTATACATAGAGGGGAAAGGGGGTGGGTGAGGGAAAGATGCTTCTTCAGCTACTGTCACTGCCGTTGTGTTTTGCAACAGTTTTGCTTTGACTTCAGAGGATACTGAATCTGCAGTTTGTGCCGTCAACAAGAATAATTGGTTTTTCGTGTAGTTTGTAGTAGCAATTATTTAAATACTTACGGGCAAGAATTACCAGTTTGATCAGTGGTTGAACTAGTCTGTCTTGTCTGAGGGGAAGGTTTCACTTTTTATATGCTGTACTTATCCTTGTGTAGACTAGTGCTGTATAGTTTGCATCTCCTCTTGACCCATGACAATGCAACATTTGCCTTGCTGTATAGTTGAAGACGGAAGGCTATAGTTTCTGTATTGATATGTTTATGCTCCCTCATTAAGTAGAGCCCTCTAATTCTGACATTGGTTAGTGTGGGTTTCACTTGTGGTTCAGGTCATCAGTGCATCAGGGCCGGATTTAGCCAGCCCTACTAGGGTAAGCTGGAAGAATGGCAGGGTGGGCAACTCCAAAGTTTTTCATATGAAGCAGTGTTTTTTGACACCAAGGCCTACTATTTATCCGGCATTTGAGACCCCAAAACTAAAGATTTATTCTTTGCTTTTGTCCACAATTCCAGGCTGGATTCGGGAAACAAAACAGTCAAACATACAGATCACAATAACCATTAATCTTCGACATTCTTCTAGTTGCGTAGACTTGGACTTATTCACATGACTATTTTAATTCTTGAGAGTGTAAAATGAAACCAAATGGACCCGCAAGGGTCCATTTGGTTTCATTTGTACGCTCACAATGAGTTACTGTACATCCAACTTTTCACCATTTAGCTGGGGACCACCTGGACCTCTCTCAACCACTGCTGGTCCCGGACCCCTGATGAAAACCACTGATATTACCTTTCATTGGGTGGGCAGGATGCACATTTGGGTGGGCTCTGCCCACCCCTGCCCCCCTCTAAATCCAGCCCTGCAGTGTATTTGCTCCACCGTAAATAATACAATACAATATTACATCCCCTTGACTGTAAACACTATTTTAATTGTTATTGTTAATTGTCCAGCTATGTTGACCACACAAGTCCACTTATGTTACGCGTTGGCCTTCATAGTGTGACCACTGATGTCTACAAGGCCAGAACGCTTAGTCATAACGTAAAATAAAATACATGGGAAGATGCACTGATAGTTTACCGGTAGATTCTGCTTCTAGCAAAGCACAGTTGATGTTTATTTCACCTATGATTAGTCTAGTGACAATTATAATTTCACATTAGTCTCAACATTTCTCATGCAAGTTGCTGTTCCTGGTACATTTCTGTACCCACCGACACATTATTGCCACAGACACACAGATGTATGCTGTGCATCATGAAGACGCATCTCTAAGTAAAACTGAACTCAGTTGTCTTTCTGAATACAGTCAAGGCTGTTACAGTACAGCATTATAAATACTGTATGTAAAGCATACAATTAACTAAATCATTCAGATTAATGCTTTGCTTTAATATAGTCCATCATTATCCTGTGCTGTATATACATGCAAATAATAATGGAAGTAGAAAAAATAACTTAATGTAAATTTGCTCAGCATTTAGCGACGGTAAAACACATGTTCATGTCAATAAGCTTTGTATAAATTGCAGTAAAACTGCAACTTATACAAACTCTTATTGGAAGGCAAAAAAGATGAAATATTAAATATATAGACTTGAATTCTCTAAGTGGAATGTGAATTGTGGGGAATGTCTCAGGTAAGATGAGCCAAAGTCAGCAGAGGGGATTCATTTTACATAATTATCATCTAATAATTAATTAATAATAATAGTTATCCTCATTATTATTAATACATATGTATTTCAAAGTCTTTTGAAGCCTGAGAGCAATATCTTCTGTCTCCAGTGCCTTCTCATACCATGGATGGTCATATAGCATTATGCTTCATTCATTATGCTTGAATGTTCTGTACTTCAGGGGTGACACTATTGCTGCCTTGACAAGAGCCAAGCCAACACCACCATAGACAATGCGGTGAAGATGCTGGTCTTCTGGAGTGTCCCACTCGAAGAAGTTGTTGCCACAACTGAAGAAGGCGTCGGCGAAACAACTGTTAAAAAAAGAGAGTATCAATACAACAGATAGGTATGTATGTCTTGAATTGATCGAGTACTTACGTATTGCATTAACAAATCTCCTGTGATGTCATACCTATGACACGCACAGTAAAATGCCCCCCCCCCCCCCTTCCCCCAAGAGATAAAATTATGAACTATTTTTAAACTAAAGAACATATGTGACAGCACCTGGTACTTTGTGCCTCATTTAGGCCAGGATCAATCTTCTGTTTTTTACAGATTATTAAAGTATACAATGTAAGCTTTCATATGATGCATCACTCAGGAAATTGGAGCATTTTTGTAGGAGTTGTGAGCATTTAAATCTGAATGTTCCAAAATAGCAAAACTGAGAAAAAGCCATTTGAAGTTAAGAAATTTTCCCGACATGGGGAACAAAGCACCAGATCTGATCACATATATGTGTTTTCAATTCTAGTTATTGAGGACAAGCTTGTCTGGTGGTCGCCCCGGTGGCCCCCCTCCCCTCATGGCGCCCAGGCAACTGCCTAGTCTGCCTAACGGCAAAACCAACCCTGACAATATGGTATGTTCTGACAACACAATGGTCCATATTTGGCATGGCTGACAAAAAGAGTGTGTGTGCGTGTGTGTGTGTGTGTGTGTGTGTGTGTGTGTGTGTGTTTTTTGTGTGTGTGTGTGTGTGTGTGTGTGTGTGTGTGTGTGTGTGTGTGTGTGTGTGTGTGTGTGTGTGTGTGTGTGTGTGTGTGTGTGTGTGTGTGTGGACAGAGGCAGTTCCAACTTGCATTGTTCCAAGTAGTCCAGGGCTAGCCACATACCTGCAATGATGCTGCCAGGGATGACATTCAGGGAGGTGGAACCACTGTTAACTGCATTAGTCATCACTGCTGTGACGTCACTCGCAGGAGGAACAGAGTTTTTTGGGAACACCAGACTCATTTCAGTCACAACTGATCCTGACCTGCAATGTGTAAGATTATAAGCTTTTAAATTGCAAATCATTGCAAATCAAAGTCATAACATAAAAGTTTAAGAAATTGATCAAAATTCTGTCTTACGTGAAGCGGATGACTATAGCGCGTGAAAATGATGCAAAGCCACGGCTGTAAATTAGGTTTACCTGGAAAGAGAGAACGCAAATTGGTTTAGTTCAGTGGTTTTCAACCTTTTTGATACCAGGCCCCACTATTTATTCAGCATTTGTGCCACGTACCACCATTTGATGACATTTTAGCCCCACAGACCCCAAAACTAAAGATTTATTTTGCTTTTGTCCACAATTCCAGGCTGGATTTTGGAAACAAAACAGACAAACATACAGATCAAAATGACCATTAATCTTCTACATTCTCTAGTTGTGTACACTTGGGCTAATTCACATGATGAATATTTTAACTCTTGAGAGTGTAAACATGAAACGAAATGGACCCGCAAGGGTACATTTGGCTTCATGTTTATGCTCTCAAAGAGTTACATCTGGTTGACCAACTTTCCATTTAGCTGCGGACCATCTGGAACCCTTTCAGGGACCACTGGTGGTCCCTAGGCCATCTGTTGAAAACCCCTGGTTTAGTTCAATAGCTGATGGAAAGAACTGTGTCACAACTAGAAAATGATAACCTGCATCATGCAATGTAATGCAGTGTAGTTAAATAAAGTGAAGTTAAATTTTAATCACCTTAAACATACATTTTGTAACAGCGATCAACTACATTTATTAAAACACAAATACTCCTAGGTTCGATTCCCACTAGGGATGCTGTGGGTGCTGGGTGTGTGTGTCTCCTCCTCCATGTCATGTCAATTTTTTTTTTAAATTATTATTCTTGCTTTGTATGACCCTTTTGTATTGCACTGCATTGGTGCCAAACAAACTAATTTCGTTGTACACTTGTGTTCAATGACAAAAATAAAATCCACCCAACCATCCATCCATCCATCCAGTTTGCATGTTCTCCCCATGTCCCCTAATGGTAAATGCCCTCACAAAAACATGCAGTAATCCTGGGATCTAAATTGATATATATATATATTATATGTCATTAACGTGTTATTTTTCTCTGCCTTGGTTAAAGCTTAAAACTTCATTTCCGCCTGAATTGGATATTGATAATCAGTTGAAAACAATGTAATGCCTAAACACAAACGAGGAACATCATTATTTGTCTTACCTGTGAGACCACTAGGGCAGCCAAAGTCTGAAATGCTGCAGTAGACGAGTCTGAGAGATCAGAGGTGAAGGTTTGGTTGAGACTAAATGTAAGAGTTGCGGTGTCCTCATTGGCAGTGGGAGGATCTGTCGGGGCAGCAGTCGTAGCAGGTGCAGCAGTCGTGGCAGGTGCAGCAGTCGTAGCAGGTGCAGCAGTCGTGGCAGGTGCAGCAGTCGTGGCAGGTGCAGCAGTCGTAGCAGGTGCAGCAG
Source organism: Benthosema pterotum (assembly GCA_039105355.1). Taxonomy (NCBI): domain Eukaryota; kingdom Metazoa; phylum Chordata; class Actinopteri; order Myctophiformes; family Myctophidae; genus Benthosema; species Benthosema pterotum. The sequence goes on along the minus strand of CM076986.1, from coordinate 38,036,256 downwards.
TCGTAGCAGGTGCAGCTGTGGTAGGTGCAGCAGTCGTAGTCGGTGCAGCAGTCATGGCAGTGGTGGTGGCAGCAGCAGTAGTGGCTGCAGCTGTAGTGGCTGCAGCTGTGCTGGCAGCAGCTGTAGTGGCTGCAGCTGTGCTGGCAGCAGCTGTAGTGGCTGCAGCTGTGCTGGCAGCAGCTGTAGTGGCTGCAGCTGTAGTGGTTACGTTGGGGTCACCTGTGACAACATGGAGGTGAGATTGATGATGTTTTTCTAACTTTTACTAGTTACTCATTTTTATATAATATTTTAACTCTTGAGAGTGTAAACATGGAACCAAATGGACCCGCAAGGGTCCATTTGGTTTCATGTTTACGCTCTCAAAGAGTTACATCTGGTTAACCAACTCTCCGTAATTTAGCTGTGGACCACCTGGAAAATGATAACTGTAGCTGTAGTAACTAGTAAAAGGCTCATCCTCATTGTCATTGTTTACTTACGAGAGACAACAACAGATTTTGCGTCAATAGTGAGGTTGAAGGTACTGTTGGGATTTGACACGGCTTGTTCCAGACTTTCTGCAACGTCGGTGGCTGTTGGCGCTGTCTCTTTGAAGATGACATTCACATCTGCTTCTGTGTTGCTCGTTCTGGTCGCAGCAGGACTGCATGACAACACACGGTAGTTGACAAAAGGAATTCAGGTTTAGTTTAGGCAATTATTTTTCCCAAAGGGCCAAATGAGATGCATAAAATATTGTGGAGGGCCAAGACTAAAGGCTGAACTAAAGTCTGCGTAGTGTTATATTATTTTCAAGATAAAAGTAAGCGTAAGACCAACCATTTTGACACCGGAGCCCTCTATTCTATTCTATTATTCTCTAGGACCACTATTTGATGAGATATTAGCCCCACAGACCCCAGCACTAAAGATTTCTTTTGTTTTTCCACAATACCAGGCTGATTTCACAAACAAAACAACCTTCTTTTACATTATCTGATTCTCTGAAGACTTGGGCTAATTCAAATAATGAATATTTTAACTCTTGAGAGCGTAAAAATGAAACCAAATGGACCCGCAAGGGTAAGCAAAGGGTAACACTTTCTATGAAGCCCACATCTATAATGCATTATGAAGGCATTCATAGTGCATTATAATGTGTTTATAATGCTTTCCTACTACACTCATAAACACACATGATGCTTTCTTATGCACTATATCAACAGTCATAAAACATTATAATGTCACTTATAATGCATTATAATGACTTGAGTCAGAATATTCTATGGATGCTCTTGAATACCTATGAAGACCATGGGCTCGATTTTGGTTACATTAGCCCTTATACGCAATTAACGCACTTAGCATTGGGGAAGAGGCGTTCCCACACTAAAGTTGATAATTTCGTAACCATCCTATATCCCTTAAAAACCTCCTATACCCGTTAAATTATGCATAGGTGTGGTTTGGGCGTTTTTAGCTTTCATCCAATCCGTGTTGGTCTTGCCATTCCCTTTAATTCATCCCATATCTATTTCCCTTATCCCTACTGCTAAGCCTGACCCTCCTAAGCCCGCAGCCTGGCTGCGGGCTTAGGACAGACACATACATGAGTAAGCTTCTCTCTCAGATAGAGTATAGAATATGTGGGTAGGTCTTCTCTACGATGTGGGATCAAGCAAAATTTAAGTGTCGGGGATTCGGTGGACGTTTCCACCGAATCCCCGACACTTAAATTTTGCTCGATTTTGCTCCCGGGCTTCATAGAAAGTGTTACCGAGCAAAGTAAGCAATACTATATGTAACAGGCTGTATAGTAGTGAAGTAATACGTATTTGAGATTTGTTATTTATTTCACCTGAAACGTATGACTTGAACAGTGAGGAAGAGGACTCCATATTGCTGCGAGTAAATCAGGTTGTACTGAGAGGAAAGAAAAAACATATTGTAAATTTGTTGAAATATACCGATGGAAACTTTGTAAGTGGAAAGCCAGTAGACTGTTCATTGAAAAAAATGATGGCAGGCGTTAACCAAACATACATGTTTGACTTACCACTGTGACAACAAGAGCTGCCAATGATTGGAATTGAGGTGTAGAAGGGTCATTGTAAGCTGTAATGTAGGGAGTAACTATGGTCGCTTGAACACCCACAATTCTATCTGCTGCTGTAGCAGTGGTGGCTGCAAGAGTGGTTGCAGCAGCAGTAGCGGCAGCAGCAGTGGTGGCTGCAGCAGTTGGACCTGTGGTGGTGACTGCAGCAGTGGTGGCTGCAGCAGTAGTGGCTGCAGCGGTTGTGGCTGCAGCAGTAGTGGCTGCAGCGGTGGTGGCTGCAGCAGTAGTGCCTGCAGCAGTGGTGGCGGGTGCAGCAGTAGTGCCTGCAGCAGTGGTGGCTGCAGCAGTAGTGCCTGCAGCGGTGGTAGCTGCAGCAGTAGTGGCAGCAGGTGTGGTTACAACAGCATTGGTGGCTGCAGCAGTAGTGGCTGCCGCAGTTGGACCTGCGGTGGTGGCAGCAGCAGTGGTGGCTGCAGCAGTAGTACCTGCGGTGGTGGCTGCAGCATTGGTGGCTGCAGCAGTAGTGCCTGCAGCGGTGGTAGCTGCAGCAGTAGTGGCAGCAGGTGTGGTTACAGCAGCAGTGGTGGCTGCAGCAGTAGTGGCTGCAGCAGTTGGACCTGTGGTGGTGACTGCAGCAGTGGTGGCAGCAGCAGTAGTGGTTGCGGCAGTTGGACCTGCGGTGGTGGCTGCAGCGGTGGTGGCTGCTGCAGTAGTCACAGCAGCAGTGGTGGCTGCAGCAGTGGTGTCGGGTGCAGCAGTAGTGGCTGCAGCAGTGGTAGCTGCAGCGGTGGTGGCTGCAGCAGTAGTGGCTGCAGCGGTAGTGGCGGGTGCAGTAGTAGTGGCTGCAGCAGTAGTGGCTGCAGCGGTGGTGGCTGCAGCAGTGGTGGCTGCAGCAGTGGTGGCTGCAGCAGTAGTGGCTGCAGCAGTGGTGGCTGCAGCAGTAGTGGCTGCAGCAGTGGTGGCAGGTGCAGCAGTAGTGGCTGCAGCAGTAGTGGCGGGTGCAGCAGTAGTGGCGGGTGCAGCAGTAGTGGCTGCAGCAGTGGTGGCGGGTGCAGCAGTAGTGGCTGCAGCAGTGGTGACGGGTGCAGCAGTAGTGGCTGCAGCAGTAGTGGCTGCAGCAGTGGTGGCGGGTGCAGCAGTAGTGGCTGCAGTGGTGGCGGGTGCAGCAGTAGTGGCTGCAGCAGTAGTGGCTGCAGCAGTGGTGGCGGGTGCAGCAGTGGTGGCGGGTGCAGCAGTAGTGGCGGGTGCAGCAGTAGTGGCTGCAGCAGTGGTAACGGGTGCAGCAGTAGTGGCTGCAGCAGTGGTAACGGGTGCAGCAGTAGTGGCTGCAGCAGTGGTAACGGGTGCAGCAGTAGTGGCTGCAGCAGTGGTAACGGGTGCAGCAGTAGTGGCTGCAGCAGTGGTGACGGGTGCAGCAGTAGCGGAGGCGGTTGCACCAACAGTGCCAGAGATGATGTTTAGGCTGGTGCTACCGCTGCTAATTGCTGTATTCATGGCTGTTTCTACTGCTGTTGTAGAAGGAACAGAGTCTTGTGGGAACACCAGGCTCATGGTAGTAACGACTGATCCTGACCTGTAATGAGTGAGAAAGAGAATGTTACTTATACATTTACAATTGTTTGCCAAACTCATAATGGAAATTAAGAATTAAAAAAAGAAGATACAAAAAGTTTCTGTCTTACGTGAAACTGTCAACGATGGAGCGTTTGAAAGATGAAATGCCGCTGCTGCTGCTGTAGACCGAGTTTACCTGAAAGAGAAGAACGCAAACAGGTTTACAGTATCTCAATCTCTGATGAAAACAGGGGCGGATATAGGCATGGGCATGGGGGGGCTATGCCCCCCTAAATACCAAGTCTGCCCTCCCAAACACGATGCCATGAAAAACAACCCAAGATATTTCAAATCAAAGTGCTTATTTTAAAATGATTTGAAACACTACTGCTGCTACTAACTACAATTTTGGCACCACTAAACCAACAGCATTTCACCATTGAAAACAGAAAACTCTCTGAGTCAGACCTTTAGCTTTATGCATGCTGCGTGTCTGTTGCAACTCCAACAACAACTGATGTTATTATTGATGCTTTACTTGACTAATAAAATCCTGTAACTGAAAATGGTATGGGTGCGGCTTCATCGCCCGTGTCGCTTCACGCCACAGGCGATGAAGCCACCCCCATACCATTTTCTCTTGCCCCTCCAACATGTTACATGTTGCCCCCCCCTCCCCAAAATGGGACATGTTACATCCTCCCCTGGATGGAAATGTTGTGTCCCAACTAGAGAATGATTCAGACAATGCAGTCAAGTGTAGTTCTGTGTGCCTGCCAGTATGGCAGAAGCACACAGGTTGTGATTCGTCAACTTAATCCATAATCATCATATTTATATCCGAAATTTTGACCGCTATGGCCGGCCGCACGGTTTGCACAATCCCCGCAATATATACATCAAAACGTGCGGCTCGGCCGGGAAAGATGTGCTTGTGCTTTTCTTTCCGATACGCGTTACCGTGCCAACGTAATTCGCAATAAACGACGCAAAAAATACCCATTCGAAATGAATGGGGGCACACCGAAAAAATCAGAAAAAGAAGCGCTTATTTGGAGCCACATTACTCTGGCACACTGTGGCGTAGAAACACGATTTTAACTTTAAACAGCAGACACGGCTCTCGACTTCGTCACGGTTCAGACGGTATTCGAATATGTTGCACGGTTTGCACGGTTTATCGCAGTTCAAAGTGTGCATGGTTTGAGAATTTAGCGGAGCTTAGAGGCTCGCTCGCTCAGTGAGCGAGTGAAAATAGAGTGCGAGATGCAGTGTCTCGAGGTTCGGGTCATGACCGAACAAATCGTCCTCACGGCCACAATATTCGCTTTACATGCGTGGTTTTTGGACATTTCGTAGACAAACTTCTCGCCTTTCGCCCAATGTGACCACCAGAGCCCAGTCAGGTACAGAACCGGTGCTACGGGCCTCAGAGCGAGATGACGTAACCTCCCGTCTCCATATTAATTACATTGTAATGTGCTGCATTTTGGCGTTTGACGTTTCTTTTCAAATGCGAATTCTTAAATCACTCTCACGACCACGTCTTTTATCGTACCAATACCACGATCGCACACAACATAGCTTGCGAAGTCGTAACGCTCACATCGAAAAAAGTAATCGCTTACGACGCTTATTCATGCATGCAGCAACACACGCACACATACACACACACACGCAAGCACACATGCACACTCACGCACACACACATTGGCAAGTCAGTTGGCAAAACATCCTCTCTCTCCTGTATCATCTATTTCCTGCCATAACTCCTCAATGCTATGTCATAGAGACATATGGGTGGCATCATTGGACTCGGGTAATGAGTCCCTGACGTTGATTGGTATTCTGATTGGTTGATACTATTTCCTGCCATAACTCCTCAATGCTATGTCATAGACACATATGGGTGGCATCATTGGACTCGGGTAATGAGTCCCTGACGCTGATTGGTGTAACTTAGCCCCGCCCCCTATTCTGATTGGTCGATACTATTTCCTGCCATAACTCCACAATGCTATGTCATAGAGACATATGGGTGGCATCATTGGATTAGGGTAATGAGTCCCTGACGTTGATTGGTGTAACTTAGCCCCGCCCCCTATTCTGATTGGTCGATACTATGTCCTGCCATAACTCCACAATGCTATGTCATAGAGACATATGGGCGGCATCATTGGACTCGGGTAATGAGTCCCTGACGTTGATTGGTGTAACTTAGCCCCGCCCCCTATTCTGATTGGTCGATAATATTTCCTGCCATAACTCCACAATGCTATGTCATAGAGACATATGGGTGGCATCATTGGACTCGGGTAATGAGAACCCTGACGTTGATTGGTGTAACTTAGCCCCACCCCCTATTCTGATTGGTCGATACTATTTAGGGTTTGCCACTACGTTAGCATAGCATGTTAGCATGCCAACTCCCGCGAAAGTTTGCACACACTTGGCGAGTGGCAGGCACACAGTAGAATTTCTTAGAAATTTTGTTTCTAGTTAAGTTTAGTCCCTGTTTCTCTGAAACGTTGCATGTTGAACTGGTTTCCTTTTTTTTTTATTTAAACCCAAATAAGCATGCTAACTTAAACAAAAAAATCCATCCACTCAAAAAGGGCATCCACAATTTAGTTTAAAGTGGGATTCCACCCATTTTCAACATTCTAATATGTCATTAGTATACCTTAGAGCTGTTGGGTGGACGTGATAAAAATGTTTCCCCATTCTGTGTTTCCTAGAAATGGAGGTCTGAAGAAAATCATTAACACGGTGTAACATCTTGATGACATCATCAAGATGTATTTTCACCATGTAAATTTCTTTCTTTAGACGCTTCTTTTTTCTGAGAGTGTACAAATGGAGCATTTGATGTTGAAAATGGGTGCAAAGTACTAATAGTATTCATAAGTAAGTAAAGTAAGTAGCCTTGCCAGGCCATGGTGTCAGGAGGCCCAGCTGAGCCATTGAGGCCCATATAGTAGTAGTATTACTACTAGTACTAATAGTATTCATATTAAGGGCAAATTTCCCATATGTATTGCCCATTAAGTTAGAATTTAGAATGTTCTCTGTCTTGTACCAAAAGCATGTCATTTCTCTTACTTGTGAGACCACCGTGGCAGCCAAGGTCTTAAATGCTGTGGTAGATGGGTCCGAGAGATCAGAGCTGAAGGCTTGGTTGAGACTAAACTTAAGAGTCACTGTGTCTTCATTGGCCGTAGGAGCATCTGTGTTCACAGTGGCTGCAGCTGTGGTGGCTGCAGATGTGGTGGCTGCAGCAGTGGTTGGAGCTGCGGTGGTAATGGGAGCGTTTGTACCTGGGGCTGCAGTGGTGGCTGCAGCGGTTGTACCTGAGGCTGCAGTGGAGGCTGCAGCGGTTGTACCTGAGGCTGCAGTGGTGGCTGCAGCGGTTGTACCTGGGGCTGCAGTGGTGGCTGCAGCAGTTGGACCTGGGGCTGCAGTGGTGGCTGCAGCGGTTGTAGCTGGGGCTGCAGTGGAGGCTGCAGCGGTTGTACCTGGGGCTGCAGTGGTGGCTGCAGCGGTTGTAGCTGGGGCTGCAGTGGAGGCTGCAGTGGGAGCTGTAGTGGCTGCAGCAGTAGTGGCTGCAGGGGTAGTGGCTGCAGCAGTAGTGGCAGCTGCAGCAGTGGTGGCTGCAGCAGTAGCAGTTGTACCTGGGGCTGCAGTGGTGGCTGCAGCAGTTGTACCTGGGGCTGCAGTGGTGGCTGCAGCAGTTGTACCTGGGGCTGCAGTGGTGGCAGCAGCGGTTGCACCTGGAGCTGCAGTGGTGGCTGCAGCAGTTGTAGCTGGGGCTGCAGTGGTGGCTGCAGCAGTTGTACCTGGGGCTGCAGTGGAGGCAGCAGCAGTTGTACCTGGGGCTGCAGTGGTGGCTGCAGCAGTTGTACCTGAGGCTGCAGTGGTGGCTGCAGCAGTTGTACCTGGGGCTGCAGTGGTGGCTGCAGCAGTTGTACCTGAGGCTGCAGTGGTGGCTGCGGCACTAGTGGCTGCAGCACTGGTGGCTGCGGCAGTGGTGGCTGCAGCGGAGGTGCCTCCTGCACTGGTAGCGGCAGCGGAGGTGGCTCCTGCACTGGTGACTGTGGCAGTAGTGGCTGCAGCAGTGGTGGCTGCAGCTGAGGTGGCTGCTGCACTGGTGGCTGCAACGGTGGTGGCTGTGGATTGTATTAAAAACATTTAAGTAATAGATTTGATTTTAAATTCATGTTGGAGCCCTTTAAATTTCTGCTGATACAAAAGTACTACCTGCAGTAGTCGGTGGTGGAGTCGTTGGCGTAACCACTGATAAAAGAAAACATTTCCATGATATATCATTTATAAGAAGAAGGAAATAGATGTAATTAAAGGGGAATACCACCCATTTTCAAAATTTTCCTGAGACGACATTTGGTTCCATTTGTACCCTCTCAGGAAAAAGGGGTCTGAAAGAAAAATCGTTAATATGGTGAAATACATCTTGATGATGTCATCAGATGTATTTCACCATGTTCATGTTTTTTTTTTCAGACCTCCATTTTTAGGAAATACAGAATTGGGGGAACTTTTCTATCTCTAAGGTATATTAATGACATTAAAATGCTGAAAATGGGCAGAGTTCCCCTTCAAACATGTCATTATCAAGGTGCATTCTGCTTTCATCTGATAAGTCAACAATTCTTACCTCTGGCTGTGATAGACTGTGCATCCACACCAGGCAGGGTGCTAGAGAGAGAACCGTTGGATGATGCAGCCTCCACTAGAGTAGTTACTACAGACGTTTCATCTGGTAATAATGTGGCATTTTCCACTGAGTTGAATATTAATTCAGCGTCCACTACCACTGATCCTGGGCTGTAAAAGTGATGTTTGAAAGGTTTTTGAAAAACCCCAGAGGAAAAAATTACTTCTCAGTTTAAGCTCAGAAGCGTCTCTTGAGCAGCCATGTTTATTTCTCATTTTAAGATCACCTAAAGATCACCTATGCCTCTTTATTAGCATGGCTCAGTCCTGAATCAGCACCTTAAAAATACTACCTTATTTTTCCTTTGTGATTCAAGGACTGGCTTCCTTGCCTTTGGGGCCGTTTTTGTCGGTTGGAAATCCATGCCCAGCACCTGATTGGCCAACAGCCCTGTCACTCACTTCGTTTCACTTCATTATTCTTTAAAGAAGCGTCAGGCTTTAGGTTTTATAAACATGATCATCCAACCTATTTTATTTTACTGGTTTTGTTCACATGCTAGTAACGCTCGTCGGCTGTGTTTGTTTAGTTAGCAACGTCATTATTATTTAATAATGACAACAACGTCGTCTGCTTTCCCAATATTGATATGGGTTGGTATGAACCAATCACCGTGAAGACTGCTGCTTTGATCACGGCCATCCCAGAAACTGCTGTAGTAGAGAGGGACTTCAGTCTGAATAATGAAGTGAAACAGAATGACAATTCAGACTGAAGTCAGGCTACCTCTTTATGGCTCCTAAGATGAATACTAGGATTAATAAATGAGGCAAACCTGAAGTCTCCCTACAGTTGTATTTGAGAGATACATGAGACAAAGCTGAAATCTTGCTATATACACGCATAGAGCAAGATTTCAGCTTTGTCTCATTTATCTCTCAAATACAGCGGTAACAGCCAATGGAGAGACTCCAGCTTTGTCTCGTGTATCTCTCAAATACATCTGCAGAGAGACTTCAGCTTGACCTCATTTATGGATCCGAGTATTCATCTTAGGAGCCATAAAGAGGCATAGGTGATCTTTAGGTGATCTTAAAATGAGAAATAAACGTGTTTTTTCAAGAGACGCTTCTGAGCTTGAACTGAGAATCATTTTTTTCCTCTGGGACTATATAATATTAATAACAATAATAATAACCAGTAAGATGCCTAAGGGTGAGGTTGCATGCAGGCATCCGCCCCCTCTTTGGTGGTAGACTACTGGACGAGTGCCAGCGCTTTGGCATGGGGGGGTCAGATCAACATATTGAATTCAATCTCCACTGTCCATATAAGGAACAGCATGTCTTGAGTGTACTGGAATGGAACCCCGACCTCCCAGTCTCAGGGCGGACACTCTAGCCACAAGGCCACTGAGCTGGTTTCCTCACACACTTTTCGAAAATTCAGTTTACATGAAGGCAATTGCGCCGCGGACAAAGCCAACTCGGGTCTTGAAAAATCATGACAACACACACAACGTTTTTGGACAATGAAATAATTTCTATGACGAAAAACAAAACCAAATGTCTTGTATTATCCTGCCGTTTTTTTTTTTTTTTTTTTTTTTTTTCATTCTTGCTAATAATTAGATATTGTATGTATTAGATTAGATATTGTCCTTGCTGTCATAATTTGTCACGACCCGAGTTATTATTATTATTTTATTCTGCATTAACCCATTAAGGACGGGAATCCATATTTGGATCAGGCCTAAATGGGTTAAGGTATTGTCATTTATGAGTACAAATAAGTTATTTGTTAATCAGTTAATACAAAAACACTTTACAGTAATACCATTATTCCATACCTGAAGCCCTTTACAACAGTGCGATTGAAATTAGGAACATTTTTAAAGACTGCATCCATCTGTAAACAAACAAGGATTCAATTATTGAAAAAAGAGTATGTTAATAGCTGGAGTTACAGTATGTATTACTTGAGAATTGAGAACTATTGTATTATTGCATCTTGATCTGAGATCCAATGCATGATCTATGTAGAAGAAATCCCTGAAGATCCGGGGAATGATTTATAAATCATCTGTACATCATAATAATGGACTTACCGCTGCAGCTATTGTGTCTGCTAATTGCGTGAATACAGGAGAGGATGGGTTGTTAAGATCTTCTGTGAAGTTTTGTTGTAGTTTGAATTTCAACTCAACCTTTGGCTCTGCCGGAGCAGGTGTTGTAGCTGTAGGTGATGCACATATTGGGCATAAACAGTTAGTTACAATTCTATATTACTGTCACTAAACTGAGTGATGATTTAATCAAAGTGATGTGTGGTAAAGCTCTTTTGACTAATGAATAAGTTGTAGCTGCAATGCTATGCCAATTGTGACACCAACCTGCGGTGGTAGTGGTTGCAGCGGTGGTTGGTGCAGCAGTGGTAGGTGCAGCAGTGCTGGGTGCAGCAGTGGTTGGTGTAGCAGTGGTAGGTGCAGCGGTGGTAGGTGCAGCAGTGGTAGGTGCAGCAGTGGTAGGTGCAGCAGTGCTGGGTGCAGCAGTGGTAGGTGCAGCGGTGGTAGGTGCAGCAGTGGTAGGTGCAGCAGTGCTGGGTGCAGCAGTGGTAGGTGCAGCAGTGGTAGGTGCAGCAGTGGTGGGTGCAGCAGTGCTGGGCGCAGCAGTGCTGGGTGCAGCAGTGGTAGGTGCAGCAGTGCTGGGTGCAGCAGTGGTAGGTGCAGCAGTGGTAGGTGCAGCAGTGGTAGGTGCAGCAGTGCTGGGTGCAGCAGTGGTAGGTGCAGCAGTGGTAGGGGAAGCAGTCGTGGGTGCAGCAGTGCTGGGTGCAGCAGTGCTGGGTGCAGCAGTGGTAGGTGCAGCAGTGGTAGGTGCAGCAGTGCTGGGTGCAGCAGTGGTTGGTGCAGCAGTGGTAGGTGCAGCAGTCGTAGGTGCAGCAGTCGTAGGTGCAGCAGTGCTGGGTGCAGCAGTGGTTGGTGCAGCAGTGGTTGGTGCAGCAGTGGTAGGTGCAGCAGTGGTTGGTGCAGCAGTGGTGGGTGCAGCAGTGGTGGGTGCAGCAGTGGTGGGTGCAGCAGTGGTAGGTGCAGCAGTGGTAGGTGCAGCAGTGCTGGGTGCAGCAGTGGTAGGTGCAGCAGTCGTAGGTGCAGCAGTGCTGGGTGCAGCAGTGGTTGGTGCAGCAGTGGTAGGTGCAGCAGTGCTGGGTGCAGCAGTGGTAGGTGCGGCGGTGGTAGGTGCGGCGGTGGTAGGTGCAGCAGTGGTAGGTGCAGCAGTTGTGGGTGCAACGGTGGTGGCTGCAGATTGTATTAGAAGGTATTAAAACATTTAAGTAATAGATTTGATTTTAAATTCATGTTGGAGCCCCTTTAAATTTCTGCTGATAAAAAAGTACTACCTGCAGTAGTCGGTGGTGGAGTTGTCGGCGTAACCACTGATAAAAGAAAACATTTCCATGATATATCATTTATAAGAAGAAGGAAATAGATTTAATTAAAGGTGAATACCACCCATTTTCAAAATTTTCCTGAGAGGACACAAATGTGAACCAAATGGACCCTAGCGGGTCCATTTGGTTCCATTTGTACCCTCTCAAGAAAAAGGGGTCTGAAAGAAAAATCATTAACATGGTGAAATACATCTTGATAATGTCATCAGATGTATTTCACCATGTTAATGTTTTTTTCAGACTTCCATTTTTAGCAAATACAGAATTGGGGGAACTTTTTTATCATGTCCACACAATAGAGATGCGCAGTGACGTCACCAGCCCTGTTCCACTAGTGGATTCCTCATTCATTTTCCTCATAGACTTTTCAAAAATGGTTAATAAAAACACACTTTCTGTGTGGAGTTTGCATGTTCTCCCCGTGTCCCCTAGGGTAGATACCCTCACAAAAACATGCTGTAATCCTGGACTCTAAACTGCCTCCCCCTGGCCAGCCAGGGCGCCTGATGGAGGGGACAGGAACTGGTTGGAATAACGTGTTCCTTCCACGCGCTACGTCCAACCAGGGAAACTCCTCCCTGTCAGGTGAAAAGAAGGCAGCTTGGACTCCTCATGCATTGAAGGAAGCATGAGGCCAGTCCACTGCCTCCCCAGGTTGGTGGAGGGTGTGTAGAGCCCAGGATCACATTAGGAATTGGCACTGGGTGAAAAAATGGGTTACAAAATCGTGGGATAAAAAATTATATATATATACATAAAAAAAAACACGATTGCACCGCGGCCAAAGCCAACTTGGGTCGTGACAAATCATGACAACATATCGTCTATATCGTCATATGATATATAATTAAGAAGAAGTAGAAAACAGCAGGATACAACACTTTTTGTTTTGTTTTTCATCTTAGAAATTATTTGATTGTCCCAAAAGTTTGTGTGTGTCATCATGATTCGTCACGACTCGAGTTGGCTTTGTCCGCGGCGTAATCGTCTTTATATAAATTATTTTCGAAAAGTCTATGAGAAAAATGAATGGGGAATCCACTAGTGGAACAGGGGCGGTGACCGTGACGTCACTGCGCATCTCTATATCTCTAAGGTATAAAAATGACATTAAAATGCTGAAAATGGCTGGAGTTCCCCTTTAAGGTGCATTCTGCTTTAATCTGGTAAGTCAACAATTCTTACCTCTGGCTGTGATAGACTGTGTATCCACACCAGGCAGGGTGCTAGAGAGAGAACCGTTGGATGATGCAGCCTCCACTAGAGTAGTTGTTACAGATGTTTCATCTGGTAATAATGTGGTATTTTCCACTGAGTTGAATATTAATTCAGCGTCCACTACCACTGATCCTGGGCTGTAAAAGTGATGTTTGAAAGGTTTTTTGAAAAACCCCAGAGGAAAAAAATGCTTCTCGGTTTAAGCTCAGAAGCGTCTCTTGAGCAACCACGTTTATTTATCATTTTAAGATCACCTAAAGATCACCTATGCCTCTTTATGGCTCCTAAGATGAATACTAGGATCCATAAATGAGACAAAGCTGAAGTCTCTCTACAGATGTGTTTGAGAGATAGAGTACATGAGACATAGCTGAAATCTTGCTATATATATGCATATAGCAAGATCTCAGCTTTGTCTCATTTATCTCTCAAATACAGCTGTAACAGCCAATGGAGAGACTTCAGCTTTGTCTCATCTATATCTCAAATACATCTGCAGAGACACTTCAGCTTTACCTCATTTATGGATCCTAGTATTCATCTTAGGAGCCATAAAGAGGCATAGGTGATCTTGCTCAAGAGACGCTTCTGAGCTTGAACTGAGAAGCATTTTTTTCCCTCTGGGACTATATAACAATAATAATAACCAGAGACTAAATGGACTAAATCTAAACATCACAAACTGTCAACTGAAACCTCAAATACTGTTTCAAACGTCAGTAGTAGCATATACAAGAAAACCTTCCAATTCTCCCCCTCCATTTTTCATTATAAGTGCATTAATCTTAAACACTAGGGGGCCTTGAAATGGGTTTTTAGTAATGGAATAAAGACATATTACAAATTTCGATGTGTAGATCTTGTAGAGCCGGTCATTTTGAAAGTAGCTCTCAAGTCAGAAAAGTGTGGGCACCGCTGGGTTAGATCAACATATGGAATAAATATTTCATGATTATTCGTGACTATTTGTGGCATTGAGTACCAAACGCGCCACTCTTGAAAACTGTGGTAGCCAGTTTTATCCAAAATCAGGATTCGAGAATCGATATGAGGAATCAAACAGTGACGTCTTGATAACATGGCTATGGAGCTGAGCAGTCCCACCACCTTGTGACGTTGCCCACACTCCCAGATGTGTTTTCACCAATCATTTTTACTCACACAGGAGGCCCAGCTGAGCCATATAGAGGCTCATATAGGTCAGGAGCCTATCTCCTGTTTCTGTAGCGTGAGACAGCTTGATGCACAAGTACACCCCCTGGACATGACATGACGCTAGTATATCGCAGGGACTTACCCCCAATCCAGCCCTTGATGCCGAGTGCCAAGCAGGGAGGCATTGGGTCCCATTTTTTTTAGTCTTTGGTATGACCCGGCCGGGAATCGAACCCCGACCTCCCAGTCTCAGGGCGGACACTATAACCACAAGGCCACTGAGCTGGTTTCCTCACACAATTTTCGAAAATTCAGTCTACATGAAGGCAATTGCGCCGCGGACAAAGCCAACTCGGGTCTTGACAAATCATGACAACACACACAACGTTTTTGGACAATGAAATAATTTCTAAGATGGAAAACGAAACAAAATGTGTTGTATTTTTTTTCTTGCTAATAATTAGATATTGTATGGTAATATTGGTAATATTGTCATAATTTGTCACGACCCGAGTTATTATTATTATTATTATTTTATTCTGCATTAAGGTATTGTCATTTATGAGTACAAATAAGTTATTTGTTAATCAGTTAATACAAAAACACAGACAGTAATACCATTAATCCATACCTGAAGCCCTTTACAACAGTGCGATTGAAATTAGGAACATTTTTAAAGACTGCATCCATCTGTAAACATACAAGGATTCAATTATTGAAAAAAATAGTATATTAATAGCTGGAGTTATGTATTACATAAGAATTGAGAACTATTGTATTATTGCATCTTGATCCGAGATCAATATTACAATACAATGCATGATATCTATGTAGGAGAAATCCCTGAAGATCTGGGGAATACTTATAAATCATCTGTACATCATAATAATGGACTTACCGCTGCAGCTATTGTGTCTGCTAATTGCGTGAATACAGGAGAGGACGGGTTGTTAAGATCTTCTGTGAAGTTTTGTTGTAGTTTGAATTCCAACACAACCTTTGGCTCTGCTGGTGGAGCAGGTGTTGTAGCTGTATGTGAGGCACATATTGGGTATAAACAGTTAGTTACAATTCTATATTACTGTCACTAAATCGAGTGGAGATTTAATCAAAGTGATGTGTGGTAAATAAAAGCTCTTTTGACTAATGATTTAGTTGTAGCTGCAATGACTGTGATTATGCCAATTGTGACACCAACCTGCGGTGGTAGTGGTTGTGGCGGTGCTGGGTGCAGCAGTGGTAGGTGCAGCAGTGGTAGGTGCAGCAGTGGTTGGTGCAGCAGTGGTAGGTGCAGCGGTGGTAGGTGCAGCAGTGCTGGGTGCAGCAGTGGTAGGTGCAGCAGTGCTGGGTGCAGCAGTGGTAGGTGCAGCAGTGGTAGGTGCAGCGGTGGTTGGTGCAACAGTGGTAGGTGCAGCGGTGGTAGGTGCAGCAGTGCTGGGTGCAGCAGTGGTAGGTGCAGCAGTCGTAGGTGCAGCAGTGGTAGGTGCAGCAGTGTTGGGTGCAGCAGTGCTGGGTGCAGCGGTAGGTGCAGCAGTGCTGGGTGCAGCAGTGCTGGGTGCAGCGGTGGTAGGTGCAGCAGTGGTAGGTGCAGCGGTGGTAGGTGCAGCGGTGCTGGGTGCAGCGGTGGTAGGTGCAGCAGTGGTAGGTGCAGCGGTGGTAGGTGCAGCGGTGCTGGGTGCAGCGGTGGTAGGTGCAGCAGTGGTAGGTGCAGCGGTGGTAGGTGCAGCGGTGCTGGGTGCAGCGGTGGTAGGTGCAGCAGTGCTGGGTGCAGCAGTGGTAGGTGCAGCGGTGGTAGGTGCAGCGGTGGTGGGTGCAGCAGTGCTGGGTGCAGCGGTGCTGGGTGCAGCAGTGCTGGGTGCAGCAGTGGTAGGTGCAGCAGTGCTGGGTGCAGCAGTGGTGGTTGCAGCAGTGGTAGGTGCAGCAGTGGTAGGTGCAGCGGTCACATTGGCTGGTGCAGTACTGGCTGGTGCTGCAGTCGCATTGGCTGGTGCTGCAGTCACATTGGCTGGTGCTGCAGTCGCATTGGCTGGTGCTGCAGTCACGTTGACTGGTACTGTTGTCACGTTGACTGGTACTGTAGTCACGTTGACTGGTGCTGAAGTCACGTTGACTGGTGCTGAAGTCACATTGACTGCTGAAGTTACAGTGCTCACCACTTTGCATGGAATACACAACAAGACAAACAAATAAATAAGAATAATTCTAATATTCTATGATATTCTAATCTCTATAATAATTCTATAATATTCTAATCTCTATAATAATAAAGTAAATAAGAACATTAACCCATTTAGGCCTGACCTAAGGTTTTTGAAAAACAAATATTTATATATCAGCATAAAAACAGCATCAATACTGTACATACTGTACAGGATCCAAATATGGATTCCCGTCCTTAATGGGTCAAATAATTACTCATAAATCAACTTACCCAGTAGAATGAACAAGGATTTTACAAACACCATCCTGTCTCCTGTTGAATTTACATAATAAAATACAAAACACAAATATCAATATCATGCCTTCACAATATGTAGATGAAAGATGCAAAAGAAAATATACATTGTAATGTT
Organism: Benthosema pterotum; assembly: GCA_039105355.1. Classification (NCBI taxonomy): domain Eukaryota; kingdom Metazoa; phylum Chordata; class Actinopteri; order Myctophiformes; family Myctophidae; genus Benthosema; species Benthosema pterotum. Next base: position 38,019,602 of record CM076986.1, on the reverse strand, counting down.
TTGGGAATATGTGTCACATTTATGATTCAGATCGCTAAAAGTGAAACAGAAATTTCAGGCTGATCTGAAGTTTCTGAAGCTGTGCTCAGAAAACAAGATACACAAAATATGAAGCGAGAGCATAGCCTCGACACCCAGGCTTTCATTTTCGTTCGCGTTGCGCAAAAACGGAAAGCCTGGACCAACTTGCTACACATTGTGGCCTTGAGGGGGGTGTCAACCTTCCGGGGTGGGCGTGGCTCTAAATGATGTGACGTAGAACAGCAGTGGATGGGCGCGGGAGGGGCCGAGGATGACGACACGGTGAGATCAAATCAGATCAGCTCGATCTGCCGTGTGGATCCCACGGCACCCCGCCCCCCCAAGGCCAAAATCATTGAGGTTTAGGCCAGGCTAGCGAGAGCACAACTCAGATTGAAATGTATCATTGATTTTACTTGAGTAGAACGACACTTACATGACAACCTCACATATCGGAAAACTCCCAGCAATGGTTCAAAGTTCAATGTCACCCCACAGCCTTTACAGCGTAACAGCCAACCACAGGTCAACAAATAGGTAGTCACAAAATGAAACCCCCAATCCAAACAGGAATGGAGCAAATACACAACTAAAATAACAAACACCTACTAGGGACGTTTAAAATGTTTATATCAACAATTTCCACGACACCCTTGACTGCAGTGTTACGTCACATCATTTGGGGCCACGCCCCCACACTGTAAGGTTGACTCCCACTTCTAGGCCAGGGTGGGTAACAAATTAGGCCAGGCTTTCCATTTTCACGCACCACAGACAAAAATGAAAGCCTGGGTCTCGAGGCTATTAACCTAGTAATCCACTTTCTGGATACCAGAATGGGATCTCTGACAGTATTTCTGACTGTAATCAAGCCACCTGTGATTGTGGACAACGATTCAGGAATCGGATAAAAACAGGTCAGCTTTCTGTTGGCTTTTGTTGATGTGGGCCTTGACACATCATCACACAGTACTTTTCATTTTCAGGAAGTAATTAAAAATCCATTTTTATGGAGTTTTTTTTTTATTAAAAGAACCCCACAAAAGATAACAATTTCACATTTGAGCCCATCAATCGAGACAAAGCCATTACCTTTAAGAGATCCCTTATTGTTGCCCCTTTTCAATGAGTCAATGAGCTAATTTTTATTTTTTCTATGTGTTGTGTTGTCCACACATATACAGCTTTTATTTGATGTATAGAACGATGCACGAATGCTTTGTCTTCAAAACGATATTACCTAAGCAAAATAATGATTTTAATTCAAACGCAGTTGTAAACTGAATTAATAAGGAATAAGAGCCTTCTCAGTAAGGCATGTGTCATTGCTGTATCTTTTTTTATTATTTCATAGTAATGTGGTGACATATAGTGTGTCATATAGGCTATTATATAGGCAATGTGTCATATAGGCTATTCATGCGAGACGGATGACCCTTCCGGGTCCATTTGGTTTCATGTTTACACTGTCAAGAGTTGAAATATTCATCATGTGAATTAGTCCAAGTCTATACAAATAGATAATGTAGAAGATTAATGGTCATTATGATCTGTATGTTTGACTGTTTTGTTTCCCAAATCCAGCCTGGAATTGTGGACAAAAGCAAAAGAAATCTTTAGTTTTGGGGTCTGTGGGGCTAAAATGTCCTCAAATGGTGGTCCGTGGCTCAAATGCTGAATAAATAGTGGGCCCTGGTGTCAAAAAGATTGAAAACCACTGCTTCATATGAAAAACTTTGGTGTTGCCCACCTTGCCATTCTTACAGCCCACCCAAGTAGGGTTGGCTAAATCTGCATGCCTGCATTTTACAGGCAGCGGGTGACTTGTGGGCCGCTTCAATGTGAGCCCTATATGTATGAACTTAGCCATATTCTTATGTATTCTTATGTATGTTACCTATCCTATTATGCAATAGATGCAAAAATCCTGCACATTGTTACACACTCTATGGTTATGTCATCAAGGTGGATCTGTCAAATATTTCATATTCCATCCTAATCGACTAACATTTGACTTTCGAAAGTTTGCAAAGTTAGCCTGTTTTAAACAAAATGCATCAGAACATGAATGTACAATTTCTATGAAAATGTAAGAAGTGATGGCACACTTTTCACATTGGATTATTATAGCATCACCAATGAGCCACACTAACCTACTGTACCTGACTGATTGGAGACACACTGCACTTATTAAAGGAATGTTTCACTTTAAAATTACATGTAAAGTGTAAAAAAAAGGGGAAAAAAGAAGATATAACCATAGAACACTAAACATTGGTAAATTTTACCCGGACGATTGTATTTTTGCAATTTTCATACTGTTTGCTTATATCTGAGATGGGTGGGTCTTTCAGTAGCTTCATGATGCTCAGTGACATTATACAATGTGGGTTTGTTTCCCTGCACACACCCTTAGTTTTTTTTCTCCAGGAAGGTTTTGGGTAAATTTTGCCCATGTTTAGTGATGAAAAAAATCCCATTCACTCACTTTTTTTTTTCTTCACTGGACCAATCTCACAGGTCTTGGGAATTTCTGGACCAAAGGAGAGGATCCCAACTTAATTCCTCTTTTTTAATGGATTTTAAAAAAAATAATATGCACATTTTTCTCCCCCATGGTAGACAAGTCATGATGAAGTATGAAAGAAGAGCACCCCAAGTTGCCATGTATAGCTGTACTTCCATGTATTCTGATGAGAAATATTTTTTATTAAATAGTTTACATTGGGTAAAATATACCTGTGTTTAGTGATGGAGTAACAAAAATTAAGTTTAGTGTTCTAGGGTTAAATAAGAGTAAGAGCGTATACAAAAACGGCATTGGTGTTACGGGTACCCTATGGGAACTTCAAGGATACCCAACAATCCTAAAACTGTCCATTTCCCTTTACTGCACTATTACATTTATATTATCATTTATATTATTACAAATAATATAAATGAATAACAATATGCACTGTTTAATACAATACAATACAATTACTTTGACTCAGCAATTGAGAATACACTAAAAAGTGCATACAGTAGCTTACAGATCTGGGCCTTTCACATTTACAAGAAAAAACAACTGATAGTAAAATGTGTGTACGATAAAAGGTGTACTTACTCAAAAATTAGAAAACATCAAAGAAAGTCAGACTTCATGAAATGTGCCCTTTTAATTGGCTGTGTGTTGTTGAATTATTTCTAAAATAGAAGGACCTCCTTTGTTCATTTTTGACCCCCCTGTCACATGGAACTACTTTTTGGGCGTAGTGATATGAGCACAAAATACATAGGCTAGTTCCCTGTGATGGACAAAAATCCCTGTGATAGAGTAAAAAATGAACTAAGGATGTGCTAATATTTTAGAAATGGTCAACAATACAAAGGATGTTTTTTTTTTAGATTCATTTACTTTTACTGCATGGGCCCAGTGACCCCCAAAAATAACATACTTCATATTTCACCAAGATCAGAGCAGAACTCCCACCACAGGAAATCAATACTCAATTAATACAGTTGCAACCAACTATATTAATGGCAAATATTCCATACAGCTTAATTAAAAAAAAAATCTTAACTGCCCCTATGAAGTTAATTCTTAACTTCAGATTCTGTCTAAAAATTGGTACCCAGTACCTCTATTGTTATGCAAGATGGAACTGTCAGATATTTCATATTCCATCCTTGATGGCATTTGACTTCCCAAGTTTGCAGGATTAGCCAGTTTTGAATAAAATGGCAAAATCACGCACAATGGAATGTTAAGCATTCTTACTTAATCCCATCCCTTTCACATTGGCCAGTATGTTCTTGTTTTTACAAAAACACATTTTTGGAACAAAATGCCTCAAAACATGATCACGAATATGAGTACAATTTCCATGAAAGGGGTAAGAAGAAATAGCAACCTTTTCACATTGGCCTATTAAAATACTGTATTGGGAAATCAGCTAATATTGATAACAATTAAAAATATTGAGATAATGATTCTGCAATATATGCTTAATCCTAGTCCAAGGTGTTTTAGGTTCCTATTTGCCAGGCCAATTAAATATCAGGAAAACCAAATAATAATACATTAATAACAATATGCACTGTTCTTAATACAATGCAATTATTTTGAATCAGCTACTGAGTACACACTAAAAAGTGTATACAGTAGGTTACAGATCTGTCAATGCCTTTCACATTTACAAGAAAAAGCCTCTCATACTAAAATATTCACACGATAAAAGGTGTACTTACTTAGAAAAGGTCCAGAAAGTCAGACTTCATAAAATATGCCCCTTTAATTGGTATTTGTAGTCCGTTGTGGTATATATTTATATTCCCAGTGATTTGGTTGATTGTGGTGCACGTCTTTGGGGACAATAAACTGTCAGTTACTGTTACAGTAACTTTTATTTAAGTTGCAACAAGTAGTATGATAACCATCAGTTCTGACATCACAATAGTAAAGATCATAAGCCTTTGTTCGTATGTTTGTTGTTTCAAAGGAGTGTCACCCCTTTGAATCAATAGAATGAGTGAGAAAACATGCATCATACAAAAGCCTACATGTCAGGGTTGACGTCTCGTCAACTGCTACGTCACACCCCCTTCCGCTATCTTAAGGCCCCTCTCGTGCTAGTACTCTTCGTTGGTTCAAAGTACCTTCTTCAGTTCCCATTAATAAGTTAGTCAGTTCCTATTAATTCATTAGTTTTACTTCTTAACTTCATATTGTCCATTAATTAGTTCGCCTTATCCCCGGACTGTTCTTTGTACCCCTGCCTTTGTTCTTTGTTCTCCATACGGTTCCCAACGGTGACCAACACTTAACAGTTTTGTTGGCAGGGGGCTGTACTGGATTAAACCTCAAAGTACAGATAAATAAATGAAGACATTTATCATTCCAGAACATCTTTGAATCAATCCTGGTCCAGCTGCTGGTATAGTGGTAACAGAAACGCTCCATCCTGATTGGCCAACAGTCTGAGGAAAAGGGGCATTAGGCCTACTGTAGAGAGCAAACAGGATGGCGCAACTTGGTGCATTTGTTGCTATAGCTTTTTTCAGACCCCCCTAGTGCCAAAATTAGTGAAAAGCTCCTGGTGGAAAATCTAGTGCTTTTTGGCTGGTGAGTGAGTGAGTGAGCGAAATTGATTGTTAGGCACCAAAGAAAATCCTTGTTTTTCACCATTTTTCCTCCTATGACAGTGTTTTTTTAACTGGTCCCCAGGCTAAATGAAGGACAGTTGGTTAACCAGATGTAACTCTTTGAGAGTGTGAAAATTAAACCAAATGGACCCTTGCATCTAGCGCATTCCAGTGCATTTTGGAATGCCACTAGTGCATTTTCGTGCAATTTTGGCTGTTGGCAACACTGCACAGTGCACACACATACTGTATACTAGCTGCTGCTTCAAAGAAATATTTCACTATAAACTTATTTGGTCATTTTAACATCTACTTTTGTGTGTACCCCCCAGACAGTTTATAACTCATATTGCTCAAATATTGCTCAAAGCAATATTTTGATATGAGATTTATATTCATGTCATTTCCTACACGAACCCAGTGTAACTTTAATAATAATAATAATGGATTGCATTTTTATAGCGCTTTTCTATGCACAGCGTGATACTCAAAGCGCTTACAATGGTCCATTCATTCATACATTGGGAAGTAGAGCGGCGAACAGTCAACGCCAGCGTCCCCATTTCCCACATTCATACACCAGTGGTGGTAACCACTGGAGGCAAGGTGGGGTTCAGTGTCTTGCCCAAGGACACTTCGACATGTAGACAGGAGGAGCCAGGAATCGAACCGCCGACCACTGGATCATTGGCCGACCTGCTCTACCTCCTGAGCCACAGCCGCAGTACTTTATTCAACCAATGGTTCAGTTCAGTTTTATTTTCAGAGCATATGGGCACAGTAAACAGTAGGCCTGCATACATTTTCCCCCTTCTTTGATTAGAATGGCCATTTTCTACCCAAGAGTCTGAAAAAGGAGAAGCCGTTTGGCTTATCAAGCCCTACCCCCGAAGTCCATGTTACGTTTTTAAGTACCAGTATACTATATACAGATTAAATTATAATACATGTATAGTGTATATACAGTTAATGTACATTATTGCACATATATACCCGAGCACACACAGATACATTCTCCAGCGGAAATGAAATGCATTCACTGCATTCCATTACAGTCTGGGCGTTCCTAGATGACAAAGATGGCAAGGGCATCCAAAGGTGTAGAATACTATAATACAATGACAGGGTATACAACAAGTGAAAACATACTACTGTATATACAATATATTAAGATGTGGTGTGATGTGTATTGTAATTACATTTTAATATTAAAATATCAATATTAATATATAGTAGTATAATAGTATTAATATATGATGATAATATAGGTTAAAGGCATTTGTGTGATGTGGCCAATAGGGATGCCAGGTTAAAGTACTATGGTCTAAAACTTGGAACATTGCTATGAGGAAAATCTCTGCACCTTGATCGCTGTGACATCATATATATTGCACTTGATTTTCTAGACTTCCCCCTTGAGGTCTCCCTCCCTTCCAACAGTTTGCATTGGTGCATGTTGTCTTTATTCTAATTTTTGATAATTTTGAGTATACTGATACTCACGCATGTGTTTTACGTCACTCTGCCTTTACTTGTAATCCCAGAGATAATCTATTCCTCCTCCCCCCTCCCCTCCCTTCTGCCACTCTCCTCTCCAATCACTCAGGTTGAAACTGTTGTTGCACAGTAAGCTTTTTGTTTATGGGTATAGTGGCCCAATTATCTTGTAGTGTGTGATTTGATGTGATGTGTGAACAAAAAAAAAGTTTGGAGCTCCAAAAGTTTGGAGCTGCATTAGAATAAAGACAACCTGTGGCAATGCAAACTGCATTGGGGGAGGGGGACCTCAGGGTGAAATGTAGAAAAGGGGGCATCGATGATATCATGTCATAGGAATCAAGGTAGTTGGATGCCTAATGTGTTTTGGTGTGGAATTCTCCTTTAATGATGAAGGTACTGTTGTCATGGCTGATGCTGAGCATGTCAGTAAAGTGGTGGATGGGTGCATTAATATGCAGAGGTAGAGGTGTGTGTAGTTTGTGGCTGTATTGACACTGTCATGGTCTGAGCTGGGATTGTCATTGATATCCTGTTTGCTCTCTATTCTGAGTGTAGGCGATCTGATGCGATGATGCAGCAGTTTCAGCTTGCATCAGTGTTGCAGATGCTTCTTCAGCTCCTCATATTATGTTTTGGAGAGACAGCGAAACAAATTTGCGACCGTGGCATATCTTGCAATGGGTGGCCGAATCCAAACGGTCACAACGGGTGGCCAACGGTCGTGACAGGTGGTGCGACCGTTATAAATCAGTTGCAAGCGGTGAAAACGGTCGCGACCGTTTTACTACCCGTCACGGCCGTTGGGACAACTAGTCACAACTGTTCCTCACTGGTCGCTACTGAACCTATAACCCCTAACCCCGGTTGTTGGGGCCACCAATCCCGCCACAACGTACTGTGCACCACGACGTATGCTACGCTCGCGAATTGATTTCGCCCCTCCTGCGTTTTGCATGGACTTCATAGTATACTGAATCTGCAGTTTGTGCTGTCAAAAGGTTATTGGTTTGGATGCGGTTTGTGGTAGCAAGGTTACAGTATATTGTGAATACTTATAGACATGAATTATCGGTTTTGTCAGTGATTGTGCGATTGTGACATCATCTGCATAGCTCATCTGCATAGCTTAGGTATGAACTGGTCTGTCTTGTTTCCGGGGATGGTTTTATGTGCATAGATTTCATGTTTGATATACTTGTCCTTGTGTGCTCTGTGGACTATTTCTGTATGGTCCTACGTTTGCTTGGCCTTGTGACTCATGACTGCAATATTTCTCCGGATGTCCTGATACCGCATCTGAATAGCAGATTGGACCATTTTTTTGTTATATTGTGCGGCAAATACTATCCTAAATATCAGTATTGGAAGAGTATCAGTATCGGCCCTTATTTATCGGGTCATGTCAGTATTGGCAAATATGTCACTATAAGTTAAAAATAAGTTGGGGAATGTGGAATTTGCGATGGAGTTTTCCCAAGTGCACATTTGAGTGAGGAGTCTGTTATTCTCTGTTGGTGGACTTCATATAAGATCTTTTTTTCTATTTTGTATTATATTCTCTGGTATATGGTATCGGTATCGACCGGGCTACAAAAAAAATGTGGTATCGGAAATGAAAACAGTATATCGGGACATCCCTAAATATTTGCCTTAGTGTTGTTGAAGAGGAAATACTATAAGTTGCTTGATTTAGAATTTAGATATTTTATATTCATTTTAGCTGCCCTGCTCCCATCCTATACAAGCCTATTATAAAATTATACAATACATCCAAGTCTACTACGAACTACTCCATTTCTAATACTACTACTAATACTACTTTAAAAATGAAACACCTTCATCTGTTTTAATAAACTACTGTTAGTAACCCTGTTTACATCTTGTAAGACAAATGGTCCAAAAAGTGTGAATGAATCAAATACATCAGGGGTTTTCAACAGGTGCTCCGTATTGGTTTATGTAAAATGTTAATGCTTTCATTTCTTTCAAACAGTCTGTGTGAGATAAAAATAATAATAATAAAAAAGCAAAACTAGGGCCAGTATTTACAAAACTTTCAGAGCCCCAAATAATCAGTTAAATTATTTGGTTAGACTCTGTTTCTCTAAACCAGGGGTGGGCAATTATTTTTCCCAAGGGGCCAAATGAGATACATAATATTGTGGAGGGCTAAGACTAAATGCTAAACTATTCATTCAGAATAATATTCATTCAGAATTTGAGCCACAGAGCCACCATTTGATGACATTTTAGCCCCACAGACCCCAAAACTAAAGATTTCTTTTGCTTTTGTCCACAATTCCAGGCTGGATTTTGGAAACAAAACAGTCAAACATCAAAATGACCATTAATCTTCTACATTCTCTAGTTGTGTAGACTTGGGGCTAATTCAGATGGTGAATATTTTAACTCTTGAAAGAGTTAAAATATTCTTAAAATACTCTTCAAAGAGTTACATCTGGTTAGCCCACTTTCCATAATTTTAATAGTTTCCGTGCCGTCCTCGAGTGCTCATGGATTTCCCGTTAGAATCCCACCGCCGAACACGCGGACGGCTCGTATCACGACGAGATGTAGATTTCATTCTTTAATCCAACTATTAGTCCGTGCGCACCGTCTGATGATCATCCCGTTGCTGACTTTCATTTGGGACAGAATTGGGGACAACCTTTTTTTTTTTCGTCCCATTGACATTCATTCAATTTAATGCATTCAAACGGCTCTCCTCCGGTTTGCCCCCTCAATGTCGCTGGCGCATGGGTTAAGCAGCCAGGGCTACACAGCTCTTCCTGACTTGGGACCCGGATGTTTCTGGGCAGATCGCCAGATGATCGATTAGACAAGACAACAGACACAGCATAACAGAAACAGCACATCCTGTTTAGGAGATCTGAGCTTCAAAATAAGGGTTTTTTTACCGATCGAACTGGTTTGAGCCGCGGCAATGGAGAGGAAACAAAGAAGATCCGATCGCGGTAAATGAGTTAACTGTAACTCGCTCAAGGACCACTGATGGTCCCCAGTCCACTGGGTGAAAACCATGGTACCCTTTCACGGGCCGGTCAGAGTCAGCCTAAAGGGCCGCATTTGGCCCCCGGGCCTGCCCAGGTATGCTCTAAACTGTCCTTGTATTTTTAATAAATTAAAATAATGTTCAGCATTCAAGGTGCAATATTCAGAGTGCAGTAATCCACTGTGAAAAAGTGCAGTTCATTTCTCACAGTGTTTTTCGGGCGGGAGCATTATTTGGCCAGCATTCAGAGTTCTAATGATTTGGGGGAAGATGCTGAGCTAATCTCTTGAACCTCCTAGTACCACATTACAGAATTTCAGTGTAATGTGATATCTGTGTAGATGTTCTGTCCGTCTACGTGTTTTGTGTTGTGTCTACTCCTTACCCTATGACTAAAAAAAGCATGGTCAGCTGCGGGTGAATCTATTTTAAACGCAGCTTTGATGTCATGGTCAAACCCGGGCGAGGCGACTCACCCATGAGTCTGGACATCACAATTCTACTCTCCATTGTGTTGTGTCTTTGGGTGTGTATGAGAAGAAGTGATATCTGATCACTTAAGGAGACACAAAGTAGTGACGTATGCCAACAATCTCAGGGCTGTTGTTTGTCAGTCACATGGCATGCACTGGCAAACAAACATATCACGCATATTTTTGAATGTTTGTTACTTCTCTTTTCACACTGCACTGACTGCGCTAGTGTGTTCTTATCGCCAAACAAAACGACAGACAAAAAGGTGAAGATGAGGTTACGTTAATAGGTTTATTTCAGGTCCTGGCGTAACATAGCTGCACCCTTCGTTGGAACATGGTGGCCACAACCTGTAATTTACATTATTTCAGGTCTGGATGTAACTTTATTAGTTGTACCCTTCATTGAGCCATGATGGCCACAACCTATAATTTACATTATTTCATGTCTGGATGTAACTTTAATACTTGTACCCTTCTTTGAGCCATGATGGCCACAACCTATAATTTACATTATTTCATGTCTGGATGTAACTTTATTAGCGGTAGACCCTTCCTTGAGCCTTTGGTCGAGATGTTGACTCCTAGTGTGGTTTTGTAGATGACACCGCTGAATATCTTTTAGCAGTTTCGTTGGAAATAGGAGTCTTTTTTTAAAACAATATATTTGTTGCACTTTTTTTTTCTCTCTCCTAATGCATACAATATTCAGTCAGTCAGTCAGTCAGTCAGTCAGTCAGTCAGTCAGTCAGTCAGTCAGTCAGTCAGTCAGTCAGTCAGTCACTCACTCACTCACTCACTCACTCACTCACTCACTCACTCACTCACTCACTCACTCACTCACTCACAGACATTTCTGCCTGTCTTTCATAGTATATGGCTCAGTGCGTTCGCAATAAGGCCTTAGTAGTGATGGCCACATCATCTTGAATTCTTGTTGAATACGTTAGCGAAACCTAATGTCCTCGTCATCATTTTGGAATACAGTGAGCGATTATCAACCATGATGACACTCTTCATTGCTATAGTAGTGTAGTGATGCTTGAGAGCATGGAGTCTCGCACAGGGGCGGATGTAACATTTCCCAATTGGGGGGGCAGGAGAAAATGGTATGGGGTTGCTTCATCGCCCGTGTCGCTTCGTGCCACGGGCGATGAAGCCGCACCCATACCATTTTCAGTTACAGGACTTTTATTAGTCAAGTAAAGCATCAAAAACATGAGTTGCACGCAGCATGCATAAAGCTAAAGGTCTGACTCAGAGAGTTTTCTGTTTTCAATGATGATGAAATGCTGTTGGTTTAGTGGTGACGCAGCTGTAGTTAGTTAGTAGCAGTAGTACTGTTTCAAGTCATTTTAGATATAAGCACTTTAATTTGAAATATCTTGGGTTATTTTGCATGCCATCATGTTTGGTGCATGCATGGCCCATGCCTAGATCCGCCATTGTTCTCACACTCACCAGACCTGACACGCAACCTGTTGCAACCTTCAGGCTGAGCCGGTTGACAGGCCTGTTGTGGGCTGTGTCTTGGGCTGTGTGCCTATCGCACTAGCATCATAAAAGCATCATCAAAGTGTTGCAAATCTTACCTTAGGCCTACTTTACCTTCTCACATTACATTCTTATTCTATTTTTAACCAAAGTTTAGTTTAAAGTATTAAAGTAAAGTTTAAAGTAAAGTATAAGTATTTCATTCATTTCTCATCATTTCACACCAGTTGATCGAAAAGGCATAGGCAGAAGCTAAAAGCTTATAAAAGCCTATCCTTTATACATGTAAATATAATGTATGTCCGTTGTTCACTAAAAACAAACACAACATAATGTCATCTTTTCCCTTCAAAGTGCATTATTATTTCACCAATAACTGCTTTTATGCATACAACACATGTTGCTTCCCTGCACACTTTCACCAAACACCCTGATTTCTCAGTATTCATCAGTAATATATACATAATATAATGTGTATTTTGAAAATGATTGGTGAATTTGAGATAGTAGCACTTTTCCTCCCAATTAATAATCTTCTTTTTCTGAACACATTTTAGTTGTATGGAACACTCCTTTAATCCCACTATGATTAACTTGGTGACCCCCAGGAAAATGGTTAAGTAAGTATTAATTATTAGTGTTTAAAAGACTTGCATTGTATTGAGGAAGACTGTTGAATAAAATAAAATATGTATTATGTCACTGGTCTGTGACACATTGCATACGTGGTCCCCGATCACAAGCTGAGAAACAACATTGACATGCAGTGTTGCCACAGTTACTTTGAAACAGTAATAGACTACTGACTACTGACTACTGCTTGGAAAAGTAACTTAGTTACGTTACTGACTACTTGATTTGGAAAGTAACTAAGTTAGATTACTTTTAGTTACTTGCGGCATATAGGACTAGCACCAAAAAGGAAGACATTTTTGAAACAGGGGGTCTGGGGTAGATACATTTTGTAACTTTTAGATGTAAATTCCAATTGGGTCCATTTGGTTTCATTTTTACGATCTCAAGAGTTAGATATCTATAAGGGTCCATTTGGTTACCAATGGTCAGAGATGGGAAAAGTACTCATTTTTTGTACTTAAGTAAAAGTACAACAGTTTGATTTTAAAATCAACAGTCATAGAATACACTAGATCAGTGGTTCTCAACCTTTTTTGTCCCAAGGCACATTTTCATAGACCAAAAACATCAGATCACACTAGATATACGTTTGTGTGTGTGTGTATGTGCTGTTTGCAAGTTCGGGGGAACTCCCAGAGACCACCATATGCAGTTGCACCACTCTTCACACGAGTGTGATTTTTCCCCCATGCAACACAGCGAGATGCCGCGGCAGTCCTCTCCTGTACTGTATCTCTATGCAGCATTGAGAGAAGCTGCAATTGCTCACTTGTTTACTATGTTTTTAGTAAGCGTTTTAATCCTTTCTTTCTGCAAAATCTGAACCCGCAGGTTGTGGACTATTACTGGTATTTTTCGGCAGCATTGGCTTGGAATCAGCATTTCTTTTACTCAGCTCGGATAGCGACAGGGTAAAAGCACAATTAGGAGCGATCCAGGCGATGTTTGTTGTCATTTTGATTCCACGTGTAGGAACTAAGTTCAGAAGGAGCGCTCCGATTCTCCTTCCGAGTTGGAAATGCATTGTTTTGGACGAGCTCGGGCGCTGCGCTTTACCGCAGCATAAAGACTTATAGCGGTGTTTCCCACAGCTCTGCAAGTAGCCTATACCTAAAGTCCACGGTGATGTGATTGCCCCATCCAAACAAAGACTTAAATTAACATGCCTATGGGCGATCGGGGAGCTATACTGAATGCATAGGCATTAGGCAGGAGTCATTAGCGTACCCTATTGTTGTTGTCGCACCTCTGAGTCTGGACAATGGAATGAATACCTAAAAAAAAGGGCCTGCATGTTCCAACCGAACGCCGCCTTGAACTCGTGGATTCTACAGAGTGAAATGCGAAAAAGTAACGCATCTAATATTAAATAAGTAACTGTAGTCTGACTACTGGTTTTGAAATAGTAGTTGCGTTAGACTACTAGTTACTGAAAATAGTAGTCCGACTACAGTAACGCGTTACTAAGTAACGCGTTACTGGCAACACTGTTGACATGTGACGTCAATGTTGTCAGTTAGGCTAATTGGAATCCGGACATTTAAAACTTCCACAGAAAACAGAAATAGAATCCCAAGTAAAAGTGTACCGGATTGCCAGGCTGAGTCACTATTGAACGCATTTTAGTTGTATGTAACAATCCTTTAATTCCACTATGATTAACTTGTGACATCCATGGTTAAGTAAGTATTAATTATTAGTGTTTAAAAAGACTTGCATTGTATTGACTGTATTGTAACAAATGGTGTGTGGTAGCGAGGCAGACTGCTGAACTTGCGTTCAGTTCACACAGTTAAACCTTAGTAACCTGACCTTAAAAATGCCCATACTGCATTGCTGACATGCCTCCTCAAGTTCACTCTACTCTTACTAGCAATGTTCATGACTGAAATGCTTCCTCAATTCCTTTGGATGTGGTACTTGGGCTACACACCCACACACTTTGCCATGCCCCGTTTGTTTATTTAAAGCATTTCTTATGACTTGAAGAATGGTCTAAAACAAGTACCGTTTTCTTATTTTGTTTATTTTTGCATACAATGACTTCAGTTCTGCCCATATACTACCACCAGTAAGACGCTGCTCAAAATTGAGTGACGAGCTTCCTCCCCGTTTACATACTAACAGTGACCTGTGGTCACAATTAGCCTATTACACTATTACACATATTACCCTATTACATATATTACGCTTCTCCATATTTGCGCATGCCCAAATATGTAGTGTGATACCTAGACACAGTGTGATAGACAGACAGACAGACATTTCTGCCTGTCTTACATAGTTAACTGGCTCACTGCATTCGCAGTGCAAGTATGTTCTTATTGCCAAACAAAACGACAGACAAAAAGGTTAAGATGAGGTTACATTAATAGGTTTATTTCAGGTCTTGATATAGCTTTATTAGCTGTAGCCCCCTCTTTGGGACATGGTAGCCACAACCTATAATTTGCATTATTTCAGGTCTTGTGATGTAACTTTATTAGCTGTACCGTTCTTTGATCCTTTGGTCGAGATATTGAGTCCTAGTGCAGTTTTGTAGATGACGCATCCTGAATATCTTTTAGCAGTTTTATTTGAAATAGGATTGTTCTTTTTTTTAAACAATATAGGCTACTGTATTTGTTGCACTTTCTTTTTTTTCTCTCTCCACCACAACCCAGTGCAACAGATACCCAGACACAGTGTTAAGACAGACAGACAGGCAGACAGGCAGACTGACAGGCAGACAGGCAGGCAGGCAGGCAGGCAGGCAGGCAGGCAGGCAGGCAGGCAGGCAGGCAGGCAGGCAGACAGACAGACAGACAGACAGACAGACAGACAGACAGACAGACAGACAGACAGACAGACAGATATCTTCACTGCTCCCTCTTACATCTGAGTTTGGGGTTGTTTTAGGTTGTTATACGAATGGTTCTTGAGATAAGCAACGTTAAGTAAGCATGCAGACATTTGTCACAGTTACTGTGAACGCACTAAGCCTTTCTGCCTGGCACTAAGCCAGGCAGAAATGTCTTGTCTGTTTATTGCGAACGCAGTGAGGGAGATTACTATGTAAATGGACCCTTGCGGGTCCATTTGGTTTCATGTTTACACTCTCAAGAGTTAAAATATTCATCATGTGAATTAGCCCAACTCTACACAACTAGAGAATGGAGTACATTAATGGTAATTTTGATCTGTATGTTTGACTGTATGTATGTTTTGTTTCCCAAATCCAGCCTGGAATTGTGGACAAAACCAAAAGAAAGCTTTATAGTTTTGGTCTCTGTGGGGCTAAAAAAAAAAAGGTTATCAAAAAAGGTATCAAAAAGGTTGAAAACCACTCCCCTAAATGCCCATATATGAAAAACTGTGATGTCATCAGCACACTGTATGTCCGTAGGGCCATAAAATGTCACAGGAAATGGGGGCAGAACGACAGTCCGGCCCACATTGGCGCCCGGGCACCACATTTCCCATAGGCCCAGGTGCTTTCCCACATCCGGAAGCATGCATGCAGCAAGTGCTACCAAGAAGGTGATTGGCCGATCTGTTCCCGAGATACACATAGGGCATGATTTGATCATGCGCTGCACACGTGCAAGGCACGCAGGAGCACAACCACCCACACACATGCACACACACACATACCCACACATACAGTACACACACACACGCACACACATACCCGTGCACGCACGCACGCACGCACACGCACGCACACACGCACGCACGCACGCACGCACGCACGCACGCACGCACACACACACACACACACACACACACACACACACACACACACACACACACACACACACACAATCACAGGCCTAATACATACTTATATAGTGACGCTGTCTGCACCTTTTACATTCCTTGCCGTTAACGCAGTGCGACTAGGAATGCAGAGATTCTATAGTGATTGCAATAATAAAAAAAAACAGATTTATGTATGGCAGTTTTGTTGGCAGTGAACCAGCATGTTAAACAACAACGGGAGGTATTTCTTTTTTAGGTATTTTCCCAGTCAGACCAGCCAGTCTGTGACGCGCAGCCAATTACTCATACCCATGCCAACATTGTATCGACTACTAAAGCATGTCTAAGTGTTACATGAGATAACGCAGCACACTGTCGCATTGAATAGAAATACGCAATTGTGTGTTTCTATTCAAAGTAGAGATGCCATTACGGCATGCATTATTCCAGCCAGACACGATAGCTGTCACATGGGCGAGTGACGGCATTTAATCCTGTAGTCACACGTTAGTTTCTAATTTCTCCGATGTGAGGAAGCATCCGGTAGGGAAAACAAAAGGGTCACCTTGCAGCTCCTTGGGTCCAAACGGACGTAAGGAGTTGCAAGGAGTTAACGCTAAGACAGTCTTGTCCTTTTGGTGTTATATCAGGGGTTTTCAACCTTTTTGACTCCAGGGACCACCATTTATTCAGCATTTGAGCCACGGACCACCATTTGAGGACATTTTAGCCCCACAGACCCCAAACCATAAGATTTCTTTTGCTTTTGGCTGGATTTGAGGAAAAAAACAGGCAAACGTACAGACCAAAATGACTATTAATCTTCTAGTTGTGTTAAGATGGTGAATATTTTAACTCTTGAGAGTGTAAAAATGAAACCAAATGGACCCGCAAGGGTCCATTTGGTTTCATTTTTACGTTCTCAGGAGTTACATCTGGTTAACCAACTTAGCTGGGGACCACCTGGAACCCTCTCAGGGACCACTGGTGGTCCCCGGACCACCTGTTGAAAACCACTGTGTTATATGGCCCATTGACTTGTGACAACATGCGCTGAATTGCTTGTGACAACGTGTGTCAATCAACATGGGACAACGCTCTACGTCAGGGGTTTTCAACCTTTTTCATCCCAGGGTCCACCATTTATTCAGCATTTGAGCCATTTGGGAGCCTTTTAGCTCCACAGACCCCAAAACTAAAGATTTCCTTTGCTTCTCTCCATGACCATTACTCTTCTAGTTGTGTAGATTCGGACTAATTCACATGATGAATATCTTAACTCTTGAGAGTGTAAAAATGAAACCAAATGGACCCGCCAGGGTCCATTTGGTTTCATTTTTACACTCTCAAGAGTTACATCTGGTTTAAAAACTTAGCTGGGGACCACCTGGAATCCTCTCAAGGACCACTGGTGGTCCCTGGACCACCTGTTGAAAGCCCCTGCTCTACGTGCAACAAGACATCACATAACACACCAAGCTTGAGACCGTTTGGACCTATAGTTTCTTTGGTGTGAAAAGAGATGAGATAGTCAAGGGTCAACATATAAGATTTTATTTAATTTCTTTATTTGTTTTTTTGCTCAATACACATTGTTGTTGTTGCTGCAATTGTTTTATTCACTAGAGGAACAGAAAATACAATTATGTTAAGTTAAGGCCATCATGGGTAGAAAATCAAATAAACAAAAAGTTAAATGTACATACAACACAGACAACTTTATTCTGACACAACATACAATCGAGAAAATAAAATTAAGAAATGCCAAAACAATCCCCCCCTCCCTACAGTATATCCATCTCTCATAGAGCCAATAATGTGAAGACCAAAAACAGGGCATGCGTGTGTAGAGTTCTTACCACTGTATCATTGGCTCAAAACACTTGAAGAATGAAATCATTGCTTGAGTAATGCAATAAAAATGAATAATGAATAATAATTCATTCATTATAATAATACAATAATAATTAATTAAATAAAATATGTATTATTTTATGGGTTTTCAACTGGCGGTCTGTGACTGCATTGCGTACGTGTTCCCTGAGAAACAACCTTGTCACGTCAGTGTTGTCAGTTACTTGGAATCCGGACTTTAAAAACTTCCACAGAAAACAGAATCCCAAGTAAAAGTGTACCGGATTGTTTGGCTGAGTCATTATTAGGAGGAAATGTATCTGCTCCGGCTCATTGCGACTGTGTGGATTTTTCTCTGCTCACATTTCATACGGGTGACCCGAACACCTGCCTGTAGAAAACAGGGTGTGGGCAGGGAAACAAAACGCCTCTCTGTGATGTCAGCGCGCATCAGGAAGCTACTGAAAAAAAGACCCACCCACCTCAGACATCAGCAGCAACATGAGAATCACAACAATTGTCTGGGTAAAATGCATCAGTGTTTATAATTCCAAGAAATACAATTGAAATTGAAACTCTTAAAAGTGGAACCTTTCATACAATCCTCATATAAGAGAATAAAGTTAATCTTTGTTTGTGAAACATCTATAAAACACATAATTTTGTGACTTATACAAGTGGAATTATACATGACATAAAAACAAATAAGATCAATAGTAGTTTTTCAGTTCCATATAGGGAGTGTTTATGCTATAGCATAAACAATCAATAATTACATATAATTATCGATTATTAATGTCCTCCTGTGACAAGGTTGAAACACCTTGTCACAAGGTTGAAACACCTTGTCACAAGGTTGAAACACCTTGTCACATGACAAAAAGAAGGTGCAGTATATGGCATGGTGTTTGTGGCATCAAGTAGGGTAAGGTGGCGAAAAAAACACATACTAATTAGTGGCTCTTATTAATTTATTTATTTTTGTCGGTGTTGTTGATATTCCTTTTCCCAGCATCACTTTGAGAATAGCAGAAGTTGCATTTATGTGTCCATAAATATTGTAGCGTAGCCAGCCCCCATACCATTTTCGATTAAAAGACTTTTATTAGTCAAGTAAAGCATCAATAATAACATCAGTTGTTGTTGAAGTTGCAACACACACAAAGCATGCATAAAGCTAAAGGTCTGACTCAGAGAGTTTTCTGTTTTCAATGATGAAATGCTGTTGGTTTAGTGGTGACACAGCTGTAGTTAGTTAGTTAGTTAGCAGTAGTAGTGTTTCAAATCATTTTAAATATAAGCACTTTAATTTGAAACATCTTGGGTTGTTTTTGCATGGCATCGTGTTTGGGGGGGCAGACTGGGTATTTAGGGGGGCATTGCCCCCCATTGCCCATGCCTAGATCCGCCCCTGATTTTAACCAGAGAACTGCCCTTTTGCCCTTTTGCTGTACAGCAGGATCGACCTGGAACTGGGATGGGGAGGCTACCCGAAGTAACAAAGAGACTGCTCTGTCCGTCTCCGTCTAGCCTCTGAAAAACCCAGAGGTTTTTTTCATTTCTAAGAATCAGCTCCACCTCCCTGCCCACTGTACAGTATCACTTCCTCCTTCCTTCTCATCACGGGCACTTCTCTTCACCAACCACATTTCTCCATTGTTTGTCACTTCTCAGTCTGACATCATATACTATAATACCTGAACTATAGGCACCCAGACCTCTCTAAGCCTCTGTCTATTCCTGGAGAGGAGGGGGGCAACATTGTATATATAAACTATAGTTATTGATTTCCCCCCATCATTATAAAGTGAATGATGTAAACTGATTATCAAAACAATGTGCCACATACAGTACCATCAGTGCTTCTCTTCTCAGTGATTATGCCAAACTATACTCCTAAAATGATATGTGCTATCTCAAAATATTTTCCCCAAATATTTGCTTCTCCAGAAGCAAAGATTCAAATGTTTACGGTAGTATATTCAGAGAATTGCTTACATTTTCACTTTTTTCCTCACTATTTACTGTACATGCTCAAAGTCATACACTGCTTATGAGCTTCTATATCTGTATAAACCTGCAGAGGTATTTGTAATGTTACCACATTTCCCCCCTTTTAGACGTGAAAATTCTAGGGAAATGTATAAAATAACATACATGACAGGGCATTTTGCTGTAGGATATTGTTGTCATCTCCGTTTTAGCTCTTTGATACCGACTGTGTGTCTTCTATCCTCACAGTAAGAAGCCTCCGGTACCATATGTTCGCTGCCAGCCCAGAGGCTGTAGTACTGTCTGTAGCACACCCACGCTACTTACAGGTCTACTGTCTTACGCACTTATGCAACACCGTAACCATGGCAACCCTACCGTTCCTTATAAATAATCTTTCCACAGTCAGTGTGCAATTTGAAACTCTAAAATGCGGTACGGCTTGATCCACTTGCCATGATAAGACTTTATGATAACTAGATAACAAACCGGTTATATGGGCGTTCCACCAGCACGTAGGTATGACTTTTATTTTCCCCAACCGTCAATCAATCAATGGTGTCTTTATTTCCGTAGCCTGCCACATGAAATGCCAGGTGTTGAAGGTGTTGATCATCATCCCTCACGTAGTCACCTGTTTCTGACAAACTACAGTACACACAGGGCAAAGAGCCAAACCCTGTGACCATGCAGATCTTACGAAAAAAAAAAAATCTAAGTTAGACGTGTTTGTTAATGTGCAGTGATTGACACATGCAACGACGTGACGCATGCATGTGTCACTGCTTTGTTGCAACTTGAGTTGCATGAGAAACTATTGCCAGTTTTTTTTAGGCTTCTCGAAAGTGCGGCGAGGGTCAAGTCAGGTGTTGTAAAATAAACACATTGGCTGGCATTCTAAGGAACATTAGGTTCCGGGGGCCTTGTGTATAGGGCCTTGTGTATAGGCCAAAAGCCTGTACCACCAGATCTGGGCCTGGGCTTACCAAATAATTACTCACAATAATTAAAACCAGCCATCAAGAGCTTCAACTCATGTTTAACAAAGCAGGGGAGTAGCACCGTAACATTTTTAATTGGGGGGTCAGGTGATTTCTTGACTTTTTGAATTGCAGGTTAATTATTCTGGGTAATTATTTGGTAGCCTAAGCCCAGGTCTGGTGGTACAGGCTTTTGGCCTTCGCACAAGGCCCCAGACGTGATTTGCTGCCATGCAGCCAATGAGAAGACTTGAACAATACCTGGCTACACCATAGCGTTTGAGAATACCAGCCTTTGTCTATTCTGTGTGTAACTTTATGCATAAATGTCTTGTCTACCACCTTTCAGATCAGAAATAGTAAGCTCCCGTAACCAGGGGCGGATTGGCACATATTTTCCCACCGGGACAATTTTGCCTTTGCCAGGCCACTGGTTAACCAGATGTAACTCTTTGAGGCGTGAAAATGAAACCAAATGGACCCTTGCGGGTCCATTTGGTTTCATTTTTACACCCTCAAGAGTTAAAATATTCATGTGAATTAGCCCAACTTAGTCTACACAACTAGAGAATGTAAAATATCTCTCCTACTTGAAGGCTCTGGTGTAGGACACCTTTTCTTTTTTTGAAGGATAGAAACACTAGTTTGCCTGGCCTGGGCCTTAAAAAAAAAAAAAAAAAAAAAAAAATGTCCAGGCCACTAGGTGGCGCAGGCCACCGGGAAAACTTGGCTGTGCATTGTATGATCCAAACAGGAGAAAAAGCACTAGTGAGTATAGGGAATCAGGCAGTGATGGGCAGTAGCTTGTTACAAGTAGCTAAGCTACATAGCTTAATTTTCCAGTAGCTTGTAGTGTAGCTTACTACATTTGTTCTGGGAATAGCTTGTAGTGGAGCTATACACTACTTGTTTCGAGTAGCTTGTAGTGAAGCTACACTACTTGTTTCGAGTAACAAAGAGTGTAGCTTACTACATTTTCCACACACATTTTCGAATTCCTCTCTAATATACATCCCAAAACTTAGACATGCCACCATCCTATGTTCAAACCCACCCCTAGATTATTATTATTATGATTTTTACCCATATTATTTTATTATTATATTTTATATATTTTATATTATATTTAGAAAGTTGTACATTATGTTGAGATATGTGTAGTGTTGATGTAGCAAGCTAATTTTGTTGTGTAGCTTGTAGTGTAGCTTTCTACAATTTTCCCAGTAACTTGCCCATCACTGGAATCAGGATAGAGGTGTGCCATAGCAGCATGCTCACTCTATGCTTCACTTCCTCTTTTCTAAATGTGTAAACACTGCAGTCTGCTGGGAGCATGAAAAGAAAATATACAGTAGGCCTACAGGCCAAATGTTTGGACACACCTTCTCATTCTTTATTTTCATTTACATTGTAGAATCTCACTGAAGGCATCAAAATTATGAAACACATGTGGAATTATGTACATTTTACCATTTTATTAATGTCCTGCCTGCCAGCACTTTTTTGTGTAATTTTTTGTATTAGCTGCTGCCAGACATTTCAACTGTATACAGTAGAATGACTTAGATCTACGTCATTGGCAGTGGGCATAAGTATATATCTATACTGCAATGGCAGGGAGGGTACCTATAGTATAGAGATGTTGGATGGACATAATAAAAGGGCACTCCCATTCTGTGTTTCCTATAAATGGAGGTCTGAAAAAGAATCATGACTTCTCTTTTAGGACTCTTTTTTTTCTGAGTGCACAAATGGAACCAAATGGACCCGCTAGGGTCCATTTGGTTCACATTTGTGCACTCAAAAAAGTATGAAAACATTTGTGCACTCAAAAAAGTATGAAATACTGTAACTGAAAACATGTCTTCAGTTATTCAGTTATTTCACACTTTTTTTGTTAAGTACATGTATGTTGTACAAGCACACATGTTTGTTGATGCCTTCAGTGAGAATATACAATGTAAATAGTCATCATGGTAAAGAAAACACCATTACATGAGAAGGTGTGTCCAAACCCTGGTTCCAGGTGGTCCCCAGCCCCCAGCCACCAGATGTAACTCTTCAGAGTGTAAAAATGAAACCAAATGGACCCGCAAGGGTCCATTTGGTTTCATTTTTACGTTGTGATATTCATCATCTAAATTAGCACCACTAATTAGGAAGTCTACACTGTTTTGATTGCAAAATCCAGCCCAGAATTGTGGACAAAACCAAAATAATTCCTTAGTTTTTGGTCTTTGGGGTGAAAATGTAATCAAATGGTGGTCCGTGGCTCAAATGCCGAATAAATGGTGGTCCTTGGTGTGAAAAAGGTTGAAAACCCCTGCTGTATACTGTATACTTCGTTGTAAGACGCTAACATCAACACTAGCAGCGGTAAATCAGCAACATCACGCCACAGTTTAAATCACTTCCAAGAACAGTAAAACTCTACCAATTGCTTCACAAAACCACAGGTTAAGCAATACTTGTCTTGGCTACCAGTTTAGTTACTTGTTTGACATGATTTTGATTTCCTTATAAGAGCCAGCCATAGCTCTGCCTACATGTTGATCTTTACGGCTCATAGATTTCTGCTACTAACACTAACATGTTAGTGTTGGCACTACTGGGTGTTGGGTGAGCAAAGGTGCTTCGGCATTTGCGGCTTTGGGGCTTTTAACTACTCTGGTTTTCACTAACTGCCGGCATGGCGGCACTACAGCTGAACCTTGGGACAGGCCTGTCTTGGACAAGTATCAGCCCCACAGACCAAAACGAAAGATTTATTTTGGTTTTGTCCACAATTCCAGACTGGATTTCACAAACAAAAACAAGTGAACAGATCGAAATGACCACTAATCTTCTCTTGTGTAGACTTGGGGCTAATTCAGATGATGAATATTTTAACTCTTGAGAGCGTAAAAATGAAACTAAATGGACCCTCAAGGGTCCATTTGGTTTCATCTTTACGCTCTCAAAGAGTTACATCTGGTTAACCAACTTTCCATATTTAACTGGAACCAGTGGTCCCCGACCACTGGTTGAAAACCATGGTACCCTTTCCCGGCCGGTCAGAGTCAGCCAAAGGGTCGCATTTGGCCCCCGGGCCGCATAATGCCCAGGTATGGGCTAGACATTCCAAGTGATTGGATCAGTATAAATCAATAGGGCTGTTTCTTCCCCCGTCACATGATGGCCCTTCTTCTGCTTTTTGGAAATAAGGAGGCCGAACTGGTTATAAGGGCCTTAAAAATAAACACATTTCTTCTCTTTTCCTTTGAAATAGCTCAAATAATAATAAGCAGCTAACAGTGAGTCAATGTGGACTAGATAATAGGCCTACATTGTATCAAACTAATAAGCACCATGTATTGAATGTGACTGTGAAATGAGCAATCTGCATTTCACACCACAGTGTTCAACACCACACATCCATTCGTTAACTTTACTTGAGTTTACAGGAATATGCATGACTTGGGATTAAGATCATGGGATTTCCGCAGTTGCAAGTGTGAAAGCAGCAAGTGTGAAAGGCATCTGTAAATTTGCCTTTATTGAACCCGTAAAGAAATTGCAAATGCAGAGATAAGAAATGCATAAGGTGTCATTTACAGGCATGTCTCTCATAGCCTGTTCTCTGTCTCCCCCCTGTGGAAGGTGTGAGATCTGCATGTTTTTGTCCCTTAGGCCTCTCTTAACTGACACATGACTGGCCAGGGGGAGGTTTAGAGCCCAGGATTACTGCATGTTTTTGTGAGGGTATCTACTATCTACCCTAGGGGTCATGGGGAGAACATACAAACTCCACAAAGAAAGGCCTCACCGTCCAGGGCAGGAATCTTGGTCAATACCCGAGGCAGGGTAATGACCCAGACTCTGACTCTACCCTGGAGGGCCTTCTGAACAGGCCCCTTGTGCAGCATCAGCCCGTCATTGTCCCCCATCACCATCACCAGCCAAGGGGGAGCTCCTCTTTCTATAGCTGACGATGCAGAGGCGGATTGGCACATATTTTCCCACCGGGACAATTTTGCCTTTGCCAGGCCACCCTGGGGGTGGCAGCTGGTTAGCCAGATGTAACTCTTTGAGAGCGTAAAAATTTTTACACCCTCAAGAGTTAAAGTATTCATCATGTGAATTAGCCCAACTTAGTCTACACAACTAGAGAATGTAGAAGATTAGTGGTCATTTTGATCTGTATGTTCCAGGCGAGCATATAGCGCATTCTAGTGCATTTTGGAAGTGTCACTAGTGCATTTTGGATCATGGCAGTTGGATCATGGCAAAAAAAAAAAAAAAAAAAAAACTGTCCAGGCCACTACTTCGCACAGGCCACCGGGAAAACTCCCTGTACTCCAGATGGCCAATCCGCCCCTGGCTGATGAGGTGTCCCTCCCTGCAACTTCGCTGCCATGCAGCCCCCACCTCTCCAACAGCGGACAAATCCGGCTCATTCAATCAACTGGCTCCTGCCTCCTTCTCTGACACCCACGCACAACCCTGCTGGCCCTCTGCAGTTCTGTCAGTCTGCGGGACAGCCGGCAGGCAGGCCCTGGCCGTGGGCGGGGAGCGCAGTCAGCCGGGAGAGAGGTGGAAGATGAAGGCATGATTTGGGAAAGGAGCAGCGTGAGCGTGGGCCCTGGTATCAAAAAGGTTAAAAACCCCTGAGATAGACAAATGAAGCGAGGAGATTGAAAAGGGGAAGAGCATGAGTTAACCCAGAGGTCGATGGATCGAAACCATCCTCTGCTAACACTACAGTCCACATTCTTTTGCAAACTACAGTCCACTTCATTTCCCTGTGTTTTCCCTAAATTAGTATTGTGGCCGAGTGGTCTAAGGCGCTGGATTAAGGCTCCAGTCTCTATGGAGGTGTGCGTTCAAATCCCACCACTGCCAAAGTCATGTATTTACTAACCGTGTCATATGTCGCTGCCTACTGGGCTATTCAGAATTACCTTATTTCTGAAACCTAATCAAGAGCAATGTAGGTCTACGATTGGTCTGTACTTGACTTAACGTTCTGTACATTAGGGCAAATTTACTATGCTAAAAGTGATCCACAGAGATTGAAGGATCGATTTTTTCTCGCTTATGTCAGAGCAGAGTGACGCAGCGGAAGCGTGCTGGGCCCATAACCCAGAGGTCGATGGATCGAAACCATCCTCTGCTAACACTACGGTCTATTTTATTTCGCAAACAAGAGTCCACTTCATTTCCCTGTGTTTTCTCTAAATTAGGTCTCCTTTGTAAATTAGACATGAACATCAAAGCACAGAAACAGCAATTCTGTGTGGTAGTGTGGCCGAGTGGGCTAAGGCGCTGGATTAAGGCTCAAGTCTCTATGGAGGTGTGTGTTCAAATCCCACCACTGCCAAAATCATGTATTTACTAACCTTGTCATACATCGGTTCCTATACTGAGCTATTCAGAATGTACCTTATTTCTGAAAACTAATCGAATGCAATGTAGGTCTACATTGGTCTGTACTTGACTTAACGTTCTGTACATTAGGCCAAATTTACACACTATGCAAAAAGTGACCCACAGAGATTGAACGATCGATTTTTATCTCGCTTATGTCAGAGCAGAGTGGCGCAGCGGAAGCGTGCTGGGCCCATAACCCAGAGGTCGATGGATCGAAACCATCCTCTGCTAACACTACAGCCGTTCAGATCTCACCACTGCCAAAATCCTGTATTTACTTGTCATATATTGGTTCCTACTGAGCTATTCAGAATGTACCTTATTTCTGATTTGCATAGTGTGTGAATTTGGCATAATGTACAGAACATTTAGTCAAGTACACTACAGACCAATCGTAGACCTACATTGCAAAAATGGCAAAAAATGACAAAACCGGGCAGAGGAATTTGAGGAATTTGAGGATTTTCGAAAAGTCGAAACTTCCAAAAAAACGTAAGGCTATAGCCTTATGTTTTTTCATCGTTTTGAGGATTTTCGAAAACAGCATGCCGTTTTTCATCATTTTGAGCATTTTTGAGCATTTTCGAATAATGTCGAAATTTCTGAAAACTGCCTTACAGTTTTTCATCGTTTTGAGGTTTTTCGAAAAATACAAAAAAATGACGAAAACTGCAAAAACGCAAGGCTATAGCCTTACGGTCTTGCACAGCATGCCGTTTTTCATCTTTTTGAGCATTTTTGAAAAATGTCGAAATTTCGAAAAACCACAAGGCTATAGCCTTACGGTTTTTCATCGTTTTGAGGTTTTTCGAAAAATCACAAAAAATGACAAAATCTGGCAAAAACGCAAGGCTATAGCCTTACGGTCTTGCACAGCATGCCTTTTTTCATCATTTTGAGCATTTTTGAGCATTTTCGAATAATGTCGAAATTTCGAAAAACCGCAAGGCTATAGCCTTACGGTTTTTCATCGTTTTGAGGCTTATCGAAAAATGACAAAATCTGGCAAAAACGCAAGGCTATAGCCTTACGGTCTAGCACAGCATGCCGTTTTTCATCATTTTGAGCATTTTTTAGCATTTTTGAAAAATGTCGAAATTTTGAAAAACCACAGGGCTATAGCCTTACGGTTTTTCATCTTTTAGAGGTTTTTCGAAAAATTACAAAATGACAAGTACACGGTCTCGGAGCGTTTTTGAGCGTTTTGAAAAAATGTTGAAATCGAAGAAAAACCATGGGCTATAGTACACGTTCTCGGACGCCATACTAAAATGGCGTTTTTCGTCGTTTTTGAGTGTTTTTGAAAAATTATCGAAATCGAAGAAAAACCATGGGCTATAGTACACAGTCTCGGAGCGTTTTTGAGCGTTTTGAAAAAATGTCGAAATCGAAGAAAAACCATGGGCTATAGTACACGGTCTCTGACGCCATGCTATAGTATGGTGTTTTTCGTCGTTTTTGAAAAAATGTCGAAATTAAAGAAAAACCATGGGCTATAGTACACGGTCTCGGACGCCATGCTATAGTATGGCGTTTTTCGTTGTTTTTGAGCGTTTTTGGAAAAATGTCGAAATCGAAGAAAAACCATGGGCTATAGTACACGGTCTCGGACGCCATACTAAAATGCCGTTTTTCGTCGTTTTTGAGCATTTTTGAAAAAATGTCGAAATCGAAGAAAAACCATGGGCTATAGTACACGGTCTCGGACGCCATGCTATAGTATGGCGTTTTTTGTTGTTTTTGAGCGTTTTTGAAAAAATGTCGAAATCGAAGAAAAACCATGGGCTATAGTACACGTTCTCGGAGCGTTTTTGAGCGTTTCGAAAAAATGTCGAAATCGAAGAAAAACCATGGGCTATAGTACACGGTCTCGGAGCGTTTTTGAGCGTTTTGAAAAAATGTCGAAATCGAAGAAAAACCATGGGCTATAGTACACGGTCTCAGACGCCATACTAAAATGGCGTTTTTCGTCGTTTTTGAGCGTTTTTGAAAAAATGTCGAAATCGAAGAAAAACCATGGGCTATAGTACACGGTCTCGGACGCCATGCTATAGTATGGCGTTTTTCGTTGTTTTTGAGCGTTTTTGAAAAATGTCGAAATCGAAGAAAAACCATGGGCTATAGTACACGGTCTCGGACGCCATACTAAAATGGCGTTTTTCGTCGTTTTTGAGCATTTTTGAAAAAATGTCGAAAACGAAGAAAAACCATGGGCTATAGTACACGGTCTCGGAGCGTTTTTGAGCGTTTCGAAAAAATGTCGAAATCGAAGAAAAACCATGGGCTATAGTACACGGTCTCGGAGCGTTTTTGAGCGTTTTGAAAAAATGTCGAAATCGAAGAAAAACCATGGGCTATAGTACATGGTCTCGGATGCCATACTAAAATGGCGTTTTTCGTCGTTTTTGAGCGTTTTTGAAAAAATGTCGAAATCGAAGAAAAACCATGGGCTATAGTACACGGTCTCGGAGCAATTTTGAGCGTTTTGAAAAAATGTCGAAATCGAAGAAAAACCATGGGCTATAGTACACGGTCTCTGACGCCATGCTATAGTATGGCGTTTTTCGTTGTTTTTGAGCATTTTTGAAAAATGTTGAAATCGAAGAAAAACCATGGGCTATAGTACACGGTCTCGGAGCGTTTTTGAGCGTTTCGAAAAAATGTCGAAATCGAAGAAAAACCATGGGCTATAGTACACGGTCTCGGAGCGTATTTGAGCGTTTTGAAAAAATGTCGAAATCGAAGAAAAACCATGGGCTATAGTACACGGTCTCGGAGCGTTTTTGAGCGTTTTGAAAAAATGTCGAAATCGAAGAAAAACCATGGGCTATAGTACACGGTCTCGGACGCCATACTAAAATGGCGTTTTTCGTCGTTTTTGAGCGTTTTTAAAAAATGTCGAAATCGAAGAAAAACCATGGGCTATGGTCTCGGAGCGTTTTTGAGCGTTTTTGAAAAAATGTCGAATTCGAAGAAAAACCATGGGCTATAGTACACGGTCTCGGAGCGTTTTTGAGCGTTTTGAAAAAATGTCGAAATCGAAGAAAAACCATGGGCTATAGTACATGGTCTCTGACGCCATAATATAGTATAGCGTTTTTCGTCGTTTTTGAGCGTTTTTGAAAAAATGTCGAAATCGAAGAAAAACCATGGGCTATAGTACACGGTCTCGGAGCGTTTTTGAGCGTTTTGAAAAAATTTCGAAATCGAAGAAAAACCATGGGCTATAGTACACGGTCTCGGACGCCATACTAAAATGGCGTTTTTCGTCGTTTTTGCGTGTTTTTGAAAAAATGTCGAAATCGAAGAAAAACCATGGGCTATAGTACACGGTCTCGGAGCGTTTTTGAGCGTTTCGAAAAAATGTCGAAATCAAAGAAAAACCATGGGCTATAGTACAAGGTCTCGGAGCGTTTTTGAGCGTTTTGAAAAAATGTCGAAATCGAAGAAAAACCATGGGCTATAGTACACGGTCTCGGACGCCATACTAAAATGGCGTTTTTCGTCGTTTTTGAGCGTTTTTGAAAAAATGTCGAAATCGAAGAAAAACCATGGGCTATGGTCTCGGAGCGTTTTTGAGCGTTTTTGAAAAAATGTCGAATTCGAAGAAAAACCATGGGCTATAGTACACGGTCTCGGAGCGTTTTTGAGCGTTTTGAAAAAATGTCGAAATCGAAGAAAAACCATGGGCTATAGTACATGGTCTCGGACACCATAATATAGTATA